>OX336389.2:1290215257-1290823751 GCA_946902985.2 Meconema thalassinum | reverse complement strand
AGAGAAGAGATAACAAGCATTATATTTGATAATAACTTGAAGAAAGACAGATAATCCCTTAAGTTATTGTATAACTTAATAGCCGAGATGAAGGTGGTCGAGATTATATTCGTGACGCACGACAGCAGAAAGTGGGAGAGAGTCACGTGACCGCGCCAGGCAGGAGCTGGTCATTGCAGTTTAGAGACATCAGTCGAGTTCAGCCAGCGAGCTGAGTGGTACACATGAGCAGAGCGTACGGTGAAGTCGAGCGGTGAACAGCATTTGTTACGTAAAGCGAAGGCCACAGTATTACTTAACCCAGCAGAGAGCAGGAAGTAGGTCATTGGGACAAGGCGAGCAACGCAGGGCGGACGGCGAGAAGACCGGTTAAGAGGCAGGCTGTACGGAGGAGAAAAGCCGGAGTTCAGAACAGCATTGTAATACGAGTTGGAGAACTTTATTTTGAGCTGCATTTTATAACGCAGACCAGTATAGCAAAGCGGCATGGCGAGGCCGGCTTTAAGCATAGTTCATTCTGGAACAAAGCAGTAGAACCGAGCGGGCTAGTTCCGACTTTTATACGCAGGCAACATTAAAGAAGCTGAACTTCTTTTCAACATTCAGTTACAACATTGAGTTGGGACTTGTATTCAGTAATAGAATTGAGCAGGCAGATAGTTACAATATACTGCAATTATGAACTTAGACATTCAAGTTACATTACGACTATGCATTTCATAACGGAATATGTAGAGCGACCATGGGGCCCAAACAACATTACCGCTTTTAAGCAAACGAACTGTTACAATTATATGCACTTATGAACATTGGCATGTGCAATGATAGAATTCGTTTTCATGAATTATCACAAAACACCGAGTACGAACACAGCTACAGGGTGTTTCAAAAACTTATACACTCTCATAAATAAAATTTATTTTCTACAAGTGAGACTTAACCGCTGTGGAGATTGAACTTTTAACAAGCAAACCGAACATTGTATGGGACAGTGGCGTAACTTAGAAGAAGAATATGGGGTACGCTGCTTTTATGAACTTTTACGTAAGGATTTGGACAGTATCCGCTATGGATAACATGCAGTTCATCATGTCGGAGTAAACGAAGACAGAGACGCGATGGCACCACGGAGCGATGGATTCGGTTCCTGAAGAAGAGGAGGTCTAACAGCTGATTCACTTGGGATATGAAGGAAATCGTTATTGCGTGGGTGATACGAGATTTACGTCGATCTTTCGAGAAATTTATTACACACAAGGATAACCGACGATCTTTGAAATATAATAACAGCTGATATGAGAAGGTACTGTAAGAGTTATGACTTTCTGATATGATTTTTTCATGAACACTGGGCATACTTGTATATTTTTCTAGTAGGAGTTCTACGATTATTTAGACATGGCTTAGACATTATTTGCTCAAAATTTGCTAGAATATGGCGTTACCATATGATATGGCAGGCACCATTATACGAAATTCTCACCATTGGTAGGCTTTATTAAGCAGATGTTTGGTCTTTTAGACATTTTCCAGTAAGGATAGTTTTCTTGGATAGTTATTTTTTTGTGGCGAGTATTTCGAACTCGTGATCTGCAATTGGATTATTTAAATCACTTCGTCAGTTCATTGCATACTAGCGAGTGTGTATTATTCATCAGTAGGGATTTTTCCATTGGATTGTTTGGAGATATTAAGATGTTATTCACTCAAGTGAATGAATATAGCTTTTATGTGACAACTAGAGACTTGTTGATTCCAATCTGGTACATTCACTCATTAGACGACGAGATGGGGCCTTTCGCTTTAGGCGATTGCGTGGTGGTACACATCTTTACCCATCGTTCAGGGCATTATCATGATAGACAACGGGGCGAGGCCTTTCGTATTTATACGATTGCGTGGTGGATACACATCTAACTTGCCATTGAGGAACTCATTTTTATCATCCGAGTGTACATGAGATTGTAAGAGGATCAAACACGAAACTACTAGTCACATATCAGTCGAATTTTGTTAAATAAATTAAAAATAAATGTCAGCAGGGTTACATTTTGTAATTCTTGTTTGCCAATCCAATATTTTGTTGCTATACTCATTTGAGAGTACTTTCATTTAACAGCTGATACAGCTGATGCTTTTGATAATTTTTATGATTGAGTTTGATACCTTTGAGAAGGATTTAAATAAATTTATTTGAGATATGATTTGAAGAATTGCAACTTGTGTTGATGAATTAAACAATTAATTTTGATGATGATGATAATTATAACCAATGAATAGTGGATTTTCTGTGATTCACAAATCAGCAATGATTAATGACAGTGTAAATAGTGTAAATTACTTATTCGATGTTTAGGAGCATTTTACTAACATATTCAGCATTTGAATAATGCCATGCAAGCCATAAATTATGTGGTATTTAAAATATGTGATTATGATATGTGTGTTTAGACAGATTAATAATATTTTTTACATCCACATTCATGATGTTAATTTAAAGAGAAGTTAGGTCTCAGTTATCACGAATGTCAGTGACGCAAAGACATAGTGCTACGGTGATCCTGAGAACCCAAGAGAACTTTAGAAATTTTTCCTATTTTATGTGGATTAAATACACTTTGAGTAGAATGGAGATGGTTCGATATTCTGGACAATGACAATTTAACGTTGGCATTCGACCATGCTCTCAGGTAGGATGAGTGTTTAATATGTCTGTCTGACTATCAAAGTTGAATAAATTTGTTTTTATCTTAGTTGTGATCTGATGATGATGTGATTTTCCTTTTTCTTTCCTTGTCTTAATTAAGGCTTAACCAGGAAGGATGTGGTTTGCTAGGGATTCAGTTGATGGCGCCCATTGATATTTGTATTTTTTTAAAATTAAATTTAAATCCGTAACGACCCTGGAGATACTTTATCTTGTGTTACCCTCTGCTTTTGAGATATTTCAACTGAATTTCCGACACATTCCTTATTTGACTAGGTGTTCATTTAACTCCGCTCTGTCCTGGAAATCCAGGAATGCGATGTAATAGCAGATGGGTCATCGCATCCCCAGGACGAACGGGTACAGTACATGCTTTACTTAATTTCATTTGTTTTTCTGTATCTCAAGATTCAAATATTATCCGAGAGATACTTCGTAGAAAGTATCGCCAATCAACCAACTCTATATTTCTCTTTCCTAGGGTAATTTCGCAAATAATTCTCTTTCATAGGGTTAATTTTGTAGGCTGTGGTTGGCATACATGCCGATGCATGCGGAATAACAAATTTGTAACATATCACCATCGTTGCGTGCGAGGGAAACTTTGTTTTTTTGTAAGTAATGGTGCTTGATACATAAAACTTCACGTTTAACGTCATATAATGTTTACAAGCACGCGTCTTTCAGTACTCTATAGTTGCCAATCGTGACGAGTTGTTCCGCAATATTTTATCAATAGTTGAGAAAGCCGTAACGAAAGTGTTATCTGTTTGGTTGTATAATTTTTAGAATATGTTTGAGAGCGACTATATAGACGTGATTTAAGAAATGCAATATACTATATCATGTTTTAGTGAATCAAATATTTGTTTTGAAATTAAATATCATAAATATTGCACAAATGCCCAATAATAGGATCCGCTTTCTCGACAGACAATAATTGACGCGACATGCCTGAGTGTCCCTTTTTTTTTTCATTATCAGAATCTGGTCACCCTATGTTAGTTCCACCTGATAAGACCACAATTCGCATCAGACTTGGGCACTAAAACTGCGGAGCATCACGACAACCAATCAAATAGAACATAGAGAGAGAGAGCGGTGCGGCGGGTAGCGGTCCCCTCGGGTATTCTTGATACACCATGACGAGTTTGACTTTAAAGGGATATCAAGTGGGAGTGATGCGTGTTTAACATTCTACTTCTTTCTATGGGAGTCCACACTTGTTCCATTGCATAACCATAAATTATGTGATCATAAAATTATACGATTTAATTTTATGATAATGTGGCGGCAGCTCAACAGGTTACAGGCGCGGATTCAAGGGGGGGGGGGGGTCACGGGGGTCATGACCCCTCCCCCAAACGGAGACCAATTTTTTTTGCAAACTCAAAAAACGAAAACATAATAACCAGACAAATAAAACTTAACGAATTTTAACTGAAAAATAGTTTTTTTGTTCATTTTATTCAATACTGAAATATCTTTATTGGAATTATTATGTTCTGTTACAACTGTACATATTTACAACTTCATACCTGTCATATAAAAACGATTATTTATATAACAAAATATACTCGTCTATTATGTTTAGCAAACCTTGTGATTACCAAATCGATGTTTATAGTGATGTCACGATGAAAGTGCAGCAATGTACGGATAGGAATTTGGGGCTTTTTTCGCACCAAAAAATTTTGCCGACGTCCAAACTGCAAGCTTGGTTGGCAATTTAAGCTGTGACTTTCTCCCTTTGTCGGTACCAACTTGACTTGACGAAACTGTAACGTACCTTGACACTTTTTTCGAAGCTCGATGTAAAAGTCGCAAAACACGCCGTTGCAATTTGTACGAATATTTTTGGTGCGTTAAACGCATCAAATTTCTATCCATGTAGCTTGCAAATAAAATTGATCTGGTTTTGTACGTTTGGTTATTTTGTGATTGCGTTTTTAGTGATACAATTTTTCTTAACAATTTCGATTCTCTGAGCCCCCCCCCCCCCCACAAAGCCAAACTCTAGATCCGCGCCTGACAGGTTAGGCGTCAGCTTCCCAAGTGAAAGAGTCAGGTTAGATTCCTAGTAGTGGTAGAGATTTTAGAATTTTCGACCCCTATATTCCAGGCGGCTGCTGTTGGACTCTGCCATCTGTAAAGGTAAGTACGGTAGGAATTCCCTAAGGAGGAAAAGTCTTGTCGAGGCGAAGTAGTAGTACTCTCCTTCAGTCGAAATGTAATGCTTCGAGTCTGGTGCCCTTAAGGGCTCCTTTCACTCGGGTGTTAAGGGATTAAATTTTGCAATTTTTGTATTTTTCAGTAAATTATAGTTTAGTGCCTCACTTAATGCATTAAATGAATGAATGATAGTGTGGCCTCCGGAGAGGCCGACTGCAGGACTTTCTAGTTGACGCCCGTGGGCAACCTGCGCGTCGTAATGAGGATGAAGTTATGATGACGGCACATACACCCAGTCCCCGAGCCACGGGAATTAACCGCAGGAGATTAAAATCCCTAATGGATCGGGTGGGAATCGAACCCGGGGCACTTTGGACCAAAGCCTAGCGTGCTAACCATTTACCCACGGAGCCGGACAATGCATTAAATGATAATGCTTTATTAAGTGGGACTTTTTCCCCCCTGGGTAAACCATTAATTCGTTAATTGGATTTTTATTTATTCGATATAACATTCCTAGTGGTGGGTCAACAACAAGTCAACCCCTGGCACTGTACAGCCCATGAAAGGCCTAGGCCGACCAAGCGACCGCTGCCCAGCCATTTGGCCTGCAGATATTGGGGTGACGCGTGATCAGCCCATCGGGTCCCCTCGGCCGTTAATCTTGGTTTTCGTGATCGGGGCGCTGCCTCACTGTCAGACAGCTACTCGATTGTCCTCACGAGGCTGAGTGAACCCCGTTCCAACCCTCACGTCAGTTTTAAAATCCCGGGGCCTCCGGGTGAGAGGCAGGTGCGCTACCCCAACACCACGGGGCCGGCCCTAGTGGTGGGTAGGGAGTACTAATACTTGAGTATACCTGTTGAGCTGTGTAAAATGCTATCGTCTTTCGTACCGGACGTCAAAGAAAGTGTGAAGCTTCACCCCTCTAATCACTTGCCAGCCAATATGCCTGAAAGAGGTATATTTCTTTTACCTAACGTTGGGTAATTTGAAGTAACATATCGTAAGAAAGTGACCGTCAGCGGTAGCTACGCTAACTAACGCACAGCACTAGGCCATGGGGGTCAAGCTATCTGAGGACTCAGTAGACGTGGGTTCGAACCCCACCGTCGGCCGTCATTGAAATGGTTCTCCATAGTTTCCCTACTTCTACTCCAGACAAATGCCGGGATGGTTCCTCACATAAGGCCACTGCCGCCTCCTTCCCAATACTCACCTTAATTACAAATACACACACTACTACAGACAAAACAACAATACAGGTTATCAGACAAATGCTATACAGTATACACACAAATGTACACGAGGCTAGTGACCACATTGTCCAAACTTCTCAAATAAAACAATAACAACAACAATTGCTTTGCTGGGTACATTTGTAAATGATCGAATTTTGATGTTTTCTGTTGGTCAACAGGATTGATGGGTTATTCCCTAATTTCTTTCAGGATTAGGAAATGACCCATCACAATTGGGTAAAATCGTGTTGACCGACTGAAAAACATCAAATTTCGATTACTAAGGCAACACTGAAAATGGCTTCAAACACCACAAAGTTTGTAAATGATATGGCGAGCAATTTTATATTATTGAACTATATTAGTTTATTATTGTTGCTTTAAGGGTCGGAACAGCGAGGTCATATGACCTTATTGAACTACATTATTTTGGTCCTAAATGCCACGTATTAAGTTATATTGCATAAAATCTCCATTTGTAACAATTTTGCTACCAGGGGCGTATATACAATTTTTTTCGGGGGGGTGACTATCCTGAAAAATTGTGAGCATTCTCAGGGGATCGTCACCGCAAAATATCCAGAAATATCAACCAATATCTTAGAGCATATAACTTTGTGTAATTATTTTAGATAAGATTCCAAGTTTCTATAGCATACAATTATTACTGGCAATACAAAAAAGTTGTAAAATACAACACACATATAAAATTTTATACTTAATGAACTTTCTATTATGATCTATGGAGTATGAATGGAAAAAAGCGAAATATTTGTCAATTTACTAAGCAGAAAGGTAAACAGTTTTTTTTTCCACAGTTTTGCCTCACAAGGCTGAGTGTACCCCGTTCCAGCCCTCAGACTAGAATTAAAATTTCTTGGTAGAGCCGGGAATCGAATTCGGACCTCCGGGGCGGCAGTCAAGAATGCCAGCCACTACACCACGAGGTAGTCTAATTTCAATCTTAATATTGTTTATAACTTAGCCAATAAGTTAATATTAGGGTACAACCAAATTTACAATTATTTTATTCTCTTACCAAATGAACACTTTCTTCATTTTTATTGGCTTTTTTCGGGGGGGGGGGCTGGAGCCCCCTCAGCACCCCCCTTATATACGCCCCTGTTTGCTACATATTCAAAATCTGAAAATCATAGATGCTACAAAAACCTAAGTTCAGAATTAAAAATGAAAAAGCTTATTTTCATGCTAAGGAACATGAACTGTATTCATTATAAACACGAGACTACAGCGCATCGGCCGAGAGTCACACAGGAACTTGCACTGGCCCCACCGCTTGGGGCGGACCTAGTTCCATTCCCGGTTTATACATCACATTTTTGTGGTGAAATGTCACGTCTTGTGGCTCAGATTCTACGTGAAAAAGAAGCTACGTGGATTACGACAATGAGATTAACAGTCACGTAAAATGACAAGCTTTCTTCTCTGAATGTTGCTCCATAATATGAAGTAATTCAGACTCAATGCTTAGTCACAGTAACAACTCATCAAGTGGGAAGCGATGCTGTTAACATTATATCAGTATTGTGGCTCAGTTGGCTAGAGCGATCTCCTTTGGGATCAAGGTTGTGGCACAGCTAATTTAAAATTAAGCTCATGTCATTTCTTTTCTATTTAGGGAACAACACCCAATACAATTTGGGTACTATCGTGTTGACTGAATGAAAAGCATTTCAATTTCAGTAGATTTACTGACAAGTTAAAGGCTAACTCCTTGGGGAAAATTGGATTACCCCAGCGTATTAAAGAACTAAAACGGTTACTGTTTAAAGGGGGTGTTACTCGATCATTGCTATCATTTCATCCCATGGGCGCCTTGAAATTCGTATCTCCAGTGCTAAATAACTGTTCGGGTTCTCTTGACATTCAGGAAGAGATGAATATGAAGAACGAGATAAAGGGATATTTAATAATGCTTAAATGGGACCGTAGTACATTCTGTACGTATGGGGGTTACTTCTGTTGTACACATACATTTATCACACATTTGGAGTAAATGGAATGAAGGAATAAAAAGCTCTTTACCAAGCAAGACCATTAAAGGGTACTGTTTTTCTACAGCAAAAACATTCCCAGGAATGCATGATTGCAAATTAAAGCATAAGCCGGAAATTTTGGAAAAGTCTCTAAAAGAAATTCTCTTTACCAAAATTACAATGAGGCGAATTGTTAGATATTGGTCGTTCGATAGGTGCGCAACGTGTGATCGGAGAAGGGTTGGAAACTTGTTGCTGGCTCCTTCTTCATACCACCAGCGCCAGAGCGCCGGCTGGCTCGCAACCAAAGGGCACAGACACAAGAGAAGAATTAAAGTCAAAGTGAAAGTGGGAAAGTCAAACTATCGATTTTTTAAATTCTACGGAAGGGTCCAGTTAGTCAAATGCAGTATAACGCCCCAGTCGAACGAACATACCTACTATTACTGAAAGCTACGTACCTCATGGACATCTGAGAAGTGCAGGACTGAGATGCGGCATACTGCAGTTCATTAATAAGGTCTTTCTTTCTTCTTGTCTTAAGATTTTGAGAGAACAAAGGAAGTGAGCTGAAGACCCACTATTTTGATGTTTCGTTTCAGTAAAAAATCTATTTCTTTCATATCTGCGTTGCTTTTCACATTTTCATTTGAGTTTATTTCATCTGTAGGCATTTTGTAATGAGATTCTAAGTGGAAGGCAAGACTGCAGCAGGCCCACATCCGTTCCCACCGTCGTTCTCTACTCGACTGACTTGCAAAACGAATTCGATGCTGAAGCTAGGACAGGACATAGGGCTTCGTGTACTTTCGCCCAACTTCGGATGAACGTCAATACGAGGGCACTGCTGTTTGCTGTGCTGGCATACGGTGGACTGACGGATAAAGAACTAGGGGTAAAACATAATGGAATGAAGAGAGATGGTAAAATGAGAGAGAGACATTTCGTCAAATATGTATCTGTAATGGATTTTTAAAAACAATCACCCGAATGGCGAAAGAAGAGAATCAATGATAGGCCCACCTCAGACATCCTGTTTTCCGTGGTTTCCCACCTCCACTTCAGGCAAATGTTGGGATGATTCCTAACTTTAAAAGCACGGCCTTCTCCTTCCCAATCCTAGCCGCAGTTATACATATACACACACCTACCGATACCGATACCACAATGCCTCAGGTTATCAGCCAGATTCTTCACACATCCAAGTACACGGGGCTACATGACCACAATGTTGCAAAACTCCTAAATTAATCAACAACAACAACAACAACAGCTGAAAACACGAACATAACTGGAATGACTTGTCGAAGGATTCATGACTTCCAGGAAACTAACTGTTGACAGTACGTGTGAAGGTATGCTCTGGGCATCACCGTCATCAGCCTCCTTCTGTCTGATAACACAAGTCTGACCTAAAGAAAATTGCATATGATTTTTCAACTATTTCTGACAATTGTTTGCATGTCGAATACGAAATACATTTATCATGTTAGGTCTTCTTGCAAAATTTGTGGTTTTGGTGTAGTCGACACCTGCTGAACTGTTTATGGAACAACAACATTACTGTGGGCTATTTCCGGTTTGAAAATTCTTATTACAATTGAAGAAGTCATATGAAAAACAGCACACGTCCACCGGACACAGTTTAGAGATAATAGTTTTTATTTTATTTTAGTTATTTCATTATTAAATGTATACAGACTTGTGATTTTTTTGCCACTGCTAGAGATGACTCCCAGACAGGATGTGTGACGGAATTGGTTTTGTATGTCTAATGACTTCTTCTAAAATAATATGGCATATACAGTTGTTGGACAAATGTCAATTTGCAACTCTCTATATTCTTTTTAGTCGGTTTACCCTCCAGGGTTGGCTTTTCCCTCGGACTCAGCGAGGGATCCCACCATTACCGCCTACAGAGCAGTGTCCTGGAGCTTGAAACATCGGGTAGGGTGATACAACTGGGGAGGTGGGACGAGCACCTCACCTGCAAAGCGAACAGTGACCTTAAGGGGATTGGGGAGGTATGGGAAGATTGGGAGGGATAGGCAAGGAAGAGGGAAGGAGGTGGCCGTGGCCTTACGTTAGGTGCCATTTCGGCGTGGGGAAACCACGGAAAACCACGTCGAGGATGGTTGAGGTGGGAATAGAAACCCCCCTAATCATTTGGTCCACCCGAGGCTTAGTAGACCCCGTTCCAGTTCTCATACCACTTTTCAAATTTCGTGGCAGAGCCGGGAATTGAACCTCGGACCTCCGGGGTGCAGCTAAGCACGCTGACCACTACAACACGGAGGCGATTCTATATTTATTAAGAAATATAATGACCTTTCAAAATAAATAAATAAATAAATAAATAAATAAATAAATAAATAAATAAAAACAAAGATTCTGAGCAGAATACATCAAAAATATTGTTATTTATGAACTTTTAATTACTGTCAGTGTCCCAAAGTTCACTGGCACTCTCTGTATTATCAACAGTAAGGTTTCCGAACTTATTTACCAGCTCTTGATACGATAACTTAAACTCACTAGAGATACTGTCTATATTGGCACTCTCAGAGGTGCTGTTTTGCAACTGCCTTAATTTCCTTCTTACAATTCTAAGGATGATGATGATTATATTGTTGTTTTAAGGGGCCTGACATCTAGTTTATCGGCCCCCTAATGGTTTGGGTGATCGTGAAGATGAAATGAAATGAAAGCTAACTCCTAACTTATATACCAGAAGAAGAAATAGAAAACAAAAGGAGAATAAGGCAAATACAGGATAGGAGGAAAAGAAATGCCCTCAATCCTCGAAGAATGCGGATTGAGGGACTTGGAAGGAAGGAGAGCCATGATAGGAAAGTGAAGGAAGAGAGGTTCCGCCCCCAGAGGTAATGGATAAACGGGGGAAAACCGGACCCAGCTCAGGAATCCTTCGGGGTCGTCAACTCCCGAACTCACCAGCCGTGAGCCCCTGAGGGTGTAGCATTATCTAGGGTGCACCAGAAGTCGTGGGGCTACATACACCCTGCCTCCTTGAGGGCCTTGAGCAGAAGGCAGGAGATAACATGAAAAGAAAAGAAGGCTAACCCCTCGCAGAAGGAGAATAAGGCAAATACAGGATAGGAGGAAAAAAATGCCCTCAATCCTCGAAGAATGCGGATTGAGGGAAGAAAAGATGAGACAAGGCCCAATTAAGGCGGGATAGGAAGAGTCTCTCTAGGCCTCAGATACCCTAACACCGTCAGGGTCGGAAGACAACAAGAGCTGACCAAGTGAGGTCGACAGGAAAGAAGACGGAGAGGAGCCCGGCACAAGTAAGTGGAAGCAATGCCAGACTCAGCTGGGGCCCCGTGGTCGCCAACCCACGTCCCACTAGATGTGAGCCCCGGGGGGCACAATTCAAAGGACATCCTCATGGAGACTTAGGTGTTGTTTTGCACTGTACATAATGCGTAGCTATCTAAAGAACTCTAATCCGGCCTCAACTCCTTTATGGTCCAAAGTGGACTTGTGCGATTTTGCATCTATCTTCTTCAATTGTTTCTAAAATGAAATTAAGAAGAGTTCAAAAAGAAACGTAAAGGAGAAATATTGCAAGAGTAACTTTTGAACACTATAAGAATAGAATTGTGGGCTACTGTACCGTACGGTTTCAGACACCAACAGAGTGAGTACTGGTCATTGATCAATTGTTTTACTTGACTGGCTGCGTGACTCAGCGGTAACGCTCTCGCCTGCTGTACCCAAGGTTGCAGGATCGAATCCTGGTGCAGCCAGTTGGCATTTGAGGGTGTGCAAATGCGAGAGAGCCATATCAGGTAATTTACTGGCACGTTAAAGATCCCCTTCGGGGCGAAATTCCGGCACCCTGGCGTCTCTAACAGCGTCTGTAGTTAAAAGAGACGTAAAACCAATAACATTATTATTATTGTCTAACTTACCGGGTGAGTTAGCCGTGGTCATTACGGCGTGACTGCTGGCAGTCGCTAACATCCGCGAGGCGAGGAGGTTCGAATCCCCCCGCCGGCAACCATGAAGATGGTCTTTTGTGGTTTCCCATCTTCCTTCCAGGCAAATGCCGGGGTTAGTCCCTAACTATAGACCACAGCCACTACCTTCCAATTCCAGTTCTTACATTTACACTTTCCTCCCCAGACAACACGTCACACGCGACGGTACTTGTAGCTCACCCCATGGGTGTCCGCATAGAAACAGCTACAAACTGGCAAGCCGAACATGTCCTCGGACACTCCCGGCACTCAAAGCCATATGCTAAAATAAAAAATATATTAAAAATCAGATATGATTATGAATAGACTATAATGTAATTTCATTCATTACTTTTATGCACACCCTGACACTGTATTTAAACAAGATGTTCAGTAAAGAACATATAGCCTACTTTCTCCTAAATGCATGGGTATTGTTATAACTCTTTGTCCTTTTCAAGGAGTATGATTGAATGTTGGTTGTAGTAGCTTGTTGAAATACAACGTGCTATAGGGATATTAAACATGAATATGAGGTGCCCTTTGCTAGTGCTACCTCTGTACCAAATTTCGTTCAATTCGGTTTCACCGTGCTCGAATTAATAGGAGGAATCAATTTTGACATAAAGATGGCCGCCATCCGCAAACTATTGGGCTGATGTTCTTGCAGTTTGGTCAGAATATGTTTCCCACATCAAGATATGGTGTTGTAAAATTTGGTAGAGACTAGATTATTAGGTTGGTCGTAATTACATTTTAGCTTTTAACATTTGGGTGGCCGCGATTACGTTTCCGTCATGATAGCGGTGATATTAAACATGACACTGAGGTGCCCTTTGCTAGTGCTACCTCTGTACCAAATTTCGTTCCATTCGGTTTCACCGTGTTTGAATGAATAGGGGGAATCGATTCTGACACAAAGATGGCCGCCATCTGCAAACTATTAGGCGAATGACCTCTTAGATTGGTCAAAGGATGCTCCCTCCATAAAGGTATGTAGTTGCAAAATTTGGTAGAGATCGGATGATTAGGTTAATCGTAATTTGATTTAAGCTTTGAACATTCGTGTGGCCGCCATTACGTTTCAGTCAAGATGGCGGCGATATAAAACATGACACTGAGGTGCCCTTTGCTAGTGCTACCTCTGTACCAAATTTCTTTCCATTCGGTTCCACCGTGTTCGAATTAATAGGGGGAATCAATTTTGACATAAAGATGGCCGCCATCCGCAAACTATTAGGCTAATGACCTATTAGATTGGTCAAAGGATGCTCCCTCCATAAAGGTATGTTGTTGCAAAGTTTGGTAGAGATCGGATGGTTATGTTAGTCGTAATTTAACTTAAGCTTTGAACATTTGTGTGGCCGCCATTACGTTTCTGTCAATATGGCGGCGATATAAAACATGACACTGAGATGCCCTTTGCTAGTGCTACCTCTGTACCAAATGTTCGTTCCATTCGGTTTCACCGTGTTTGAATTAATAGGCGGAATTATTTTCACACAAAGATGGCCGCCATCCGCAAACTATTAGGCTAATGACCTATTCATTTGGTGAAAGGATGCTTCCTCTATAAGGGTATGTTGTTGCAAAATTTGGTAGAGATCGGATGATTAGGTTAATCGTAATTTGATTTAAGCTATGAACATTTGTGTGGCCGCCATTACGTTTCCGTCAAGATGGCGACGATATAAAACATGACACTGAGGTGCCTTTTGTTAGTACTACCTCTGTACCAAATTTCGTTCCATTCGGTTGTACCGTGTTTGAATTGATAGGGGGAATCGATTCTGACACAAAGATGGCCCCCATCCGCAAACTATTAGGCGAATGACCTATTAGATTGGTCAAAGGATGCTCCCTCCATAAAGGTATGTAGTTGCAAAATTTGGTAGAGATCGGATGATTAGGTTAATCGTAATTTGATTTAAGCTTTGAACATTCGTGTGGCCGCGATTACGTTTCAGTCAAGATGGCGGCGATATAAAACATGACACTGAGATGCCCTTTGCTAGAGCTACTTCTGTACCAAATTTCGTTCCATTCGGTTCCACCGTGTTCGAATTAATAGGGGGAATCAATTTTGACATAAAGATGGCCGCCATCCGCAAACTATTAGGCTAATAACCTATTAGATTGGTCAAAGGAGCCCTCCATAAACGTATGTTGTTGCAAAGTTTGGTAGACATCGGATGGTTATGTTAGTCGTAATTTAACTTGAGCTTTGAACATTTGTGTGGCCGCCATTACGTTTCTATCAATATGGCGCCGATATAAAACATGACACTGAGATGCCCTTTGCTAGTGCTACCTCTGTACCAAATTTCGTTCCATTCGGTTTCAAAGTGTTTGAATTAATAGTGGGAATTGATTTTCACACAAAGATGGCCGCCATCCGCAAACTATTAGGCTAATGACCTATTCATTTGGTCAAAGGATGCTTCCTCTCTAAGGGTATGTTGTTGCAAAATTTGGTAGAGATCGGATGATTAGGTTAATCGTAATTTGATTTAAGCTATGAACATTTGTGTGGCCGCCATTACGTTTCCGTCAAGATGGCGGCGATATAAAACATGACACTGAGGTGCCTTTTGTTAGTACTACCTCTGTACCAAATTTCGTTCCATTCGGTTGTACCGTGATTGAATTAATAGGGGGAATCGATTCTGACACAAAGATGGCCGCCATCCGCAAACTATTAGGCGAATGACCTATTAGATTGGTCAAAGGATGCTCCCTCCATAAAGGTATGTAGTTGCAAAATTTGGTAGAGATCGGATGATAAGGTTAATCGTAATTTGATTTAAGCTTTGAACATTCGTGTGGCCGCCATTACGTTTCAGTCAAGATGGCAGCGATATAAAACATGACACTGAGGTGCCCTTTGCTAGTGCTACCTCTGTACCAAATTTCGTTCCATTCGGTTTCACCGTGTTCGAATTAATAGGGGGAATCAATTTTGACATAAAGATGGGCGCCATCCGCAAACTATTAGGCTAATAACCTATTAGATTGGTCAAAGGAGCCCTCCATAAACGTATGTTGTTGCAAAGTTTGGTAGACATCGGATGGTTATGTTAGTCGTAATTTAACTTGAGCTTTGAACATTTGTGTGGCCGCCATTACTTTTCTGTCAATATGGCGCCGATATAAAACATGACACTGAGATGCCCTTTGCTAGAGCTACTTCTGTACCAAATTTCGTTCCATTCGGTTCCACCGTGTTCGAATTAATAGGGGGAATCAATTTTGACATAAAGATGGCCGCCATCCGCAAACTATTAGGCTAATAACCTATTAGATTGGTCAAAGGAGCCCTCCATAAACGTATGTTGTTGCAAAGTTTGGTAGACATCGGATGGTTATGTTAGTCGTAATTTAACTTGAGCTTTGAACATTTGTGTGGCCGCCATTACGTTTCTATCAATATGGCGCCGATATAAAACATGACACTGAGATGCCCTTTGCTAGTGCTACCTCTGTACCAAATTTCGTTCCATTCGGTTTCACCGTGTTTGAATTAATAGTGGGAATTGATTTTCAAAAAAAGATGGCCGCCATCCGCAAACTATTAGGCTAATGACCTATTCATTTGGTCAAAGGATGCTTCCTCTATAAGGGTATGTTGTTGCAAAATTTGGTAGAGATCGGATGATTAGGTTAATCGTAATTTGATTTAAGCTATGAACATTTGTGTGGCCGCCATTACGTTTCCGTCAAGATGGCGGCGATATAAAACATGACACTGAGGTGCCTTTTATTAGTACTACCTCTGTACCAAATTTCGTTCCATTCGGTTGTACCGTGATTGAATTAATAGGGGGAATCGATTCTGACACAAAGATGGCCGCCATCCGCAAACTATTAGGCGAATGACCCATTAGATTGGTCAAAGGATGCTCCCTCCATAAAGGTATGTAGTTGCAAAATTTGGTAGAGATCGGATGATAAGGTTAATCGTAATTTGATTTAAGCTTTGAACATTCGTGTGGCCGCCATTACGTTTCAGTCAAGATGGCAGCGATATAAAACATGACACTGAGGTGCCCTTTGCTAGTGCTACCTCTGTACCAAATTTCGTTCCATTCGGTTTCACCGTGTTCGAATTAATAGGGGAATCAATTTTGACATAAAGATGGGCGCCATCCGCAAACTATTAGGCTAATAACCTATTAGATTGGTCAAAGGAGCCCTCCATAAACGTATGTTGTTGCAAAGTTTGGTAGACATCGGATGGTTATGTTAGTCGTAATTTAACTTGAGCTTTGAACATTTGTGTGGCCGCCATTACGTTTCTGTCAATATGGCGCCGATATAAAACATGACACTGAGATGCCCTTTGCTAGTGCTACCTCTGTACCAAATTTCGTTCCATTCGGTTTCACCGTGTTTGAATTAATAGTGGGAATTGATTTTCACACAAAGATGGCCGCCATCCGCAAACTATTAGGCTAATAACCTATTAGATTGGTCAAAGGAGCCCTCCATAAACGTATGTTGTTGCAAAGTTTGGTAGACATCGGATGATTAGGTTAATCGTAATTTGATTTAAGCTTTGAACATTTGTGTGGCCGCCATTACGTTTCCGTCAAGATGGCGGCGATATAAAACATGACACTGAGGTGCCTTTTGTTAGTACTACCTCTGTACCAAATTTCTTTCCATTCGGTTGCACCGTGTTCGAATTAATAGGGGGAATCGATTTTCACACAAAGATGGCCGCCATCCGCAAACTATTACGTTGATGACCTATTAGTTTGGTCAAAGGATGCTCCCCCCTTAAAAGTATGTTGTTGCAAAATTTGGTAGAGATCGGATGATTAGGTTAGTCGTAATTTGATTTAAGCTTTGAACATTTGTGTGGCCGCCATTACGTTTCCGTCAAGATGGCGGCGATATAAAACATGACACTGAGGTGCCTTTTGTTAGTACTACCTCTGTACCAAATTTCGTTCCATTCGGTTGCACCGTGTTCGAATTATTAGGGGGAATCAATATTCACACAAAGATGGCCGCCATCCGCAAACTATTACGCTGGTGACCTATTGGTTTAGTCAAAGGATGCTCCCCCCATAAAGGTATGTTGTTGCAAAATTTGGTAGAGATCGGATGATTAGGTTAGTCGTAATTTGATTTAAGCTTTGAACATTTGTGTGGCCGCCATTACGTTTCCGTCAAGATGGCGGCGATATAAAACATGACACTGAGGTGTCCTTTGCTAGTGCTACTTTTGTACCAAATTTCGTTCAATTCGCATTCACCGTGTTCGAATTGATAGGGGGGGACAGACATTCAGAGTACACACACTCACACACAGACACACACACACACATACACACACACACACACACACACACACACACACAGACTCACACACATACACACACACAGACAGACACACTTTTTTCGCCCTGTGTTGATCTCATAAGTCTACTTTCATTTTTTGCAAAAATCGAAAGTAGGCTAAAAATCTATCATTGGAAATTGTTTTAATTGTCTCCTGTAAGATGGAGTTAGGACGTTTTGGAAATAAACCATAATTAACATAGTCTACGCTTTGAGTGGCATTTATGAACATTTAAATGGTTTAAACACAACAAACACAAACTGACGCTCTACATATTCTTCAAAGTTAGCCATGGCCTTGATTTATCACGTGGTGTCCTGAGAGCCATTGGATTGGTCAAGACACATTGGAAATAAATACACGTTGGAGTTACGTCACTTTGCAAATGAACTTAGTTCTTAGATCTCTGTTAATATGGGATATACGACGTATTGCGACTTAAAACCTTAGCTATACGTTGAGAGAAACTATAAACTTGCTTATGAAAGAAAAACTGAGAAAACGTCAATTTTGGATTTATGTCACTTTGGAAATAAGCTCTTCAATTTTTACCGCGCCTAACCTAACCTAAGCGGAATTTTAGCAGTGATGTGTTAGAAATTCCCAGTTTCCACCGATAAATCAGTGCTTGGGTCGCTAGTGGCACGATGGGAAATTGTTGGGTCGCTTTCGGCATGGGTCGCATCCGGCACGGTCGCATCCGGCACGAAACCCATTTAGGATAGCCGCTGTCAACGCCGGGATTCGAACCTCCGATATCGAGACTTGCTGCAGCTCCCCATCGCATCGCGGTCGTGGTGCGTGATTCAAGGCGTGCGGCTTCGCCACGGAGTTACTGTTGACGAAGTTGTTGTTGATTCATTTATGGGCTATATGTAATCGTGATCATGTTATTGACATACCTGTCCCGGTGTGTACATACGGTACTATTTGTTGCTCTAATTGGGAACGACGCGACGTAGCCGTGGCTTTGACTTGGACCAATCGAACCTTTTCTCTGAAGTTCAAAAGAGGAACATTTCGCCAATTAGCGAACATAGATCGCCATTTCAACACACATGGATATCACGGTAGGTTGCTGCTGTTACTTCACAATGGCACAAAGGAACATACATGTGACCAAATACTGTTACTAAAAGGTAGCTATGAGACATGGTATTCAATGGAACGACTTATAAAGGTTTCCATGCAAGTAAGTTAGGAAAACAATTATAATGTTAGAAGAACGAAAATAAAAGTATGATAATTGTTGTTGTTGTTGATTTATTAACGGATATGCGACATAGTGGTCATTAGTCCCATGTGCTTGGGTGTGTGTCAGATTTGTCTGATAACCTGTATCATTGTGAAGGCTGTAATAGTGTGTGTATTTGTAATTAAGGTGAGGATTGGTAAGGAGGTGGCCGTGGCCTTAAGTCAGGAATTATCCCAGCATTTGCCTGGAGTAGAGGCGAGGAAACCAAGGAAAAGCACTTCCCAGATGGCTGAGGTGGGAATCGAACCCACCTTCTCTCAGTTCTGCCTCACGAGGCTGAGTGTACCCAGTTCCAGATCTCAGACCAGAATGAAATTTCTTGGCAGAACCGGGAATCGAACCTGGACTTCCGGAGCGGCAGCCAAGAATGCTAGCCTTTTCCACCGGGAGATGGACGTAATGGCTTTTATTTATATGAGCCGGCGCCGCGATGAGGAGCTGCAGCAAGTCTGTAGGTTAGAGGTTTGAATCGCGGCACTGATAGTGGGTATCCTGTGTGTGGATTTTCTCCAAGTTTCTCACAGTCCCTTCAGGAAAATGCCCGGATAGTACCTTATATCAAGATCCGGGCAACTACCTTAATCCTGAATGTCATCCAGTTACAAAACTAACCGGTACACATACTACAATAATACAGGTTATCAGATTAATACATCACACAGATATTTCAAGCACCTGTAATGAATTGACAACAATAATGACTGAGCTTAGACAGCCCATGGGGATGGGTACCTCTATGAACTTAGAGCAGAAAGCGACGATGCAGGGTGTAATTACCGGACTTTGGAGCGTGGAAACTGATTCACAGAATCAATATGACTTTAGTCGAGGTAGATAACACCCATTTCCGTCGATCAATCACACTATCAGCCAGTTTATTATTCAGTTAAAGCCCCATTTCACCTCGACGGAGGCAATGTTATCCCATGGTAAGATCATTTGACTTGGGAGCTGCACGCTCTGAAGGCCCAATCTTCCTTTCCCGACCACGAGTAGGGAACATCGCGGACACGAATCCTATGATCTCATAGGAACTGTGCACACTTATTAGTCGAATCACATGGAAAATATAAATACAAGGTGATTCATAAAATAAAAAGGAACAAATCAGTTCATATGAACGTACGTCCGGAAATTCATATTGTGCAAAAGTATAGAAAGATTGTAGTATAACTTGACCGTTAATCTCGCGATCATGAGGCACGGGACCTCCTTTTAACGTGGAATCCGAACCACAGGACATGGCATTTCACTTCAAAAATCTCACATGCATTGGCCGGGAATCGAATCCGGTCCACCTTGATGAGAAGCAGACAGCTTGACCGCTGAGCTACCACGCCCCCAAATGTGCAAAAGTAGATGGTACTAATAAATCGCATCATTCTAGCATAACAACACTCGGATTGTTACAAAACATGTTCAAAATGACCTCCATGGATGCGAGGCAAAATATCAATGAATTGGCATCATGGATCACCTCACTTCTTCGAAAGTTCCAGCCTGTACCGAATAGCGTCGCAGGAAATACGGATACGCTGTTCAAGGTTATGCACATCAAGAATTGGATCAGCGTATCTAACATTTTTCAGATGTCCTTTCAAGCGAAATTTAAGGAGGGATTTAGTACGGTGATAGAGTTGGTCATGTTACAGTTGGTCATCTTCCCCGGAAGATATTAGGTGCGGACGAACATTAATGCGGAAGTGGACTAGTGCTCCATCATGCACCAGCTACAATGTTCGTCTGCTACAGGGTCTTTCACCCAAAGTGGGGCCGACCGCGCGGTGCGTAGAGGGTCGGACGAGCACTTGGCAACTCGCTGAGCTTGGGGTCGAGAGAGCGCTCGTACGAATTGCATGTAAATAACAAGCACACGTAATAACACATAATCGAAGTCACATGCCACAGAAGATGTTGAAAATCTCCTCCACCTGCATATACACATTTCTGGCATCTTCTACGAAAATTGTCATTCACACGCATTAGTTCATCTACCGAGATAGCCTCAATTTCTCTCGTGATAATTAGTTTGAGTTCATCTAGAGTTTGAGGGTTTGTTGCGTAAACCGTATGTTTCAATTTCCCCTATCAATAAAAAATGAAGTAATAGGCTTTAACACTTTAACACGTTATACAAGTTTGAAACACAATAACAATTAAACATTAACCATGTACACACGTTATAAGGCTGCTTGAGCTTTTACAGTAGTTCTCGCAGTCAAGTGGTGCAGTTGCACCTAATATAAAGGGAGATGGCGCGCAGTTCGTCACTCCTGTGGGGGTCCGGGCGGGGACACCAAGAGCCCGCCGATGAGCCAGCTTGGTGTCCTAGGTGAAACCCCACACAAGACACGGCACAAACCTAGAAGAATTGCTGAGTTTTTATAACACGTGAACTTAAAATAGGCTATGAACGAAATAACGAAGTCAACTTTACTCGTCAAATCCTGCGTCGCAACTGTCTCAGCTCCGTGTTGCAATGTGCTCGTCTGACCTTTGGCTCGACCTTCTGCCTACAGTGCTGCGCCAGCCGTGCGGCCGGCCTCACTTTGAGTGAAAGACCCTAGAATGATGCACTTCATCAGCGTCATCTACTTTGACCAATATGCTCTTCCAGGAATACGTTCATATAAACTCCTTTGTTCCTTTTTGTTTCAGGAAGCACCATTGTTTGTACAGCTAGTTTTCGTTCACTGTGTGTGCATATAATTATGAAGTGGTCCACCAGCCCCTTATTATTTTGAAGATAGGCGACCAAAGTAACGCATAATTCATAGTGATTCTAAAAATAATAGTACCTGCTCTTTTACGGCCTTAGTACAACTATAGCGTTGAGTTCATGCTCGCGTATAGTAAAAATCATTTGCGGCAGTGTTATTTTGATGTGCCGCCTTGTTGCATAGTGGCTAGCATTCTTGGCTGTCACTGCGGAGACCCAGGTTCTGTTCCCGGCTCTTTTAAGACACTTAAATCTAGTCTGAGGACTGGAACGGGATACACTCAGCATCGTGAGGTAAAAATGAGTAGATGCAGGTTTGATTCCTACCTCAACCATCCTCAAAGTGGTTTACCGTGGTTTCCCCACTTCTACTCCAGGAAAATGCCGGGATGGTTCCTAACTTAATGCCACGGCCAACTCCTTCCCAATCCTCACCTGCATTACAAATTCACACACTACTACAACAACAACAACAACAACAACAACAACAACAACAACTACTACTACTACTACTACTACTACAACTACAGACACCACAATAACACAGGTTATCAGACAAATTCTATTCACACACACCCAAGTACACGGGGCTAAATGACCATGATGTCGCAAAGCCCCTAAATGAATTAATAACAACAACAACGCTATTTCTATGATCCCAACTATAATGAATGTTTAAAACGCTCACAGTTGCGAATAACACTACCTTACGTTTGGGCAGGAAGTGCCCATGAGGGCTACAAATAGATTCAGTATGTGCCAGTTTTACACCACGGCTCGCAGTGGCTAAGGTGGATAAATCGCTCGTCAACCAAGCTGCCTAGTAGCAGGTTCGATTGCCAGGCTGGTATATTTATATTTCTCTTAACGCCGTTTACAGTAGATATGCTATGGCCACATATCCCCCTGTTCCAACAAGTGAATATTTATTTGGTTCTGAAAAGGACCGCTTTTATCCGATGTTACGTAGCAGGGTTTGACAACGACATAATGGTATGTAGGCAGGAAGCAGGGTACCGTACCCTGAAAATTGTGTGCAGCAAATGTTCGAAATATTGACCAACTTGGCTTAGAGATTTCAACACGACGTTACAAAGTCAGTCTTTCACGTTGATACGCGTGAGGTACAGTGAGATTCTTTTGCTGAAGCAGGACCGGCGGCCGACTGCCGGGCGCGCGCACCTTCCGCCAGCCAACCGAGTTGGGGCCGCACGGTTGCGCGAGACGGAGGCGAACTAACCAGGGTCATTAAAGTCATTATGTCACTAAACTTTCATCAACTAGGGTGTGTAGTGTCAGCGCACAGATAAGAAGGTAACATAAATGACAGCTGCAGGATTTAATTAAAGAAGCACTGATGTTTTTTTTAAATTTCTTGGGAATCTGAATGACATCAAGTCACCAGTATCTTTTCACAGAATATACTAAAAATGTTCTCCTTCAGCTGACAGACAGTAACTTTGGAAATTACATCGTTACATTATGATGCTACTCCTGCACTCCCCTGCGTGTCTACTGTAATTAATCGAAGTACGGAACTAAGCCCGTTTGATGTTGAATTGTGGGTTAATTTAAAATACAAAGTGTGCAGATCAATTACCCTACCCTAGTGGAGCTGGAGAACAATATACGGCAGCAGATATCCCCCACAACAGAAGGGAATTACAACGTGTAAGCGCTAATTTATTTACACGGTACAACCCGCCCGTCTGTCAGCTGAAGGAGAACACTCTCAGCTCCTTCTGTGGATGGGTAAGTTCTTTAATCATGATTTGCTGGTGAATTTACCATTAATTAATGTACTTTGTTACGGTTTCTACCGGCGCGCAATCCGTGGTACGAGCTCGGTTGCCTGGCGGAAGGCGCGCGCGCCCGGTAGCCGGTTGCCGGCTCCGCTCTAGCAAAAGAATCTCCCTGTATAACAGCTTGGCTTGCCTCAGTGAACAGTTGCCTAAGTTGCATACACTAAGGTACCTGCTTTAACCTCATCAGACCCTGTGTGCACGTATGTGCACCTTCAGTTTTGAATAATTTTATCAGCAGTTAGTATTGTACCCAACTGTCATCATGTGGAACATGTGTTCGTATCCCAGCTAACTCACGGTCTTTCGAGGTATGGGACGTTCCTGCCCACCATACGACCACATGCTCAGGATTTGAGTCTACCAGGTAACTACTCTACATGAAATACACAACATATTCCTAAAATAAAATATTTACTGGTCTAAAATCATGGCTATACAACAAATACAAATAAAGGACAAATTATATTTAATTCCTACAAATAAAAATAGGGTTATTCTGTGAGTTTTCTTCTTAAAATAGTGCTACACTGCACTCAAATCTAATTCTAGCATCCTGTCAATGATACTTTCAGACTTCCATGGGTTTCCATAGTGTTCATCATGTGACACAATTACTTAACTGGAGTATCATAACACAAAAGTCATATATCACATTAAAATGACATTAATACAACATTACTCCGTTTCTTATGGCATTTACTTTGATTAGCATAACTTCATTATTTTCTGCATTCATTAACAAATATTTGTTGTGTCGTGTGAATCATCTTCCTTATTTCCATCAATATGAACGCTTAAAAAAAGTGGTACTTATCCCTTCCAAAATAAACATGGATAGAATATTTTATAGTTTCACCATACAACGATTTTCTGGGTCTTGTCGGGCTTATGTCGTTACAAACGTGTCATGTTCTTAGAAATCACATACCCGTCTGCATAAATTAGCGTGAACTGGCAAACTGCACTCCAAAAGAAGATGCCTACAATACTTTGGTTCAGTTTTCCTCCTCAGAGAATAACTGAGCCAAATATTATCTGATTTCAATGATCCAACAACGTATGTGTGTTGCAACACACCATTCAATTCAATTGGCATCATCATAACACTCATATCATAATTGCATATTGAAATATCGAGATTATTCAGTGTCCTACTGTGACTCTAATTTACAAGGGACTGGTCGACCGACCTTCTCCCCTTAGCAGGCAATAAAATTCGTTCCAGCTGGCTAGTCAAGATGGCCGCCGCAGAAGTAGTCTACTACCACACCTCCTCTCATCTGCTGTCAAGGTCAGGTTTGTTTACAATCGCAGTACAGTAGAGTTACGCTAGGTGTGGTTCCTAAGTAATTGAGTCATTCTGATTATTTTACACCTATCTTTATAGTGTTTCGGGCTCAATTCGGCTCCTTAATTAACATTCATGGCTGGGGATGGAATTCTGTGATAGCCTTGCCGTTCTATGGTGACTATAGTGGCTTGGACGCGCATCATAGTAAACATCCAAGATTTTCACTAGCAGCTGTCTCAATAATATATAAGGAAATCTGCGTTTCCTAAACGACGAATATGATCCTTACCTCTCAGGGTAGATCATTTATACATGCTCACGGAGTCTCGACGGACATCACTCGTGGCCATAATTCATGCAAGCGGTGGATACAGACAGGCTCTGTCCAATTCGCTGCGAATAATAGAGTATGCTCAAACGGCGATACTAACTCGTAGATTTAGCCAACTTCTCACCTAACGCGCAAGCTATATTAGTTTGGTCCCCGCAATATATTTACATAAATCACTGGATTCTACGTTACTTCGCTCGCTCTATGCGGCTCAAATAATACTTCTCAAAGATGACTCAATTATTAAGGCACCTGCGTTCTCTCTGTCATAACATTTAAGCCAAAGCTTTAAATAGCTCCTAACAACAAGGTATAAATTTACTGGCTTACTTTACTTTAATGGTCCTCAAATATAATCCTAAGGATTGACCATATCAAATATTCATTCAACATTTTACTGACACTGAAAAAGCTCTCGTATCTCGCTATATTCCACGTTACTTTCTTACTGTTTACCAAAATACAGTATCTTTATATTAGACATGACACACTTTGAACGTTATTTAGGCCAAAAATGCCTATTACTTTACTGTTGCCGACCCCAGATTATTATTATTATTATTATTATTATTATTATTCATTTAACGTTACCGTTACATCCATCACTATTTTCGACCTGAATGGCCCTAAACAAATCACCTTCCAAGCCATATTTTATTCAAGACGAGTGGTGAAAACTCGTTCAGTAAGTGACTGCTACATCTTATTCTCAAAGTGATAAATCGTTATATGGTGAACTATTTAGTTATAATAACATTGTAAATTGGTACTCACTTTTTCTTTTTCGCTGGATAGTGCCAGCACCTCAGCTTCAGGCCTACCATGACGCTTGATTTAAGCCATCATGTTATATTTTACACAACACTTAATTTCACACATTTCCCACCTGATAAACATACTCTTATCAGTGGCCTCTTTCACTTCTACACAATGCATATTAATCACTATACACATGAACACTTTTAAATCACTATTACACAATTTATGTACACTTATTCACTACTTCACAGGTTGATCCTTAAATCGGACTTCTCCTACGCCTGATCTCAGAGATGCGATGCAATTACGCCAACCGTTGGTCTCCGTGAAAATCTAACAGCGTTTTACGTACGTTCGATCCTCGTTACCTGCAATATCGTTCAGCTCACTGTCAAGATGATGTTGCAATGCTTCCCAAGCTCCCATCATTGTAGTGATCCTGATGATAATGTCATATTCAACTCTGACAATACCTCCTGGTATGTGTAATGTTCAAAATCATTATAAGTTACTCTTTCGCTGTGGCGAATTAATATTTGCGTCAGATAATAGATAAATATCTGTATTAAATTAACTTCGACGCACTTCATGATTATACTTATGAAGCTGTATGACTTGCTTCTATTGTTCTTCAACGGCCGAGCGTTGATACTTTAACATTTGGCGCGCTACTGGCAGCGTCTTAGTTACGTGTATACTGTAGAATAACTTGAGATGAACTGGTGAAGACTGGAGAACAACTGGCTTGGTGTGAGCTGCTCCTCCCATATAATGGTTTCTCGTACAAAATAGTCCACTGGACACATGAGAGCGGCTCCTTTCTTGAAATAATACCTTTTCAGCCGAAATGACATATACATCTTGTTTATTTAGGTGTGGAGGTTTCATAAACATTCGCGTGCACGCGATCGCTTCGGCCAATTAATTACAATTAATTGCCTTAGTTCAGCGCGTCAGGATGCCATCGTGGTGGTTCCCCTTTGGCTGGTCACAAAATCACTGCTCTCGAGCGTAGGTTCGGTGTTAACGCACTCATTTGGAGATAGGCTTTAATTTAGGTGAAAAACCACTCCTAAATTACCTCTCCTTGAATATATTCACCTGGGTGTATATTTCACTCCATTTCAATGCTCCACTTGGCTGTAATTAATTAATTTCCGTGGGCAATCATCCCTACTCCCGATTCCATCGTTTTCAAGCTGTGAATACCCGAGTCATTAATTTTGGGCTGTCTCCTTGGTCCAGACGTAAATAGTGCGCTCGGCGCCTAAGGTCTCCACCCACTTGCTAACTGCAATTTGTAAAACGCCAAACTGGCCTCGTTTCATTCTCGTATGCTTCAAAAACGTATATTTGCTTGCATTTGGCTACAATTCTTCACCTTAAACTGCTATGATATTCACATATAGGTCGTGAAATCATGCTACAATATTATATGTCAGTATACCTCTCATTGCTCTTTGGGTTCCCTGTAATTGCTCCCCCTCAGAGATCAATGGTTCGACTCTAGGCATAATCATGTGCCTGGTATTCTCTGATAAGACCCGAGTTCGATGCCAGACTGCCGTGACTGATTGGGCACATCTTTCCCCTGCTAAGCTCGGAAAATTCATTTCACAAGTGAATTTTTCGGGTCCTTCAGATGGCATCGACTCCATGCAGTATTTACTTTAAGCGGTCAGTGCTCTCGGCAAGGGCTGTCTCGTTCCCCCATTCCACTCTGTCTGCCGTCTCGTAGACTCTTGTTCTGCCTTCTCAATTGTTCATTCATTTCCTCTATTTCTGTAGCGGCCTCCCTCAACTGGTCATAAAGTTCCTTCAGTTGACAGCTGCATTCTCCCTTCGGATCCCTTGGGTCTGCGAGCTGGTCGCTTCGCTCCGTTCCTTCCTGGGACTGCAAGATTTTCTCAAGATTCTTTCCGTGCATACGTAATGACTCCCCGTCCATTCGGGTGTGCATTGCTTGCTCTTCCCTCGTATCATAATCCTCTGGTGGACTATATAACTTCAAATTAGCTGCATTTACAACAACTTCTCTACCTGTTGCTTCGTCTCTGATCCGGTATGCATTATTTTGCAAGTCCCTGATAATCAGGTAGGGTCCGTGATAGGCATGCTGAATTTTTTTATATTTCCTGCTCTCTGGATCTGAACTAGCGGGTTTCTTCAATAAGACGTATTCCCCCACGAGTAATGGTCTATGGTAGCGTTTCCTCCTGTTTCTCCACTGCCGTCTGTCTGCTTGTTTCTTGAGATACTCGAACGTTCTTTGGATCCTCAATTCACGTCCAGGCTGTGCATCGATGGGTGTCCGAATGACATTATTCCATGGCCTCTCTGGTCTTCTATCAAGATGTAGGCTCACTGGCACCTCTCCTGTCGCTTCGTGCACGGTGTTGTTGATACAATATTCAATAATCTCAAGTACGTCAATCCATTTCCAGTTCTCAGTAGAGCAGTATATCTTCATGTACTTTTGCAGTTCCCTCATTACTCTTTCAGCAGAATTCGACTCCGGGTGTCGAACTGTGGACAAAATCTGTCTTATGCCCAGATTTTCCAACTCCCTGCGAAATTCTACGCTGGTAAAACAGCTCCCATGATCAGATAAGATGTCCTCCGGCTGCCCTAATATAGGAATGATTCTTTCCTTCAGCCTCTTAAGTACCTGTTTTGTACTGGTTTTCTGAATTGGACACAGGACTACCATTTTAGAAAACACGTCTAGTGCAACTAGGATGTGTCTATTTCCTCTTCTAGCTCTAGGAAGCGGCCCAAAGTTGTCCAGTGCCAGAAGCTGACATGGCTTCTCTGGTAAGAGTGGTATAGGTTTCTGCCTCATTAAGTACGAGTTAGGCTTTACTCGTTGGCAAATATCACATGTCCTGATAGTATTCCTGACTGTATCTCGAAGTTTTGGCCAAATAAATGCTTCTTTAAGCAGGGCAACAGTCTTATCTACACCGGGGTGACCAAAAGCTCGGTGTGCTAACCATACTAGCCTCCTCTGCAATGCTGGTGGTACGACGATCCTGGGTCGAGTGTGGTCTGAGTCGCTCCATTTATGTAACATCTGGTTAAACCATAGATACTCCGCTGATAGTGCTTCGGCTTCCACATACATCGGTGTTCCTCTGTCCAGTTTTCCCTCGAAGTAATTAATCATCAACCGTATCCAGGGATCTTCACGTTGAAAAACGGTGATGTTCCTCAGATCATCTAAGGTCTTCTGGTGTCTATCTTCTATCTCGATCGCTAGAACTTCTTCTTCATCAGCTGTAGGGTATCTGCTTAGCAAGTCAGGTATGATATTGTCCTTCCCCGGGCAATACTCGATTTCCACTTGAAATTGCTGTATGTACAGGGACCATCTCGTCAGTCTTTGACTCGACAAGTCAGTTTTCGACAGGAACGTTAGGGCTTTATGGTCTGTTCTTAATATAATTCTAAAGCCATGGACTAGCTTTCGCCAATACTGTAAGGCATACAGTAACGCGAGTAATTCGATCTCCGTGACCGTATAATTCTTTTCATTAGGTTTCAACCTTCTACTTATGAATGCAATGTAAGTTTTCTCCTCTGGCCTGTCCACATTTTCCTGATATAACATTGCTCCAATACCTATGAATGATGCGTCAGTCTGGATAATAAATTTCTGAGTGTAGTCAGGATATCCCAATTTTACATAATCTAACAGCATCTGTTTAGATTTTACGAAGGCTTCCTCGCATTGTTCCGTCCAGCGCCATCTTCCTCCCTTCTTAAGTAAGTCTTGGAGTGGTGCTACGGTCTCGGTATACTTCGGGCAATGGCTTGAAAAGAATCCAATAACGCCTAGATATTGCCTGACGTTCTTTACCTTCGTTGGTCTCGGGAAATGTTTAATAACTTCCAATTTTCCCGGATTAGGTCTGACTCCTTGTGCATCTATTACGTGGCCTAGAAATTTAACTTCTCTCTGACCAAAGTTAGACTTCTTTATATTGACCTTAAAGTTAGCCTGACTTAGGTCATATAACAACTTGCGTAGATCTCTGACGTGTTCTTCGACTGTTTCAGATGTCAGTAGTATATCATCTACGTAGCATATGGTTGTTGCTTTTACTGCTTCAGACAGGTTCCGATCTAGCGCTCGTATCAACGCTGAACCTGCTGTTTTTAGTCCAAATGGGAGACGCACGTAAGAATATGTATGCTGGTCAAATAAAAACCCAGTTAATAAACTTGTTTTCTCCTCCAGAGCAAGATGGTGAAAACTTGCGTCAGGTCAAGATTTGAGAACACAGTCTTTCCTTTGAACCTTCTGAGAACCTCCTTAATGGGCGGCACTTTGTCAAATTCCGGTATGACCTTGGAATTCAAATTTCGTAGGTCCAGGCATATCCTCACACTTCCGTCCTGTTTAGGTACAACTACCAGTGGGCTGACATAGGGTGTGGCTGTCTTCACAATGACGCCTGCCTCTAGCATTTCCTGTATTGCTTCTTTGACCTTTAAATAATGTTTCTCAGCTACAGGATACGGCTTCTGTTTGAATGGTGTCCAATCGCTTACTTGGAACGCATACTGGAAATTCTTGATCCGGCCAGGTCTCGAATCGAAGACTCCTTAATACTCAAACAGCAGTTCCCTTAGCATTTGCTAATGTTCTGGACCAATTTTAGCTTCCTCAATCTTCTCTTCCAGGCATTCTTCAAATTTTGGTTCGAGGTCCTTTTCAATGTCTGCGGCCAGTGTTGCCAACTCTTCCTCAATGTCTTCTGTTGTCGACACTGCATCCCCAGTCATATCTCCGTATGTATGCCATACGTACTCTTCTGGTCTCGTTTCATTGTGCTTTAATGAGAGTTCTAACTCTTCCTTTCCCTCACTTGCGCGAAACATAACAATGTCTTGCGAGAGATCTATAATAACTTTATATTCTCTTATGAAATCCATGCCAACAATGAGGTTAAAAGGCAGCTTATTCACAAGTAGGAAGCTCTGTGAGAATGTAGAGTTCCCTATCTGCAAATCTAAAAATACTTGGTATCTGCATATCATAACTTTATCTGGTATCACACCTTTTATTTTCACGCATGAAATAGGTATTTTCAATACGTGGATTTTACTTTGGATTTCATTATATAATGCCTGGGTTATCAAGCACACTGTTGACCCTGTATCTATGAGACTTCTTATCTTCATGCCCGCAATGTTTACAATAATAATGGGTAGTTCCCTTCTTACATTGACCGTCCCTTCATCTAGGTCTTCGATAAGCTCCTCAGGTTTGGCAATCCAGTTAACAACATTCACTGTATTCCATCCTGAACTTATCTCTCTTTGGTCATTTTTTTTTTTTTTCAATTGCTCCATTCTTTGTGGAGTTCTTCTGCCTGTCTTCATGCTGTTGAAGTTCCAGACTCTTGGCACCGTCATCATTTTTATATATGTCGGGTGACCTTCTATTCCTAATCGCTTCATCCCAATGAACTCGCGATTGTCTCGGGTCATCTCCGCGCTCTTCCGTGTATCTATAAGATGCGTGATAGCGTTCTTCCGCCTCTTCAACGAACCCACGACTCTGTTCTTGGGATCTCCATACTTGGTTGTTCCCATTTCGGCCGTAATTCCTTCTGTTATCAGGCTGCTGGTCTCTGGTACCACGCTGATTCTAATTTTTCCTTCCTCGGTTTCCACGGTTCGAACCTCCTCGATATGCTGGCCTCCAATTTTGGTTTTCACGTCCTTCACGTTGCCAGTCTGATTTTTCCGTATCGGTGCTCGTAGATTTACTTTTTGTCTGCACCTTAGTCGGTTCAGTCGGTGTAGTCGTCATGTTGACTTGTTCCACGTTTCGACTTTGCCTTGTGTGCTGCACTGTGGTTAGATCGAGTTGTCTCAGCACCTCCTCCATATCGATCGCAGTTTTGGAGTTTGCTGAAATTAGTAGCCGTTGTACTTCGTACGGTAGCTGCTTGGCTATCGCTATGCACAAATCTGACTCTCTAAGTCCTTCATCAAGCTCGCGAAAACGGCACAATTGATTCACAAAGAATTCTCCGTACTTCGTCGGATTACTAGTACTATAACGCCTGGAATACAAGTCCAATCGGAGGTTCTGTTGTATACTTGCGTTCCAATATCTGCTTAAAAATGCTTGGCGAAATTCGTCAACGGTGTCGGACGTGTACCGAAAACTCCTAAACCATAAGGCACACTCGCCCTCAGTTAATTTTTCAATCGCTCTCAACCTTCGCTCTGGCGGTACTTTCGCGTCATTGAAGTACTCGGAAACTTCTTTAAGCCAGTACTTGGGTGTCATGTTAGAATTACTCCCAGAGTATTTCTTTGGTTTCTCATCACTAGCCCTTACAATAGTGACTATTTGATTTTGAACAGCATTTTCATGCGGTGTTGACATGGCAATTGGCATACCAGGTGTGGTATACGGGCTGTCACTTGGCATAGCTGCATTTCTTGGAGTAGGCTGTATTTCTATCTCTGCCCATTTGTTTCTCCTATTCTCGTCTATACTCCCTTCGCTAGACCTAGGATTCCGCAACATGGATTCCTCCTGCGCGATCATTCTAGTCTCGATTTGGCTGTGCCTATTTTCTGCCCTTTCCAAACGAGCTAATACCTCTCGTTCTATTTTCTCTAGGCGATCCCGGTTTCTTTCTGCCATAGAAAATACCTTTTCCTTATCATCCTTAAGGTTTTCCTTCAGGTGGGTAATTTCCCCCGCTAGACTTTCTCTTACTTCGGCAAGAGTCTTATCGCTGGCTTCAGTCTTCAAGCCTTCTCGAAGTTCTAATTCTTCCCGTAAGCCTGTAACTTCGTTTTGAATGTGACCTTGTATATGAGAGATTTCGGTCCTTATTTTCGTGATTTCTCCCTGGTCCTCATCCTGTCTTTTATGAATAACTGCTAGGCCGCTCTGAGTTTGTTCCAACTCTTTCTGCACCTTCCCGACCTGCCTCTTCATATTTGACATTATCTCCTTATTCTCTTGATCAGAAGTTTTCATTTCCTGGATTTCCTTGCATTGGTCAAGGATATTCTGATCCTGTTTTCTCAAGGCTTCGTCTACCGCCTTGGCGTAACCTGCCATTCGCGTATTCCATTTTACGTCGCTATCCTCGAGCCTTTGATCCACAGTCTGAGTGAACGTATTAAATTCCTCTAATTGACGTTTACTATTAGCTTCATTCTGACTCTGAATGTCTTTAAGCTCCATCGACATACTGCTTAAACTATCGTTAATCTCACGCTGTGACTCTCTGCACGCTTGCAGATTATTCTCTAGTTTTAGCTCAATAGACTCAAAGCGTTTATCGTTATCAGCTTGCTTTTCTGAGACCACGCTAACAATATTCTTAGTTACTTCACGCTGTGACTCTTTAACGTCATCCATTTTTTTATTAACCTCTATTAGGTTTAACTCTAACTGCGTGTTTACATTAGCTTGATTAGCCTCTAGTCTAGTGTTTATTTCGGCTTGATTAGCCTATAGTCTAGTGTTTACTTCTGCTTGATTAGCCTCTAGTCTAGTGTTTACTGTGGCCAACATCTGGTTCACCTCAGTCTGATTATTATCCAATTGAGTATTGACTGTAGCCAATCTCTCTGCTATTTCATCCTTAAATGCTTTATCTTCTTCCTTCCTCTTAGCATTAGTATCATCAAAATGTTCCCTTAACTCAGCAATACACCTGAGTACGTCTTCAGTTCCAGCCGTCCTGTATTTCTTAATTTGAGATTCAGGTAGGCCGCAGCTGAACATGCTGGCGCGTTCTATTGGAAAGAAAAGGATTCCGATCCCGCGACAACAACAACAACATATTACAAAATGTCAAAACCACCTATGGAATGGGTATAGACCCTCGTACCCGTCTGACAACAGTGTCTGACGTCTGAATATCATCTAAAAAGACTCACAATCGCTCAAACAGAGTTTGAGGAAAAATACTATTTTTATGGTTTTCCCCATGAAAACCATGCTATTATTATGGGGTTTTCTGAATCCCATAAGCCATCCACGTACTGGGCAACATGATAAATAAAAATTAGGAGTGGGTTTATATCTGACATGCTTTGGCCGGTTTGTGCAATGCCAAGATCGCTCATATTGCACTGACGCAGGCGGTTCCATAATGAATTAATACCGTCCCACATTGCTTGGGCCATGATAATTAAAGGGGGTTATGTGTAAGTTACATTTACATTTAAGCATGTCTTATGGAGGATTATCAACATTTATTTGACGTGAAGGCTTATTAACAAATGGGATGCGGCCTTTTCCTATTATATCCTAATTTCTATGCTGTATTTGCATCTACCATTAATATCTTGGCCGACTTTTAGCAGTACCTGTGACTCAATCCTAGTACAGAGACATATCCTCCATGTACCCAACTGTCATCATGTGGAACATGTGTTCGTATCCCAGCTAACTCACGGTCTTTCGAGGTATGGGACGTTCCTGCCCACCATACGACCACATGCTCAGGATTTGAGTCTACCAGGTAACTACTCTACATGAAATACACAACATATTACTAAAATAAAATATTTACTGGTCTAAAATCATGGCTATACAACAAATACAAATAAAGGACAAATTATATTTAATTCCCACAAATAAAAATAGGGTTATACTGTGAGTTTTCTTCTTAAAATAGTGCTACACTGCACTCAAATCTAATTCTAGCATCCTGTCAATGATACTTTCAGACTTCCATGGGTTTCCATAGTGTTCATCATGTGACACAATTACTTAACTGGAGTATCATAACACAAAAGTCATATATCACATAAAAATGACATTAATACAACATTACTCCGTTTCTTATGGCATTTACTTTGATTAGCATAACTTCATTATTTTCTGCATTCATTAACAAATATTTGTTGTGTCGTGTGAATCATCTTCCTTATTTCCATCAATATGAACGCTTTAAAAAAAAGTGGTACTTATCCCTTCCAAAATAAACATGGATAGAATATTTTATAGTTTCACCATACAACGATTTTCTGGGTCTTGTCGGGCTTATGTCGTTACAAACGTGTCATGTTCTTAGAAATCGCATACCCGTCTGCATAAATTAGCGTGAACTGGCAAACTGCACTCCAAAAGAAGATGCCTACAATACTTTGGTTCAGTTTTCCTCCTCAGAGAATAACTGAGCCAAATATTATCTGATTTCAATGATCCAACAACGTATGTGTGTTGCAACACACCATTCAATTCAATTGGCATCATCATAACACTCATATCATAATTGCATATTGAAATATCGAGATTCTTCAGTGTCCTACTGTGACTCTAATTTACAAGGGACTGGTTGACCGACCTTCTCCCCTTAGCAGGCAATAAAATTCGTTCCAGCTGGCTAGTCAAGATGGCCGCCGCAGAAGTGGTCTACTACCACACCTCCTCTCATCTGCTGTCAAGGTCAGGTTTGTTTACAATCGCAGTACAGTAGAGTTACGCTAGGTGTGGTTCCTAAGTAATTGAGTCATTCTGATTATTTTACACCTATCTTTACAGTGTTTCGGGCTCAATTCGGCTCCTTAATTAACATTCATGGCTGGGGATGGAATTCTGTGATAGCCTTGCCGTTCTATGGTGACTATAGTGGCTTGGACGCGCATCATAGTAAAAATCCAAGATTTTCACCAGCAGCTGTCTCAATAATATATAAGGAAATCTGCGTTTCCTAAACGACGAATATGATCCTTACCTCTCAGGGTAGATCATTTATACATGCTCATGGAGTCTCGACGGACATCACTCGTGGCCATAATTCATGCAAGCGGTGGATACAGACAGGCTCTGTCCAATTCGCTGCGAATAATAGAGTATGCTCAAACGGCGATACTAACTCGTAGATTTAGCCAACTTCTCACCTAACGCGCAAGCTATATTAGTTTGGTCCCCGCAATATATTTACATAAATCACTGGATTCTACGTTACTTCGCTCGCTCTATGCGGCTCAAATAATACTTCTCAAAGATGACTCAATTATTAAGGCACCCGCGTTCTCTCTGTCATAACATTTAAGCCAAAGCTTTAAATAGCTCCTAACAACAAGGTATAAATTTACTGGCTTACTTTACTTTAATGGTCCTCAAATATAATCCTAAGGATTGACCATATCAAATATTCATTCAACATTTTACTGACACTGAAAAAGCTCTCGTATCTCGCTATATTCCACGTTACTTTCTTACTGTTTACCAAAATACAGTATCTTTATATTAGACATGACACACTTTGAACGTTATTTAGGCCAAAAATGCCTATTACTTTACTGTTGCCGACCCCAGATTATTATTATTATTATTATTATTATTATTATTATTCATTTAACGTTACCGTTACATCCATCACTATTTTCGACCTGAATGGCCCTAAACAAATCACCTTCCAAGCCATATTTTATTCAAGACGAGTGGTGAAAACTCGTTCAGTAAGTGACTGTTACATCTTATTCTCAAAGTGATAAATCGTTATATGGTGAACTATTCAGTTATAATAACATTGTAAATTGGTACTCACTTTTTCTTTTTCGCTGGATAGTGTCAGCACCTCAGCTTCAGGCCTACCATGACGCTTGATTTAAGCCATCATATTATATTTTACACAACACTTAATTTCACACATTTCCCACCTGATAAACATACTCTTATCAGTGGCCTCTTTCACTTCTACACAATGCATATTAATCACTATACACATGAACACTTTTAAATCACTATTACACAATTTATGTACACTTATTCACTACTTCACAGGTTGATCCTTAAATCGGACTTCTCCTACGCCTGATCTCAGAGATGCGATGCAATTACGCCAACCGTTGGTCTCCGTGAAAATCTAACAGCGTTTTACGGACGTTCGATCCTCGTCACCTGCAATATCGTTCAGCTCACTGTCAAGATGAAGTTGCAATGCTTCCCAAGCTCCCATCATTGTAGTGATCCTGATGATAATGTCATATTCAACTCTGACAATACCTCCTGGTATGTGTAATGTTCAAAATCATTATAAGTTACTCTTTCGCTGTGGCGAATTAATATTTGCGTCAGATAATAGATAAATATCTGTATTAAATTAACTTCGACGCACTTCATGATTATACTTATGAAGCTGTATGACTTGCTTCTATTGTTCTTCAACGGCCGAGCGTTGATACTTTAACATTTGGCGCGCTACTGGCAGCGTCTTAGTTACGTGTATACTGTAGAATAACTTGAGATGAACTGGTGAAGACTGGAGAACAACTGGCTTGGTGTGAGCTGCTCCTCCCATATAAAGGTTTCTCGTACAAAATAGTCCACTGGACACATGAGAGCGGCTCCTTTCTTGAAATAATACCTTTTCAGCCGAAATGACATATACATCTTGTTTATTTAGGTGTGGAGGTTTCATAAACATTCGCGTGCACGCGATCGCTTCGGCCAATTAATTACAATTAATTGCCTTAGTTCAGCGCGTCAGGACGCCATCGTGGTGGTTCCCCTTTGTCTGGTCACAAAATCACTGCTCTCGAGCGTAGGTTCGGTGTTAACGCACTCATTTGGAGATATAGGCTTTAATTTAGGTGAAAAACCACTCCTAAATTACCTCTCCTTGAATATATTCACCTGGGTGTATATTTCACTCCATTTCAATGCTCCACTTGGCTGTAATTAATTAATTTCCGTGGGCAATCATCCCTACTCCCGATTCCATCGTTGTCAAGCTGTGAATACCCGAGTCATTAATTTTGGGCTGTCTCCTCGGTCCAGACGTAAATAGTGCGCTCGGCGCCTAAGGTCTCCACCCACTTGCTAACTGCAATTTGTAAAACGCCAAACTGGCCTCGTTTCATTCTCGTATGCTTCGAAAACGTATATTTGCTTGCATTTGGCTACAATTCTTCACCTTAAACTGCTATGATATTCACATATAGGTCGTGAAATCATGCTACAATATTATATGTCAGTATACCTCTCATTGCTCTTTGGGTTCCCTGTAATTGCTCCCCCTCAGAGATCAATGGTTCGACTCTAGGCATAATCATGTGCCTGGTCTTCTCTGATAAGACCCGAGTTCGATGCCAGACTGCCGTGACTGATTGAGCACAGTATTATGTATTTTAATCTGTATTTGTACACCATTTCTACAGGGACGGGGATGAGTAGAGATCAGTTATTTATGTGGCGAATGGTTTTATGGCCCCACGCACTTCTCGACTCCTAGCTCATCGAAGTAAGGGAATTAAATGGTCATGAATGGAACTCAGCAAGGAGTTGGAAGGAAAGAGCCATGTTCCAGTTTCTTTTGGAATTAAAAACGATAAACTATGGAATACCATTTCAAAGACATCCAACTGTGGGGTTCTAACAGACTCGGCTTCCCAGTCCGAATATAAGCTGGTCCTGCGAATTACCGCGCTCAGTAATGGTGGCCTGTAATTTTGATATTTCGTTATAAATGTGTCCTTTGACTTCAAATATGTGTTATTTGTGCCATTATTTAATAATAAACACTGAAAACAAAATCTCAGCTAGATTGCTTGTCTTGGGTCTGAAGAGGTTATGTTACCCCAGAGGAAGAGGTTAAGTGCCGTTAGATCACGTGATCTATCAGGCCAGTGAACGGGTCCTCTCCTTTCTATCCATTTATTTGGATATGTATCATGAAGATGGTTCTAGACGACTACTGATCCGTGAGATGGAGCCTTATCCTGTTGCCACCACATTCGTAATCGCTCGCACAGTGGTACATTCTCCAGCAACTGTGGGAGTTCATTTTGCAGAAAAAGAAGCTAGCGTATTCCCATCAGAAGGCCGTCGAAGAAATACGGTCCGATTAGATATTCACCCAAGATCCCGCAACAGACGTTTACTCCCCACTGCACTTGAAATGTGCCCTTACTTACCCGGGGATTCTCCGCGCTCCAAAAGTGCATATTGTGCTGGTTCACGGGGCCATTGTTGTGAAATCCTGATTAGTCTGAAAACAGGACTCGTGACAAAATAGAGGCTGCATTATTGGTCATACTGCGTAATGCTCATTAACAAAATGTTACTCTAGCATCGAAATCACGTCCGTGGAGCTGCAGGAGTAACTGCAGATGGTATGGGTGACATTCATTGAGGTGGTCTATTGCGCAAGTGTCCGTGTACTAATATGAGGATTATTCTGGACAGCGTCCACAACGGCCTCTTCATTTGAACTGGACGTTATACGGAATCTCTAACAGGATGTACGCTTCTAAGTGTTCTAGTTGACCGCAATCTTCGATCATGGTTTCTATCAGGAAAACGCTGGTGATACAGGCGTTATGACTAAAATGCGTTTTACGTTGTTTCTCCATAAAAGAACGTACTCGTCACTGAAGTAACATCGTGAGTGAAAGAATACGTGCTGTGATGTGACCTAGTAGATGTGTATAACATTGTGTATCCGTTAAAATGGGGCACGATCTCTCGTTCAAGAAGAAATGCATAAGGTTGGAATCGAACCGGTACATCAGCGGCACTCCGAGACACCGTGTGCTACCGGTATTTAACCGCCTCCACTACAAAGCAAACATGCGTTGTACTACGGCTCCTTTGCCTCGACAGTTAATATCCGTACAGAGTTTTAAATCAATGTTTACGGTGTTCATTAAACTTCCTGCCATTACAGATCACGTGGCATAATCCATTAATTCGATCGTATTCTCTCCATAAATTAGCAGAATTGAACATCTCTTCACCGGAATACATCGCGAGTGAATAAATGTGGTGATGTGACTTCAGGTGTGGCTCAATGTTGTATCCCCACTAAAATGAGCGTGGGCTGTCGTTCAAATAAATATACCTAATGTTGGATCGAAGAACCAATCTACCTATTCCCTCACAATAGGCTACGTCTGACATGCCTTTCACCGACGCAGCCACAAAGAGAACTACGTAAGACACGGTAAACGTTTACTACTTAAGTATGGCCGTTCCACATCGAACGTTAATATCCGTGTCAAAGTATTCAATCATGGTTTATAGTGTTCATTTAATTTTCTACTTTTAGAGATCATGTGACATAATCTATTAATTCGATCGCATTACGTGTACGTGTGTTGTTTCAAGGAGCAATCAATAGAATGGTCCTTCGTATTTGGCGGGGAAGTGTGCATGTTCATTGTTTCTTTGCTTGGCCCTTGGCTCAACTTACATTGCTGTCACACAGGCAAGGCGCGGAGCAATATCAATGTTATGGTATTTGGGTATCATAAAACTAAACGATAACTACTCTGTATATATACAGTAAATTTCGTAGATCTCGTAGGCAACGCTGTATCAAATTGTTCTATCTTGAGATACGTTGTTGTTGTTGTTGTTGTTGTTGTTGTTGTTGTTGTTTGAGTCTTCAGTCTTTTGACTGGTTTGATGCAGCCCTCCATGCCTCCCTGTCCTGAGCTAATCGTTTCATCTCTACATAGCTACCACACCCTACATCCGAGGCAATCTGTTTAACATATTCTAACCTTGGTCTACCCCTACAGTTCTTGTCCTCGACCCTTCCTTCCATAACTAAGCTTGCTATTCCTGGGTGTCTTAGTGTGTGTCCTACCAACCTATATCTTCTCTTCATTAGCAGTCGCCAGAAACATCTCTCCTCTCCCACTCGTCTTAATACCTCTTCGTTTGTAACCCTATCTACCCATCTGATCTTCATCATTTCAAACGCTTCAATTCTCTTCTTTTCTGCTGCACCAATTGTCCAAGTTTCACTTCCATAGAGTGCGACGCTCCTGACAAAGGTTTTCAAAAATGTCTTCCTAATACCTAAATCTATATTCGATGTCAACAGATTCTTTTTCTATAGAAATGCTTTCCTTGCCTGAGCCAACCTACTTTTTATATCCCCTTTGCTTCGTCCATCACTGGTTATTTTGCTTCCTAAGTAACAGAAGTCTCCTACTTCCTTTAGTTTCTCCCCTACCAATTTGATGTCCATAGAGGTTTCTGATTTATTGCGGCTGCATTCCAATATTTTTGTTTTACATTTATTAATTTTCATCATGAATTCTTTCCTCAAGACGGAGTCCATACCATTCAAAAACTCATTCAAATCCTGAGGCGTGTCGGCCAAGATGACGATATCATCAGCAAAACTCAGAGTTGAAATTATTTCTCCTTGAATCTTCACTCCCAATTTAAATTTCTCTCTAATTTCCTTCATTGCTTGTTCAATGTAAAGATTGAAAAGTATGGGTGATAAGTTGCAGCCTTGCCTCACACCTTTCTGAATACCTGCTTCTCTCTCATGTCCATAAGCTCGAATTACTGCTCTCTGGTTTCTGTACAGATTGTAGATCACCCTCCTATCCCTGTACGTTATTCCAATCATTTTCAAAATGTCAAACAATTTAGTCCAATCAACGTTATCAAAAGCCTTTTCTAAGTCTACAAATGCCATGAACGTTCTCTTATCTTTTCTTATTCTACCTTCCAAAATCAGCCTAAGAATTAGTACAGCTTCCCTTGTTCCTACATTTCTCCTGAAACCAAACTGGTCTTCACCCAACTCCGCTTCTATCTAGCTTTCAATCCTCTTGTAAATTATTCTAGACAGGATCTTTGAAGCATGAGTAATCAAGCTGATTGTACGGTAATCCTCACATCTGTCAGCTCCTACTTTCTTCGGTATAGGGATGATAACATTCTTCTTGAAATCAGAGAGTACCTCACCTGTCTCATAAATCCTACACACCAAGTGAAATAACCTGATCAGACCTTCATCTCCTATGCAGCGTAGCAACTCAATCGGTATATCATCTATACCTGGTGTTTTGTTCCTGCTTAAGTCTTCCAATGCTCTGTCAAATTCTGACCTCAATATTAAATCTCCTTTTGCATCCTCATCAATTTCCTCCTCCCTTTCCATTGCATGATTCTCAATCTCCTTTCCCTTATACAAACACTCTATGTAAGCTTTCCATCTCTCAACCTTTTCTTCCCTATCTGTTAGAGGCTTTCCATTTGTGTCCTTAATATTACAGCACTTAGTCTTCTTTTCCCCAAAAGTATTTTTAATCCTTCTATAAGCTGTGTCTACTTTTCCTAATTTTAGACAATTTTCAATACCTGCACATTTCTTTCGCTACCTTGCACTTCTTGTTAACCTCATTTCTCAGTCGTCTGTATTCTGCTTTCCCCTTTTCATCTCTTACATTCTTGTGTTTCCGCCTTCCATCCATCAATTCTAGTATATCCTGAGTGATCCACTGTTTTCTGCCTATTCTTTCTTTCCTACCAATGTTTTCTTCTGCGGATTTTGTTATTTCATTCTTCAAAAGTGCCCATTCGTCTGCAATTGAAGTTTGTTTAGGGTTTTTCATTAGCCCTTCCTTTATACTCTTCTTGAATCTTTCGTTTACATCCTTCTCTTTCAGTCTGTCTATTGCCCACTTTTTTGTCTTTTGACTTTTCTTCAGTTTCTTCAACTTTAATCTGCATTTCATAGACTAACAACCAGATTGTGGTCAGAGTTTATGTCAGCACCGGGATATGTTTTACAATCCAAAATCTGGTTTCGAAACCTCTGCTTGACCATAATGAAGTCGATTTGGTAACGCCCTGTATCTCCTGGTCTCATCCATGTGTATATTCTTCTATTGTGGTTATTGGATAAGGTGTTAGCTATGACCAACTCATGCTCGGTGCAGAATTCCGTCAGCCTGCTTCCTCGATCATTCCTTTCACCTAATCCGAAATCTCCTATTATCTTCCCTTCGCTTCCTTTTCCCACCACAGCATTCCAATCTCCCATTACTATAACATTTTCATCACCCTTGACATATCTCAGAATTTCATCTATTTCTTCGTAGACCTTTTCAACATCTTCATCATACGTTACTATACGTATACTTCTATGATAGTGCAGTAGTGTCCTCGGGATGGTCGCTGTCAGCACAGAATTCAGACCTCCGAACTCCGGAATTGCTGCAGCTGCAGCTCCCCAACGCGGTCGAGATGAGTGATGTAACTTGCATAGACAACTAGAAGACAAAATGGAAAACTAAGGAATAAAGGGAAATTAAAGACATGGATAAAGAAATGCCCATAACCTTCGAGCAACAAGGATTGAGGGACTTGCAACGAAGTATAGTCATGAAAGGCAGATACGAATAAGAAATAGGTGCGAGGCCGTCCCGAATTCAATCGGGAAAGGTGAAAATTCGAACTCAGCTCAAAAATCGATGAGGCATCGCGGTGTCTGCAATGAAAGAGAGAGATAGATGTGTGTTGGTTGAATTGCTAGCACGTTAAATACCCCATTCAGTGTAAAATCCTCGCACTGAAAAGTCTTTAGATCCATAACAAATAGCCTAAGAAAGGACGTTTAATACATAATAATAAATATAATAATGATACTTAAGACGGTAGGAGGGCTCTCATAGGGCCCAACCCTCCATAGAAGGGGGTCCGGACCAGCTTAACGACACGTTTCTGAATTCGAGCCAAGCCAGGCCAGGAAACGTACAACGTAATATCAAGTTATTCGTACTCGACGATCCAAGTTGCCAAGCTCATTTAGTTACTGCTTTACGCCCCATTTGCGACAGAAGACTGGTGTCCCCCTGGATTTATTGTAGTTATACAAAGACTAGCAGTAATGCCCAGCTTCGCCCGGTGGATTTATTTGTTTTATGGATAATAATGAATACTACTATAGAACTGGCACATGATACTTAAACTACCAGCAAATAAAAAATAAAAATATATATATATAACTTTTTGTGGTGGTGGTGGTGGTGGTGGTGGTGGTGGTGGTGGTTGTAGTGAGGGTGATAAGCAGTACAGTATAATGGATGTAACATTTAGGTCATTTTCCCCTAATGATAATAATGGTAATAATGAATAGGGAAACGGCTATTTACTAACTACAGCACTGACACATGTAATTTACAAACAAATCTCTAATGATTAGAAAGAGGAGTAAGTGAAATAAAAGATACTGCTGAGGGCCTATATCTCATTGTCCGTTAGAAATGTAGAGACCAATAGTGTCGTCTTTTGTCGCATAACGCCGTAGGAAAATAATCAGAACACTATGGAAAACTTCGGCTGTCCCGAGCTCCTGAGCTAGCAATATTATCATTTGTTTGTTATTCTAAATGTAGGGAATGGAGAGCGTTGTCCAAAATATCAAGTGGACAGTGTTACCAGTAGGGTTTCAAAGTGTATGTATAATTTGGTGCAATTAGGAGGAACGGTGTAGATTTGTGATAAAGGGCCTAAATGCAGGGAATGGAGTGGTCTGTCCGAAATTTAAAGTGGACAGTGTCACCCGCAGGATCCAAACGGTAAGTGTACAAAATGAGGTTCAGATCGGTGAAACGGTGTAGATTTGTGCCAATGGACCTAAATGCGGGGAATGGATGGTCTGTCCGAAATATCAAGCAGACAGTGTTCCTCGTCGGGTTACAAACTGTAAGTATCTGAAATTTGGTTCAGATCGGTGAAACGGTGTAGATTTATGCCAAGGGGCCTAAATTTCATGCTGACAGTGTTCGTCGTAGGGGTCCAAAGGGTAAGTATACAAATTTTGGTTCAGATCGGTGAAACGGTGTAGAGTTGTGCCAAAGGGCATAAATGCAGGGAATGGAGTGGTCTGTCCGAAATTTCATGCTGACAGTGTTACTTGCTGGGTTCCAAAGGGTTGTAACGTTTCATTCTCTCCGTATCGGAGTTGTGGTTGATTATACTCACAAGGGATATTTTATTTTAACAACAGGGCAGACAGATAGTACATATACCTGATATATGTGATGGCCATTCCTCATTAACCGTTCATTACTCAGATCACCATCAATTAAAACATAAAGGAACCTGCACCTCACCATAGGAACACAGGTATTCATTTAATTCATTAATAATTCTCACTATACATCTCTCCCTGTATCTATTAGCAATCCACTTTTATAATCCCTAACCTAACATATTTCTTTCTCTCATAGCTGAATCCCCTCCACATCAAATCTCAATAAACAATCTACATGGAACTAACATTATAATAGCCAAGAGTAAGAAAAAAATCAAAGATATATCAAAAAACAAGACAGCATCAAAAAAAGGAACTTAGAAAATACAAATGAACAGTGACAATACGCCCCCCTATATATATAAAACAAAGAATAAATTACTAAACATATCAAACATTCACAGAATTAACAAACACTCTTCTTCATCTTCTCCTTCGTATCCCTTGTGCCTTTAAGCGTCGGGGTAGCCTCGTTCTGTCCATCTCTGCCACTTCGATCTATTTTCACTTCCATTGCGGTCGTTGTCGTCGTGTAGATCCGTCCAATCCGAGGCTACTGTTGTTGCTTTGAATCATTTCTACCCCCACATGGGTGATTAGCCCAATGTGAAGTGGTTTGTTGCCTTCCCAGCCTCCTTATTTATGTCCCCAGGAGACAGGGTGGCCCAGTTGTGCCCCCAGGCACCGGGTACCCATTTTAGTCGCCTCTTACGACACGCATGAGCTACGGTGGGACAATTCTAAACCCCTGTCACCACGCGGGGGATTAACAAACACACTAAATAAAATTATCCCTCAATTATGTTCACATTATTCGGATGTTACTATTAAGTCTCTTAAATCATTCAACAAAACATTGATATTGCAAAGATGGAATGTCACTGTTTTCTCTGAGCCATAATATCACTTCTCTGGACTATGATACCAATCACTTGCTTCTGAATTGGACTTAGTTTCAGATATCCACTCTTTTAACATTATCGAGTACAAAATGCCGTAACCCACTCAATATGTTGAAACACGTCATCACCAGTGACCTCGAATATTTTCGTATTTGTCAACACTTATACCGGAACAAATACCTCCAGCAAACATAACACTATCATCCTCAGTTGACTCTTAAGAAATATAAAGTTCTACATTGGACCTCTCATATCCATCTTCATTCTCAGCAATACCATCTTCTTCCTCATTCTTCCACTTTTTGTTCTTCCTATTCATCTGTTTCTCCTTCTTCTCCATTCTTCTTTCTTCCTCGGCCTTCCATCTCGTCGTTTTCTTCATCTGCCATATCATTCCATACCTTGTACTCCTCATCTTCCATCTCCACCATTCCTGTCTCCTTCCCTTCTTCATTTTCTTCTTCTTCTGATCCTTCAATCTCTTATCTTCTTTTACCTGACATCTCATCTTCTTCCTACTCCTTCTCTTTGCTTTCCAGCTCATCCTTTTATCTAATCTCCAGGTCCTCTTTGTCTTCATTCTCAACCACTTCTCTCTTCTTCCTTTCCACATTTTCCTCCTCTTCCTTTTTGTCTGTCTCATCTTGCTCAACAGTTTCTTTCTCTCCTTCCACCGTTTCTTCATCACCTTATCTTCTATGTTGTCTTCTTCATGATTCACTCTTGTACTTTCACCCTCATCTTTAGACTCTTTTTCTTGACTGCTACTGTCCTCCTCATAACCAACCTTATCTGATTCTTCTTTCTCTTCTTCAGTTTCTGCCATATCATCTGCTTTCTCACGCCCTTCTGTTTCATCTTCTTCCTTATCCGCTTCTCCTTTCTCTCCTGCCATTTCCTTTCTTTCACCTGCCTCCTCTCCTTCAGTTTCTTCAATATCACCTACTTTCTCACGCCCCCCACATCGCTGATAATTTTCTTGCTTTCCTTCAAGTGAATCACTTACCTCATTCACTTCCTCCTCTTTTATCTTATGCTCCACTTCTTCCTCCTCTACAGCCACTTTCCAGGATTCCAACTCCATACTACTATTAAGTACAGACTTATGGTCTTGTATTTCTCTCCTGAGACTCTCTATCCTTGTGTTCGTGGCCCTGTTGCTCTCTTGAATTAACTTACTTACAAATTCCTTCACTTCTACTACCTCTTTGGTCACTGACACTACATTCTCATTTACAGAGCCTACCTGCTCCTTAATCTCCTTACTCATAGACTCTCCTTGCTTCTTAATCTCTCCTTTTATTTCACTCAGTAGCATTTGTATCAAACTATCGTTCATAACCCCATTCGTTCCCCTCGTTGGTGTGTCATTTTGTAATTTTCCTAACTTCCCTTTATCGAGCTCCACGTTGAGGCGCAATTTTGTAACGTTTCATTCTCTCCGTATCGGGGTTGTGGTTGATTATACTCACAAGGGATATTTTATTTTAACAACAGGGAAGAGAGATAGTACATATACCTGATATATGTGATGTACATTCCTCATTAACCGTTCATTACTCAGATCACCATCAATTAAAACATAAAGGAACCTGCACCTCACCATAGGAACACAGGTATTCATTTAATGCATTAATAATTCTCACTATAAATCTTTTCCCGTATCTATTAGCAATCCACTTTTATAATCCCAAACCTAACATATTTCTTTCTCTCATAGCTGAATCCCCTCCACATCAAATCTCAATAAACAATCTACATGGAACTAACATTATAATAGCCAAGAGTAAGAAAAAAAAATCAAAGATATTGTACCCTTATCATTGTGTCCAATAATAATGTTTCATATTATTAAAATTGCTGGAAATACTAAATACATGATATGCTGGATATTTGAGTAAAATTGATGTAGCAAGCAAACTGGACTTGGCAAGATGGGCTACGTGCTGGGTGGAAGCTATCGACAGTTTCACAACCAATGCTATTCTTATTCTTCTGAGAAAATCAGGTATGACGCTGAGGCGTACGTGACTATCGACAGGCCACGATGCTTGGTCCACGGCAAGGAGTGAGAGAGAGGAGAAGTGTCGTGACGTCAAAATATGGGCGGGATTTGTAAGGTCAGAACCCCGAAGCCAACTTATCTGACAAATGAGAAAACAGGACGCCAGAACATAGCATCAGTGTGTTTTGCGCGCCAATCAGTTATAAAAAGATCTAGCGATCGGTTTGCGTGTTCGGCGGCAGATTCGCGACCTGTGAGAAATTACAAGATTTTTGAGAGGTCACACATAATTAAAGGCACATTATTAAAAATATTGAGGAGATATTTCTCCCTCCATGGGAACTTTTAGGCTTTCTGTATATAAACAAATGTCTGAGATGAACCAGGGCACTCCTAATTATTCTTCGACAGTCAATTTAAGATGTCCGTATGACGGTCTATGTTTTTAAATTCTAGTTGTGTGTCGACAACTAAGTTATAAATGTCATAAATTGTGAGATGGCAATTAGCCATAAATAGGGAAAGTCTACGATTCTGCATAGGACTATATGAGGAAATAAAATACTCATAAAGCAGATAGAACAGTTTTAAAACATTAATTTAATTGTGTTTTAACAGCGGCAAGATTTATTTATTTAATCGTATGGTGAATTACATAAAAACAAATCACAAATCCAAGTTCAAATTTTGGAGCCATTCCACAGTACATTCTCGAAGATGTAACAGATCACTAGGGCTCCCGGAGTAGGCATGTAGAGGGCAGCGCTGGATGATATGGTCCATGGTCTGTTCCTCCTCATTGCATTGACACAATGGGGAATCTATCCAACCCCACTTATGGCATAGGTAATTGTAACGGCCGTGCCTGGTTCGCAGTCTATTGAGGCGACACCATAATTTTCTAGGGAGGTCAAATCCTTGTATTTTCACCGTTGGGTTGATCTCCTGGGCACTAGTTCCAGACGTTGAGTTTGACCATTCGTCCTGCCAGCATTGGTTTAGGTTGAATCGATTTGCCAGAAGTTGGTCGGCCAATAAACTGGTTGGTCTCCTCGAATGAAGTCGCTTCGGTGGTGGGTGGCAGAATTCCTGGTGTATTGGTAATGAGGGAGAAGCATAGATCTTCTTTGCTTCTCTGATCAGAGCTTCATTCCTCCTCAGGTGAGGTGGTGGAATGTGGCTGAGTACTGATAGCCAGTGGCGAGGGGTTGATTTTATGGTGCCGGTTATGCAACGCATAGTGTCATTCAGCTTGGTATCCACTTTATGCACATGTGCACTTTCCAACCATACTGGAGCACAGTATTCCGCTGCAGAATAGACTAGACTGATACCCGTTAATCTTAAGCAGTCCGCCGTGGCTCCCCATGAACTACCGCAAAGCTTGTGCAGGATGTTATTTCTGGTGGAAATTTTGTGAGAGAGCTTGCAGAGGTGTTCTTTGTAGCTCAGAGTTCGGTCCAGCGTGACACCTAGGTATTTCGGGAAAGGGTTGTATTTCAGTTTTTCACCACGAAATACAACATTTGGCTTGTAGTTTGCTAGTCGGTTGGCAAGATGGAAGCATGAAACCTCTGTCTTAGACATACTTGGGATCAGTCGCCAGGACTTGAAGAACGTTGACATTTTCTCCAGATCGGTTGTAAGAGTGCCTTCTGCATCTTCAAAAGTTCTGCTTTGAGCTATCAGTGCAATGTAATCTGCGTAAATAAACTTAGTAGCTGTTGTTGGTGGCAAGTCATGAATGTACAGATTGAATAGAACTGGGGCCAAAACTGATCCTTGGGGTAGACCATTATTTAGTTTCCTTTTGCGACTTTTAGCATCATCTAGAAATACTACGAACTCTCTTTCACAAAGCATGTTAGAGATAAGATTTGCAAATTCCAAACAGGGGATAGCTTCCAGCACTTTGAGGATCAGTCCATGTCGCCAGACAGTATCATATGCGCTAGTCAGGTCGATAAAGACAGCTGTTGATTTTAGCTTCTTTTGAAACCCTGCTTCAATGTGAGTGGTGAGGGCCAAGACTTGATCAGTACAGCTTCGGTTTTTCCTGAATCCAGCTTGTTCTGGTGGGGTTACAGCTTCAATGAGTGGTGCTATCCTGGCAAGAAGGACTCGTTCTAAAAGTTTATAAATGCAGCTAAGAAGCGATATTGGACGGTAGTTTTCAGGTCTCTGCTCCGACTTGCCAGGTTTAAGAAGGGCGATCACCTTTGACCGTTTAAACTGCTTTGGTAGGTTGTTAGTCTGAAGGATGAAAGTAAAAAGTGAAGTAAGCCAGCTGATGCTATGTGGACCCATGTATCGCAGGAATTCATTATAGATGCCATCTGGACCAGCAGCTTTACCAGTTTTCAACATCTTGGTAGCGGTTTCAACTTCCTGAACAGAAAATGGCCTAGACAGTTTCTCATTCTTCTGAGTTCTACGTTTGAGTTTGGTGAGCTTTTGTTTCACTGTTTTCGTGTGACATTTATCTCTTTTGGATCGTGTAATGTCCACCATTCTATTTGCAATGGCATCTGGGCTCAAGTTAGTATACTGCTTTTTGGAGACATGTTTTCCAGTAAGACGATTTAAGACTCTCCAAGCCTTTCTGCTCGATTTCGCGAAGTCCATGTTTTTCACTGTTTCTTCCCACTTTTGTTTCCTATTCTTCTCTAGTGATTGTAGCAGCTTCGAACCAACTTCATGAATGCCTGTTGTTAGATATTCTTCGTATAGCGCCTCGCTTTCAGGGTTCCAGCCTGGCACATAGTCTTTTCTGAAACCTCTAGGGATGTTTAATTTAGCAGCTGAAATTACTAGGTTAACGAAGTCATCATAGTTATTGGCAATTGGCTCTAGTCTTGAATCAAATAGCTTCCGATCAAGATCTTCAGAGAATTTGTCCCAATTTGCACGGTTGAAATTCCACCTGGGTAGAGGTACTGAGTTCACCAGGGGTATCTTCGTGCCAGTTTCCAGAAGAACTGGTCGGTGTTGGCTGTTTGGGAAGTTAGACAGTATTTCACGTGCAGTGTTAAGAGGCTGATCAAGACAATCCTTTGACACAAATGTTAGGTCGGGATTGTAGTCTCTTCCCCAACGAGCAGAATGGAAGGAGCCTTTGTCTTTCGCGTCAAAAACTAGATGCAGATCGGATATTTCTGTCCATTGAGTTAGTACCTCGCCATCATCATCTACTGTGTCATACCGCCAGTTTGTGTGGTGGCTATTAAAATCCCCAGTATAGATGCAGGGATGGTTGAAGGTGGGCAAAACTTTCGAAGTCCATCTGATGCAAGGAGGCTTGTACACATTAACGACGATTAGGTCATTAATTTTTACTACTATAGAGAAGATAAGATCTTTGTCACTCGATTCAACAACTTGTACTCCAGTCAGGCCAGATTTGGCGTAAGTGGCAATTCCATACTGTTGGTGATGGATGGCTTCAACTAATGTATAGCCCGGTATTTGTCCTCTTCTAGCAAGGTCCTGTTCACCTTTTGTGTGTGTCTCCTGAATGTTGACTATATCAATGTTGAGGCTATTAAGCTGTTTGTGGAGGTAGTCACACTTGGCAGAACTTATGCCTTCAATATTTAGTTGGAGAATGCGGACGGAAGGTCCAATGTCTATGGCTTGGTGGTTCTGAAAAGAACCGTTATAACGAAGAGTTTGAGACATTGTAATTTGTTCAGTTTCACCGTATGTCGTTGTTGCTCGCTTAGCACCACCCAGGGGACACGTGCAGGGCAATTTATAGGTAACTCCTGCGGACGTGAGCAACGGTGAGCGGCAAGATGACGACCATGGAAAGAAGGCAACAAGTTTCATCCTCCATCACCATGAGTGTTATGGGCTAAAGGCCTAATGGTGGGAGATGACGATGCGGGAGGCCTCTGGAAAGCGGTTTAAGTGGTGAGTTTTAAAATAATTGATTTATTGGACGAGGGGAATCGCGAGAGATGTGTGGAACTTTGTACAGATTTTATTTGTGTGGTTTAATTTAAATTTAGGGTTTGATTTCTTAACTGACATGCGTGTAGTAATTTTGGCATTGCGTGACAATTATGTTGTACAGTAATTTTGTAACTTAATTGTTGTCCTTATGTATACGTAATTTTTATAGCGATATGGCCGCATATGATTAACGTATCAATAAAAAAGTGTAGCCATGAATGAGAACCTAGGAACGACAATGATAAATGGACTGGATTCATGATAATGTAAAACAAAACTAGACTTGGGGAGAAAAATTAGTGTTTTAGTTGCTTTTTATAACTCGGGCTAATTCTGATTCCAGTAATTAATTCTTTATTGTCATTTGGACAAGTTGTGTGTCATTTATCTGAAGGGTGTGCTGGTTCATATGCTGCGACGAGATCTTCGAGAGTGTGCCACGTGTTCTGGGGTGTAAGTGTGATGGCGAGGAAAGGTAGAGCCTGTCCTTGACTGTAATAATCATTCCGGCAAATTAGTTACCTATGGGGCTAAGTTTGACCTGGAGATGTGTTCTTGAAAATCCCTGAGAGGATGTTTTGAGATAATGTGATATTTTGTATTTACGCGTTTAACAGGTGACGATTGGCAAAGGTCGCTGGACGCTGGCTATGGGCCAGAATCTATATTTAGCGTGGCACACATTTCTACGATGGGGGAAGGAATCAGCCACTTACTCAGATATGCGATAACAGACCCGGCTGTCTCCAACTCTGTTATGACACGTAAATGTTTGCTTTAAAGCCTGATGAGTTAAGGTTATTTTATTTGGTTTAATTTGGGGAGTTGCCATGTTGTGGATCCGAGGGTTTTTATCATGACTACGACTTATTTGTTCATTGTTTAAACGCCAAATTTTCCGGCGTGAATTTAAAATTTGTATTTGTTGTTGTTGGCTCTTATTTCAAGGCCATTGCATTCATTATAAATATAATTTGGCAATCGCCCAAACTTGTTCATGTCAGGTTGTGCTTTCCTAGTGTTTGAGGTATGAGACGGTTATTCCGCAGCCCTTATTTTAAATAATACACACGTGTATTTGGTTGTGGTAATCTAAGTTTAGAGCATGTCAGTAGTGTATTTAAATATGTAATTGTTGTTCCCACATTTCCGTAATTCGTCTTCGCAGTACGGAGTTCGTTCCCGAACCGACTGTTTTGGTCGGAAACGAGCGCCCGTCAAAGTGCTCATTACTTGAACTAGTCTTAAAACGCGTGTCGCTCATAAATATTAAATTCTTGTACTATTTTTATTTGTTGTTATTTTTGGATCCTGTGATCCATTTTCCTTTGTTACTTTGAATTAAGTGACATTGCAGTCACAACGCTTGTTTGACAGCTGTCATGCCGTGTTATCATGGTACGTCAGACTAGTCAGTGTCAGATCTGTTCACGTGCGAGTGAACTAATTTAAGGGTGGTTTATTGTTAAGTGTTTTATGTTTGATTCAGTTATTAAATTTCATTTGTTAGTAGATCCTGTTGTTTTCTTGGCTTTGTAATAATTAGTTAACCTTATGAACCCTGGAAGTTATTTTGATAGCATAAAATCTCTAAATCACATTCACAAGAAACCATTACGACCCCGAAACCCCGAATCTTGTCTACATGCTATTATCCAAGGGTATATAAGAGTTACTTTGGCGCCCAACGTGGGGAAATTTGTGTTTTAGAGTTAAAAAAATAGATCATCGGCATGTGATAAGTTTATTAACGTAAGTTAGGCGAAGATAGTACCGCTAAATATTTGAAAATAAAAGTCATGGAGTTTGCAGTAAAGTAAATGAGGAACAAGTTAAATGTTTGAACTTTGATTAAAATTAGAACAAACTGTTCCAGGCGCCCAATAAATTTAAATTAGCTTTGTGTATAAAAGCCAAACTCAAAAGATTATTTGACAGGAAATTTAGACCTTAAAAACTAATTAATACTCTATTAATTGGTTAAAATTTGTAAATGAAGTAAGGCCAGTAAGGTCATAACTGAATCAAAGGGTTAAAAATTAAATGGAATAATAAGTAAATTATACTCAGTGATGCTATAGTTTGTGGGAGTAATTTAAAGTAAATGAACTGAGTATGTAAAGGGTTAATGTGTGTATATTTAATATATGTGAGCGCGCGTATCCAGGGCTCCGCCCTTATGTCATTTCCCTATGTCTCAAATATATTATTGTTGTGATGGCAACTCTGGGAGAAATCCGCGAAGTGATTGAACTAGCATCCGCTCGTACACGAGAACAACTTAGTGAGATGAGAAAGGACATAACCAATGAAATACAAACACAGTTAGCGGCAAATAGTGTAGAAATGCAGACACGGTTAGCGGCAAATAGTGAAGAAATGCAGACACAGTTAGCGGCTAATAATAAACAATCGGTAGAAATGCAGACGCAGTTGGCGGCAAATAGTGAAGAAATGCAGACACAGTTAGCTGCTATAAATAAACAATCGGAAGAAATAGAGACACAGTTAAACACAAAACTATCTGAAGTTAACGACAATATAAATCAGAAAATCGCTACACAAAACATTCTGGTTATTGAGCAATTACATAGGCAGTCTGAGAAAAACAATGAAATGTTAAACGCACAAGACGAAAGGAACACTCAAAATCTAGCTGCGCTAACGGTAGAAATCAAAAAGCACACAAAAGAACAGCTAATCCAATTAGCAAAGGACGTTAGCACTAACAATACCAAACAATTAGGAATAATAAAAGGTATCGAGGATTCGTTTAAAAAGGAAATAAAAGGAATGGATGAGACTGTTATGGCAAAACTAGCACAAATCGAGCAAGCGTGTTTGACCAACTCATCTGAGATTAAAGAAGCTACACAAACTTAGAAAAAAGGTTTGAGAAGATCGAACGAGGGACACAGGGTATGCAAGATGAGATAATTACAGTAGACAACAATATCACTGGCTTAGTGACGGAACTCAACAAATTAGAAATACAATCAATTGAGAAATGGAAAAAGTTAGAAATTGACGAGGAAGAAATTAAACAAACATTAGAGCAGAACAACATTTCTCTGGGAGAAAGGATAGATAAACTCGAAGATAGTCAGGAGGCTAGTCAAGAGGAAGTCGAAAAGCACGTCGATAAATTGAAGGATACTATTAGAAGAGATTGGACCAAGATGAGGCCTGACTCGAAAGATGAACGGCTCGCAGTAAGCAAGAAGCTAGGGGAAAATAACGCGAAAATGCAGGCGTTAGAAGAAAATATGAAGTTAAGATTTCAAATTCAAGAGGACCGCATGATAAAATCGGAATTGCAGTCACTTGGACATAATACGATGTTTGCGACACTAATGGAAAAGGGGAAAGGGGAGAAAACGGAAAGAGAGCGCACAGTAGATAGCCACGAGCTTGGGCAAAGTCCAAGAACGATAGACACGCAAGCATTCCAGAATTATGAGGGTCGTAGCTCGACACCTTAAAACACACAACTTCCCACGCAAGTTATACAAGTCATCCGTGGAAACGAATTTAAACCGAATAAGTTTTTACCAGAGAGCGGAGGGACACCTAAAGCTTTCATAAGAGAACTGACAGAATATTTTTCGGACCAAAATGTTAGCTCAACGCGACAATTAAGAATGGTTGAATTTTTTTGGCGGGCTCAGCACTAACGTGGTATCTTGGATTTAAGAACACATTTAAATCAATGGAAGGGTTCCAGAAGGCCTTCCTAAGCAAATACTGGAGTAGGTCATATCAACAAAGCTTGCGAATGGACTTTTACTCGCGCAAATACCATTCCACGCATCAGACAAAATATGCAGATTTTTTCGCCATGCAACTTGCCAAATTGCAGGATCTTGATAATCCCCCAAGCGAAATGGAGCTAATAACTACTATAGGAAAACAGATGCCTATTAGCGTTCAGCAATTCTTGGTGGCGGCAAATATTACGACCGTGGTCCAGGCAGAAGAGGTATTGAGGAGGATAGATGAAACCACTAATTACATCAACCCGAGAGAGAAGAGACAGATATAGTTAGTTAATGCAGTCGAAGTAGTCAAGACACCGAACAAAAACACGAGGTCGCAAGCTACAAACACTGGGGATAATCAAAGACGGCAGAACACAGAAAAATATGAGCCGAGATCTCAACCGAGATACGAAAATAGGGACAAAAACCATTACAATCAGGAAGAAACTAACCGCTACCGGAACACAAACAATCAGCAGTGGCGAGATAATAGGAGATACCAAACGTCATACAATAGGAATAATAATAATAACGCACCTTTTAATCGGGGATGGCGTGGAGAACACTATAATCAACAATACAGGCCCAGGGACAATAGGCGTTACAACCAACAACATAACGCACAAGATAACCAGCGGTTTAACGAGCAATCGGGTTCAAGGGAGGACCGAAGAAATTGGAACGAGAGACACGCTGACCTACAACAGTACCTGGAGGAGCCACGTAACATGGAAGGAAATAATAAGGATAAATGGGAAAGAGCAATAGATCAGCGGAAGAATCCCGACACCCACGAGGAGGAAAACGGAACACATCAAATGTTGGAGGCCATGCATGTAGAAACCCAGTGATATTTGGAGGAGCTGCATGGAGGAGTAGAAAATAGAGCAGCCGACAATAGGAAACAGAAGAATAGCAGGAGAGATTCGCAGGCCGTGTCAGGCAAGGGTCACGAAATATGGTGAAGAAATTTATTATACGGGAATCGGAGAAGAAGAAGGGAGAAGGAAGAAGATGGCAACGCGGGGGAGAAGAAGGAGATGACATCACGGTAGAATGGAGAAAAGACAGGAGCGGCTTAAGGAAGTTCGACTAGGGGTTACGAACTTAGGTAACAACGCCTACAGAGTCCGGGAGGTGATCACAGGAAACATGGCAGTGTATAATATTTCAAACTTAAAATTGTATCATCAGAGAGAGCCATAAGAAACCGAGAAAAAATGTTACTGCAGCAAATTAAACATTTGCGTGATAACATACAACAAAAGATACGGGGGTACACTAGGAGTGAATGCGCTCGAAAGACAGCCCTTACGTGTTTACAAATTCAGGCGGAAGTTGTAAATGAGCAATGTTGATGTTTTGAAAGAGTGAGAGGGGAGACGAGTAGCGAGGAGAGAGGCCGGAGGGCACAAGCGTACAGGAATTTCCTAATGAGTTTGGAGCGAGACGGCTACTGAAACAGACAGAGGCGGACAGTCATTATATTTTGAGGGTGACCAGCAACTTCAAATTTGAGCCAGAAAAGTTAAGGGTGTGAAATTCGACTTCATACTGAGTTCGAATTTCATCAACTAGGGGTCAGATGAGCCCTTATCATTGTGTCCAATAATAATGTTTCATATTATTAAAATTACTGGAAATACTAAATACATGATATGCTGGATATTTGAGTAAAATTGATGTAGCAAGCAAACTGGACTTGGCAAGATGGGCTACGTGCTTGGTGGAAGCTATCGACAGTTTCACAACCAATGCTATTCTTATTCTTCTGAGAAAATCAGGTATGACGCTGAGGCGTACGTGACTATCGACAAGCCACGATGCTTGGTCGACGGCAAGGAGTGAGAGAGAGGAGAAGTGTCGTGACGTCAAAATAAGGGCGGGATTTGTAAGGTCAGAACCCCGAAGCCAACTTATCTGACAAATGAGAAAACAGGACGCCAGAACAGAGCATCAGTGTGTTTTGCGCGCCAATCGGTTATAAAAAGATCTAGCGATCGGTTTGCGTGTTCGGCGGCAGATTCGCGACCTGTGAGAAATTACAAGATTTTTGAGAGGTCACACATAGTTATAGGCCCATTATTAAAAATATTGAGGAGATATTTCTCCCTCCATGGGAACTTTTAGGCTTTCTGTATATAAACAAATGTCTGAGATGAACCGGGGCACTCCTAATTATTCTTCGACAGTCAATTTAAGATGTCCGTATGACGGTCTATGTTTTTAAATTCTAGTTGTGTGTCGACAACTAAGTTATAAATGTCATAAATTGTGAGATGGCAATTAGCCATAAATAGGGAAAGTCTACGATTCTGCATAGGACTATATGAGGAAATAAAATACTCATAAAGCAGATAGAACAGTTTTAAAACTTTCATTTAATTGTGTTTTAACAGCGGCAAGATGACGACCATGGAAAGAAGGCAACAAGTTTCATCCTCCATCACCATGAGTGTTATGGGCTAAAGGCCTAATGGTGGGAGATGACGAGGCGGGAGGCCTCTGGAAAGCGGTTTAAGTGGTGAGTTTTAAAATAATTGATTTATTGGACGAGGGGAATCGCGAGAGATGTGTGAAACTTTGTACAGATTTTATTTGTGTGGTTTAATTTAAATTTAGCGTTTGATTTCTTAACTGACATGCGTGTAGTAATTTTGGCATTGCGTGACAATTATGTTGTACAGTAATTTTGTAACTTAATTGTTGTCCTTATGTATACGTAATTTTTATAGCGATATGGCCGCATATGATTAACGTATCAATAAAAAGTGTAGCCTTGAATGAGAACCTAGGAACGACAATGATAAATGGACTGGATTCATGATAATGTAAAACAAAACTAGACGTGGGGAGAAAAATTAGTGTTTTAGTTGCTTTTTATAACTCGGGCTAATTCTGATTCCAGTAATTAATTCTTTATTGTCATTTGGACAAGTTGTGTGTCATTTATCTGAAGGGTGTGCTGGTTCATATGCTGCGACGAGATCTTCGAGAGTGTGCCACGTATTCTCGGGTGTAAGTGTGATGGCGAGGAAAGGTAAAGCCTGTCCTTGACTGTAATAATCATTCCGGGAAATTAGTTACCTATGGGGCTAAGTTTGACCTGGAGATGTGTTCTTGAAAATCCCTGAGAGGATGTTTTGAGATAATGTGATATTTTGTATTTACGCGTTTAACAGGTGACGATTGGCAAAGGTCGCTGGACGCTGGCTATGGGCCAGAATCTATATTTAGCGTGGCACACATTTCTACGATGGGGGAAGGGATCAGCCACTTACTCAGATATGCGATAACAGACCCGGCAGTCTCCAGCTCTGTTATGACACGTAAATGTTTGCTTTAAAGCCTGATGAGTTAAGGTTGTTTTATTTGGTTTAATTTGGGGAATTGCCATGTTGTGGATCCGAGGGATTTTATCATGACTACGACTTATTTGTTCATTGTTTAATCGCCAAATTTTGTATTTGTTGTTGTTGGCTCTTATTTCAAGGCCATTGTATTCATTATAAATATAATTTGGCAATCGCCCAAACTTGTTCATGTCACGTTGTGCTTTCCTAGTGTTTGAGGTATAAGACGGTTATTCCGCAGCCCTTATTTTAAATAATACACACGTGTATATGGTTGTGGTAATCTAAGGTTAGAGCATGTCAGTAGTGTATTTAAATACGTAATTGTTGTTCCCACATTTCCGTAATTCGTCTTCGCAGTACGGAGTTCGTTCCCGAACCGACTGTTTTGGTCGGAAACGAGCGCCCGTCAAAGTGCTCATTACTTGAACTAGTCTTAAAACGCGTGTCGCTCATAAATATTAAATTCTTGTACTATTTTTATTTGTTGTTATTTTTGGATCCTGTGATCCGTTTTCCTTTGTTACTTTGAATTAAGTGACATTGCAGTCACAACGCTTGTTTGACTGCTGTCATGCCGTGTTATCATGGTACGTCAGACTAGTCAGTGTCAGATCTGTTCACGTGCGAGTGAACTAATTTAAGGGTGGTTTATCGTTAAGTGTTTTATGTTTGATTCAGTTATTAAATTTCATTTGTTAGTAGATCCTGTTGTTTTCTTGGCTTTGTAATAATTAGTCAACCTTATGAACCCTGGAAGTTATTTTGATGGCATAAAATCTCTAAATCACATTCACAAGAATCCATTACGACCCCGAAACCCCGAATCTTGTCTACATGCTATTATCCAAGGGTATAATATATCAAAATACAAGACAGCATCAAAAAAGGAACTTAGAAAATACGCTTCACTGGCAAGGCCCCCCGATCACCCCACTGCCAGAAACTAGATATCTCTAACTTTGGGGTAACGGACAGCACTCCCAGCAAGCGCCATTTTCTTAACTTAACAAACCCAAGGAAAACGAACAATGACAATACGCCCCCCTATATATGTAATTCTCGCGTGTGAAACACGTGAGAATCACACACACATATATATATATATATATATATAAATATATATATATATATAAAACAAATAATAAATTACTAAACATATCAAACATTCACAGAATTAACAAACACACTAACTAATATTATCCCTAAATTGTGTTCACATTTTTCGGATGTTACTATTAAGTCTCTTAGATCATTCAAAAAAGCATTGATATTGCAAAGATGGAATGTCTCTGTTTTCTCTGAGCCTGTTGAAGTACATGCCATAATATCTCTTCTCTGGACTATGATACCAATCACTTGCTTTTGAATTGGGCTTAGTTTCAGATATCCACTCTTTTAACATTATCGAGTACAAAATGCCGTAACCCACTCAATATGTTGAAACACGTCATCACCAGTGACCTCGAATATTTTCGTATTTGTCAACACTTATACCAGAACAAATACCTCCAGCAAACATAACGCTATCATCCTCAGTTGATTCTAAAGAAATATAAAGTTCTACATTGGACCTCTCATAACCATCTTCATTCTCAGCAATACCATCTTCTTCCACATTCTTCCACTTTTCGTTCTTCCTATTCATCTGTTTCTCCTTCTTCTCCATTCTTCTTTCTTCCTCTGCCTTCCATCTCGTCGTTTTCTTCATCTGCCATATCATTCCATACCTTGTACTCCTCATCTTCCATCTCCACCATTCCTGTCTCCTTCCCTTCCTCATTTTCTTCTTCTTCTGATCCTTCAATCTCTTATCTTCTTTTACCTGACATCTCATCTTCTTCCTACTCCTTCTCTTTGCTTTCCAGCTCATCCTTTTATCTAATCTCCAGGTCCTCTTTGTCTTCATTCTCAACCACTTCTCTCTTCTTCCTTTCCACATTTTCCTCCTCTTCCTTTTTGTCTGTCTCATCTTGCTCAACAATTTCTTTCTCTCCTTCCACCGTCTTTTCATCACCTTATCTTCGTCTAGTATGTTGTCTTCTTCATGATTCACTCTTGTACTTTCACCCTCATCTTTAGACTCTTTTTCTTGACTGCTATGGTCCTCCTCATAACCAACCTTATCTGATTCTTCTTTCTCTTCTTCAGTTTCTGCCATATCACCTGCTTTCTCTGCCCTTCTGTTTCACCTTCTTCCTTATCCGTTTCTCCTTTCTCTTCTGCCTTTTCCTTTCTTTCACCTGCCTCCTCTCCTTCAGTTTCTTCCATATCACCTACTTTCTCACGCCCCCCACATCGCTGATAATTTTCTTGCTTTCCTTCAAGTGAATCACTTATCTCATTCACTTCCTACTCTTTTATCTTATGCTCCACTTCATCCTCCTCTACAGCCACTTTCCAGGATTCCAACTCCATACTACTATTAAGTAGAGACTTATGGTCCTTTATTTCTCTCCTGAGACTCTCTATCCTTGTGTTCGAGGCCCTGTTGCTCTCCTGAATTAACTTACTTACTAATTCCTTCACTTCTACTATGTGTTTGGTCACTGACACTACATTCTCATTTACAGAGCCTACCTGCTCCTTAATCTCCTTACTCATACACTCTCCTAGCTTCTTAATCTCTCCTTTTATTTCCCTCAGTAGCTTTTGTATCAAACTATCGTTCATAACGCCCATTCTTTCCCCTCGTTGGTGTGTCATTTTGTAATTTTCCTAACTTCCCTTTATCGAGCTCCACGTTGAGGCGCAATTTTGTAACGTTTCATTCTCTCCGTATCGGGGTTGTGGTTGATTATACTCACAAGGGATATTTTATTTTAACAACAGGGCAGACAGATAGTACATATACCTGATATATGTGATGGACATTCCTCATTAACCGTTCATTACTCAGATCACCATCAATTAAAACATAAAGGAACCTTCACCTCACCATAGGAACACAGGTATTCATTTAATTCATTAATAATTCTCACTATACATCTTTTTCTGTATCTATTAGCAATCCACTTTTATAATCCCAAACCTAACATATTTCTTTCTCTCATAGCTGAATCCCCTCCACATCAAATCTCAATAAACAATCTACATGGAACAAACATTATAATAGCCAAGAGTAAGAAAAAAATCAAAGATATATCAAAAAACAAGACAGCATCAAAAAATGGAACTTAGAAAATATGCTTCACTGGCAAGGCCCCCCATCACGCCACTGCCAGAAACTAGATATCTCTAAGTTTGTGGTAACGGACAGCACTCCCAGCAAGCGCCATTTTCTTAACCTAACAAACCCAAGGAAAATGAACAGTTACAGGGTAAGTATACAAATTTTGGTTCAGATCGGTGAAACGGTGTAGATTTGTGTCAGTGGGTCTAAATGCAGGGAATGGTGTGGTCTGTGTGAAATTTCATGCTGACAGTGTTACTCGCAGGATTCCAAAGGGTAGGTAAACACATTTTTGTTCAGATCGGTGAAACGGTGTAGATTTGTGTCAAAGGGCCTAAATGCAGGAAATGGAGTGGTCTGTCCGAAATTTTATGCTGACAGTGTTACTCGCAGGGTTCCAAAGGATAAGTATACAAGTTTCGGTCTAGATCGATGAAACGGTGTAGATTTGCGTCGAAGGGCCTAAATGCAGGGAAAAGAGTGGTCTGTCCAAAATTTCATGCTGACAGTGTTCCTCGTAGGGGTCCAAAGGGTAGGTACACAAATTTTAGTTCAGATCGGTGAAACGATGTAAATTTGTGCCATAGGACATAAATGCAGGGAATGGAGTGGTCTGCCCGAATTTTCATGCTGACAGTGTTACGCGCAGGGTTCCAAAGGGTAAGTATACACATTTTGGTTAACATCGGTGAAACGGTGTAGATTTGTGCCAAAGGGCATAAATGCAGGGAATGGAGTGGTCGGTCCGAAATTTCATGTAAACAGTGTTACTCGCTGGGTTCCAATGGCTAAGTATACACATTTTGGTTCAGATCGGTGAAAAGGTGTAGATTTGTGCCAAAGGGCCTATATGCAGGGAATGGACTGGTCTGTCATACATTTCATGCAGACAGTGTTACTCGCAGGGTTCCAAAGGGTAAGTATACACATTTTCATTCAGATCGGTGAAACGGTGTAGATTTGTGCCAAACGGCCTAAATGCAGGGAATGGAGTGGTATGTCCGAAATTTAGCATAGCCTAAACTATTCCTCTTGAATCTGGCTATCATATAAAAAAAAATTTCGAATCCTACTGATAGTTTCAGAGATTAGCGCGTTTAAACACAAAAACACACAAACATACACACACACTCTTCAGCTTTATTATATTATTATAGATAAACTTTTATTAACACCACGCCTCGGGATCATGTCTGGAGCACGGAGAGGTACATGCGACATGCTGGCAGAGTGGTAGCTATAGGTCAGGTCTACAGCCTCACTATTAGTAGTGTGTCCGGCGTCGGAATGGGAAAAGTGACTGATCCCTCCGAGTTTGATAGAGGTGAAATTGTGATGGAATGTCGCGAAGGTACCAGCATTTTGACTGCTCGCGTCTTAATGTTATGGGCATGTATCGAAAGTTTGAAAGTGGTGCAGCAACGGCCAAACAATGATTCGTTATAAAGGCATGTGTAGACAGCAGCTCATTGATGCCAGTGGTTAGTTCATTGCCCCATGTGATCACAGGGACACAGTGCTAGAAATCGCCCCTAAACACAACGTTGGTGTCCAAGACAATGTTTCACAGCGAACACTACTGATCATGTAACTGTGAAGTCTTACCCCGAAATCAAAGCATTGGGTGGGGATGCAATCTCCGACAGTGGATCACGGAAGATGGAAGTTGCCTCATGAATCCAGTTTACATGATCATCACAATGACGGCCGAGCGCGTGTACGCCGATTTCCACCAGAGGCTATGGCAAATGGTTGCACCGCTGGGTGGAGACAGGCCTGTGGAGAAGGTGCGATGGTTTCATAGGATGCCTTGGGCCTATTATTCCGGCATACCATTCCCTGACAGCTCTCAGGTATCCGGGCGTTGCTGGGAATCAAGTTCACCCGTTCATGTCAGCATTGTTCCCTGCTATTACCTGTCTGACGAATCCTGGTCGGCGGTAGAGAGAGGAATTATGAGCTATCAGCGGTCCGACGCAAGCTATTTTCACGGAGATAGCTGCACTGTCTGAACTATATGTACTGCGCCCGAATTTATTTAAGGCCAATACTAAGATCCAGACGGGATACGAACTGGGACGCAGGAAAAATAAAAGAACGAATTAAAATCTCTTATTCCTTAAAAATTTGTGAGATATGGAAAACCTAAGCTGAAATAAGTGTAATACCATGCATCATTATTAATATAAACAATTACGGAAGGCCGGAAGGAAAGAAGGAACTATTTAAATATGTTTGTGTATTTATTATCTGAATGTAGGGAGGCCTACATTGTAAGAATGCGTCACACCACGAGAAGTGAGTGTAACGTCATGAAGGAGGAGAAGTGACCAAGGTTGATGACACAACGAGTGAGGGGTAGTCTGTGGAGCCACGTCACACCACGAGAGGGGAGGAAACGCGATAAACTTGCCGTACACGAAGAGCAAGAACGAGCAGTCATTCCAAATTCAGATCTGGTCTGAACAAGACCGCCAGTGTAGAAACGAGTTGTTTCTTGGACAGTGCCACGCATAACGAAAGTGGAGAAAAGGAGCGCGGAGTCAGAAGGCTGTGACTTGTGAAGCAAGCGACATTCTGACTGAGACCAGCACAGCATGTAGGCCGGTGATTTTGTAACACACTTATCGGAACGAGACTGAGTTCATTTGCACTCACATTTAGAGAAGCTTCATACAGCAAGTCTGTGGAGTATTTGAAACACAGCTTGTTACTTCAGTATTTCGATACGAAGCTACTACACATCTCACGCATATAAATGCAAACAATTCACTTCAGGAAAAGAGCTATATTACTCATACAATTCGGCTCATCCTTGGAAGCTATACATAATGCAGTTTATAAATTGGCGACGGGGAAGTTATGTAGGTTTAATCATTAATCTGATTATGACTTCGTGATAAGATGCACATTATAGGGAAGTAGAGACTACAGAAATGTAAAGTTGAATCCAGAATTCCACAACATGGATGGCGCAGTCGAACATCTACGCGATGCGCAGAAATGCAGAACAAACCTATACTTCATAACACGAGTTCATATACATCCGTTACTCTCAAAGACACTTATAGAACGATCGAATTTCAACCTTAAGAAGCGATGCCGGCGTAGTGAAGTGGTAACGTCAGAAGATCCGAACGACATGCGGGAGTCGAGTGAAGGAGTGGGGGAGAGACTTGCTGTACACGGAGAGGTCGCTAACCCAGTTATGTCTTCGACCTTGTCCCACTGTGAGGTTATCCAGCAGGCCTCGCCACAACCGGTTCTCGCAGCTGTGGGCGTTGTGCTCAAACACATTTTTCTTGCCAGACAAGGCATATTACAAAAGAGATCGTCGCCAGCTCAAGGTAGTGAAGAGATTGAAATATATTTAGTAGAATTGTAGTCATGTTCTGTGTTTATCGAAATTGACCAACCGTATAATTCTGTCATTTTATTTAAAATTGTGTAGATTTTAATCCAGTATATCAGTATTTTCTTAGGAGTCATTTTCATTGAAAATTTCAGTCATTTGGACGAAATTTTATTAGCGAATTGCTGTTGTCAACGTTAAATCAGTTCATTATAAAGTCGTTTAGAATTATTGATACTTGCGTTAAATTAAATAAATCTGTTTCATGCGCAGCGTTGGAACGTTTATTGAACATTTTAAGTACCGTATATTTAAGAAGCTATGTCACGAAATGTCAAATAAATTTCGACAACTCAAGATGTTGATTCGAGTGTCAGAAATTTATTATAAACCAACTGTGTGCAATAATGGATTGTTACACGACACAAAATCTGGTAAAAGATAGTCTAAATAATTGATATAGACAATTAAATCAATAAATACCAAATTCATTGTAATGAAACAGATAGTTATGTAGAACTATGCTGTAAACGTAATAAACCATATTTCCTAGTAACAAAGATGTTCCAAGAACCTTTATATGTGTCAAATAAAACATTTAGAGCATTAAAAAGCCTAGATAAAATTTATTAAAGAAAATATTTCACGAAGATAGCTAAGACTTTATTGTATTCACAGGGAGAGACAGGGCAATTTAGATAAGTCTACCCATTGTCTGAAAATAAATCAGCTGGAATTGACTGAATTAAATTCAGAAATTTGTATTCAGAGGAAGAGAGGACACTTATATCATTTTTAAATATGAATTCTTGCTTACAATTCTTTGAAAGTTACAATAATGTAATAACTGAATTTAAATACGTGAAAAGGAGTTAAGAAAGTTAAATCACAGGGTGATATAAAAGTAACTGTACAGTAAGTAATTAAAGATTTGAATTTATAGGCACGAGGAAATTTTGTATAAGAATAGAGGAGTTTGTTAAAGTTTGTTTCTTGAACAATATTCACAATGGTAGTGAATATTTAATAGAGTTACTGATTTTCTTTGCATTGATTGAGAAAAGGCACTGAAAGGTGTTTAGATTTGGAATACCGTGCAAGAAAGGAATCGTAGACGTAAATGAGTTACGTATTTTCACAAAAGGAGACTGAGGAGTCATGTTTCCTAGTTTTGAACACAGCGAACGTGACATCGTTTAATTGCATTTGAGTCAAGTTCTGTACAGGGTGTTTAAGGAATAATGTGATTGTTGTATAATTTTGGAACGGAAGTGTGGAATGAAGGTAAAATGCCATGCACTTCGAATATTCACGTTTATCAAAGAAAATGTAAGTCGAGCAAAGAATTTCAGGAATTTTTCGAAATTTAATAATCAAATGGGAGAAAACAAAGTTTGAGCAGTGCTGAACTTCAGCGTTTGTCATCAATGTTCTCTTGATTTAGACAAGTATTTATACCTTCAACCGATAAAACTACGGTGTTTTTTCAGGAAGTTTGAGTAGTAAAGACTCATGTATATTAAAGGAAAGTAAATCATTTCAACGCAGTTAAGTTAATATTTGTGCGAATCACAAATCATTGTACATATGAATATATATTTAATACTGAGTAAATTTTGATCTTGCATATTTAGATGTGGAACTACGGTTCAAATATGAAACGCAATGTATAATATAGGGTAATGTTTGAAATCACGCCGTTTCATAATTTTTCATATTTCAGTGGAGGGTCTGAAGAACTTCACTCGAGTTTATCGTTTGTAATAAATTTTGTGTTTAATTTTTGTAATAGCAAAGGAATGCTATATTCTTCGATGAGATAAGAAGGAATCAGTGGAGTACCGAATTCTCCAACCTTTATTTTCAAGACATTATGTATAAATGCCACGTTTTTAGTTTATCTTAAATTTTCATTTTTCTTGTAGTGTCAGGTAGACACTAATTATCGGTATACATCAGGGACATGTGTGTATCTCCATAGCACAATAAACGGCTGGCGCTTTTTAGCGAATTAGCCAATTTTATCTTAGCTGACATCGTTTTCATTTTGTCAACGCCGAAAATAGTACTGCTAGGTAGGATACAGACGCTCACTATAGACAGACCTAATCACCCCTCGAGATCGAAGTTTCTCGAATTGCTTAAATGTATATGCCAGTGGAAATTTGTACCTAGGCTGGTAGTACTATTTTTTAAATAAATATCCCCTGTATGATCCAAGAATTCCCAATTTTTACTTAGCAGACAATGGTAAGTTTGTGAGTTGGGTAGCTACGTGTCTGCAATCCTTTACAGTGCAGCGGATATAGGTGCTGATTGGAGAATTCGGGCGCATATAGATGGTACATTTAAATGGCCAGCCCATACGTTGGGCGATCGAATGTGGCACTCGAAAAGGCATTTGGAAGCACTCGAGAGTGAGGCCTTATACGTTTTGAAATAGAAGTGCCGATCCCAAATTTGATGATTGTTGAGGTGAACGCAACATCAACAGATTAGTGGAGTACATTACAGTTGTGAGGCATATTTCTACAACCAGCTAACGACAGTTTTTCATGTAATATTAGATTAAAGAGTAAATTAACGTTGTTAAACATAAGTTAGGTCGGATGATAAAATGTAATGATGTCAGTTCAGTAAAATGGGACAATTAAAAAAATACCTAATAACTCGCGGTTTAAATAGACTTAAGTAGTACTAAGATTTTCAATGCATTCCATCACTTGTATAAAATGTATACGTTGGTCAATTCTGGATATTCACTTGTAGTTTTTGTAGTTGATACTTCCCTTAGTCTCAAGAAAGAAGAAATTATGTCGGCAAATGACATGACGTTCATAAGAACGATGTTGGAAAACATGAAAGAAGGTCAAAATGTATTGACCAAAGACCTTGAAGCCCTCCACCAATTAACACAATGTAACACTCAACAAATGAAAGCCGAGATTCAGAAATCTGTAGCTTCTGTGAAATCTGAGGTCAAGGCTGAGTTGTCGGTCGATCAAACACTTACTAAGGCTAGTATAACGTTAGCACAGGAGAAAGCCAAGTTAGCTTTAGAAAAGGATAGACAGAAACGTGAAGTAATCAGATTAGCTCAAGAGAAGGCACAGGAGGAAATTAGGCTAACATTAGAAAAAGCTAGAGAAGAGGATAGAGAGGAACGTAAAGTAATCAGATTATCTCAAGAGAAGGCACAGGAGGAAATTAGGCTAACATTAGAAAAAGCTAGAGAAGAGGATAGACAGGAACGTGAAGCAATCAGGTTAGCTTTAGATAAAGCTCGAGAGGAAGATAGAAAGGTAGAAGAAGAGGCTAAAAGTATAAGAGCGGAGATGAGATTAGCTCAAGAAAATGCTCGCGAAGAGGACCGATTGAGTCAGGAACAGGCTAGATTAGAAGACAGAAAAATCTAGGCTGAAATAAGAGCAGCGCAGGATGAAGCCAGGAAAATTCATGATGAGGTTAGGAAAAATCAGGAAAAAGCGCAGGAAGAGGCCAGGAAAATTCTTGATGAGGTTAGGAAAAATCAGGAAAAGGCTCAGAAAATTTTAGAAAAGTCAGGAAATGCACAGGAAGAATTAAAAACCTCATTTGACCAAGTCAATCAAGACATTAGTCTTACTAAAACAGAAGTAGGAATTTTAAGATCCGACATGATAGGCAAAGTATTAGAAGTGAAATTAGCTAACAGTAACAACATAATAGAACTAGAAGAAAAATTACTGGCTAGTATTAGCTCCGTTAAGGAGGAAAACACTACACATCATGTACAGATTTCAGGGGCCCAGAACAGACTCAAGGAGCAACTTGACAGTCTAAATGATACTGTTGGTGACTTACAGGTCAAGTTGGAAGGTCAAAGGAAATTGATCGAGGATGGCATTAATGTGGACATAAATGCCGCTATTGTAAAGGCTGTTACGGACATGAAGGAGGAGGTCGTAACGGTTACTACTAAAACTGTATCTGAAATCCATGGTAAACTATCTAATGATATTAAGGCCATAGAATTAAAGTAGGGGGATGATAGGAGTTCTAACGCACCCGGCGTTGCTCGGGCGGTGTCCATGTTAAATAATTAATATTTGGCCAACCCATAGTCCGATTTTGACAAATGAGGTGTCGTTGGACTCGCGCTGACACCCTCTTTCCAATGGACCTCTCATTTCAACCCCTAAATAAAACCTACCCCTACTAGGGGGAGAAATTGTATTTTTTTTAGTGAAAGTCTCTTTTCAAATGCGACATGTATAAGGTGCGCTGCTAAAATGAACTTAAACGTTGTTGCTCATATAGCGCATGCGTTTGGCTGGATGCCGATATGGATTAACATTTTTGTTTTTGTTTTGTACGCGTGCGCACTTGGGATTTTTGTAAGAGGGCGAGCTCTTTGAAAAAATGATTGATAAGAAGGGGTTTTGGTGGTGAGGAAAGAGCCAGATAGTCGCCTACTTTCCTATGAAGTTTGCCGATTTGTCTCGAACACAAGGTCGGATATGGACGTGTGACGTGTCAAATTGCTTGTCTCGAAGCCCTATATATGTTATTAATAGGTTAAAGTTTTGAGAATGCTGGAAACAGGCTTTTTGGGGGTAAAACCATGATTTTAGACTTTTTCCTATATTTCACGAATGCATGGTCGGATTTGGTCCTATGACGTGGCAAATGGCTTGTCTCGAAACCCTCTTTATTTTGGTAATAGGTTAAAGTTTTTGAGAATGAGGGAAACAGAATGTTTTGGGGTAAAACAGTGATTTTAAACTTTTTGCTATATCTCGCGAACCAATCATGCTAGAGGCGTGTACGACGGATCCAAGGACTCGGGGTGACGTCCTCTTTGCTATGGACCACTCGTTATAATTTTAAAAAAATATTGGAAACTCGATTTTGGGGTAAACACGTGTTTTTTGTGATTTTTGCCGATATCTCACGAACCAATAACGCTAGAGACGTGTACGAGGTGTCCTAGGACTCGGGCTAACGCCCCCTTTCGAGTGTGGTAGATATTGTTTTCCAAAAAATAAATCACAAAGGGCCTAACGCCATACATGTTGATAAAAATATTTTTCTCTTTCCCTGTTTATAACGTTCATGAAGCGTGGTGGTTGAGAGAGATGATACTGCTGGGTGTGTGTGTGTTTCAACGAACCTGTCGCTAACCACAAGGACCATGCTTAATAGAACAATCGCTATTTCGGCGGGTCGGTGTATGACAGAGCAAGGGTTCGTTTTCTAATATTTTACCTTTAACGTGTAAACGGTGATGAGAACTTGGTTCTATGTTGGTCGAAGCGAGTACAGAAAACAAACTTGCAGACGAGCAGGAAGTGAATGTAATTTGAGCTTATTGGAAGGCGCTGATCTGACTTGACAACAAGTGCAATGGAAAAATGACAATGACGCTTGAAGGTGAAATAATCTGACCATCGTGGTGGCAGGGAAGAGCGAAAGGCATGTGAACACATGTGAAACCACATGAGGGCTAAACCAGTGACATCCTGTTTTGCTTCGTACGTGACAAAATGCAAATTCATGTGAAATTTGACCTGGCACAGGTGTTCGCCTGGGACGTTATCTGTCCACGTGCGCGATAACTGTTAACAAGTTACATCCTGTTTGCTTCATACGTGACAAAATGCAAATTGACGTGAAATTTGATCTGCCACAGGTGTTCACGTTGGACGTTAGCTGTCCACGTGCCTGATAACAGAATGTTCAAAGCGTGGGAATCGCTGAATCAGTAAAAAGTATGATGCAACTTATGGGAATGATGTCACAACCAATAGATAGGCAAGAGCTGCGAACAGCAGTGGTGGGAGGTGAACGGAGGGAGAGGGGGAGGGGTAATGTATGAGAGAACACAGGTGGAAAGAGAAAGAAATATGTAGAGCTGAGGACTGTACACATAGAGCTATAGGTGGTGTACAAAATGTGTGAATAAATAAACTAAAAATTGCACAGGTTCACACAACATGTAATTTATTGATCCAAGAATTAAACGTAGAGTTAAACCCTAACCATTTGACATATAGTTTATTTCCTTTTTGTTTCGCGTACGAACATGTGTGATGAAACATAGCTAGGTAGAGAAAGAATTAGTGTAGGCTACATGTATGGTGACTGACAAGTCTTTTACCATTGAAACTTGTTTTTCAGATCAAAATGCAGTATAGAGAGAGTATAGGTTGCAGGTATGGGCTAATAAATGGCGAACGGTGTACACACACTCTGATTTATCGATTCAAGAATTAAGAGTAGACTATCTTTAATTGATTGGTTAGAGAGGATAGCTAAAACACAGAAAAAATGCTCAGTGGTTACCGGACAAGATGGTCGCTACACACAACAAGCTTTAAATACTTGAGGCTAATAATCTATACACACACACTCGCTTGGTATAAACTAAACTGTGTTGCTGTCAGTGCTCAGACAGTATGCTGATGACAAAATGCATTGCTAACGGAAATATAATCATTTCCGGTTGTATAATGTTACCAGCTATCCATTTTTTGTTGTAGTTTTAAGCATTTTTAGCTCTTGTACTGGTGGTCTTAACTCGATTTCCAGGTCTGAGGCCTAGAACGAGTCAAACTAAGAAACAAGGGCATGGTGGTGTAGTGGTTAAGCTGTTAGCCTTTTCACCAGGGTTCGATTTCAGGTTAATATGCATGTCATAAACATATTAAACCAAACAAAACAGAGATAACGTTTAAAACTGATTACATTTGGGTCTTTTCAAATTATTACTTGGATTACAAATACAAAGGTGAACTGGGTTTGATATACAGTTAATGCTGTCTATCACACACTAGACTGTAAGAAAGCCAAATAGCAAAAGGCGTAGGTAGAGCAGTGGTAAAATTGCTATATGTAGAGAACTACCTAGCGGTTTTATGAACTGGCAAAGCTATATCGCATAAGCAGTGCAGGATACAATCCAGCAATCAAATTTGTATCTTGTGGAACAGAGAAAATGCACTTTTACCTTGATGGATAGCAAATGAGTGCAGATGAATGACCTATGCATTAGCCTACCATAGGGTTATAACCACGAGGTGGAGGTGTGACTTCTATATTTTATTGTTTAGAGACATGGCTTTTTGTAACCAGTAGATTTAGTATTTTGTAAATATTCATTTTTGTAATTGTAAATAGTGGAAACATTTTTTTGTAATAGTAAATGTTAAATGTATAACTAAAAGTTATTTGGGATAAGTGTGCATGTCAAGGATAAATAGCGTGGTTGTATTTGTTTTTCAAAGACAGGTATGGTTGTGTGAATGTATGACTATAGATAGAATGATAGAGAGAGAGAGAGAAAGCTTGTGTGTGTGTGTGTGTGTGTGTGTGGGTAGCATTGATTTTTCAACCAAAGCAAACACGGCAAGGTAGGATGGTGGGGTAATTAATGTATATAGCAAATGGTAAATAGTATACTGTATTTTATTTAACACTTGTGTTTTTTTTAAATGCAGCAGTAGATAGGTGTTATTTTGTAAAACAGTCTTACCTACAGTAGTAGTAGTAGTAGTAGTAGTAGGCCTATATGTTTTTGGAAACAAACAGAAAGAGAATGCACTATTGCCATGGCCAAGCACTTCCATTAAGGTGATTTCAAGAAAATTTAAATCAGCAAATGTGTGTTTTACAAAACTAAACTTTCAGCATGGACTAAATCATAAACGTGTCGTCTGTGATATGGAAAAAAATAGGAAATCCATGTTTCCATATCAACACAATTTAAAAACTTAAAACTGACATTTAAAAAATGTAAATTGGAAATTGACAAATGTGTAAACAACAAAATGGAAAATTCTTGTTTCCATATCATGAAATCCAAAAACTTTAAACTGACATTTTCAAATCGTGTACATGGAAAATTGACAAATGGCCATGTGTAAAATGTGAAAATGAAAGAAAAAATGAACAAATGGCTATCATTATTTACAAAAACCGTCGTGTTCTATCGTTAAAGTGTGAATCAAACCACATCTACTTATTTGGATCACTCGAGACTGAGTAGACCTGTTTTAGTCCTAATATACGTTTAAAATTTTATGTTAAAGCTCAAATTGAACTCAAGAGCTTTAGAGTTCCAGCTAACTATTATAACCGTTACGTCACAAAGACAACATTACACTACTCTTAATGAACAATAATAAGAAAAAGTATTCCCTTTGGACTGATCCCTATGGGTTGGCCCATTACATAAATGAATATTTACAAAATACTAAATCTACTGGTTACAAAAAGCCATGTCTCTAAACAATAAAATATAGAAGTCACACCTCCACCTCGTGGTTATAACCCTATGGTAGGCTAATGCATAGGTCATTCATCTGCACTCATTTGCTATCCATCAAGGTAAAAGTGCATTTTCTCTGTTCCACAAGTTACAAATTTGTTTGCTGGATTGTATCCTGCACTGTTTATGCGATATTGCTTTGCCAGTTCATAAAACCGCTAGGTAGTTCTCTACATATAGCAATTTTACCACTGCTCTGCCTACGCCTTTTGCTATTTGGCTTTCTTACAGTCTAGTGTGTGACAGACAGCATTAACTGTATATCAAACCCAGTTCACCTTTGTATTTGTAATCCAAGTAATTTATTTTATTTATCGTGTGGCTTTTATTGCCGGGAGTGTCCGAGGACATGTTCGGCTCGCCTGAGTCTTTAGCTGCTTCCAGCGGACACCCTAAAGGGCGAGCTACAAGTTCCGTTCAATTTCAAGTAGTTCCAACGTTCGACACCAGATATCAATGATACCTAGTGGTGAACGTTGGAACTTGGATAGAGCGTTCTGACGAAATCTAACCTAACAAATTTTGCTTTACACAAGTTTAGTCTGTGAAAGGATCTTTTACATGCCATAAATCTATGACATGGGACCGCCGGCTTTACTTCCCCTCCGAAGGAAGGCACTCTGAAGGATTTTTAACGCTCTTAAAAAATCCGACGACTTCGGCCGGGTTTGAACCCGCTATCTTGGTCATAGCAGTTCAGCATGCTACCGACTACGCCACCGAAGCCGCTATCCAACTAATAATTTGAAAAGACACAAATGTAATCAGTTTTAAACGTTATCTCTGTTTTGTTTTGTTTAATATGTTTATGACATGCATATTAACCTGAAATCGAACCCTGGTGAAAAGGCTAACAGCTTAACCACTACACCACCATGCCCTTGTTTCTTAGTTTGACTCGTTCTAGGCCTCAGGCCTGGAAATTGAGTTAAGACCACCAGTACAAGAGCTAAAAATTCTTAACACTACAACAACAAATGGATAGCTGGTAACATTATACAACCGGAAATGATTATATTTCCGTTAGCAATGCATTTTGTCATCAGCCTACTGTCTGAGCACTGACAGCAACACAGTTTAGTTTAGAACAAGCGAGTGTGTGTGTATAGATTATTAGCCTCAAGTATTTAGAGCTTGTTGTGTGTAGCGACCATCTTGTCCCGGTAACCACTGAGCATTTTTTTGTGTTTTAGCTATCCTCTTTAACCAATCAATTAAAGATAGTCTACTCTTAATTCTTGAATCGATAAATCAGAGTGTGTGTACACCGTTCGCCATTTATTAACCCATACCTGCAACCTATACTCTCTCTATACTGCAGTTTGATCTGAAAAACAAGTTTCAATGTTAAAAGACTTGTCAGTCACCATACATGTAGCCTACACTAATTCTTTCTCTACCTAGCTATGTTTCATCACACATGGTAAACATCACACATGTTCGTACGCGAAACAAAAAGGAAATAAACTATATGTCAAATGGTTAGGGTTTAACTCTACGTTTAATTCTTGGATCAATAAATTACATGTTGTGAGAACCTGTGCAATTTTTAGTTTATTTATTCACACATTTTGTACACCACCTATAGCTCTATGTGTACAATCCTCAGCTCCACATATTTCTTTCTCTTTCCACCTGTGTTCTCTCATACATTACCCCTCCCCCTCTCCCTCCCTTCACCTCCCAACACTGCTGTTCGCAGCTCTTGAATATCTATTGGTTGTGACATCATTCCCACAAGTTGCATCATACTTTTTACTGATTCAGCGATTCCCACGCTTTGAACATTCTGTTATCAGGCACGTGTCCAGCTAACGTCCAAGGTCCTGTGGCAGATCAAATTTCACGTCAACTTGAATTTTGTCACGTACGAAGCAAACAGGATGTAACTTGTTAACAGTTATCGCGCACGTGGACAGCTAACGTCCCAGGCGAACACCTGTGCCAGGTCAAATTTCACATGAACTTGCATTTTGTCACGTACGAAGCAAAACAGGATGTCACTGGTTTAGCCCTCATGTGGTTTCACATGTGTTCACATGCCTTTCGCTCTTCCCTGCCACCACGATGGTCAGATTATTTCACCTTCAAGCGTCATTGTCATTTTTCCATTGCACTTGTTGTCAAGTCAGATCAGCGCCTTCCAATAAGCTCAAATGACATTCACCTCCTGCTCGTCTGCAAGTTTGTTTTCTGTACTCGCTTCGACCAACATAGAACCAAGTTCTCATCACCGTTTACACGTTAAAGGTAAAATATCAGAAAACGAACCCTCGCTCTGTCATACACCGACCCGCCGAAATAGCGATTGTTCTATTAAGCATGGTCCTTGTGGTTAGCGACAGGTTCGTTGAAACACACACACACCCAGCAGTATCGTCTCTCTCAACCACCACGCTTCATGAACATTATAAACAGGGAAAGAGAAAAATATTTTTATCAACATGTATGGCGTTAGGCCCTTTGTGATTTATTTTTTGGAAAACAATATCTACCACACTCGAAAGGGGGCGTTAACCCGAGTCCTAGGACACCTCGTACACGTCTCTAGCGTTATTGGTTCGTGAGATATCGGCAAAAATCACAAAAAACACGTGTTTACCCCAAAATCGAGTTTCCAATATTTTTTAAAATTATAACGAGTGGTCCATAGCAAAGAGGACGTCACCCCGAGTCCTTGGACCCGTCGTACACGCCTCTAGCATGATTGGTTCGCGAGATATAGCAAAAAATTTAAAATCACTGTTTTACCCCAAAACATTCTGTTTCCCTCACTCTCAAAAACTTTAACCTATTACCAAAATAAAGAGGGTTTCGAGACAAGCCATTTGACACGTCATAGGACCAAATCTGACCATGCATTCGTGAAATATCGGAAAAAGTCTAAAATCATGGTTTTACCCCCAAAAAGCCTGTTTCCAGCATTCTCAAAACTTTAACCTATTAATAACATATATAGGGCTTCGAGACAAGCAATTTGACACGTCACACGTCCATATCCGACCTTGCGTTCGAGACATATCGGCAAACTTCATAGGAAAGTAGGCGACTATCTGGCTCTCTCCTCACCACCAAAACCCCTTCTTATCAATTATTTTTTCAAAGAGCTCGCCCTCTTACAAAAATCCCAAGTGCGCATGCGTACAAAACAAAAACAAAAATGTTAATCCATATCGGCATCCAGCCAAACGCATGCGCTATATGAGCAACAACGTTTAAGTTCATTTTAGCAGCACATCTTACACATGTCGCATTTGAAACGGGAATTTCACTAAAAAAATATACAATTTCACCCCCTAGTAGGGGTAGGTTTTATTTAGGGGTTGAAATGAGTGGTCCATTGGAAAGAGGGTGTCAGCCCGAGTCCAACGACACCTAATTTGTCAAAATCGAACTATGGGTTGGCAAAATATTAATTATTTAACATGGACACCGCCTGAGCAACGCCGGGTGCGTTAGAACTCCTATCATCCCCCTACTAATTAAGTTCAAACATAAATGTTAGTAGAGTACGTGAAGATCTATCAAAAAGGAGGGATGAGCTTCAAACCAATAACGTAGCCACGCTGAGCGATGTTGTAAGTAAAGCAGATTTAAGTAATTCAGGCGAGCTTGACAAAGTTAAACGTACAGTCGACGACATAAACACAGAACTGGCGAAAATTAGGTCGAGGCAGGAAAAGGAAACCAGCGAATTGGAACAACAATTAAAGTCACTCACGATAGGGGATTCTTCATCTCCATCTACGTTAAGAGCTGAAGTCAGGGAGGACTTGAGGAAGGACTTAACTAGATTCTTTGTGGCAAGAGATGAGAAATTGAAGGAAGAAATCAGGAAATTAGAGGCTAGGACAGACAGGATAGAAGAGGATAAGGAAAGCGTGGATAGTCAGCAGCTTCCGAAATCCAGCTTTAACTTAACTCGAGAGCCATTTCGAACAGAAACAGAGGAATTTGTAGGAGACTTTGAACCTTTCCAGAGTAGGTCAAATGCGAACGTTATCGTTATCAAGAGTAACGACGAAAAACCCAACAAATTCAGCGGGGTTGGAAATATCACTGCTGTGGAATTTCTCAGGGACATGAGATCGTATCTGGAGGATAACAGAATATCTCGTGAATGACACATGAAGGTGGTGGAGAAATATTTGGACTCAGAGAATTTAGTTTGGCACAGAGCTTTCAGGTATACTTACCACACATTCGAGGAGTTCGCTATTGCTCTACGGAAACGATTCTGGAGTAAAGAACTTCAACAAGACATACGCGCCGAAATTTATTCGAAAAAGTATGCTTACTCTAGTCCGACGAAGTACGCAAGCTTCTTTACAAATCAATTAGCACGCTTGCAATATCTTCAACCTCCATTGACAGAGGAAGACCTAGTACATGCTATTTCATGCCAATTACCAACTGAAGTTAGAAGGCACCTCATTTCGGCCAACGTCAGAACGTTAGAGGGGATGGCGGACATTTTGAGGAGGTGGGATCACACGTCCAATGTGTCCAACAACTCAACCGGAAACCAGAACCAAAGAAGCAGAAACCCAGAACATAGAGATATCTACACCATCCATGTTGATCAAACGCAACAGACGGAAGTCAACAAAAATGGAGTAGGACCAACTAGATCGAGAGTTTACGGACAAAACCGCTTTCAACCTGATTATCAGAGACCTAGAGAAGGGAGACCATACCAGACTCGACGATGGAACGAAAATCAGCGGAAAAAGCTACCACCAAAGGAACAATGATTATCGCTGCGAGGGATATTACAACAGAGATAACCCGACGAATAATTACGGATATCGAGGATATCAAAACTGAAGGAACACAAACAACTATTCGAGACCGCAACAACAGCAGAATCAACAAAACCGAGGATGGAGAAACAACAATAACTTAAGGAGGTATTACGATGAGAGAGAGAGAGAAAGTCAAGAATACTGGAAGAACCTCAGAGAAAGGGAAGAAGGAAACGCAAGAAACCAAAATCAGGGTCATCGTAACCAAAATCAGGAATCTCAGCCCGGATCAAGCAGAGACTGGAGCAATGAAGACCCAGGAGGGGTACAAAAAAAACTTCAAATTCCAAAAAGTAAAGGAGGACGAGAACATCACCGTAACTAGACACGTAATCGAGATAAATGAATTGTACCCCTAGTAGAATTTTGCATCAATAATACGAGACACGAGTGCACCAACGAAATTCCAGTAATGTTACACTTTGAGGAGAAGCCCATACGACCCTGGAACGGAATCTTCAACATTCTGGAAGATAACGAACCACCGATGGACCAGAAAATCGAATCAGCGTGAGAACAGCTAAACAAAGCGGCCGAGAAGAGGTTAAAACGCTTACAGGGGAAGAGATTTAGCGGTCTGCTACGAGAAGGTGACCTTGTGTTAGTCAGGATTCCCGTGAAAGCTGACGTACTGAAGAAGGTATATATCAAGTCCAGTAGTCTTTTTAGAGTACCCTTCAAGGTAGATACAGTCTACGGTAACAATTTCTACAAGATCTTGAGGATTGAAGACAACAGATCCATTGGAAAATTTAACCACTCCAAATTAAAGAGATTTTACCCAAAGATTCAGTAAATAAATAAATTTTAGTCGCAAGAACAGAGAAACCAATTTTTATTAAAGAAAGTACTGGCTATACTTAACTTTAAATGGCAACGGGGAATTGCGCCCGAATTTATTTAAGGCCAATACTAAGATCCAGACGGGATACGAACTGGTACGCAGGAAAAATAAAAGAACGAAATAAAGTCTCGTATTCCTTAAAAATTTGTGAGATTTGGAAAACCTAAGCTGAAATAGAGTGTAATACCATGCATCATTATTAATATAAACAATTACGGAAGGCCGAAAGGAAAGAAGGAACTATTTAAATATGGTTGTGTATTTATTATCTGAATGTAGGGAGGCCTACATTGTAGGAATGCGTCACACCACGAGAAGTGAGTGTAACGTCATGAAGGAGGAGAAGTGACCAAGGTTGATGACACAGCGAGTGAGGGGTACTCTGTGGAGCCACGTCACACCACGAGAGGGGAGGAAACGCGATAAACTTGCCGTACACGGAGAGCAAGAACGAGCAGTCATTCCAAATTCAGATCGGGTCTGAACAAGACTGTCAGTGTAGAAACGAGTTGTTTCTTGGACAGTGCCACGCATAACGAAAGTGGAGAAAAGGAGCGCGGAGTCAGAAGGCTGTGACTTGTGAAGCAAGCGACATTCTGACTGAGACCAGCACAGCATGTAGGCCGGTGATTTTGTAACACACTTATCGGAACGAGACTGAGTTCATTTGCACTCACATTTAGAGAAGCTTCATACAGCAAGTCTGTGGAGTATTTGAAACACAGCTTGTTACTTCAGTATTTCGATACGAAGCTACTACACATCTCACGCAGATAAATGCAAACAATTCACTTCAGGAAAAGAGCTATATTACTTATACAATTCGGCTCATCCTTGGAAGCTATACATAATGCAGTTTATAAATTGGCGACGGGGAAGTTATGTAGGCTTAATCATTAATCTGATTATGACTCCGTGCTAAGATGCACATTATAGGGAAGTAGAGACTACAGAAATGTAAAGTTGAATCCAGAATTCCACAACATGGATGGCGCAGTCGAACATCTACGCGATGCGCAGAAATGCAGAACAATTCTATACTTCATAACACGAGTTCATATACTTCCAGTATACTCTCAAAGACACTTATAGAACAATCGAATTTCAACCTTAAGAAGCGATGCCGGCGGAGTGAAGTGGTAACGTCAGAAGATCCGAACAACATGCGGGAGTCGAGTGAAGGACTGGGGAGAGAGACTTACTGTACACGGAGAGGTCGCTAACCCAGTTATGTCATCGACCTTCAGGGGCCGATAACCTAGATGTTAGGCCCCTTAAAACAACAATTATCATCATCATCATCATCATCATCGACCTTGTCCCACTGTGAGGTTATCCAGCAGGCCTCGCCACAACCAGTTCTCGCAGTTGTGGGCGTTGTGCTAAAACACATTTGTCTTGCCAGACAAGGCATATTACAAACGAGATCGTCGCCAGCTCAAGGTAGTGAAGAGATTGAAATATATTTAGTAGAATTGTAGTCATGTTCTGAGTTTATCCATATTGACCAACCGTATAATTCTGTCATTTTATTTAAAATTGTGTAGATTTTAATCCAGTATATCAGTATTTTCTTAGGAGTCATTTTCATTGAAAATTTCAGTCATTTGGACGAAATTTTATTAGCGAATTGCTGTTGTCAACGTTAAATCAGTTCATTATAAAGTCGTTTAGAATTATTGATACTTGCGTTAAATTAAATAAATCTGTTTTATGCGCTGCGTTGGAACGTATATTGAACATCTTAAGTACCGTATATTTAAAAAGCTATGTCACGAAATGTCAAATAAATTTCGACAACTCAAGATGTTGATTCGAGTGTCAGAAGTTTATTATAAACCAACTGTGTGCAATAATGGATTGTTACACGACACAAAATCTGGTAAAAGATAGTCTAAATAATTGATATAGACAATTAAATCAATAAATACCAAATTCATTGTAATGAAACAGATAGTTATGTAGAACTATGCTGTAAACGTAATAAACCATATTTCATAGTAACAACGATGTTCCAAGAACCCTTATATGTGTCAAATAAAGCATTTAGGGCATTAAAAAGCCTAGATAAAATTTATTAAAGAAAATATTTCACGAAGATAGCTAAGACTTTATTGTATTCACAGGGAGAGACAGGGCAATTTAGATAAGTCTACTCATTGTCTGAAAATAAATCAGCTGGACTTAACTGAATTAAATCCAGAAATTTGTATTCACAGGAAGAGAGGACACACTTATATCATTTTTAAATATGAATTCTTGCTGACATTTCTTTGAAAGTTACAATAATATAATAACTGAATTTAAATACGTGAAAAGGAGTTAAGAAAGTTAAATCACAGGGTGATATAAATTTAACTGTACAGAAAGTAATTAAAGATTTGAATTTATAGGCACGAGGAAATTTTGTATAAAAATAGAGGAGTGTGTTAAAGTTTGTTTCTTGTACAATATTCACAATGGTAGTGGATATTTAATAGAGTTACTGATTTTCTTTGCATTGATTGAGAAAATGCATTGAAAGGGGTTTAGATTTGGAATACCGTGCGAGAAAGGAATCGTAGACGTAAATGAGTTACGTATTTTCACAAAAGGAGACTGAGGAGTCATGTTTCCTAGTTTTGAACACAGCGAGTGTGACATCGTTTAATTGCATTTGAGGCAAGTTCTGTACAGGGTGTTTAAGAAATAATGTGATTGTATAATTTTGGAACGGAAGTGTGGAATGAAGGTAAAATGCCATGCACTTCGAATATTCACTTTTATCAATGAAAATGTAAGTCGAGCAAAGAATTTCAGGAATTTTTCGAAATTTAATAATCAAATGGGAGAAAACAAAGTTAGAGCAGTGCTGAACTTAAACGTTTGTCACCTATGTTCTCTTGATTTAGACAAGTATTTATACTTTCAACCGATAAAGTTACGGTGTTTGTTCAGGAAGTTTGAGTAGTAATGACTCATGTATATTAAAGGAAAATAAATCATTTCAACGCAGTTAAGTTAATATTTGTGCGAATCACAAATCATTGTACATATGAATATATATTTAATACTGAGTAAATTTTGATCTTGCATATTTAGATGTGGATCTACGGTTCAAATATGAAACGCAATGTATAATATAGGGTAATGTTTGAAATCACGCCGTTTCATAATTGTTCATATTTCAGTGGAGGTTCTGAGGAACTTCACTCGAGTTTATCGTTTGTAATAAATTTTGTGTTTAATTTTTGTAATAGCAAAGGAATGCTATATTCTTCGATGAGAGAAGAAGGAATCAGTGGAGTACCGAATTCTCCAACCTTTATTTTCAAGACATTATGTATAAATGCCACGTTTTTAGTTTATCTTAAATTTTCATTTTTCTTGTAGTGTCAGGTAGACACTAACTATCGATATACATCAGGGACATGTGTGTATTTCCATAGCACAATAAACGGCTGGCGCTTTTTTGCGAATTAGCCAATTTTATCTTAGCTGACATCGTTTTCATTTTGTCAACGCCGAAAATAGTACTGCTAGGTAGGATACAGACGCTCACTATAGACAGACCTAATCACCCCTCGAGATTGGAGTTTCTCGAATTGCTTAAATGTAAACGCCAGTGGAAATTTGTACCTAGGCTGTTAGTACTATTTTTTTAAAAATAAATATACCCTGTATGATACTAGAATTCCCAATTTTTACTTAGCAGACAATGGTAAGTTTGTGAGTTGGGTAGCTACGTGTCTGCAATCCTTTACAGTGCAGCGGATATAGGTGCTGATTGGAGAATTCGGGCGCAGTACGTTATCTCTGATAAATTTGCGAACTATTTCTCATACGTATATTATCAAAATAGCTCTGATATTTTAGTTCATAATGACCAAGAAAATCAACCCAAAACTGAAATATTGAAGATTAATGAAGTAACCCATAGTGATATTTTCAAAGAAATGGAAAAGTACTAAAATCACTTCCACAGGATTCACAACTCATGTAAAAAGTCACAAATTCTTAACTACCGACCAGTAGCTAATGCCGCTGCCCCAGCCAAACTTTACAAACAAATACTTCATGAACATATTCCAGTCATTTACCCTATTGTATCCACAATTCGCAACACGGGCTTATCCCTCGATGATCAGCAATAACCAAACTAACGACCTTCACGCATCAGGTGGCATCTGATTTAGATAAATGATCTCAGGTTCATGTAATATACTATAGATTAAGTTAAAGCATTGGATAGAGTTAAACCATGATGCCCTATTAAGAATTTCCAGCAAGATTAATGAAACTATGTGGATCGGTACATAAGTAACAGGCAACAGTTCGTATCACAAATAACAACACTTCATCACGTCAAGCATCCTTTGGTACTCGTCAAGGATTGAATCTTGGATTTCTATTATTTTTATTCTAATTAATGATCTCCCGAAGTGTATCAAATTTGCCAATACATGACGACTTTAAACTGTTCAAAGAAATTCATCCATTAGGGGACTGTTTGTTTCTCCAACAAGATGTAGACATAATTTAAATTGGAACAAAACAAAATTGTTTAGATTTTATTGTAAACAAATATCATCTAAGAACATTTACAAAGAGGCATACTAATTTCGAGTGTATGTATCAAATAGGAAAGCACTACTAATTCGGTAGTCAGTTATGTAAAGTATCAATGTTTATACTTTGTAGTAGTTAAAAGGGACGTAAAACCAATAAGATTATTACATTATTATTATTACTTAAGAAGACACTCAAGTTAATTATACGCCAAATCAATACTAATAATAACACACTTAAATGTCTACAATTTATAGATCATTTGAAGTGTACATGTTTCGAAACAACAATGGTTTCTTCTTCAGCACAATTGAGAGAGAAAAAACTTATTCTAAGGAAAAACTTAAATTAAAAATGGATATATTTACAATACGTCTTAAAAGAATAATTTTGAAAAACATTTATAAATCCTTAAAATTATCTATGAAAATTTAGGCAATTATATGGTTAATCTTCTGAAAATATATATGAAAAATATTGTAAAAATTCCTCTTCTGAAAAATGTATTAGTTAATGTGGTTCTCTGAACATAAACAGTATGTTAAAAAAGAAGCTAGTAAAGCTTTAAAGTAATGTATCATGAAGTTGAAATAACACACGTAGTCATATCTCTGGAAATGGTACAAACTTGGACCCTACTTATAGCATCAAGTTTAACTTTCAATGTTCATTCAGTTCTTATATGCCTTCTGTTCCACATGCCAACTATTTCAATACGTGGTGGCGTCTCAATCTCGAAAATCTTAATTCAGAGCACCAGATTAGCATCTATGTCGTTATGCCTTCAGTTCCGCGTGCCAACTATTTTGGGATATTTAATGTATTAATATTAAATATTAAACTCCAAAATATTTATAGGTCTTTCAATGTTAAACATGTGATCATAAATCCTTAATGAGTTGAAAGATGAATAATATAAGATATAGATCTAAAACATCTAAGATAATTTCCATAACGACATAGATGCTAATCTGGTGCTCTGAATTAAGTATTTCGAGATTGAGACGCCACCACGTATTGAAATAGTTGGCATGCGGAACAGAAGGCATATAAGAACTGAATGAACATCGAAAGTTAAACTTGATGCTATAAGTAGGGTCCAAGTTTGTACCATTTCCAGAGATATGACTACGTGTGTTATTTCAACTTCATGATACATTACTTTAAAGCTTTACTAGCTTCTTTTTTAAGATACTGTTAATGTTCAGAGAACCATATTAACTAATACATTTTTCAGAAGAGGAATTTTTACAATATTTTTCATATATATTTTCAGAAGATTAACCATATAATTGCCTAAATTTTCATAGATAATTTTAAGGATTTATAAATGTTTTTCAAAATTATTCTTTTAAGACGTATTGTAAGGATATCCATTTTTAATTTAAGTTTTTCCTTAGAATAAGTTTTTCTCTCTCAATTGTGCTGAAGAAGAAACCATTTTTGTTTCGAAACATGTACACTTCAAATGATCTATAAATTGTAGACATTTAAGTGTGTTATTATTAGTATTGATTTGGCGTATAATTAACTTGAGTGTCATCTTAGTTATTCTGTCAATACGGATCAAAACAATTTGCTATTATGGCAAATATTTTTCCTTATTATTATTACTTTGCTACAAAGTTATCTTTTTGTCACCACAGTAATCAAATTGTTCGAGATGCACACAAAATGATGGAATTTGTATGAATATTGACATATAATTTTAGGAACCTGAATACCATTAAAAATGTTGTATAATATATTGCTAAGAAGTAGACTTGATTTTGACGCAGTTGCTTGAAACCCAATATGTGCGAATACCAGCGATATAATTGAAAGGATATAAAACAAATTTCTCGGATACCCGCAATATAAAAGGATTAGTGCACATCCTAAATATGCCAAGACATATTTCTTAATGACAATTCCTTTTCATAGTACCATTGAGACAAGACAGGTTAGTGGTTTTTTATTTACATTTAAATGATTTAATAACATCATTGAACGAACTTATTAATTATATTATGTTGATTGTGATCAATAAGACCAAAACGTAAAACATTCCACAGTCCAGTAACCAATACAGAAAAAGATAAGCATTCACATTTACTGAAGGCAATCAATTATCTGCAAAACAGCACTCATTTCAACTCACTTATATTTGGCAGCATCTTCCACTCTATTTGTGTCCTCATGTAGACTAAAAAATGCTCTCCTTACAAGTGACTGTGTAATATACTTATCAAGCAAGCAAGCAAGCAAGCAAGCAAAGCAAAGCACATTGGCAGTGAAAATAGTGTGCTTAAATTGTATCTTAGATTAATAAAATTTTCAATGTATAAGGTGCGTTCAAAAAGTAACTAGCCGGAGGCATAATTACAGAAACCAGTACCTGTATGTTAGAAGTATTGGCCCTGGCTGTTGAGGCACTTGTCCCACTGTGACACGAGGCGGTGAATAGCTGTCTTATAAAATGCCCTGGGCTGCGATGTGAACCAGTTCCTCACGTAAAGCTGGACGTCGGCGTCCGAGGTGAATCGTTGGCCCCGCAGAGCCCTTTTCAGGGGACCAAACACGGCGTAATCACAGGGAGAGTGGTCTGGACTGTATGGAGGGTGGGCGAGAACCTCCCATTGGAATGTCTGCAGGAGTGCCGCGACTGTGTTGGCCGTATGAGGTCGTGCATTGTCGTGGAGCGACCACGGCGGCTATGGCGTTCACTGTCACTCGGCGGTCCTGGGTAATGAGTGCATCAACCAGCTGGACGTTGTCATCGGTAATGCAGGGTGGGGGTCCCAGACCGGGCATCATCGGCTAACGATACCCGTCCTTCCCTGAAGCGCTTGTGCCATGCCTTGACCCTTGCAAGGGACATGCAGTGTTCGCCGTACACTTGTGACATTCGGCGATGAATGTCCGTTCCCCCTACTCCTTCCGATGTCAGAAACCGAACAACAACTCTTTGCTCTTCGTTTGACGCCTCCATGTCACTGTTTGCAATGCGACTGGCAGCGTTGGACGATTGATGCATGCTGCTGCTCGCTTTGTATCGTCACGTGACGTGCACGCGTGCCCTCTAGCGACGGGCTGTGACCATCCACGCTGGTAATATAGCCTATTATCAATTCATTGCCCCTCCCTTCTCTTGTTTAACAGTGAATATTGCAGTAGAGGAGACTCTTGGATGTTCCGGGTAATCTCGAGAACCATTGGATGGAATTTAATATGGTTTTCACCATTATGTAAAGGATTTGTCGAGGAAAGTTTTTGTAGAAAATAATTTATTTATGACGAAAGGAAGCCGAGGAGTAACGATTTCACTGATCCGAGTCGGAAAAAATCCTACATTCCGTGCGCCTTTTAAGCTTACGCTGGGTAAGCCATTAAACATATCCTTATACTATGAGTGTAAGAATTGTTCAGCATGAAAAGTTCTACAAATCTTCCGTGACAGCATATTTATATCTTCAATGCATCGCCCACTATAAGTGTTTTTACGTTTCCATTCCTTCCAACTATCGCCATTCAATTACTACGAGCTAGCTAGCGAGTTAGCCTATCGCCCCAGTTTTAGCCTTCGTTCCGCAGAATACACAGTCAAGTTTAGATTGGACGGAAGGGGGATTTGTGTTTCATGCACGTAGCCATTCTTAACTTACTAACGTAAGTAGATATATAAGGTGCGTTCAAAAAGTAACGAGCCGGAGGCTGTAATGCGCAAACCGGTGACGACATCGGCTAATCGTGGCTTGTGTAAGGAGGTGTGGTTCCGACCAGAGCGGGAATCAATCTGGGCCATCCGAACGATGCTGCGATCCTCCCTCGCAGTTCCCCATCGAGTTGGGCTTGTGCCGGATCTACGACTGTGCGTATTTTCACTTTACCACTGCTGGCATATCCATTGTACCGTAGGTGTCTGTTGGCCGACATGTGCAGCTACAGTCCGTAGAGATAACCCACTCTCACACACACCAGTAATCCGAGCTCTCTCAAACTGCAACAGTTAGTGATAGCGTGCTCTTCTCTGTTGTCAAGACATGATTGACGGGGAACAGTTCACTGCACAAACTGCAAGTCAACTATCCTACACCGTGGAAGTGGTTCCTCCGCAATCAAACACGTGGGGATACCTTTATAAACAATTCAATGGGCCTGATAATGTTTGCTTTCGTACCTACATGGTATAGTTCTATGTCTTGACAATCAACACAAAACAACCGATTCCTACACGGTACTGCATTTTGCATTTTCATGAGTGTACCAGAAGGCAATATTAGTTGTAGCATGCTGGAACATTACTTACGCCAGTCTAACTGTTCAAGGAATTTATCGCGCAAGGCTTTTGGAAGCTGTTTACGACTCAATATAAGGGTGACGAAGAGCGCGTGCAATCATGACCAGTATATTGACCTCTGGCTTCACCTCGCACGCGCGCTTGCTCTGTTAAAAGAGGCGCAATATTGGGTAACTTCTAAGGATTCTCTTGTTGAAGGCTATTATTTCAAACATTCTTTGTTGCAGCTTGCGGGTTTCCATGTGCCACCACAATTATTTTTACCAGTGTATGTTTGAATAATAAAGCTACGCAACTCTATGACCTATACATATAACAATCAAAATGGCGACCATCCGAAATATTTGGACGGTTCTCAATATCTACGAATCTTTTACAGAATTCAAACTGATTTGTTTATGTTCATAGGGGCTATGAACATAACTTCACCTATAGGACTTTCAGTAACCTTGTGAGCACAAATCCAACAAGGCGGCGACACGAAGTATAAATATTTAAATGGACGTTTCTCGCGATTTAACCATCCGAGTGCAGTGAAAATTTGTACTTTAAATGCTTATACAAATGTTAATCCAATGTCATCTAATTTATTTCATTTGTTTTCAAAACCACAAGATGGCAGAGGTGCGAAATTTTAAAATCTCGTTTTTTACTTCGTGTGTCCTAATCATGCGATTGAAGTTTGAATACCACACGTACACAATAATCTTCATGTAATAGTACATAAATAAAAACCCAACATGGCGACCATCTGAAATATTTAGATGGTTCTCAATATCTTCGAATGTTTTACTACAATCAAACTGAAATTTTGTATGTTGATAGAGGCAATTAACATGAGTAGGATATATGAAAATAGGCTGTATAGTTCATCACGGAACTACTTGTTTTAATAATCGTATCTAGGTGCATTTTAACCTATTTTCATCTTGTGAAATGCTTTGGCTAATAGATCACAATTGGTCTGTTTTGTGTCCGTGACCTTAATCATTTTTGAATGGCTTGAGCGGTATCAATCAAGTTTGGTACGGGGCTTGCCCTTCTTCACTAGGCCTTCCATACTTCTGTTTGATTTACGGTAAATAAATAATAATAATAATCCCTTCTGACCTTGACCGTGTCTTTCAAATGTTGATAAATGTCACCAATTCAACATGATGGCCTCGCGAAATATTTCACTTGATCTCGATATCCGAAACTATGACAGCAATCAAACTGAAATTACTTTATGTGTGGTGTTAAAGGCAGGGCCGGTCTTAGGGGATTCAGCGCCCTGTGCGAAATTCGATTTTGCGCCCCTCAGTGCGAGGCGGGTTGCCTAACTCTGGTAAAAATTATGAGGTATAAAGAGGAATCATGAAAATATAAAGTATGAAATGCAGGCAAAGGCAAGGCACCGAATTATCGGATGAAATTAAATAAAATGAACCTAAAGTACATTTACCCATTTACTATATTACTTGAACATGCTTTACTTGCGTTGTAGTTAGGGGATAGTCAAGGTAACATACAAAATATCGGCTGTACGCTGTATGATGCAAAAATCCTTTGCAACATGGCGGCGGCTGTTAGTACCGAGTCTGAGTTATCTCCGATAAATCTCAAAATCAGTGACGAAAAGTGTGTTAAATGTAATAGAGTAGTGAAAAACGGTTTTCTATGTACAATTTGTGATGAATGGTACCATTTTCGCTGTGGAAATATCAATATCAAGTCCAATTTTAACGAACATAAAAGTGAGTGGATCTGCGTTGCATGTAAACAAAGCGGCAATAGCATGGAGACTAAACAACAACAACAACAACAACAACAACAACAACAACAACAACAACAACAACAACAAAACAATTATGAATCCGTAGTTAAAATTTTAGGTGTACTTCAAGAAGTTTTAATGGCCTTGAGAGCTGAAAATGAATCTTTGAAAGAAAGAATTGCAGCGTTAGTAGAAGACAAGAAAGAAATACAGAATTGGACAAAGGTTACAGGTCGCAATTTTAGGCCTAATGCAAATCAAATGGGACGAAACGAGTATGTTGTGAAACACACAAGTGCAACAGTGAAGTGCTCCAATAAATTTCAAGTGCTTGAACATGTTTCAAATGACACGTTTTCACCGGAATCATCCAATAGTAAACCCAAACACAGTGCTAGGAGCCCACAGAAGAAAACTAATAATTCAACTTCCTCACGGCAAGCAGTCAACGTGTATGCAGACAGCCAGGGTAGGGGCTTGGCAGAAGAAATCAAGACTAATCTCAATAATCCTTGTATACAAGTGTGTGGATCAGTAAAACCAGGTGCAAAAACTGTGGATGTTCTTGCCAATTGCAATCCTCTAATGGAAAAGGACAATTATGTAGTAATTGTGACAGGGACAAACGATGTTGCTGCTAATGAAGGTAACAAATTAGTCAGGAGTTTAAAAGGTAAGCTCTCAATAATGAATAATTCACGAGTAATTGTTGTTTATGTACCTTATAGACATGATCTTATGAAGGAATCTTGTGTTAATATGGCTGTAAGTGAAACTAATGCTCAAATTCATAGCTTATGTAAACATTTAAAAAATTGTGAAGTTATTGATATTTCCAAATTTAGCTGAGAAATGTTTACTAAGCATGGCTTGCACCTTAACCACAAAGGGAAAGAAGCACTAGGAAGGGAAATTGCTTGCATTATCAGGAGGGAGATTAGCGATGTCTCAGAATTGAGAAAAGCTATACCTCTTACCTGGCCTTTGCAGGGAAACGTGCTAGGAAACTCGGATCCTTAAACCAGAAACCTTGTACAAAGATCCGAGTTGAAAATAATGTTACAAACAAATTAGTAATTTTGAATGAACTTACTAAAGATGTAAATATCACTGAAAACAAATCTGATGAGCTATCTTCACAAGTTTTGAAAGAGCTTAATATATTTCATATCAATTTACAATCTATAAGAAATAAGTTAGGTGAACTAGAAATCTTACTCAATTCCCTTTCAATAGATATATTGTGTGTAAATGAACATTGGCTTGTGAAGGAAGAGGTTAGTCTTTATATACCATCTGGGTATGAGGTAATGACTAGCTTTTGTAGAAAAAATAAATCAAACGGGGGTGTTGCTATATTCAAGAAAGTAACTACAAACATGAACAGTATAATAATGGATTTAAATGATTTCTGTATAGAACAGCTCTTTGAAGTAGCTGGGGTAAAGTTTACAAGAGCTAAATTTATTATTATTTCCATATATCGTACACCTGATTCGGATGTCCAGGCCTTCATAAACATATGGGAAAGGTTTGCTTGTTACTTAGCAAAATTCCAAAAGTATAAAATATATTGTTTAGGGGATATTAACATAAATGTATTAATTGAATCACTGGCAAAGAAACAATTCTGTAACATTTTAAAATCTTTTGATTTTTATCTGATCAATAACCAACCAACTAGAAAGAAGTCTTGTTTAGATAACATTATTACTAATGTGCCAACAAATGGTTATAATTTTGGTGTTACAAAACCTCTCTTGTCTGACCATAGTGGCCTCTGGCTAACATTTCAAATTGATACAGGACACTTCCCAGAAAATAGGCAAGTCAAGTATATTAGGATGTTGAGCGACAATAACTTTCTCAGATTAAGGCACGAGTTGACCAGCAGGGATTTGGAAAACATAATTGTGAGCTATAACAATGTTTCTGAAGCAGCTGATAAGTTTATGAATATAATACACACTTCCTTAAATAAATGCTGCCCAATTAAGAAAAAAAATAATTATCACTCCAGATCAAAAACAAAGTAAAAATAATACCAAATGGTATACGCCTTACCTTGATGTTATTAGGAAGCTAAAGATCGTGTATTACACTAAAGCAAAGAAAGGAGACCCACAGGATATAGAAAACTATAATCACATAAAAAAATTATATCGGGGGGAAATTAAAGCAGCAAAAAAGAGAGCGAATGATGAGTTCATTAATAATGCAAAGAATAAATGTAAAGCTGCTTGGTTAATCATAAACAAGGAACTGGGTAAAAATAAAAGTAAGGATTCTACACCAATAACGCCAAATGTGTTAAATGAATATTTTATAAATTCTGTTGAAAATATGGTCAAAAGTTTGGAATATGAAAATCATCATACAAAGTTTATGGAGAAATTGGAAAACCATAAGGTAGATGAAAATCCCACACCATCCTTCAGATGGAGACAAATAACCTATGACAAGGTTCTAAAAATAGTTTCAGAACTAAACAATTCAAAATGTGAGGATTATTATGGAATGTCGAATTCTATTCTAAAACAAATAATAGACATCATAGTATTACCTTTAACTTATCTAATAAACTGGATATTTACTACTGGAGTTTTTCCAGAGTGTCTGAAAATCACCATCACAATTCCAGTCCATAAAAAAGGAGATATGATGGACCCCAGTAACTATAGGCCAATCTCAATTGTCCCAATTATTTCCAAAATAATAGAACAGTGTATGAAAGAACAATTATCAGCATTCTTTGAGGAGCACAAGTTGTTTAATAGTACCCAATTTGGTTTCAGAACTGGGAAGTCAACGGTTCAAGCTGTTGAAGCTGTTGTTGATGAAGTGATTGCTGGATTTGAATCTCAACTTATTACATCTGTCACACTCTTAGACCTAAGTAAAGCTTTCGATTCTGTGGATCATAATATATTAATACAAAAACTTCACTATTATGGAGTCAAAGATTGTGAATTATCATTAATTACCTCCTATCTCCACAAGAGATGGCACATAGTTGTAATAGACAACCAAAAATCTGCTCCGCTCATTGTAAATACAGGTGTAGCCCAAGGTTAGGTCATAGGAGCCTTTTTCTTCCTGGTCTATATAAACGACATTGTTAGTAATATAAATGCCAAGTCAATACTGTATGCTGATGACATCACTGTAATAACAAGTGATAGAGACCTAACTTGCCTTGAAGAGAAAAGAAACAAATTATTAGGTGGATCAACTTCTTGGCTAAAGGTAAACAAACTATTTCTAAACAGTAACAAAACAGAAGAAATCTATTTTCACTTAGTCAAATTGGCTTCAAGTAGTCATGAATGCAGCTCTGTTAAGTTGTTGGGAATCCATTTAGACTCTAAATTAAACTGGGACATTCACACACAAAAATTATGTACAAAATTAGCACGAGTCTTATTTTTATTGCGAAGACTCAAACAATCAGTTAGTGCTAATCAGATGATTCTCGCATACTATGCATTTTTCCATTCACATTTAACTTATGGTATAATATTGTGGGGAAACTCAACAGGGGCACAAGATGTTTTCAGATGGCAGAAGAAGGCGATAAGATGTCTACAAGGCAAGCCTAGTACAGAATCCTGCAGAAATCACTTCCATGAACTTGGAATTATGACTCTTACATCAATATACATATTCCATAGCTTAGTGTATATTGAAGAAAATCTAAGTGTATATAAAAATCGAAGGGATGTGCATTCACACACCACAAGAATAAGAAACCAGCTAGATACACCTCATGTCAGGTTAAAGAAAACACAAGACCACTACAAATACTATGGAATTAAAATCTTCAACAAACTACCAACACAACTACAGCAGGAGTCTATAAACATTTTCAAAGCATCCATTAAGCGATGGCTCATTATCAGCAGTATTTACACTTTGGTCGAATTTGAAGAGAAAATTACACTCTACCCAGATGGACTATAGAAGATCAACTTCTTCTTACTGTATTCGTGTTATTTTATTCTTATTTTATTTTATAGAATTCAGTAAGCTGGTAATATATTATACATAACTTTGTGATTTTATTGTAAATTGAAAATGTATTTTTAACAATGTGACGTAGTCTAATACAACGATAAGTTGTTAAATGACAATAAATATTGATTGATTGATTGATTGATTGAATATGGACTTTATTATCCAATAGGTGATGCGTAACATATTACAATAACTATTTTTTCAGTTGTGATGCAAAATGTCAACATAACAAAATCACTGGAAAAATACACTTACAGGAATCAAGCTTTACTAATTCAAACGACTACGACACAGAGGAAAAAACACACTAAACCCCAAAACCTTATGAGAAGGGAGCTTTCCGTGCTTTGACTGAAGCAAACTGTTTTACTAACTGGGCTAAACCGAGTGAACGTGCAACATCGTTGTGTATTGAAATTAATGCAAGTTTTGACAGTCTCTCTTGGCCCTTTGTAGCACGCAGGTAGGTATTAATCAACTTCAATTTTGAAAAGCTATGTTCACCCGAAGCGACAGCTACCGGCAAGGTTAAGAGAATTCGCAAAGCTACATCGACGTTTGGAAAAACGTCAATCATATTCGTGCTGTAAATGAACTGCAACGCAGCGCGAGTTTCTTTTTTTGCGTTTGGTGGTAGGCATGGGCTCAAATGTTGCAGCTCAGAACATAGACCCATCCCACTTATGTCAGACTCATTATTTCTACTGGAAAGCTGCTTTTGCAAGTTCAAGCATCGATCCATGAGTGGACTACTATCTTTAATAGCCCCAGGCAGTGACTTTAGATCGTACAAAAATCCCCATGTATCGAAAGGCTCTTTAAAGAAAAAGAATCTCTTCCTTACATACTTTAAAGCTACCGTTAGGAGTTCGTCAAAGAAACTTTTTTGAAGAGTCGTTGTAGCTTCACTTGTTTGCGCTTAACCTTAGCCTGAGCTTGAGCCTCTGTCAGCTCCGGCTCCGACTCTGACTCAGAACTGTCACTCTCAGTGCCTGACTCGATGACTCGGTCCGAGTCATCTTCCTCAATCAACCGTTTAGGGGTCTAGTCTTTCTTTTCCGTCTACCTTCTTCGAGCTCAAGAGACACAGACGTAATGATTTCTTTAGCCGAAGTTATAGCGTTTTCATAGCCTTCTTGGGAATATTTTTCAAGGTACGCGATACAACCTTCCGCGAAAGAAGACGCCTTTTGTATATCAATTGCTTCTGCTTGCATGGCTTTGCTAACTATGTTTACTTGAAACAAAATGTCTTGCCATACTACAACAGCAATGACAAATTCGAATGCCACAATTTTTTTCGCCAAGTATTCAGCTTCATGGCGTAGCCCCGAATCAAAAGCAGGATTCTCCTTAATGGCCTTTAAGGCTGCCACTAGGGATGGGTTGCGAACGGAGTCGCGAAGAGTCGAGACTGCTGCCGCTGGAACCGATACTCTCGACCCCAGTCTCGACTCCACTGATGCACTAGCGCCATCTAACATCTGTTTTTGGAACTGCTTGAACATGTATGCTGGCAGCAACATTGTTCGCCATCGCTGCGGCATGTTTACAATACAGCTGACAAAATCTTGTTGCTAGCTTGCCAGTTATACTTTTTTGGTATTGAAATGCAGGGCAAGCTATTATAACCTGCAAAACGATTCAATAGAATGATTGTATGCATAGTCGTTCTTTGTTATGATCTACTGTAGGATTCTACAGTATGAGAATATGCTGCATAGTGATGGGAAATTTATTTTGCCGGCAGGATCGTTATATGGAATGACGAATACCAATTACGAAGTTCTTGGCACTGTGTGTGTATTTTTACTTTCAACATAGGGTGTTTCATTTACGTGTCTCAAATAACAAATGTTGGGTGTTAAATTAATGTAAGATTTGGCCTATGTTATGGTTTGTTAATTGCTTTGTTTAAGATGTGCGCACAGGCCTCTCATATTGTGACGGTCTTGTTATCCATCCAAGTTCGTCCCTTGATACCTTGTGTTACGATGAATACAGTAGGATTATTAGCCAGCAAACATGGAAGATTGTTTCGGGTTATCATCGGTAATGTTGTAGGTGTAATTGTTATTGTGTTTATTATGATGATTATTATTTATAACAATAATAGTAATACAACCTGCCTAAAGTGCAATATTACAACAATTTGGTACAATGATTGTAAATAATAATAATAATAATAATAATAATAATAATAATAATAATAATAATAATAATGAGAGATTCGGAAAAAAAGCGACCGCGTGCCCCCCGCAATACTCATCAGGTGAGCTTGGAGTCGCGAGGCTTAATGCGAAGCGACCCCGCAATACTCATCAGGTGAGTTGGAGTCGCGAGTCTTCATGCGAAGCGTCCCCGCAATACTCATCAGGTGTGCTTGGAAGCGCGAGTGTTCATGCGAAGCGACCCCGCAATACTCATCAGGTGAGTTGGAGTCGCGAGTCTTCATGCGAAGCGTCCCCGCAATATTCATCAGGTGAGTTGGAGTCGCGAGTCTTCATGCGAAGCGGCCCCGCAATACTCATCAGGTGAGTTGGAGTCTCGAGTCTTCATGCGAAGCGGCCCCGCAATACTCATCAGGTGAGTTGGAGTCGCGAGTCTTCATGCGAAGCGTCCCCGCAATACTCATCGGATAAGCTTGTAGTCGCGAGTGTTCGTGCGAAGCGGCCCTGCAATACTCATCAGATGAGCTTGGAGTCGCGAGTGATCATGCGAAGCGACCCCGCAATACTCATCAGGTGAGCTTGTAGTCGCGAGTGTTCATGCGAAGCGGCCCTGCAATACTCATCAGATGAGCTCGGAGTCGCGAGTGTTCATGCGAAGCGACCCCGCAATACTCATCAGATGAGCTTGGAGTCGCGAGTGTTCATGCGAAGCGACCCCGCAATACTCATCAGGTGAGCTTGGAGTCGCGAGTCTTCATGTGAAGTGGCCCCGCAATACTCATCAGGTGAGTTGGAGTCGCGAGTCTTCATGCGAAGCGGCCCCGCAATACTCATAAGGTGAGTTGGAGTCGCGAGTCTTCATGCGAAGCGTCCCCGCAATACTCATCAGGTGAGCTTGGAGTCGCGAGTGTTCATGCGAAGCGACCCCGCAATACTCATCAGATGACCTTGTAGTCACGAGTGTTCATGCGAAGCGGCCCTGCAACAATCATCAGGTGAGTTGGAGTCATGAGTCTTCATGCTAAGCGGCCCCGCAATACTCATTATATGAGCTTGGAGTCGCGAGTGTTCATGCGAAGCGACCCCGCAATACTCATCAGGTGAGCTCGGAGTCGCGAGTCTTCATGCGAAGCGGCCCCGCAATACTCATCAGGTGAGCTTGGAGTCGCGAGTGTTCATGCGAAGCGGCCCCGCAAAACTCAACAGGTGAGCTTGGAGTCGCGAGTGTTCATGCGAAGCGGCCCCACAATACTCAACAGGTGAGCTTGGAGTCGCGAGTGTTCATGCGAAGCGGCCCCGAAATACTCATCAGGTGAGCTTGGAGTCGCGAGTGTTCATGCGAAGCGACCCCGCAATACTCATCAGATGACCTTGTAGTCTCGAGTGTTCATGCGAAGCGGCCCTGCAACACTCATCAGGTGAGTTGGAGTCGTGAGTCTTCATGCTAAGCGGCCCCGCAATACTCATTATATGAGCTTGGAGTCGCGAGTGTTCATGCGAAGCGACCCCGCATAACTCATCAGGTGAGCTTGGAGTCGCGAGTCTTCATGCGAAGCGGCCCCGCAATACTCATCAGGTGAGCTTGGAGTCGCGAGTGTTCATGCGAAGCGGCCCCACAATACTCAACAGGTGAGCTTGGAGTCGCGAGTGTTCATGCGAAGCGGCCCCGCAATACTCATCAGGTGAGCTTGGAGTCGCGAGTGTTCATGCGAAGCGGCCCCGAAATACTCATCAGGTGAGCTTGGAGTCGCGAGTGTTCATGCGAAGCGGCCCGCAATACTCAACAGGTGAGCTTGGAGTCGCGAGTGTTCATGCGAAGCGGCCCCGCAATACTTATCAGGTGAGTTGGAGTCGCGAGTCTTCATGCTAAGCGGCCCCGCAATACTCATCAGGTGAGCTTGGAGTCGCGAGTGTTCATGCGAAGCGGCCCCGCAATACTCATCAGGTGAGTTTGGAGTCGCGAGTGTTCATGCGAAGCGGCCCCGCAATACTCATCAGGTGAGCTTGGAGTCGCGAGTGTTCATGCGAAGCGGCCCCGCAATACTCATCAGGTGAGCTTGGAGTCGCGAGTGTTCATGCGAAGCGTCCCCGCAATACTCAACAGGTGAGCTTGCAGTCGCGAGTGTTCATGCGAAGCGTCCCCGCAATACTCATCAGGTGAGCTTGGAGTCGCGAGTGTTCATGGGAAGAGTACCCGCAATACTCAACAGGTGAGCTTGGAGTCGCGAGTGTTCATGAGAAGCGGCCCCGCAATACTCAACAGGTGAGCTTGCATTCGCGAGTGTTCATGCGAAGCGGCCCCGCAATACTCATCAGGTGAGCTTGGAATGGCGAGTGTTCATGCGAAGCGTCCCCGCAATACTCAACAGGTGAGCTTGCAGTCGCGAGTGTTCATGCGAAGCGTCCCCGCAATACTCATCAGGTGAGCTTGGAGTCGCGAGTGTTCATGCGAAGAGGCCCCGCAATACTCAACAGGTGAGCTTGGAGTCGCGAGTGTTCACGCGAAGCGGCCCCGCAATACTCATCAGGTGAGCTTGGAGTCGCGAGTGTTCATGCGAAGAGGCCCCGCAATACTCAACAGGTGAGCTTGCAGTCGCGAGTGTTCATGCGAAGCGGCCCCGCAATACTCATCAGGTGAGCTCGGAGTCGCGAGTGTTCATGCGAAGCGGTCCCGCAATACTCATCAGGTGAGCTCGGAGTCGTGAGTCTTCATGCGAAGCGGCCCCGCAATACTCATCAGGTGAGCTTGGAGTCGCGAGTCTTCATGCGAAGCGGCCCCGCAATACTCATCAGGTGAGCTCGGAGTCGCGAGTGTTCATGCGAAGCGGCCCCGCAATACTCATCAGGTGAGCTCGGAGTCGCGAGTCTTCATGCGAAGCGACCCCACAATACTCATCAGGTGAGCTCGGAGTCGCGAGTGTTCATGCGAAGCGACCCCGCAATACTCATCAGGTGAGCTCGGAGTCGCGAGTCTTCATGCGAAGCGGCCCTGCTATACTCATCAGGTGAGCTTGGAGTCGCGAGTGTTCATGCGAAGCGACCCCGCAATACTCATCAGGTGAGCTCGGAGTCGCGAGTGTTCATGCGAAGCGACGCCGCAATACTCATCAGGTGAGCTTGGAGTCGCGAGTCTTCATGTGAAGTGGCCCCGCAATACTCATCAGGTGAGTTGGAGTCGCGAGTCTTCATGCGAAGCGGCCCCGCAATACTCATAAGGTGAGTTGGAGTCGCGAGTCTTCATGCGAAGCGTCCCCGCAATACTCATCAGGTGAGCTTGGAGTCGCGAGTGTTCATGCGAAGCGACCCCGCAATACTCATCAGATGACCTTGTAGTCACGAGTGTTCATGCGAAGCGGCCCTGCAACACTCATCAGGTGAGTTGGAGTCATGAGTCTTCATGCTAAGCGGCCCCGCAATACTCATTATATGAGCTTGGAGTCGCGAGTGTTCATGCGAAGCGACCCCGCAATACTCATCAGGTGAGCTCGGAGTCGCGAGTCTTCATGCGAAGCGACCCCACAATACTCATCAGGTGAGCTCGGAGTCGCGAGTGTTCATGCGAAGCGACCCCGCAATACTCATCAGGTGAGCTCGGAGTCGCGAGTCTTCATGCGAAGCGGCCCTGCTATACTCAACAGGTGAGCTTGGAGTCGCGAGTGTTCATGCGAAGCGGCCCCGCAATACTCATCAGGTGAGCTTGGAGTCGCGAGTGTTCATGCGAAGCGGCCCCGAAATACTCATCAGGTGAGCTTGGAGTCGCGAGTGTTCATGCGAAGCGGCCCGCAATACTCAACAGGTGAGCTTGGAGTCGCGAGTGTTCATGCGAAGCGGCCCCGCAATACTTATCAGGTGAGTTGGAGTCGCGAGTCTTCATGCTAAGCGGCCCCGCAATACTCATCAGGTGAGCTTGGAGTCGCGAGTGTTCATGCGAAGCGGCCCCGCAATACTCATCAGGTGAGTTTGGAGTCGCGAGTGTTCATGCGAAGCGGCCCCGCAATACTCATCAGGTGAGCTTGGAGTCGCGAGTGTTCATGCGAAGCGGCCCCGCAATACTCATCAGGTGAGCTTGGAGTCGCGAGTGTTCATGCGAAGCGTCCCCGCAATACTTAACAGGTGAGCTTGCAGTCGCGAGTGTTCATGCGAAGCGTCCCCGCAATACTCATCAGGTGAGCTTGGAGTCGCGAGTGTTCATGGGAAGAGTACCCGCAATACTCAACAGGTGAGCTTGGAGTCGCGAGTGTTCATGAGAAGCGGCCCCGCAATACTCAACAGGTGAGCTTGCATTCGCGAGTGTTCATGCGAAGCGGCCCCGCAATACTCATCAGGTGAGCTTGGAATGGCGAGTGTTCATGCGAAGCGTCCCCGCAATACTCAACAGGTGAGCTTGCAGTCGCGAGTGTTCATGCGAAGCGTCCCCGCAATACTCATCAGGTGAGCTTGGAGTCGCGAGTGTTCATGCGAAGAGGCCCCGCAATACTCAACAGGTGAGCTTGGAGTCGCGAGTGTTCACGCGAAGCGGCCCCGCAATACTCATCAGGTGAGCTTGGAGTCGCGAGTGTTCATGCGAAGAGGCCCCGCAATACTCAACAGGTGAGCTTGCAGTCGCGAGTGTTCATGCGAAGCGGCCCCGCAATACTCATCAGGTGAGCTCGGAGTCGCGAGTGTTCATGCGAAGCGGTCCCGCAATACTCATCAGGTGAGCTCGGAGTCGTGAGTCTTCATGCGAAGCGGCCCCGCAATACTCATCAGGTGAGCTTGGAGTCGCGAGTCTTCATGCGAAGCGGCCCCGCAATACTCATCAGGTGAGCTCGGAGTCGCGAGTGTTCATGCGAAGCGGCCCCGCAATACTCATCAGGTGAGCTCGGAGTCGCGAGTCTTCATGCGAAGCGACCCCACAATACTCATCAGGTGAGCTCGGAGTCGCGAGTGTTCATGCGAAGCGACCCCGCAATACTCATCAGGTGAGCTCGGAGTCGCGAGTCTTCATGCGAAGCGGCCCTGCTATACTCATCAGGTGAGCTTGGAGTCGCGAGTGTTCATGCGAAGCGACCCCGCAATACTCATCAGGTGAGCTCGGAGTCGCGAGTGTTCATGCGAAGCGACGCCGCAATACTCATCAGGTGAGCTTGGAGTCGCGAGTCTTCATGTGAAGTGGCCCCGCAATACTCATCAGGTGAGTTGGAGTCGCGAGTCTTCATGCGAAGCGGCCCCGCAATACTCATAAGGTGAGTTGGAGTCGCGAGTCTTCATGCGAAGCGTCCCCGCAATACTCATCAGGTGAGCTTGGAGTCGCGAGTGTTCATGCGAAGCGACCCCGCAATACTCATCAGATGACCTTGTAGTCACGAGTGTTCATGCGAAGCGGCCCTGCAACACTCATCAGGTGAGTTGGAGTCATGAGTCTTCATGCTAAGCGGCCCCGCAATACTCATTATATGAGCTTGGAGTCGCGAGTGTTCATGCGAAGCGACCCCGCAATACTCATCAGGTGAGCTCGGAGTCGCGAGTCTTCATGCGAAGCGACCCCACAATACTCATCAGGTGAGCTCGGAGTCGCGAGTGTTCATGCGAAGCGACCCCGCAATACTCATCAGGTGAGCTCGGAGTCGCGAGTCTTCATGCGAAGCGGCCCTGCTATACTCATCAGGTGAGCTTGGAGTCGCGAGTCTTCATGCGAAGCGTCCCCGCAATACTCATCAGGTGTGCTTGGAAGCGCGAGTGTTCATGCGAAGCGACCCCGCAATACTCATCAGGTGAGTTGGAGTCGCGAGTCTTCATGCGAAGCGTCCCCGCAATATTCATCAGGTGAGTTGGAGTCGCGAGTGTTCATGCGAAGCGACCCCGCAATACTCATCAGGTGAGTTGGAGTCGCGAGTCTTCATGCGAAGCGTCCCCGCAATACTCATCAGGTGTGCTTGGAAGCGCGAGTGTTCATGCGAAGCGACCCCGCAATACTCATCAGGTGAGTTGGAGTCGCGAGTCTTCATGCGAAGCGTCCCCGCAATATTCATCAGGTGAGTTGGAGTCGCGAGTGTTCATGCGAAGCGGCCCCGCAATACTCATCAGGTGAGTTGGAGTCACGAGTCTTCATGCGAAGCGGCCCCGCAATACTCATCAGGTGAGTTGGAGTCGCGAGTCTTCATGCGAAGCGTCCCCGCAATACTCATCGGATAAGCTTGTAGTCGCGAGTGTTCGTGCGAAGCGGCCCTGCAATACTCATCAGATGAGCTTGGAGTCGCGAGTGATCATGCGAAGCGACCCCGCAATACTCATCAGGTGAGCTTGTAGTCGCGAGTGTTCATGCGAAGCGGCCCTGCAATACTCATCAGATGAGCTCGGAGTCGCGAGTGTTCATGCGAAGCGACCCCGCAATACTCATCAGATGAGCTTGGAGTCGCGAGTGTTCATGCGAAGCGACCCCGCAATACTCATCAGGTGAGCTTGGAGTCGCGAGTCTTCATGTGAAGTGGCCCCGCAATACTCATCAGGTGAGTTGGAGTCGCGAGTCTTCATGCGAAGCGGCCCCGCAATACTCATAAGGTGAGTTGGAGTCGCGAGTCTTCATGCGAAGCGTCCCCGCAATACTCATCAGGTGAGCTTGGAGTCGCGAGTGTTCATGCGAGGCGACCCCGCAATACTCATCAGATGACCTTGTAGTCACGAGTGTTCATGCGAAGCGGCCCTGCAACAATCATCAGGTGAGTTGGAGTCAGGAGTCTTCATGCTAAGCGGCCCCGCAATACTCATTATATGAGCTTGGAGTCGCGAGTGTTCATGCGAAGCGACCCCGCAATACTCATCAGGTGAGCTCGGAGTCGCGAGTCTTCATGCGAAGCGGCCCCGCAATACTCATCAGGTGAGCTTGGAGTCGCGAGTGTTCATGCGAAGCGGCCCCGCAAAACTCAACAGGTGAGCTTGGAGTCGCGAGTGTTCATGCGAAGCGGCCCCACAATACTCAACAGGTGAGCTTGGAGTCGCGAGTGTTCATGCGAAGCGGCCCCGAAATACTCATCAGGTGAGCTTGGAGTCGCGAGTGTTCATGCGAAGCGACCCCGCAATACTCATCAGATGACCTTGTAGTCTCGAGTGTTCATGCGAAGCGGCCCTGCAACACTCATCAGGTGAGTTGGAGTCGTGAGTCTTCATGCTAAGCGGCCCCGCAATACTCATTATATGAGCTTGGAGTCGCGAGTGTTCATGCGAAGCGACCCCGCATAACTCATCAGGTGAGCTCGGAGTCGCGAGTCTTCATGCGAAGCGGCCCCGCAATACTCATCAGGTGAGCTTGGAGTCGCGAGTGTTCATGCGAAGCGGCCCCACAATACTCAACAGGTGAGCTTGGAGTCGCGAGTGTTCATGCGAAGCGGCCCCGCAATACTCATCAGGTGAGCTTGGAGTCGCGAGTGTTCATGCGAAGCGGCCCCGAAATACTCATCAGGTGAGCTTGGAGTCGCGAGTGTTCATGCGAAGCGGCCCGCAATACTCAACAGGTGAGCTTGGAGTCGCGAGTGTTCATGCGAAGCGGCCCCGCAATACTTATCAGGTGAGTTGGAGTCGCGAGTCTTCATGCTAAGCGGCCCCGCAATACTCATCAGGTGAGCTTGGAGTCGCGAGTGTTCATGCGAAGCGGCCCCGCAATACTCATCAGGTGAGTTTGGAGTCGCGAGTGTTCATGCGAAGCGGCCCCGCAATACTCATCAGGTGAGCTTGGAGTCGCGAGTGTTCATGCGAAGCGGCCCCGCAATACTCATCAGGTGAGCTTGGAGTCGCGAGTGTTCATGCGAAGCGTCCCCGCAATACTCAACAGGTGAGCTTGCAGTCGCGAGTGTTCATGCGAAGCGTCCCCGCAATACTCATCAGGTGAGCTTGGAGTCGCGAGTGTTCATGCGAAGAGGCCCCGCAATACTCAACAGGTGAGCTTGGAGTCGCGAGTGTTCACGCGAAGCGGCCCCGCAATACTCATCAGGTGAGCTTGGAGTCGCGAGTGTTCATGCGAAGAGGCCCCGCAATACTCAACAGGTGAGCTTGCAGTCGCGAGTGTTCATGCGAAGCGGCCCCGCAATACTCATCAGGTGAGCTCGGAGTCGCGAGTGTTCATGCGAAGCGGTCCGGCAATACTCATCAGGTGAGCTCGGAGTCGTGAGTCTTCATGCGAAGCGGCCCCGCAATACTCATCAGGTGAGCTTGGAGTCGCGAGTCTTCATGCGAAGCGGCCCCGCAATACTCATCAGGTGAGCTCGGAGTCGCGAGTGTTCATGCGAAGCGGCCCCGCAATACTCATCAGGTGAGCTCGGAGTCGCGAGTCTTCATGCGAAGCGACCCCACAATACTCATCAGGTGAGCTCGGAGTCGCGAGTGTTCATGCGAAGCGACTCCGCAATACTCATCAGGTGAGCTCGGAGTCGCGAGTCTTCATGCGAAGCGGCCCTGCTATACTCATCAGGTGAGCTTGGAGTCGCGAGTGTTCATGCGAAGCGACCCCGCAATACTCATCAGGTGAGCTCGGAGTCGCGAGTGTTCATGCGAAGCGACGCCGCAATACTCATCAGGTGAGCTTGGAGTCGCGAGTCTTCATGTGAAGTGGCCCCGCAATACTCATCAGGTGAGTTGGAGTCGCGAGTCTTCATGCGAAGCGGCCCCGCAATACTCATAAGGTGAGTTGGAGTCGCGAGTCTTCATGCGAAGCGTCCCCGCAATACTCATCAGGTGAGCTTGGAGTCGCGAGTGTTCATGCGAAGCGACCCCGCAATACTCATCAGATGACCTTGTAGTCACGAGTGTTCATGCGAAGCGGCCCTGCAACACTCATCAGGTGAGTTGGAGTCATGAGTCTTCATGCTAAGCGGCCCCGCAATACTCATTATATGAGTTTGGAGTCGCGAGTGTTCATGCGAAGCGGCCCCGCAATACTCATCAGGTGAGCTTGGAGTCGCGAGTGTTCATGCGAAGCGGCCCCGCAATACTCATCAGGTGAGCTTGGAGTCGCGAGTGTTCATGCGAAGCGTCCCCGCAATACTCAACAGGTGAGCTTGCAGTCGCGAGTGTTCATGCGAAGCGTCCCCGCAATACTCATCAGGTGAGCTTGGAGTCGCGAGTGTTCATGGGAAGAGGCCCCGCAGTACTCAACAGGTGAGCTTGGAGTCGCGAGTGTTCATGAGAAGCGGCCCCGCAATACTCAACAGGTGAGCTTGCATTCGCGAGTGTTCATGCGAAGCGGCCCCGCAATACTCATCAGGTGAGCTTGGAGTGGCGAGTGTTCATGCGAAGCGTCCCCGCAATACTCAACAGGTGAGCTTGCAGTCGCGAGTGTTCATGCGAAGCGTCCCCGCAATACTCATCAGGTGAGCTTGGAGTCGCGAGTGTTCATGCGAAGAGGCCCCGCAATACTCAACAGGTGAGCTTGGAGTCGCGAGTGTTCACGCGAAGCGGCCCCGCAATACTCATCAGGTGAGCTTGGAGTCGCGAGTGTTCATGCGAAGAGGCCCCGCAATACTCAACAGGTGAGCTTGCAGTCGCGAGTGTTCATGCGAAGCGGCCCCGCAATACTCATCAGGTGAGCTCGGAGTCGCGAGTGTTCATGCGAAGCGGTCCCGCAATACTCATCAGGTGAGCTCGGAGTCGTGAGTCTTCATGCGAAGCGGCCCCGCAATACTCATCAGGTGAGCTTGGAGTGGCGAGTGTTCATGCGAAGCGTCCCCGCAATACTCATCAGGTGAGCTCGGAGTCGCGAGTGTTCATGCGAAGTGGCCCCGCAATACTCATCAGGTGAGCTCGGAGTCGCGAGTCTTCATGCGAAGCGACCCCACAATACTCATCAGGTGAGCTCGGAGTCGCGAGTGTTCATGCGAAGCGACCCCGCAATACTCATCAGGTGAGCTCGGAGTCGCGAGTCTTCATGCGAAGCGGCCCTGCTATACTCATCAGGTGAGCTTGGAGTCGCGAGTGTTCATGCGAAGCGACCCCGCAATACTCATCAGGTGAGCTCGGAGTCACGAGTCTTCATGCGAAGCGGCCCCGCAATACTCATCAGGTGAGCTCGGAGTCGCGAGTGTTCATGCGAAGCGGCCCCGCAATACTCATCAGGTGAGCTTGGAGTCGCGAGTGTTCATGCGAAGCGGCCCCGCAATACTCATCAGGTGAGCTTGGAGTCGCGAGTGTTCATGCGAAGCGGCCCCGCAACACTCATCAGGTGAGCTTGGAGTCGCGAGTGTTCATGCGACGCGGCCCCGCAATACTCATCTGGGGATCTCGGAGTCGCGAGTCTTCATGCGAAGCGGCCCTGCTATACTCATCAGGTGAGTTGGAGTCGCGAGTGTTCATGCGAAGCGACACCGCAATACTCATCAGGGGAGCTTGGAGTCGCGAGTCTTCTCCAGCCCCCCTGCTATAGTCTACTTAATGGCCAGGGAATTCCTGTCTTGAAATACTACTACAATACAGAGACAGGGGTACATTCACGAAATGGAGAGGCAAATTAATGGATTTGCCAAGGGTCGAAAATGTCGGCAGCATTTATATAAGGAGTGCGACATACCACCAAATACAGGAAATATGTAGCCTACTTACGAAAAATTCGCCATAATATATATTTATTTAAAAAAACGGCAAATATATGTAAATAAATAGTCATGCGAACCGAGACCGGTGTTCGGAGTCGATCGAGTCGACACTCTCGATTCCAGGCTTCAGTCGCGCCCATCCCTAGCTGCCACTACCCCATTCGCATCGTATCTAAGAGGCCTGACTGCATCTATGCAACACTCCCAGCGAGTGTCGCTCAAATATTTTAGAGACAAATTGCAAATGTGAGCCAACAAAATAGGCCACCGGTCAGGAGACGACGGAAATAAAACACATATGCGTTGAAAAATGCCAAATAGAGTAACGCAGTAAGGACCGCATTCGGCTGAGTCAGATAAAACTAGGTTTAAGGAATGGCTACCACTTGGAACATATTTTGCGCGCGGGAACTGTTTTACAAAGCGAGCTTGAACTCCTTTATGTTTACCTTTCATATTCGCACCGTTGTCAGAGCCTTGACCCCTAAGGTCTTCTAACTCTAACCCCATTTCTGCCAAAGTATTAATGATCAGATCGGCACATTATTGAACTGATCAGTAGGATTTGTTTGAGAAGATCTCCCGTCTATTGATGTAGAAGGCCGGACGAATTTTTTAAAAGTTTCTGCTGCCTTCTTGTCTTCTTCTGCATGCTGCAAACTTTTTTGTTTGTTTGCAGCTCCACTAGCTTTACGGGAGGAGGCCATTGCTGTGGGGTTTCTCGTTCTTCGTCCCGACTTTACACCATCCGCACTACGCACTCGAATGAACGACAATTATCAGGGGCCATAACACTCCCGTGTATTGTGCTAATACGTCCTGCCATCTATGAGCGGGTCGACGCTAACTTCGCCCAGCCACACGTGCCGTTCGTTTTGATTTCTTTCTCTTTGACTCTGTCTCCAGCTCGTGCCACACCCGTACCCCTTTCTCCAACCTCACTCCCCTCTCAACCCTGCCATCGTCGCTTTCTTTCTCACTCCTTCGCCTTGCTACAGCTCTGCTACAACAGTGAACCAAACCGAAATATCACGGAAATGCCCGAGCGCTGTCGTAGGGCGATTTGGTTGGTCTCGGGCCCGGTAGTCGAGCCGGGTTGCGTTTCCGCGATAGTGAAAAGGCAAGGCAAAGGAGAGAAAGATATAGTGATTGCTAATCACTATTTCACTGAGTTTAACTTCGGTCCGTCACGGTCTAAGGTGCGCGTAGGGTTTTCAGTCGTGAGAGATATCACCGGTTGAACTTTTTAAAAACGGATTCCCTTATTTGTTTGACGAACTCGCATTTACCTATCTTGCCATTTGTTCAATAGGAAATAAATCTAAATTTGCCTATCTCTGGGGGACGCCTTTGGCGCCCCCAAAACCGTTGGCGCCCTGTGCGACCGCACATGTCGCACACCCCTAAGACCGGCCCTGTTAAAGGACTATTAATTACTGTACATACAGGGTTATTCACGTAAAGTGTTACACCCGAATAATGTCTAATCCATTAAAGATATTGATATTTTGTTTTCAGTTTCTTAAATGGTATTGAGGGGCTTGAAAACAGCATGCTTCGCTTTTACGTGCTATTGTTAGCAACAGAGATATCGATAACAACATTTTTAAGGGACGACACTACTTTCTGCCACTAGAAGAATAGTTCAAATGACACTAACTCCATACATATAATTTATTCAAACATCGGGAAATTACTTCTTGAAATATCAATAATCATCAACTTAATGATAATAGTCTCAGCCCGAGCCCCAGCAGACAGCGCAAGGCAACGTGCTTGTTCCGATTGCGGTCACACATGTTCATATTGTACGTTAGAAGTGTGTCTCGTAAATACAATACGATGAATTCCATTGATTCGAAATATTTGTTTTTGCTATTGTTGCTTCATATAGGGGTTTGGAACATTGCCTATTGCTCATCAGTCCCATGCATTTGGGGTGTGTATTGAATTTGTCTGATAATCTTTGTTATTATGATGTCTGTAGTAGCGTGTGTATTTGTAATTGAGGCAAGGCTTGGGAAGGAGTTGGCCGTGGCCTTGACTTAGGAACTATCTACGCATTTTTTCTGGAGTAGAAGTGGGAAACAACGGAAAACCACTGTAGAATGGCTAAGATGGTAATCGAACTCACTTTCTCGCAGTGTTACCATGTAAACGGAGTGTAACCCGTAGTAGTCCACAGACTAGTCTTTCGCTCGTTTCTAACCAATAATATGATTTCCAAAATGAAACCTCGCGTTCCTGCTATTTGTTTATTTGTTTGACAATCATATCGATTTCCGGCAGCGCCTTAATGATCACTCCATAATTAAAATTGGCTGCTGTAAGAGATTTCAATCCCGGCACTGACAGGAGCCATCCTGAGCACTTACCTCGGGATTTTACATATTCCTTCTTAAAAATTCGTTCGTTCGTAGGCAGTTTACCCTCCAGGAAGGCCTTTCCCACGGACTCAGTGAGGGATCCCACCCTTACCGTCTCTCTGGACAGTGTCCTGAAGCTTGACATCGAGATTGGGGATACAACTGGTGAGGCGGGACTAGCGCCTCGCCCAGGCGGCCTCACCTGCAAAGCGAACAGGGGGCCTCATGAGGGATGGGAAGAATGGGAGGGATAGACAAGGAAGAGGGAAGGAGGTGGCCGTGGCATGACCGTAGATACCATACAGGCATTTGTCCAAAGACGAAATGGGAAACCACTTCTTAAAAAAACTGGAATCAATTCAAGGTCCGAGCCTCCTACTCAGCCCTTCACTATACTAATATTATACTTACACGATGATATTGTCGCCTCAGAAACACAGGTATCATTCAAATTCAATATACACTTAACTCTATGGGACTGATGACCAATAGGCTATGTTCCAAAGCCCTATATGAAGCAATAACCAACATTTCTAATTATTGGGATCAATCATATTTTATTTACAAGACATGCAGGTTGAAGAAAAAATGCTGCACTTGGAGGTCGGCATGCGACTACTCATCCAAATGCAAGACAAAGTTTCTAAAGCAAAATAGGAGCGGGTGCAATTTGAAAACACAAGTATGAAAACGAGAAGCTGGCAACACTGTCACATCCTGCAGCGCATCAGGATGTACGGAGGAATATATATCACCCCGCTATACCGAACCAGCTGTCGTAGCTCACTGAGTAGACTGGTGGGTTATTAAAACCCCAACCGCTTTGGAGGTATGTTTCGAATCTACTTCAGGTCGTTTCTTTTTGTGACGTCAGTTACCGCCGTTTATCTGCGTTTATAAGCAGGACATCATAGTGTTACATGACAGTGGTCGCTTCGAACATCTCTGAAATGAAAGTTGCTCGTAAATGTACGTACTGGCTCTGTGAAGAGAAGACTGGACGGCAAACGTACAGAATGGAATTATTGTACTAGCATAATGAGCAATCTAGTGTAGTTTACCTATTGTGTTTTTTGTACCTAATTGGGTAAAGAGGATGTTACGGTATCCACTATTAGGTTCTATTGGCTTTATTTGTGCCATGGACGAAAGAAAGTGGTCGTTTACGTTTGTAAGAAGTTCATGTAAGCACAGGACATAATGTATTGCATTGTGGAGGTGTACATTGGATACAATTTGATACATTAACTGATATTTTTTGGCGCGAACACGACTCTACCATCGGTAAGTCCGCATAACTGGCATTCATGGCACTACTTCGTACCACTGAGCGAATGAGACACATCCGCCCCAGCTCCGAGTTCATGTGACCTGTTCCTGGCTGTGCTGCACGCAGTTACAGCATTGCCAGAGCCTCGTTTCTTAACTCGCAATTCTATTGAACCTATTGGCGGGGTTAGGTTTTGCTACATAAACTTTCGTCGTGAATATTGACGAGGAACCACATGGCGACCTCCAAATGTGGCATTTTTTCTTCACCCTGTATTTTTAACGTACGGTATGTGCATATGTGAAACCAGCACGTTGTCTTGTGCTGTGTGATGGGGTATGCGCTCAGACTAAAATCACTAAGCTGATTATTATTGATATTTCAATAAGTAATTATCCTATGTTTGGATACATTATTTGTCTTGAATTGAAATAATTTGAACCATTCTGCTAATGCAGAAACTAGTAGAGTACTCTTTAAAAAACAACATTGGTATCGATATCTCTGATACTAAAACCCACAGATTTACGGCACAGGGGCCATGATACTGTAGATCGAGAATGGACAAAGGAGAATTTTGAACGACGACATGTGATAACCAGACTGGCTGTTAGTGGGTTTCACCATCTTATCCGCAAAAACACAGCATACCACGAACCAAATGAATCGTGTGAGTGTTAATTGTGCAACAAAAAGAGTGAATGCTACCACATAGAACAAAAGGACAAAATCAATAAGTGCATACGCAAAACAGGAAGTGTAAATTCATGAATATAATTGAGATGACCATTTGGCTGCAATAAATATATTATTAAAACAAACAGGTAAAAGCTAGCTCGTTGTTTTGGAGCACCTTAATATAATTTGAGAATCCGTAAACAAAACATCAATATCTTCAATGGACTGGACGCTATTCGAGCGTAACGTCTTTGGTGAATATCCTTGTATATGTTCCTTTCAAAACCTGATATGAAAAAGAAAGGTATGGTGGGCACGAGAATTTCAAATATTTAAAATTACCTCCCTGGCGAAATGATCATTGAAGCCTAGTGAATTTGAATCTTTATTTTCTTCATTTGTTTTTAAAGATTTAGGATTTTTCAGTTCGAAATTTTGAAAGAATTGTTTATTTCTAGCGTCTTATTCAAGCATAGTGAACCACCATAGTGATATTTATTTTCGTCGTCGTAGTCAGTTTACCCACCAGGTAGGCTTTTCCCACGGACTCAGCGAGGGATCCCACCTCTACCGCCTTTACGGGCAGTGTCCTGGAGCTTGACAGCGGGTGGGGGATACACTGGGGTGGCGGGACTTGCGCCTCGCCCAGGTGGCCTTACCTACAAATCGAACAGGGGGCCTCATGAGGGATGGGACAGGGGAAAATGTGAGGAATAGACAAGGAAGAGGGAAGGAGGCGGCCGTGTCCTGACGGTAGGTACTGTACCGTTATTCCTAAAGGTTTTAAGTACAGTTATGGGTACAGTATTATGGGACGGCGTGTAACTTACGAGCCAGCCAGAGAAGTCTGTCCTCACAGCTGTTTTACGGCAAGCAATGTTCCGCTAGGAAGTATGGATCGTGAGAGCTCGTATTTCCGAAGAGAAATCCGAATGCACGTCGATTATAAACATATCAATATTGTCATACATCATATCGATCGATTCACCTGAGAATGATATATACAAATTAAAGAATATTTAGCGCCATATGCAAGAAGGCTATTACAAAGCATGTGTGAAGAACGGAAGAAGATCCGTTAAATTACTTGTAATTAGACACAGCTATTACGATTTATATCGATACGTGACGTCATAGAGGAGGGGGTAACATGCGTTTTCCTCAAACGAGCAAGCATGGATAGTGACAACTCTGTGAGCTGCCAGCGTGCAGTAACAATATCTACACATGGTGAAGTGAAAACGAAATTCACGAGAGTTATAAAGCGTGCGAGTGTACCGCAGTATTTGAGCAAGATCGCATAGCATTCAGTATACGATAGAAACGTGTATAATGGGAGTCAGACATTATATCAAACGTATAATACAGTATGTATATATCTGTGGTCGTGCATTTTCTGTCACTAGCGGGTGGTGTGGAAGCATAAGTTCCTGCTCCCAGTGGCCATTCCGTGTGAATTATATCGAAACACAGGCGTGTTTAAAACTTCATGGGACCACAGCCCAAAGTTAACCAAAGAATTTAAAGTGTGTAATACTTCTCAAAACGGCGTAGGGAAGGAATATAATGAGTTCTGTATCTGTTGAGATGGCAGGCTAGAATATGATGAGAATACTGCATTAATGAAGCGTCAGCGAGAACATCGTACAACCACGTTCATTTGCTATGAACTTTACAATCGAATTCCGTACTGCAATGGATCGCGCGGACATGCATCAATACAGTCCTGTTTGCATTCTCGTTATGGAACTATTCCATGGTTGTACAAGTTCACTTGCACAATTTAACTGGCTGATAAACTGTTTCCGGTTGGGCCATATATATTCTAACGCGTGTGGGAAGTTAGCGCCAGGCCATGTTGAGACATTTCGACCGGTCAGATGTCGTTCGAGCCTGAGAACACCGTGGATGCGAGCAGTGGTGATCGAGTTGGAGTCTTCCATGTCATGTGTTAGTCTGGAGACTACCATGGCCAACGATATCCTTTTTGCACCTCATCTAGAATCGCCGAAAAGGTACTGGAGCTTCAGTTCGTTGCAGTAGTGTAGCTAGGGCATTTGAAACAACCGCAAATTGCCATACATTCATTTTTGTAGCTTAAATGGTTGAGTAGAGGGCACAGGTTCGATGTTTATTTCAGAGTTGACCTTCTATTAAACCAGAATTTTGACTTAGTTAAATGAGTGCATCCTTTTAGTAATTTTGAATTGATAAGTTTAAATTTCAGTATTCTTTTATAGTATTTAAAGTGATATGCATATTTTCATTGTCGCGAAGACCGTATAGGGAAACATCTCCAGATTTTTGTGTAAGAATATTTTAGAAACGTATTTTTCCAGCAGCGTTGAGAACTCTGACTGATGTTTCTATTTTCTAGTGCACTTTTCTTTAGCGCTTAAGTTTGAATTAACTTATTCTCAGAGGAGAATCTTTACTTGTCTAATTATCACATCGATATTAGGAAGTTTTCGGATCCAGTTATTCTGAAAGTCACATTGATTTTTTTTATTAGTTTTCTCAATTATTAACAGATTTAACTTGCCTTTTCTGAGAATGATTATCGAGACGGATTTTCATAATGAATCAATAGTCGCTTAACCTCTGTAGTTAACCTAGATTCATGGTGTAGGAATTATCCATCGACATTTTCAGGTTCAGGGAATTCAGGGAAGATCTTGCTTTGAGAAAGGATCAATCTTAATATTTTTATAACCTCATATTTGAGTGGTTTTGATAATTATAATATTTTTCTCTTGTGGAGTTAACACTGGATTAAATTTATATTATTGCCATTGTTGCAATAGTTTTCTATATTAAGAAGGTACTTGAAAAACATCCAAGTTTGCGAAGAAATCCCAGGCAAGACTTACTATATGTCATACGTATTAGTGACGATGAATATTTTAACACATTAATGTAATGCTAGTTTCTAAATTATGTGGAATAGTTCTGGAAACCACAATAATTTCAATACCGTGCTACAGAGTTAAATTCGCTTTCTAAGCACGAGTATAGGCATTTCTAATAAACAGCTGATTTTTGAAACAGTGGATTAAAGCAGTAAGACACCAATTATGGGTGCATATAAGTATTTAAGGTATCAGGCATGTATTGTGAATAATGCCCATGATAATAAGCATTTTGGATATTGTGCTTTGCAAAGCAGTTTTTCTTGTCGAAGATTGAGTCCTGTGTGACAAACAAGAATGGACTGAAAGAAGTCTCACCCCAGATGGGTGTTGTATTTAACCTAGTGTGGTTATTATAATATGTCCTAGGTGACATAATCGCTGTTAATTTATTTGAAGTAAGACCTGCGTAAAGATTATTATTTTCTCCAAGCACTATTTTTGACACAATTGAGTGGATATTCAATCTAATATTTCCAGTAAATTTTCATTTGCTATGCCAAAGCATGTATGTATAACAAATATGATCAATAACTATTTAATGCCGAATCAATCATAACCATTTTGCTTAACTTAATCGTTCGGCAGAATTACACTGGAATAATACAAAATAAAACGATTAAATTAATTTAAACATAAGTGAATGGCGTGATAACAGGTCAGTGCAGAGAATAATCTAACTTATTCTAAAATTATGTATAAATTGTAAATTCTGTAAATATGCCATAATAATGTCATCGTTGATTAATATGATAATATAATACTGTTTGAAATGTAATTCAGGATTATTCACATTTATCGTGATATTTAACAAGGTGTTCAGTAAGTGAATCGAAGTGAATCTAACATTTTTTATTGTGTCTATGGGATCGAATTTTATTATAAATTTATTGTTGAAGAAACTGAAATTCAGTTTGAGTTATATATATCCCATGTCTGGAAGGCAATCCAGGATATTTATTCAAAAATTTTTATTGGTCGTTTTAACGACAAATTTAATATTTTCTTGCCAGGTGTATTCTATCAATAAACTTATTTTTCTTTTGATTTTAATTATCGCGTGATGCTTTATAGAAATGATAGAAGGTCGTATTAAGTAGGCCATCGCTAGGTATTTTAGGGTGTACCACACCTTTGAGATTTTTCTTCTTCTAGATGGACTCTTGTGTTTTGAGCTAGTTTCTTTCTTCAAGCCTTGGTCATTCTTAATACAACCTGTTAGGAATTCAAGTGACCCTATTATCCCTTTATTTGTAGGTAGAACTTGGGGGTTTTTCTAGCCGGGGTTTTTCAGGTTCTACGATCCAGCTGGCATCGAGGGATTTCAACAGGTATTGGTAGGTAATACGGGTACAGTACTGAGCAAGTATTTTGCATTGACTTGGAACCTGATCATATTAGAAAGGCCACAGATGACATTTTGATGGCAACATTTCAACTACAAGCAGCAACGGAGACTTCGTGACGCTCGCTTGTGAGCGGTACCAGCAACCCGCATTACAAATCTCGAACACGTGTTTTTGTCTGAGGTACGGTTATTGCTTGCAAAATGGATGCCGTGCAAACATGACTGCAATATAAGCTGCTATGAAGTAATACAGAGATCATAGAGGGGATCGACTAATGGCAAATACATTATATTTCATGTAGAATTACTTGAGAATGATTTTGACTTTATAAATGCACATTTCAGAATACCAGGCGATAATCGCAATCACTCTGCATATATCGACTATCATATCGTTGGAACCCAGGAGCATTGTGGGTAGACCGACAGTCAGTCTAAAATATTTCGCCCGAGAGAGTCATTCTTGGGCAATACTTCTCTAGAATCAGCCAAGAACGTGTACGCAGGCATGATTGGAAGTAGGTATATCAAGTGATATTTAAACTTGTGCGAAGTGAACATAGTCCGGTACACTACGTTTTGTCTTGACTTGCTACAGCAAGGCGCGAGTGTCGAAACGCTTGGAAAGAACGAATAACTTTGATTTGAGTGCTATAAATGTGAACATAGTTTTTCATATAGACTGCTTATATTTTACTGCCATTATGAGCCAAGCAAATAGAGAATTTTTTTTATTTTTAACCTCATATTGCGTCACACATTTTTTTTTAATTATTAAATGTCCACATTTAGAACTACATTAAGAGACTTTGCACACCATTTGTCGGCTAGTACAACTCCACTCCTGCCGAAGCTAAAGATTAAGAACAGTGACTTAATAACTGACCAGACTGCAGTACAACTTCTCAGGGACCTTGAATTCCACACAGCACAGATCCGTGCTCAACACCCTGCCGCTGCAGCACAGGTTATACATTTTACACGGTCCCAGGCCAGTGAATACACACACGAGTCGCCGGTATCCAGCGATAGTGAGGTAGATTGCCTGCCAACACTCCATCCCCTATTGTTGCAGCAATTGCAGATCACAGAGCAGAAAGCCAGTGACCTGCTCGAGCGCATTTCAGAGCTATTAGAAACAGACACTATTAAAGCCAATAGTCACACGACAGAAGCGGTTCTGGACATCCACACTATTTTGGAGACAGTAAAACAGGATTTAGACAGAACCGTACACATAGTCGAATCCACACAGTACGACAACACACCGGCCATCAGCACAAGCATATCAGGTGACGAGCCACCTGGTAACGTAACACAGGTGTCCTACACGGGAAGCGAGGCTAATTCCCATCCAAACAGCCCAAACACCTCGACACACAGTCAACGGGACACAGCCGAGAACGACATGAATAGACACACTGAGTACCCCATGATCCACCCCACAAAGTTCACGGGGGAAGGCCAGGATCCCGAGGAATACCTCAAGGCCTTCAATAGAACGGCCCGGATCAATGGTTGGAGCGAGGAAGTTAGAAAACGGCTCCTTCCTGCCTACCTCACAAAGGCGGCCATGACGTGGTATGAGCTCCATGAGGACGCAATAGAGGCTGCCACATGGGAGGAAACCGCGGTAATGTTGAAGGATGAGTTCCAGCTTATACCAGACGATGACGATCTCTATGACCAGATTAGACAGAGGTCACAGGGACCCAAAGAGAGTGCCCAGGCATACATCAATGTTAAATTGATAATGTGCGAAAAGTACAATGCAGCAATGACAAATAAACAGAAAGTCAAGCTGTTGATGCAGGGCCTCAGACCAGCCATAGTAGAAAAGCTATGCATCATGAACAACCTCACGGTCCAACATATGTTGAATAACATAAAGACCATAGAGGAGGGGAGAAAGATCACGGAAAAGGCTACGGAAAAAGCCGTGGATCTGCACTTCAAAACCCGGAAAGACGACACTAATGACAAAATAGACGAATTAGTGGACAGGATGGAGAAACTGACCATAGCTGCCATCCAAGCGGGCGGGAGACCGCCAAGGGATGAGCCAGCAGACACACGAGAACACTATCATACTGAGAGGGACAGGGGGTACACAGAGAGGAGACGCTACGGGAGGGAAGAAAGTTACTACCCTCCACAGCGGCCAACAACACCTCCCCCACAGGATAGGCCACACTACCCTCCTCGGTACTCACCGATAGCATACACGGACACAGAGCCGACATACCCCTCAAGGCGGTCACCATCTCCGTACACACGGGAGTACTACCCTGAGGAGTACGACCACGATATCCCCCGACGAAACAGCCCGTCACCACATAGACAGTCCTACGCTGCCCCACAGTACAGGGGAAATGGGGAATATCGGGAAAACCCGCCCCCACGCAGCCAAGGCTATGCTGCCCCGCAGTACAGGGGAAATGGGGAATATCGGGAGAACCCGCCCCCACGCAGCCAAGGCTATGCTGCCCCGCAGTACAGGGGAAATGGGGAATATCGGGAGAACCCGCCCCCACGCAGCCAAGGTTATGCAGCCCCGCAGTACAAGGGAAATTGGGAACAGCGAGAAAACCCACCCTCGACCAGACAGGGGTATGCAGCTGACCAATATAGGGAAAAGGGGAACCGACGGGAACACCCGCCCCAGCAGCAGCAGACATACACCCCACCCTGGCGGAGACAGAATAACGGACAACAGGGCAACAACCGACAAGGAAGAAAGCCCACTAGAGGAAGGGACAACATGGACAAACACACGAAGGGCCCAGAACACTACCCCCTCCCAGACGAATACCAGAGGGAGTTCAGGGATGAAACACCCCACAGGACAGACAGGGGGGCAATACTCCCTACGCCTAAACACACACCGCAAGCAGGGAGTTGGCGCAGCCACCCCGAGGGGGGGCGCACATACATTACAGGCAGGCGTACACCCACATTTTCAAAAAACGCCTAGACGGGGAGGTTCGGCTAGCTGATGAAGCAGCTGAGGTTCCTCCCCCAACACAACACAAAAAAGGCCCTTCCCCCAAGAAAACTCGTAAGAATAAGGGGAAGAAGCAGCCAGCTAAAACTAAGGCTGACGATCCGCCCCCGGACCGTTTCCAAACACACCCCGTGCAAGGAGACGGCAACTGTCTGTTTAGGGCCATGAGCTTTCTAATCCGGAATACCGAGGATTATCATGGGGACTACAGACAGAAGACGGTCAAACATATCCTGGCCAACTGGAAAGAGTACCGGGACTTTGTGTCGGACGAGCGGGAAAACCCATTCCAGACCGGGGCGGATTACCAAAAATACATGGGCAAGGACGGCACCTATGGCAGTGCCGTAGAGGTAACCGCTCTCGGCAAAGTGCTCAAGGCCAATATCCATGTATATACGGATGTGCACTCGCCTCCGCTATTCTCAACTGCGGGATTCAATAGGGACCTACACATACTTTTCACAGGAAACCCTAAGGCGGGACATTACACACCCCTCACATTTAGAAGCCAACAGCCCGAGAACACGCCCACACCCTCCAAACAGAAAACCCCACCCCCTTCACCACACCACAGGGGGGGAATTGACCATACACAGGCGCGTGACGCGAGCTCGCTCGGCATGGGGAAGCCAGCAACAGGAGTCGAACTCGCGACCGCCTGGAACAAAAGTCGGGTTAACAAAGGCAAGCTCAGGGTCACATTTGCAGACACACCTTCCCGAGAGGAAGAAACCAACAACAACACAACTACACAAAGGCTGGGAACAATTAATACACTAAACGTTAGCCAGCAGACTCCTAGTTTCACAGCAAGACCGGTTAAAGGAGCTGGCAATGTACCTGGCAAACGCACTTTGCTGACCTGGGCAAAGTACTCAGGACAGGAAGTAAGCCGAGAGGCGAAGCGTGCTAGGTACGATAAACGGACAGATCCATGCCCTCCCAGCACAAATGTCACTCCGGCAACAACAACAACAACAACGTACATCTTACACAACACATCGGTGCAGGGCAGTGGATTTCAGGTATCGGCCCTCACGATACACGCCACCATAAATGGCCACAGAATGCAGGCCCTAATCGATACTGGGGCTGCCGTAAGTTGTGTTAATAGCCGACACATTGCCGAGGCGCAAATACAAGGTGTCACGGGGGACATCCGGCTGGTAGCGGCCAATGCTCAGACGTTAGAAAACAGGGGAGTGGCAAACATACATATTAGGATAGACCATTTTGCCACAATGCACCCCATGTTCGTTATCGAACACCTTTCTGCGTCAGCCATAATAGGCATGGATTTTCTCGCTAGATATGAGGCTAGCATAAATTTCGCTAGTGGTCAGATGCTTTTAAAGCACGACCAGAGGCTCACCACACATCCCATGGTATACACCAGGAACAGAGATGGGATTCGAGCGGAGCGAGAAAACCACGAGCATCAGGCCCCTACACTGCACACTATCAGCCAATACACAAACACACACACTGATAAGGCGGCCAACCAGAACCACACGCAGGACCTGACTCCGGAGCAAAATAAAAGGCTCACGGAGCTCCTGGAGACCAACAGAGATATTTTTGCCCACTCAATGAAGGATCTCGCTGTGACAGACCTCATTGAACACCACGTCACACTCACTAGTGACCGACCAGTACACCAGCCTCCCTTCAGAGTGAGCCAGAAGGAGAGACATGCCATCGATGCCCAAATCTCAGAGATGCTCGAGGCAGGGGTCATTGTTCCAGTTCTTTCTAACTATTCCTCTCCAGTTCTGCTGACCAAAAAGAGGGACGGATCGCACCGCTTTTGTACTGACTACAGGAGGCTCAATAAGTTGGTCGAAAATGATAGTTATCCACTACCAAGGGCAGACACCTATTTGGACGCCCTTGGTGGAGCTAGCTGGTTCAGTTCGATGGATTGCTATAGCGGATTCTATTCAATCCCCGTCTATGAACCAGATAGGCACAAGCTGGCGTTCGTTACAGAGAACGGACTATTTACCTACACCCGTTTACCGATGGGTCTCCGTAACGCCAGCCAAACCTTCCAAAAGCTAGTGGATAAGACATTTTCAGGGCTTAAATGGCGTTCCGTATTGGTGTACGTGGATGACATAACGGTCTTCTCCAACACTTTTGACGAACACATCGTACATTTGGAGGAGGCTTTCGCAAGGATCAGAGAAGCTAAACTAAGGCTTAAACCTGCGAAATGTCAATTTGCCAGACAGCAAATTAACATATTGGGCCATATTGTCAACCGGGAGGGCATTATTCCCGACCCAGCCAAGACTGACGCAATAACGGGCATCCCAATGCCCACAAATTTGAAACAATTGCGCAGTTTTATTGGCTTGGCCTCGTACTATCGCAAGTATATCTATAGGTTTGCACACATCGCCCATCCCCTAACTGAACTCACACGTGAAAAAACGCCCTTCAGCATCACGCAGGAACACATAGATGCCTTCAACACACTGAAGCAACTATTGACCTCACCTCCATTGCTGCAACACTTCCATAGTGATAGGCCCACATTTTTACACGTGGATGCCAGCCTGTATGGGTTGGGAGCAGCCCTATTGCAGGAAGACGCCGAAGGGCGCAAACGGCCCGTCGCCTACGCTAGCAGGAAGCTAACGGCCGTTGAGACTAGATACTCTGCCACAGAGCGGGAAATGCTGGCATTTTCGTGGGGAGTGAACTATTTTAGAGTATACCTCTATGGTATCAAGTTCACGGTAGTGACTGACCACGCGAGCTTGCTTTTTTGGGACAAATTTAAAAACCCAAATTCGCGCCTCAACAGGTTTATATTCCGCCTGTATGAATATGATTTCGTGGTCAAACACAAGAAAGGCGCTACACACCTAGACGCAGATGGGTTGTCTAGGCTGCCAGTAGCCGATCCCCCGGATGACGGTAAGGACCACGACTGGGACGATATGCCCACCTTTGCCCTGACGGTGGTTGACATCAAACAGGAGCAAGAAAGTGATCCGCACTTGAAACAGATTCTATTGGCACTAGAAGACTTGGATAAAGTGGACTCCAAGACAGCACGGCTGTCTAGGCGATTTTTCCTAGACAAAGACGGGGTACTGAAATTTAAGCCCACAGCCATGCACGATAGCGCACCTATAGCGGTTCCGGAATCATTGAGAGAAAATATCATGATCGGACACCATAATAGCCCAATAGCAGGGGCACACTTAGGTACGCATAAAACTTACCTTAGAATCCGTGACAAGTACTATTGGGTAAACATGAAGGCCGACATAGATACCTTTGTCAAGACATGTCACACCTGCCAACGATTCAAAACAAGACCTGGCAAGCCTCATGGACTACTCAACCCAATTCCCGTGGGAGAGTTATTTCACAGAGTCGGAATAGACGTGAAAGGCCCCATTACAACAAGTCAGAAAGGCAATAAATATATCCTGGTGGCCACCGAGTATCTCACACGATACATGATTACAAAGGCTGTTCCCAAAGCAGACACGAACAGCATAGCCGAATTTTTATTTGACATAATTACACGATATGGCCTATTCCAAACCTTATTATCCGACAGAGGTACTATTTTCACCTCGAGAGTGCTCCAACAGTTTCTGGAGATACTCAGGATTAAGGCATACACTACCACGAGTTTTTCACCGCAAACCAACGGACTCACGGAAAGTATGAACAAAATACTTGGAATAGCGCTGGCTAAATTTACAGAGGACGCAGGAACAGACTGGGATGAATATCTGCAAAGCATTACTTTTAGTTATAATACCTCTGTATCTACGGCTACGAAACACTCTCCACACTTCCTACTGCACGGATACACACCCAGAAGTCCCATAGACAATATATGTATCCCACAGGACGCCCACACAGACAATGCGGCTCGGCTAGAGCATTTGCAGATAGCCCGCATGGACGCTAGAAAAAACATAGCCGAGGCCCAGAAAAAACAAAAAGAGCGGTACGATCAGAATAGAAAGACCGTGGAATACACACCCGGGCAATTGGTCATGGTCTCCAATCATGCCCGTAAGAAAAACGTGTCCGAATTCCTCTTACCACGATGGGCAGGTCCCTTCAAAGTCTGCAGGAAGGTATCTGACCTAAATTATATAGTGAACGTGCGCCATGGGAGGAAACTCATAAAGGACACTATTCACGCCCGCCGGATGAAGGCATATCACACACGTAAAGCACACACACCTACACGTAAAGGCGGGCACACTGCTAAAAGAAAAGGAAACGGTCCCGTTGGAACACGTGGGAAGAAAGCCAAGAAATAGCCCACTGACCGAACCGGGATACCATCCTAACACTCACCAGAACTGTCCCGGAGACACAACCTTCATGGCGCCGGAAACAATTACTCTGGGTAAAAGGCGGTCTCCAGACCCGCAACCTTCTGAATACCAGGAATATAAGGTTGAGTAAATATCCAGTCGTAGAATAAGGATAATGAGAACGCTAAGACTAATTGGGACAGTCCCACTAACAGCGGGTCATAAACGAAAAACAATACAATCGACACTGGCATCTGGTCACCAAATACGCGACTAGCGGACCAGACACACTCGCGTACAATGCATATGAGATTTCCGAAATGAAATGCCATGGCCTGTGGTTTGGATTCCAAGTAAAACGGAAATCCCGTGGCACATGATCTCTAGAAATGGTCACGTTAAACCACAAAATTCCCCTCTTGCCTTTTTATAATGCGAAGAGCACTAACAGAAAAGCAGGCTGATTAAGAACACATGTTCGGATACACAGCGTTATCGGAACAAGTAAACAAGCGACCGCGCAAGACATTGCAACCCGACACCCTCATACTCAGCAGTAAAGCAGACCTCAGTGATAAACTGCGAGCCTTACAGACGACAGTTCCCAAAGCACACTGCACGGAATCATTCATAGCCAACCTAAGAACCCTATATCTTCAAAATTTACACTACGAGGAGAGGGCAAAAATAAGCAAACTCCTCGCAGGAAGGTATACTAGGGGTTGCGCATAGAAAAACACACAGCCCATTTGCCATAGTGTAGGCGGCACAGAAATGGCCACCAAATCTTTACAGACAACCGGCTTCGAACCCATGTCCACACACAAAAACCTCGTACCGAAAACTAACTAAACAACGGTATTTTCGGTACGAGAAACACAAACAAAATACAGGCAGAATGCCCGCAGAACATGAACAACGCAGACATATAACACAGAGAATTACATAGAACACGGGTTCGAACCCCAGAGAAAATTGCACGCCAGGGAAAAACAAGCAGACGGCCTTCCAATCACACCAAAATTGGCCCATATAACGGCTTAGACAGATAATACTACATTCCTGCGGCCAAATGACAGGCATAAAATTCCAGAAATACACTTGACAGGGAAAATGGACTTTCCAGACAGAGACATATAAATTTCGTAAGACAACGGTCTTACGGAATAATGGCCACACAACGGCAATAGTAGCAGGGCGGATTACCACATCGGGCCGCCAGGAATTTAACACAATGACCACACTGGCATACGTGCAGAAAAACACGCAACAGTGGTTAACCTACATAAAATCCCGGCCTGAAGTTACACACACAAACTGATGACTTGCAGACTTAGCCACTTTGCAACACTGTCGATGACAAAACGCGATTGTGTAGTGGCAGTGACCATGAATAAACAAATGCAGAACAATCATAACACTATACATTTTTCAACACTGCGAAAGCATTTAACAACAAGCAGACGTCACAGACCAAAACTTGTCGCAGGCCCAGAGTAGCACGTTCGTAAAGACGTTGGCAGGCCACGGGCGCTTCCTACCCATACACAATATACACAGTAGGACTTAGCCCTACAGCAGACCAGGCGTCCGCGTGGTGTAACGGAGCGTAGTCACACACACACACACAAACGCGCTCACCAATCAGGGGCGAACATAGGGACTTTGAGGAAACGGGACCTCCCCTTAACAACTTCTTTTTGCGACCCTAGTCCCGAAACAAATCATTCCAGGCGACTAGGACTTAGCCCTATAACGGACCAGAGTAGGTCGTGAAGCTTCGCTATCCCAAAGCGCGGATAGAAAACCAACATGGACCAAGGGAGGATGACAAGAGAACATGCTAACAGCGTCCCACTCTACTCCCTTCCCATAACCTTTTCACGTCCAAACATAAACAACGCAGACACATGAACACAACCAGAACAGATACACTACACTACAAAGTATACATAAGGGTTGGTAAACTTCATGTGTTTACAGAAAGGGCATGCTACGCCCTGAGCCCCACCGCTATCACCTGAATGAGAGGGGTGCATCGGCCAACACCAACTAAGCGTAATGCACATCTCCATATGAGAGATGAGGCCATAAGTAATAAATACTAACCATTTTTTTTTAAATTTAAATCATCCCGCATGAGAGGGAAATATATTAGTATTATGCCTCAACCTACACCTATCCATACATGAGTGCAAGCGCCTCATATCCAGACGCATGCATGTATATCCCATCCATTCACCAGGGGATATTGATATCAGACCGGCATGGATTTTTATTTTATTTTTTGCAACCCCGGGAATTACCTGCCCCGTTCCACTCACTGTAGGAGCATCCCAGCACAAAAACCGGTTCCAGGCCGCCACTAACGCGGAATTCGGAAGTGCGCAACCTCCTCCTACCCTGCTTTAACCCACTCTACAGATAACTACCCCCAGATCACAATAACAGGGTACCTGACGCCACAGACCCTACTAACACCTCCATCAAGGTTAAAAAAGAGCATTATCGCTGGAGAAGCTGATATAGCACAGGTAGCCTAAAGTAGTCTACGTATGTAGAGGTTTTACCAGCCCACCACACTGGAAGTATTTTACATTTGACACTTTTTACACAGGTTACACCTATATTTAAAAAAAAAAGGGAATCTGAAACACCCTGGCTGATGATACCGGCGTTAGCCAAAGGTCAAAAGCACAACACTAGGGGCAGAACTGGGGTAGGTAATGACAACCCTTACCCCAGTTGGCTCGACAAATCAAATTACTGACGACTAGACCAAATAGACGAACCACGTAAGGTCAAAGCATTCGCGGCCTGGTCGGGCAAGCTCTGGAATCCTAGGTGCGCATAAACCGCCCCTGGGAGGAAGGGATGCTAAACCCACTTTGAGCCACGGTCGTCGAAGCCAAGACCTGCAGGGAGACTTTCTGAGAATGGCGGGAGAAATAGCTCACTCCGCGTCGGCCTCGGGAGCTATCCCTAGAGACGACCATATTATGACTAGACTGTTAGTTAAATTTACGTAAGTAGGACTTCCATGGCGGGGAGTCAGACTCCTATTCGTCAGGAGTGAAGCAGGATCCAAGGGTTCAGCAGGACCAATCCTAGATCCGACAAGTCCTTACCCCGCGAGGTGAAGGTGAAGACCACGACGGTAATCAATAATGCAGAATGAAATATGAATATATATATATGGAATGTACGCGCTCATTCGGTCCTGCGCCCACGTAAATGGACGACAACGGGTCGCCAGAGTTCTTAAATGAGTAGCATAGCGGGCACTCAAAAGGGTTCAGTGGGCCAACCCAGCAATGCCGATTAAGGCGAAGAGGACTCCCCGGACGCTCACTTCCCGGAGGACATATGAATACAAATATTGCGGCCGAAACAGGCGAAGAGGACTCCCCGGACGCTCACTTCCCGGAGGACATATGAATACAAATATTGCGGCCGAAACAGGCGAAGAGGACTCCCCGGACGCTTTCTTCCCGGAGGATATTATGCCATGGGACCACACTGTCCAATGCCCACATAAATGACGACGCATCGGGCAGTCAGAGTGCATTAAGAGATGGGGCATTGCGCGCCCCTCACAGGAGCCAAGTGGGCGGCTCACCTACGACTAATCGGAACGGCAAAACGAGCACGACAAGGAAGTTACAGCGGGCGGAACGGTTAGCTTAGTGGCACCGTAAGCCGCCCGCGGATAGATTAATCCTAGTAATAGACGTCGACACTAGACTTAAGGGGACGGAATCTAGCGACCCTAGAGACAACCGGTGTTTCTGGGGCTCGTGCGGGTGGTGATCTGGGGATTTAATTGCCCCAGGCGATCGTCCTAGGCCAAATTTAGTTATAGACGGTTGCATTTGACACGCAACCTAGGATTAAGCAAATTTAATGAACACTGTTGCAATTCAGCACAGCATCTTTCGGCAATAGATTAAGGCAACCCTCTCGGCTTAGATGTAGTTTTTTTTTATATATACCATAAGTAGAATAAGTAGTATAAGAGAACGCCGTTCGGCGCCTGATGACCCACAAATCCGTCATCAGGGTAAGTCCGATAACTCATGATAAGTTATTATAATGTAGCATAGTCTTACATTTAAGACAATTTTTTTTTAATACATATATTGAGGTAAAATTTCGGCGCCTGGCGGCCCAAATTCGTTGCCAGGGTAAGCCCAATACTACAACACATTAGGAAATGACGTCACGGCACCATATAGGGTAAGCCCGGCCATATATCGAGTAATAATAACCATGCCATTCTTTTCACAGGTAAAAAGGGGCTTCAGACTGTGGCAACGCTGCCACAGGAAGCGGCATATGGAATAGGGAATTTCAATGTTTTGTTAACCTCTCCATTTTTTTTTTGCAGGCATTGTCACCTAGAATATGACACGTGTAATTATGATTTTGCTGCCAGATAGCAGCAACATGCTATTTAATGCCCCCTTATTGTAGTATTATACCTGTGCATACTAACCTCCATTTAACATTCATTCTCACTTACACACTCACTACATTTTTTTTTACAGCTACACGTCAATAATCTGCACAGCGGGAATGATGCCTGTGGGGCATCAAGCTTGCTGGCAGATCTGCATAAAACAAAAACACTTGAAGCGTCAAAATGCGACGCAGCTTACGGCGATGAGGGCGCAACCGGCATGTGGCGGCGACCCTCATGGCCAAGTGTGCAAGCATTCACCCACAGAGGATGCTTCACAGACTATGTATTAAGAATACACTGCAAGCGGTACGACCACTCAACCGTGCCAAGAGGTGGCCGTATAGGATCAGCCGTGATACGGCAAGCGTACGTACAAACAGGTAGCGTGCACGCGAGGATCCAAACAAAAACTAGAATTATAAGGGTTTAGCGCGCTTAAGTAGACATAAGGTCATTGTAGTTCATAATTTTAAAGAGTAAACTACATACATATTCATGCGCCCACGGGCAATTATTCCAATGGAAATTCCTAAATGTCAGCATCGCAACATAATATTTTTGTCTGTTTATCAAGTTCACGTGTACACGATGTCTATATTTTTGTTTTGTTTTGTTTCGTTTGCTAAGGTAACACGTAACCAATGTCTGTGAATTGTTTTCTTTCATTTTTCTCTCTTCTAACTTCCCCATTTGTCAGGGTGTTCCGTTTTATCCCACACCAATAAATACATTTTAAATATTTCCTTTAAATTATACCCTGGAACACCCATTTTTTTCTATTCTCTCCTATCTTCTTTATTGCAGGGAGCACTTTTTCCCCAAGATAGGGCGGACGACGCAATCATCCGTTCGGCCCTGGGTTTTTCCTCTCTGCACAACTATGTAACCATGTATAACCATGTTTTTTTTTCTTTTTTATGCCGACAACGGCAATGGCGATTGGGCCTCAATAGCAATTATTTTCTTTATTCAACAGTGTTAATGCACATTTCACCATGCAATGTAAAATTTATATACATATATATCTATGTACACCCCATAACCCTCCCCTCTGAACACGGGCTGACCGCACACCTACACTTCTGCACGACGACACCCGTTCCATACGACGACGCTTACGACGCCACCACCAGAGGAGATGAGGGGGATTCAAAAACTACTACGACAACATCCCAACCCCAAGTGCCCTTCCCGGTCGCGAGGACGCGACCAAATGGAGGAAGAGGCTTGTACAATACCCAAGGGGTATGCACCCCTTAGAGATCATCCCCCCCATCATCTGTCTAAATCTCATAAAAGGCAACCCTTTAAAAGCCTACCCAATATCCATCAATACTATAAGGGCAGCTGGCTACTCCATAAAGCAGCTCAACCCTTGCGTAATTATGACACACAGCGACTTACTACAAACTGGTTCAACTATGCCACAACGCGCTGACAGAACAGAGGCTAAAGGTATAAAAGGTGCCTTAAGTGGGTCACGAGAATCTCTCCATCACCAGTGCTTCGACGAGACAGCCGGAGGCTAACGACAGTGTCAACCGAGGTGAGTCAGTCAGTCAGTGTTCAGAATCCTACTTTTGTAACCTAACACCCACAGTTTGTACTCACATTATAACATCACAAGATCCCTTAAAAGGGACTAACAGTTACTCATTGCTGACCAATAAATACTTGGTCAGTCTCTTACACTTGCATTACTGATCTACACTCTTCTTCACGTCCCCACGTCCTTCCTTACTCCCGTCACGGTCAGACGTGACACACCGTAGTAATAACGCCAACTCAGACGTCCTTGTATTCCTCACGGCGGCTCGCGTGCTCAAGTGAAGCGCGTGCCGAACCGCTGACACTAGCAAGGTGATTATATAATAAGCAGCCGGCTGGGCGACTAGTACGTCGACCCGCGTGCTAAGGCTACATCCCTTAAACCACATTTACAGTCTTTATAGGAGCGCCCCCTAGTTCCTAGCACACCACAACACACTACACTGGTCAGCTTGCCCTGTCAAGGGGAGCTACCCTTATTTAGGCACAAACTCATAAATTAGTACAGCAACTCTCCCTTTTAGATCCACCCCCAAATAAGGGATCTAAAACAATATTATAGTACGGTCAATATATACTGCAGCAATGAACACAGATATTATATTGTGTGGAAATACACATCGATACACTACAGTGATGATGAAGGGATACTAAATGGATAACGGGAATGCAGCATCTTAGCAAAATTGAGCATTTGGAATGATTATCGAGCTCGACTATGGATTTCAATAACAGAATGTTGCATAAAAAGAGGCTGAATGCAGTCTTGAGATATTGACATTACATTCGTACTTCTACAATATGAACAACCAATGGCATTTTCAACAAGGCAATCGAGCAAACCTTATACGTGTCGGGGCGATGAACTTTACAACGCGGACAGCTGTTTTGTCGAGCCGGTCGGTAACGGGTTCGATTCTACGCAGTTCCAGGCGGTACGAGGAATAAGCAACATGAAGGACGAGGGTTCAGCCCCTACCAGGAATGTGTGCTTCGAACATTCTTTTCCATTTTCTTCGAGATGACTACGAACAAGGTAGATGGAAATATTGAATATTAGTAGACAGTATGAATCAGTCATACTTTAGAATCTTCTTCTTTCACCATTTTATTCTGTAGATAGAAAATGCATTCGAGGGCTAGACTTGATACTTTTATCACTTCTGTCCCAGCATGTATTTTAGTTGTAGTTAACATTAATATTAATTGTGTTGTTATTTTTAAAGCATTACTTTTCTTTTTCTAAATTTACTTTGGCATTTAATAAAGCATTATAATCGGTTGTGAAGACACGATTTAAGGAGAGACAGGGCCAAGAATACGATAAATTTAATAAAGAATAGTCGTTAGCAAGAAGATGACCGATATCCCACTTATACTTGAACATTATTTAAAATAAATACTTGTGAATATTTAATCAACGGAACAGAGTATTTTGGCATTACATGCGGCATTGTTTGATAGATGTGTTAGTCTATTTTCATCGAGTTCGATATAGTCTTGCAATTATAGTGATTTCTAGTGTGAATAATTACGATTTCTGGATTATGCTTTTGCGATCCAATGTTTTGAATTTCTTATGGAATATGATCACTTTTTCGAGTTCGTTCAGTTTTTCAATTTTCTTTATTCTTTTGGAATTCTCCAGCTTGGTTAAGCGTTAGATTCTAATGGATTATTTGTACCTTCTTAAGACAGGCTCTTTTCCTTGGCGTAGTTTCTAACGTGTTTCCTTAGAGGAGGATCTCCATTCCGAATTTTGGATTAGACGAAAACTGAATTGTTCTTTTTATAGTGGTTACTCTATATTCTTTGAAAGAAATAGTTATGAAATATAAGAGTACAATGAAATGAGATGAACTATTATTGAAAGAAAGGAAATCTATGTATAAAATTATTCATCATGAAACGAAATGACAGTTTTGGAAAATAACCAACACTACTATTTGAACATGTGAATACATATTATTTAACACAGTTCTGATAAAAATTGTTCATGATACTCTAACGTTTGTCTATTATGAAACAGTGTATTTTTCGATTGTTGTATAAAAGCTTTTGGATCTTAAAAATGTTTGGTGATTATTTATAGCTATTGAGAGCTAACATACGTGTAGAACAATTAATGTTTGCGAGAATTGAGTTATATTGAGGCAGATATTAGACATCGATGGGTGGTCAATATCAGATTTCCAGTATTTAATAAGCTAATGAGCTATTACTCAGTAAATTAATGTGTATTATTTTTGTGGTGATTAAGAATATTCACTTTGAAGTCATTCTGGGAATTGATTTTATCACTCGAGCCAGAATGGTCATTGACATGGACAAGAGGATAATCAAATTCCAAGAGAAAGCTGTTAGGAAGATAGCATCTGAGAATCTAGATCTTGACTATGATGTAGAAAACCTAGTCAGAGAAGAGATTTTAGAAAACATGATAAGCCAAGTCGAACAAGAGAGAGAGAGAGAGCGATATGCACTTCACGCCGAGGGATTTAGTGAAATAGAACAGGAATTTCGTAAATTGATCAAAGAATTTGATGACATATTTGATGACAAGCCAGGCCTAATTAAGAATTTTAAGTATCAGATCAGATTGAATGATGACTCTCCCTATCAAGCAAAATTGTACCCTATACCTGACAAGTACTATTAAGAAGTCAGAGAGATTATTAAGAAAATGGAAACAGAGGGTATCATAAAGAAGCAAGCTTCATCCTACTTAAACCCGATTACAGTGGTTAAGAGGAGCAATGGACAATTACGTCTATGTTTAGACGCCAGGAAAATTAATTCACGCATTCATTTAGAAATGGACAGACCTCCCAAGATCAGGGATCTACTGAGGAAATTTAAAGACAAGGCATGCTTCAGCGTTCTAGACCTGACAGCATCATTTTATCAGGTGGAGCTTACTGAGGACAGTAGGCAATACACAGGATTCTTATTTGATCAGACGACCTGCGTGTTCTGTCGTGTTCCGTTCGGAATGATCAACAGCGGTCCAGCTCTCATCAGAGCACTTGATAGCAAGTTATCGGACGAGGTAAAACGCAGTGTCACGTGTTACATTGACGACCTCATTATTGCTTCGGCTAATGTGGAAGAACATTTAGCAGACCTTAGAAGACTGTTTCTAGAGCTACGTGAGGCAAACATAAAGGTCAATTATGACAAATGTCACTTTATGAAAGAAAGGATTAACTTTTTGGGTCATAATATCGATCAATTCGGCTACCATCCAAATCTCAAGAAGATCGATGAGATAGCGAATTTCCCTAGGCCAAAGAGAATCAAGAACCTACGCCAATTCCTAGGCATGTGTCAATTTTTGAGTAGACACTGCCCAGGATACTCAGTGACCATGGCACCATTGTACGATCTGCTGAAGAAAAACAATCGATGGAAGTGGTCGGATCTAACTGAACAGGCCTTCGAGAATGCAAAGACTATGCTGAAGGAATGTGTCAAGTTGGAATATCCGGAATTCAGCCGTACGTTCTATATAGAATCAGACGCCTCCAGAGTAGGTTTGAGCGCGGTCCTGTATCAGAAAGACGAACAGGGGAATAAACACTACATTGATTTTTGCAGCAGAAAATTAAGACCTCACGAAGAAAAGTATTTTACGACAGAGCTTGAGGCTTTAGCCTTTGTCTCAGCCCTACAGAAGTGGAAGAAGATACTCCTGGGAGACCAAATAGTAATTATTACTGACCACCGAGCTCTGCAATTTATGCTCCAATCAGATTTGTCAAGTGATCGTTTGACGCGATGGATGTTGTTCATTCAACAGTTTAACGCTACCATCAGACATCAACCTGGCAAAGATAATCTTCTTGCAGATGCACTTTCAAGAAATCCTGTAAATAAATTGGCGATAAACATTGTACAATTGGAGGGGGAAAACGAGGTAACCCTGGAAAAGCTACGCAAGTTAGCTGTGTCACAGAAAAGACACACTCCAATAAGACTTATGTACATATATTTGAAAGGCTACATGGATAAATTGGATCGGGACTATCATGCAACCAGGCGAAATGCTGAACGCTATACTCTCTGTGGAGATGTAGTGTGTAAATATGTGGACAAGCACAAGAGAAAACTAAGAATAGTAGTGCCTCCAAAGTTAATTGTGCCGTTGATTTGGTTGACGCACAGAACTATAGGTCATGGTGGTTTGTACAAGACCATGAAGACCCTACAAGAAACGTTTTACTGGCCTAAACTACGTCAATCTGTTGCGAGAGTTATCAGGTCTTGTGACAGCTGCCAGAGAACCACGCATCCTTCTGCTATCTCTAAAGAGGAACCTAGGGCTATTATTCCCTATAAAGCCCATGAACTTATGGCCTGCGACCTGTTCGGTCCGTGTCCGAAAGGTGCCAGGGGTAACCAGTTCCTACTTGTCACCGTAGATGAGTTTTCAAAGTTTGTAAATCTAGACCCAATGCAGAATGCAACATCGGCACAGGTTATCAGTCGGTTAGGACAGAGTGTTTTCAAGAAAGCTGGAAGGCCGGAAACAATATTATGTGATCACGGAACACAGTTTACCTCACAAATGTTTAAAGTTGCCATGCAAAGGTTTGGAATACGCCATGTATTTTCAAGTGTCAGATATCCAGAGTCCAACAACTCAGAACGTTTGATGTCTGAGGTTTCAAAATTCGCACGCCTGTATTGTCCGAACGATCATCCCAGTTGGGTGAAATATGTACCTCTGATGGAGACTTGTCTGAATACGACACATCATGAGAGTTTAGGAGATATCCCTATGTTAGTCCACCACAATAAGAAGCCAGAAAGAGCGTGGGATGAGTTAACACAATTCCTCACTAAGGATGCTGAACCATCAGAGCAGGAAAGGGTGGATAATGCCCGAGAAAGCCTGATGATTGCGGCGGAAAAGAGGCAGAAAAGTTATGTAGGAAAGCGCTATAACCCGCCTCTAGAACAGAATAACTTAATTCTTATACGTAAGTCAACTAAAACTGACGTAGCGAGGAAGATCTATACCAAGTTCAGTAACCTGTACATTGGCCCCTACAAGGTAGGCAGAGTGTACGGGAACAACAGCTATCAGATTTTGGACATCCTTACTGGCGAGGAAATAAGGAGATTCAATGCGAAGAACCTCAAAAGATATTATGAAAAGATTGAAAAATAACAAAATACTGCTCATGAAGTGAATATCAAGAATGATAAAATAAAAGTATTGTCACACTTTTATTTCTTGAGTTGGGAGGGAGATGAGACCGTATTTTGTAATGAGTTGGATCTATGTTGGACAGGTGTGTACTCAGGTGCATTCCTGCGGCGCTATTTGCACGGCACACAGCGCATGGATACTCTGTGGCGAGGTTAGGAGCAAATAGGCAGCCCGCTCTACTTCCTTGAGCACGTGCTTTGTTTTAGTACAAGAGAGGTCTACAAAATGGAGACGGCAGTAACGTCAATCTGATGCAACATGATATACTTTGATATAGTAGCCATGAAACAGAATAGTAATTGACAAATGCATTATGTTTAGAGAAGAGGAAACTTGAGTGTATTTCACACATAAATAAATGCAGAGAACAAAATATCAGAATATTATCGAACATGATCCAGTGTCGATATCGATAGTCAATATCGTTCCTCAACGAACAGCACTATGGGTTTCGCAGAGCAGTAAGCAAAGATCTGTCCAGGCAAAGACACGAGATTGCAATATACTTCGTTGGAAGTACGACACTCATATCGTGCGCAAGCAACGCGGACGTGTATTTACTTAACGTTAGACAGTTCGTAACGAAAATTTTTATGTCTCAGCTCATTATAGCTGAAGACTGTGTTAAACTTCATCATCAGGAGCAGTGAACTTTGTATTCACCAGGACTTGTGTGATATTTTCTATGCCAGTCCAAGACTTTATTCTACAACAGTACAGTTTACAGTATACAAGCATATTATCATTATGACTTCAGAACAGAAGTTGATTGAACGGATACTTCATCAAGACATGACTATGTCACTTATGGGCTAAAATGGAAAGCAGGAATGCGATGCAATAGTGGAATTGACTACTTAGGATGATCACCAGCACCAAACATGGATTATTATAACAGCAGAAAACTCTTTAAGAAGAGGTGGATGTTTATTGTACATTCATACTGTAACTGCATGAAATATGATGGCATACTACGAATAAGCTCCAGCTATATCTTGGGAACGTGTGAGAGCGATGAACTTGTTTCGCGAACAGCTGTTTTTCCTTTTCAAACGTTCGGACTCGGGTTCGGTTCTCTACAAGATCCAGTCGTATCGAGGACAACGCGACCTGATGAACGAGGGTTCAGTTCCAGAACGAGGACAGTGTGTTTCTCGCATACTCCTATTTCAACCAGATGGCAACGTACAAGGTAGCTGACCACCCATTTTCATAGTAGACAGTATGAATTAGACATACTCTAGAGTGTTCCTTTTCACCAATTTTTCTTAGTAGTTAGAAAATGCACTCCAGGGCTAGACCCGATCCTCTATCGCTTCTGTCTTGTAGTGTATTTTATTTTTGTAGACAACATTAATATATTATAATGCTATTTTTATGCATTAATTCACTTCTTTCTAAATTTGAGCATTTAATGGAATTATATAACTTGTTGAGAAGATTAATATGAAGAGTAGGGAGAAGACTACGATAACTTTATGTAAGAATAGTAGTTAGCAAGCAGATGACCAATACGCTACGTATACTTGAAGATTATCTGAATAGACATTTCTACGAATTTCGAATTATGAATTTGAACACTTATGCATTTCATGCGAGTTTCTTTAATAGACGTGCGGGTCTATTTTTCATCAAGTGCAGTATAAATATGGAAACATAATGATTTATAGAGTAGATATTTGCGATTTATGGATTAATTTTGGCAATCTACAGCTTTTGAGATTTTTCTTTTTGGAATTGTCTTAGACACTAATTAGATCGTTCAGTTTCTATTTTGTTCATGATTCGTTTGTTGAACTCCATCCTGGTTAAGCGTTGGATTCTAATAGTTTTCGTGTACCTTCTTAAGACAGGCTCATTACTATGGTGTAGGATCTTTCGTGTTTCTTTGGGTGAGGATCTCCAGTCGAGTTTTTGTCTAGTAGAGCTGAATCGTTATTTTTACAGTGATCTATCCACAATTTCTTGAAAGATATACTTATGAACATGAGATTATAATGAGAAATAAATTACTATTGTAAAATGATTGTATAAAATATTTTCGTTACAAAGCGAAATGTTAATGTCGAAAATTCACAAGCACTCTTATTTGAACAGCTGATTATACTATATTTGCCTTTGTTCTGATAAAAAATTGTCCATGATACTTTAACTTATGTTAATTTGATGCACGATATTTCATGACTTTTATGTAAAAGCTTATTTGAACTTAATGATGTTTGGAAAAATGTTTACAAGCTATGGAGAGCTTATCTATGAATGAAGCAACGTGTGTTTTCGAATTTGATTGTTATAATGAGATATTAGACATCAATGGTTGATCTATGTCATTTTTCTGTCCAGTATAAATTAGCTTTTGAGCTATGTCTGAATACAATTATGTGTATATTTTGAACGTGCAGTTTAGTCACGAATATTAATACTAAAAGTCTAGTATGAGGTTAATACATCCAACATTTAAGTAAAACAGCATTGCGATAATTGTTCTAGAATGGATTGTTCAAATTAATAACATTTGTTTTTGGAGGAAGGTTAAATGGAAAGACAAGTAATAATATTGATATAATCCTGTAATAATAACCACTAAAAGCTTTAGAGATAATAATAATAACATGAATAACTATGTGATTTAAAATGTTGTTAACATTTTTATGCTTTGATAATGCGTTCGATAAACTTAACCATTCGTCGAACATGCCATGATTTGACTTTAACTAATACTATAGAATGCTTATTGATGGAATCGAATTTATTACTGATGAAGAATTTGAACGTGTACAATAATGTATAAATGTAAATAATATCATAAACTTTGAGGATCATTTAAATATGTAACGAGTGTATATAATAATGTTTAAATATTTTTGAAGCTGTCTTTACATGCGATTAGGATGCTGTATTTTGATAGCATTTTTGATTATGTTTCGATGCTAATGTCATTATGAGATTTCTACGCTTTAGTAGAGGCGAATTATTTTGTTTAGTGGAGAGATAGTCCACCATGCAACAGTCTTTAGATTAATAAACTGTTGGTCAATTTTAAATACTTCGGATGTCTTGGTCATTTATACTAGAAATAGGATGCGCTTCGAGGACCAGTGGGTCAGTTTTTAGGATGCCTAGCGCCACGCTCGAGATTAATTTAGTCATTTTTAGAGTCTCGTTAGCTCACTTTGAGTTATTTTTCGTTTTCATTTCATCGACCACTGGCATCTTCCTATCGCATTCTTTATAAGAGAGGTATCCTTATCCCTGGTTGATCCTAGTTGGTAGAATTTTAGGGGCATTTCAGCCGGGCGCTTCCATATTCTACGATCCAGCAGTTCTATCGGATTCCAACAGGTAGGACCACGTGGATACGGGTGCAGTACCTTCCCGGCATTTGCCCGAAGACGAAGTGGAAAACCACGGAAAACCACTTCGAGGATGGCTCAGGTGGGAATCGAACCCCTCTCCTCATTTGGACCACCCGAGGCTGAGTAGACCCCGTTCCAGTCACATACCACTTTTCAAATTTCGTGGCAGAGCCGGGAATCGAACCCAGGGCCTCCAGAGTGGCAGCTAATCACGGTAACCACTACGCAACGGAGGCGAACTTGTGATTGTGGGCTAGAGATAAGCACCCAGGTGACCTCTGACCGGTGCTCATGAGTGTAATAGTCTAATAATAGCCCGTGCCGTAGCCGTGATCGTTAAAAACGTGCACCACGACCGCGCGGGCAGCTGAAGCAAGTCCGGAGATCGTAGGTTGGAATCCTGAGTGTGGTGTTTCCTCGTTTTTTTCCACACTCCCTCCTTCCAAATGCTGGGATAATACCTTATTTCAAGTCCCGGAGCACTTACCCCATTGATAGTACAGCTGCACACACTACAACAGTCATGACATAAATATAGGTTATCAGCAAGCTCAGCACATATCCAAGTACACGGGATTGATGTCCAAGGTGACCCCAAGCCCCTAAAATGAATTTATAAACGAACATCGTATTGCTGTCATTAACCACAAACTTTTAATTACATTATGCGCCTTCATTGTTAAGGAGTTTAACGGGTTATAAGAAAGCCTTGAAGCTAATTGCTAAGCCACTGGTATCTGTCGATCTTCAGAGAGGAATAACGAACGTAGAATTGCGGTCGATGAGAGCTGTCTCTAGATTCACGTATGTTTGTACGGCCATTTCATCACATAGACACCGGCGGCTACAAGCTTGTCAAACATGTGAAGCTGTAATGACTTGGTTGGACAGTTCACAGAAACAAACATCAAAGAAACCAAGTAAACTACTCCCGTCATCGAGACTTATGATGTGTACCCGGAAGTTAAATACACGAGGATAGGACTCTTATCCTCGGGGTTGCGCTCAATTCTCTTCATGTTAAATTCACGTACTATCCTGGATTGTGGAGAACACAGGGTCTATATACAGATTAACACACACGAGAAGTGTTAAAAATGCAAAAATATTTAATTAACTATACAAGATACAGGAAAAATAAAAGTTAACAAGTAGTTCCGTAAAGAACTATACAGATTATTTTCATATATCCTACTCATGTTAATTGCCTCTATCAACATAAAAAAATTCAATTTTATTGTTGTAATAGATTCGTAGATATTGAGAACTGTCTAAATATTTCAGATGGTCGCCATGTTGGATATTTACATATGTACTATTACATGAAGATTATTGTGTACGTGTGGTATTCAAACTTCAATCGCATGATTAGGACACAAGAAGTACAAACGAGATTTTAAAATTTCGCACAGCTGCCATCTTGTGGTTATGAAAACAATTGAAATAAATTAGATGCCAGTGGATTAACATTTGTATAAGCATTTAACGTACAAAGTTTCACTGGACTCGGATGGTTAAATTGCGAGAGACGTCCATTTAAACATTTGTACTTCGCGTCGCCCCCATGTTGGATTTGTGCTCACCAGGTTACTGTAAGTCCTATAGGTGAACTTATGTTCATAGCCTCTATGGACATAAAAAATCAGTATGATTGCTCTAAAAGATTCGTAGATATTGAGAACCGTCTAAATATTTCAGATGGTCGCCATTTCGGACTGTTATATGTATAGGCCATAGAATTATGTACCATTAAAGAAAAATTATTGCGTAGCTTCATTATTGAAACTTTCACTTCGATCGTATGATTACGACACAGGAAAGAGAAACTTAATTTTAACATTTCGCACAGCCGCCATCTTGAGGTTATGTGTGTATGTATGTCTACCCCTTATTATTCCCGTTTTCCAACGGGGTCGGGGATGAGATGCGATGGAAGTCTTTGTGGCGATGTTTTTACGACCGGATGCCCTTCCTGACGCCAACCTCATGACAGGAGTTAATGAGAGATGAAATGAATGATGGTGAATGAAACTGGGAAGGATGTGGAAGGAAGCGACCGTGGCCTGTCAGAAGGTACCGTCCCAGCATTTGCCTGGTATTGAAAATGGGAAACCACGGAAAACCATTTCAAGGACGGCCGACGGTGGGGCTCGAACCCACGCGTCTACCGAGTCAGCAGGGAGCTTGGCCCCATGACCTAACGCTGCGCTTTAGCCAGCGTAGCCACTACTGTCGGTCTTGAGGTTATGTAAACAATTGAACTAAATTAGATTCCAATGCATTACAATATGTATAATCATTTACTGTACCACATTTCACTGCGCTCAGATGGTTAAATCGCGAGAAAAGTTTATTAAAATGTTTCAAATTCGCTTGGCCGCCATGTTCGTTTTGTACTTTATAAGTTTTCGAAAGTTACATAAATACACTCGCAGCAGTGTCCTTTATCACCGTACAAAGTTTCAGGTTGCTATCAGTAATAGTTTCGCAGAAATAGAATGCAAGTGAAATATTTCGCACAGCCGCCATTTTGAACTTTTGTAAACAAGTGAACTAAATTAGACGCCAGTGCATTACAAAGTGTATAAACATTTGCTGTACCAGGTTTTATTACGTTTGGATGGTTAAATCGCGAGAAAAGTCTATTTAAAAATCTCAAATTCGCTTGGCCACTATGTTGGTTTTGTAGTTACCAGGTTTTTGAAAGTCTCATAGGTGAACCTCTAGTAGTTCCCTTTATCACCCTACAAAATGTCAGGGTGATATCGGTGATAGTTGCGGAGATATTGAATGCTGGTGAAATATTTCGCACAGCCGCCATGTTGGATTGGTGAGACGTAATAAAATTTGAAGGGCACGGTTGGGGTCGGCCGAAATGTTGCTATGACCTTACCGAGTTTCATTGAAATCGCACCAGCCGTTTAGCATTTATTAGGGACACACACACACCCCACACACACACACACCACACACACACATACGCACACACGTACGAAAGGTGATCTCATAAGCCTATTTTTTTTTTTCATAAAATGAAAATAGGTTAAATAATACGGTAAAACAAAAGTTCAGAATTCAAAAATGAACAAAATTTTCAGTCAATGTACACTGGAAAATTCAGATTGCTCTCTCACTTATAAGGCGGATGACGAGATCATCCTGGAAGTGGTTTCCATGGTTTCTCCTTTCTACTTGAGGAAACTGCTGGGATGGTAACTAACTTAAAGCCACGGACACTTCTTACCCAAATCCTACCTCGATTAATAGTACACACTCAAGTACGGACATCACACAGTGACACAAGTTATCAGACAGCTTCTACACGCATCCAAGTACACGAGACTACATGACCACGATGTCACAAAGCCCCCAAATAATCAACAACAACTCTAATTCTGCTGAAATTAATCACCAGCAAAGAAATTTTGATCGACCGATAATAGCAAGATGACGGAATTCGCGTATCAATATTTGGGGTACAGGATCTCTATTGTAGCTGAAACACATGGCCGGTGTCTGGTGAGGTGAGAGAGAAGAGGGGATTGTGTGGTAGGCAGAATACTATATGTAAACGCTGAGTTTGGGTGTGATTTGACCACTAACGCTGTCGTCCCAATAAGAATAAGAGCTGCACTGCACCACTCCGAATTCTCCTACTTGACCTTGAGACGTCATAATGCAGCCTTGAAACAATACAAACCCCATTAAATATGTCCCGTTCCGTTCAGTTTGTTTTGTTCCGTTTTTTTAAAGCGGAACGTTCCGAACTGTAACGTATCGGATATCCCTCTGTTCATTTCGGTACGAGACCGCGTAACGGTCCACCCGGCTCCAATCTGGTGTACCGGTACATGCTCGGCCACCGTTCCACTGTTCCAGACACCGGGTATGGTTTCCGACTCCGTTCCGTTCCAGGACAGGTACGTTACACATTGGAACAGACAGCGGTAACGTTACAAGTTGGAAATAACCTTGGAGATAACGGAATGTCTCCGTTCCACATTGACGAGAGTTCCGTTCCGGGTCCTGTTCTCAACATAAGCTCACGGCCACCTCCTTCAAATCCTCACCTGCATTACAAATACACACACGAATACAGCCACTACAATATCAGAGGTAATGAGACAAAAATTCACACACACCCAAGTACACAGGGATGAATGGCCACGATGTCCAAGCTCCTCAAACTAAACGACAACATTTTACGAGCCGACATTGCATGACTCAGAATACCATGGAATTTCGCCGCCCTTCATACATCCGCCTGCCTCGGTCGGGAATTGAGTCCGCGATCTAGGGGTCACTGATGCACCAAGGAAGCATGTGAGGGTAAATAGAAATACAGGAAATGGTCTCAAACGAAATACTGTGTTAATGGACACCATGTAGAGGAAAGAAGCAAAGCTAAACAACTGATGTAGGGCTCAAAAGGAATCGTTGGGAATACTTGTCAATCAAATATTTATAAGATTACTAATTGTATCAACGAGAGAAATTACTACTAGTTTGGTAAGAGCTCTAATTTTAATTTTTGGTCGGTGTAGGATTTTTTAAGATGATTAAACGTAAACTTTTGGGATACATTCAATTTCCAAAAGGCCCAAATAAACAAGGATTTGTTTTTTTACCTCAGCTTTTTGCGGATGTTATTAAGCTTTTAACGAAGGAATCAACACATCCATTATTGCCTACCGTAAATCACTTTATGGTGTGGTGAAGAATGGGGAAAATGCACACGAGTGGTGCAATCTGGGAAAAGCTTTGTACTGTCGCCAAAAGAAAAAAGAAAAATGAAAGAGCGCACCCTTGATAACTGCTTTGGCTAAGACTGACTGCGTGGCGCAGCGGTAACGGTCTGGTCTGCTGTACCCAAGGTTGCAGGATCGAATCTTGGCGCAATCAGTTCGCAAATCTGAGGGGATCGCGTCAGTAGATTTACTGGCACGTTGGAGATCCCCTTTGGGACAGACTTCCAGCACCCCGGAGTCTCTAAAAGCCTCAGCAAGTTAAGTTAAAAGAGGCGTAAAACCAATAACATTATTAGTCTGTATAGTTTTGGCCAAGCCCCATCTGCGGATTTACGCTAGAGCCTTTAGAAGGGTGTCCGAAATTATGAGTATAATTATGCTGTATTCTCATTCCTTTGAGTTTGGTCTCTGGGATCGAGAAATAGAGACTCCAGATGTCCTACATTGCCCAAGCTAATTTCCAACTTTTCGTTTGCCTTTTTCTATGAAACTATTAACAGGAACTAATCGAATATTTTCAGGGACGTTCTTCAAGACTCTCTCCTTACTTTGATACTGAAAATTAAAATCCACAGCCTGTTTCCAGTCGACCGACCGGGTCAGTGAATGGTATGAACGGCGAGGATATGAACTGTGCCAGCTGCCAAAGCCTGTCACACTCCCCTCGGGCAATGATAAAATGAATGATAGATGAAATGAAATGATAGTGGAGAGTGTTGCTGGTAATTTGTGACAGGGAAAACCGGAGTACCCGGAGAAAAACCTGTCTGCCTCCGGATTGTCCAGCATAAATCTCACATGGAGTGACCGGAATTTGAACCACAGACCCAGCGGTGAGAGGCCGGCGTGCTACCGCCTGAGCCACGGAGGCTTCCTTATTTTGACACAGGATTTCTTAAAATAAAAGTATTTTTGAACTCTCATGAATCGTTCTAAAATCACACAATTTCCAACAACACTTGCTTGAACATATCCTTGTGGCAAAATTAAACTTAAATTAAATTTTGGAAAACTGTCATGTGAAAATATAACACATTTAAGGAGAAATTACATCTACAACTTTCAGCTTAGTATGTCAAAATTTAGGGGCAGATGACCTCGTAGTTCCGCCCCTTAAAACAACATTAACTAACTAATAACTAACTACGTCAAAATGTTTCGAAAATTAAAGGAAATGGAATATCTAGAAAAACATTATAAAGAGAAATTTGAATCATAGATTTTCTGGTTTTTAGGATAAGTCATTACCATAGGATTCCTCTTCTTCCATTTGAATCACTAGCATCAATTTTGCTGTTGTTCCATGTTTCTTAAACGTTCTTTTGTATCTATTGTCTAATAGAAGTAAAAATGTACTTTGGTGGGTTTACTAATGTATTCATGTCTACTCCTTATTGCTCCCGTTTTCAACGGGGTTGGGGATGACATGCGATGAAAGTCTATGTGGCGTATTGTGCCCAACTCTAGGAATGGGTATTCCAAGTTTCAGACACCTAGATATCAAGGGAAAGGCTGTAGCCGCTTTTGAAAGTTCAGATATTTGAATATCGCGCTACATTGCTTCGAGAAGCATTTAGAAGAATTTTACCGATAGTTGGATGTCAAGTGACGTAGCGAGTAATAGCAGAGGTGGAGGCTATTTATTGATTAAATAGTTAACTATGGAGCAGAGACTTGAGACTGGGATCAGATTACTGGCACGGCCAAATGAAAGAGAATGCAATTAGTATCAAGTAAATCGGACCAGGGATTCAAGAGATATGAGGATTTCCAGATATCAGGCGATGACGCGTGACCCTGACCGTTTTGAATAAAAGCCAGCTGGAGCAGGCATGGTTAGCTCATTCTAACACAAGCACTTGGCAAGCAAGTTGCGTCTACGCTGAGCCAAGGCACATGGTTGCCGTATCTACGCAGAAGTTCTTTTCAAGTCGTGATAGTCACGAGAAGTGCTGCGCAAACGAGTTGGAACTTAGTAAGTTTCTGGTGAGGAGAATCACTGAGGTGATTGTTTTTCTACAGACATTGGTGGAAATATTTATATTTCTGCAAGGACATATGCTAGACTTTGTCTAGAAAATAGTATTTTGTCACAGTCCAGTAGTAACTTAATACTTGGATGTTTAAATCCATTTCAAGTCAGTTTTCATTTTTGTAACGAGTTAACCACTTCGATCTGTCAGTACACTGAAGACTAGTCTATAACGGTGGCGTTCATTAGTCTACGCAAGGGAAACTGCAGGTTGCTTAGCGCATGGCAGATGGTGATATTAATAAACCATGCCCAGGGAACGATCTTCAGAACAGCCGTTAAATGCTTAGACTGTCAATGTTTTTCTTGTACTGATGAGATTACAGTGAGTTATGTTACAACTGACATATCTAAGAAGAGATCACTTAGATCTGACCCTATTTAAACAAACTGTTATGGCTTTGATAGAAGCCCATATTAAAATGGAACCACGGTTTATTCCAACGTCAAAAGATACTACCACTATGTCTGACTAGACGAATTGTGGGTCTACAATGGCGGCCGATACAAGGATTATACGTGCTTGTCCGATAGGGCATGTCTACGGATAAATCTGGTACAGACCAGGTTTACTACACTTCAAGACCATCAAGAAATGTAAGCCACATTTGAATTATATTATGCCTAGCTAATTGGAACAAACTATTTTCTGCAGATGACCAACACATTTTTTTCGTCGTATTTAAATCTTGCAATGATTTACGCAAGACTTGTTAGAGTTATTCTGAGCATTTTCAACACTCAGAACAGTTTAGGATCGATGACCGAGCATTTCGAAGATTTATTTGAATTTTTCATATTTTAAGGAAACCACGGAAAACCCCCGATGTAACTGTAAAAGTTAAATTTATTTTTGTTAAGGAATGGATATTTTTTCCATATTTGAAGGTTCGAACATGTGGATTCTCACATAATGAGATGATAATTAAACATATTTAAAATGATATAACAAATAATAATAATAATAATAATAATAATAATAATAATAATCCACTAATAATAATAATTTTCATAATTTTTCTAAATAATTCTTGGATATTATATTTTCTAATAATCATATGTATTGAGAAAGAGCCTATGAAGTAGTTTAATCATTTCTAGTCTGGAACAGGAGATTTTCCGAAGGAGAGTGGTTAGCGCAAGCCCGCATTCAACCAACATGTCAGTTCTGGTTGAACAGTTGATATTTGCATTGAGCAAAGTATATGTTTCATATAACACGGAGAGGCATGAAACGGGAAGCAAATGATATTTGTATCAAATAGGATATTTTTGTATTTATATAAAATCATGACGTAAATACACTCGAAAGTGAAATAAAGATTTTCATAAGATGGTAAATTCACGGGTTAAACTGAATGGTAAAATAAAATAAACTTGTAAGTTTATTAATCTTCCAGTGTTGATAACAAGCAGAGGCTTGATTTATTGTATAAATTTTGGGAAGAAAATTTATGTGTGGAGTAGTTGAAATGCCATTCCCAGGTGCGCATGTTAAGTCGCAGGAATGAAGAGGATTTTTCGAGCATCAATCAAATAGCAGGTTCGATGGCTCAGGTTTATAGTAGGAGTATTGGAACTACACATTTCGTCGTATGAATAACCCGAAGGTTATTTCTTTAAAACCATCAGTTCTTATTTCAACCTTGTTTACGAATTCCATTTAGACTTTGATTTTGCTAGAACCCGGATTTGTCATGATAGTAGTTTATTCTTCTACAGAGGAAGACCTTTGCCGTTGTTGTTGTAATATTGTGTTCTTACACAAATAATAGAATGGGCCACTGCCAATTAAAAATAATTCTTTAACCACGAATAATTTGAAGGATATTTTCAGTCCTAGTGCCATGAACTAAATGAATTCATTATAAAACTACAATTCTAATTTCCGCATTCTGTCGAAGAATTGCAAGTTGTAAAAGTTGCTAGAAATGGCCATAAATATAAATATTTTTTTCATAATGATTCCAAGTGGAAAATCTAATAGTTGAATGGTTCAACCATTTATTGATCAAGTTGATGATTCAGAAATCATATATTTTGTTTGGAACTTGAAGTTCATAATCGAGTCACTTCTCGAATGTTTAATGTCAGAAGAACAATTAATTGTTGTTGTGCTTCGCACAGTTCTTCGATGCTATGCTCAAAGGTCAAATACTTTTCAGATGTTATTAATATGTGTTAATAATTTGTGTTGCTACGATGATAATAATATTTTCGACGATATATTTTTGAAACTGGAAAAACAAGTGAAAGTTTAAAATTCTATAAACATTTATTCTACGAGTGTTAATATCATGTAAATAGTCAAACAGTGATCTACGTTATTTCCAGTATAGACAATTAATTTTGAACTGGAATTAAATATTAATAATTTTGGAACACAGTCCACAGGACTATTAATCGGACTTGTGTTTCCAAAAAGATTGTCAAATGTGTTTGGAAGATTTCTGTATATTGTGTGTAAATAAGAGTGTGGATCGCCACACGTGAATGATGCTGCTTTGAGCATCTTTGCAGTCAGATTTTTTAACTTTAAAATAAACTGAGATAATTTTACCAGATGTGTTACTCCCAATTAAATCTCCTTCTATCCTTATTGTTGCATTGAGCCAAAAATCAGCAAAGCATTTTTTTAATTTGATGTCGTTTTTGCGATTTGCTTTAACCCATCTGGCGCTCCGGGATATTTTGACTATCGTGCTGACTGATTATTGGTAAAATGCATATGTGGTCGTGCGGACTCCGGTCTGAACGGGCACATAAAATAAGATAGAGAGAGAAATGGCTTCGAACGTGGGTCCCGATTTAGACATGGTCAATCGCATGCCGATTTTAAATTGTGATAATTTTTATAGAAATATTTTGGGAGTTGAGAGATGTCTGGTTTGGATGAATAAATTAGTAGGAAACCCAATTAGTGGGGAAAATTAAAAATTTAACTTGGTTAATAATTAGAATGGGTTTGATAATTTTGATAATGGCAACATTAGGGCGTCAAGTAAATTCAGTAGTAAACGTTCGATGACTGGACATACACATTATTAGAATCCAGGTGGAGGATATTTGAGACTTGCATATTTTTCTTGTGATATTGTGGTAAATGTAATTTGTAAAAGTAGAGAATTTTGTTTTTCCATCACGTCGATATTAGGACAAATCTCATTTTATTATAGTGTTCCAATTAGCTATTCATATTTCTTGTTCTAGTTATAAGCTTGTGTTTGCCACTGTTGTATACCCCTAAGTTTTGAATAATAATTGAAATTATGGAAGAAATGATGAGGATGATGAGGAGTTTGGAGGAGAGTTCAAAAGAGGCTGGACTGCATGTAGCAGCCATTATGAAAGAAAATACTGAGGCTTTGGAAAGGAAACTTAAAGAAAATTCTGATAAACTTAAAGAAAGTTTAAACGATAAACTTAAAGAAAATTCTGATTCTTTAGAAAATAAACTTAAAGAAAATTCCGATTTGTTAGAAAGCAGGTTAAAAGATAACTTGAAAGAAAGTTTAGATGAAAAACTTAAAGAAAATTCTGATTCTTTAGAAAATAAACTTAAAGAAAATTCTGATTCTTTGGAAAATAAACTTAAAGAAAATTCTGATTCTTTAGAAAGCAGGTTAAAAGGTAACTTGAAAGAAAATTTAAATAGTAAATTTAATTCAATGGAAAGTAAATTTAAAGAGAATTCTGAAATTTTGAAAATGACACTTGAAAGTAAAATGAATAAATTATGCGATAAAACACATGAGCTCGAAACTTCATTAGCTACTAACGCGAGTTTAATGGACGATAAATTTCGCGATGCCGATCTTCGATCTCAAAGCTTAGCTGATAGGATAGAACATGGTCTTAGGAAAGTTGGTGAAGACATGGTCAACCTGGAAGTCAGAGTGAAGAAGGAGAGTAACGAGATGGGAATTCTAGTTGTTCAACGTTTAACGGAACAATTCAAAGAACTTGTCATGGGAGAAATAAGAGAAGGTGTGATTAGTGAGTTGCAAACTGAAATCAAAACCACAGTTGTCAATGAAATTAAAGACACACTCAAGCTGGAGAATCAAGAGGGAATCAAGGAGATTAGGGAATCTTTGTCATCCCATATTGAAGTAATTGCCAAAGATATCCAAGCAACTCAGAAGGACATATCAGATATGACAGGGTCATTGAAAAGTCATGAGGCTGTTATGAACCAGATATCCATTGATGTTAAAGACAATTGTAAAGAGACTGAAGCAATCAAGAAGATGGCAGAAGAAAACCAGAAGGAACTTGAGGCTATGAAAACTCAAATCAAGGATGAGAAACAGTCTGATCATCTGTTGAAAATGCCAAATGTAAGGGGAAAGGAACAGATACAGATAAATCTAGGAGGAGCTAGAGAGACTGATAGACAGGATGAGGTCAGGACAGTATTTCAATCCAACCCCATAACTGTATTTAAGAATATAGAAGATAAGCCTTCTAAATTTTCAGGGCGAGATTCTGTAACACCCGTGGAATTTTTGAGAGAAGCAGGTGATTACCTGAAAGATTCTAAGATCCCTAAAGAAAGACAGAACCGAGTGATAGGGAAGTTTTTGGAAGGTCCTGCACTTCTTTGGTTTATAGCATTTAGATCCACTCTAACCACTTTTGAGGAGTTTTCTCGTGGGCTATTGAAGAAGTTTTGGTCCCCGGAAACCCAACAGCAAGTCAGAGCAGAGTTATATTCGAAGAGATTCTCGACGTCACAACCTACTAGATACTCTACGTACTTTTCTGGACAGCTGTCTAAACTTCAACATTTAGATCCGCCAATGCCAGATAACGAGTTGATTACTGCATTGATACGTCAGTTTCCAGCAGACGTCCAGAGGACTTTGATCGCTGCTGATATCTATAATATGGAACAATTTGATGAAGTATTACAGAAGCTGGATCATACAAACGCTCAATTCTTCCATCAGAAGGGAGTAAAGAATAACAACGCTGTGTATGCTGTTATGGCTGATAGTTATTCTCAGACACCTCGAGAGATTCGAGAGGAGCGAGAAGAGAAAACGCCGAGGGAAGATCCAAATAAGAGAGGATGGAACCAGTACAGTAACAGATACAGGTACAAGCCATATGCAAGACCGGATGGTGGTAATCGATACAATACTCGATGGAGAAGACCACGAGATACTCAAGGAAGGTACCAGGAAAGAAGATATTATGGTAGAAACAACTACAATAACAGAGAGAATGTAGATACTCGTCAGTCCAATGAAGAGTTTAACAAGGAGACGAGGAAAAATTTGGAAGCAAGACACCAAGATAACTTGCAATTTGTGGAGCAGAGGCCCAATGATCCAGGTCCATCGGGAACACAACAATCCCGGGGGAATGGTAATGAAAAAAAAAACTTCGAATTCACCGTAGAAGATAGAATTTTGAATACTTTCACTTCCAGAATTATTAAATGGCAAGCAGAGGATGATGATTTAATTCAACAGAATGACGAACGAAAAGAAATGGGTACCAGAATTAGAATGCCAAACATATCATGCGAAGTATTCGGTATGCCTGTCGATACTTTGATCGATACTGGGGCTATGCTTTGTCTGGTGAGTGAGAAGCTTTATATTCTGTGGAAGCTCAAAGAGAATTTAGAGGAAATTCCAGTATCAGGAATTAAGATCCAAGGAATAATACCCAATAAAATATCTCTGTGCAAAACACAATTATACTTATGTATTAAGATTGGAGGACATGATTTCCGACATGTGTTTGTTGTAATGAAGGACATGGCTTTTGACATGATATTGGGAGCAGATTTCATTCAGAAATATCAAGCAGTGATAGATATGAAGACAGAGACGATTAGATTCAAGAATACCGAAGAGATTAACTTCGAGGGAAAAGAAGAGGAAGACATCGAAGGAGATGCTCAATGGTCTCTGATTTTTCATGAAGCTGAAGGAAGAGAAGTCTACACTGAGAAGGAGTCCCCAGAGCTAGGGAAAATATTGGAAGAGTATCACGATATTTTTGATGTTAAGCCTGGTGAAATTGAAGATTTTGAATATTGTGGAAGTAAACAATAATGGAAGCTATGAAGTAGCCAATACACGAACTGGTAACATCGTGGGAACTTATAATGCATCGAATTTGAAGATATATTATTCAAGAACCAGATGATATAATGTGTAGATAGGAAAAATAAAAATTTTTCAATTTTTATTTTTTGCTAGGTGTGGGGTGGATGTGCCCAACTCTAGGAATGGGTATTCCAAGTTTCAGACACCTAGATATCAAGGGAAAGGCTGTAGCCGCTTTTGAAAGTTCAGATATTTGAATATCGCGCTACATTGCTTCGAGAAGCATTTAGAAGAATTTTACCGATAGTTGGATGTCAAGTGACGTAGCGAGTAATAGCAGAGGTGGAGGCTATTTATTGATTAAATAGTTAACTATGGAGCAGAGACTTGAGACTGGGATCAGATTACTGGCACGGCCAAATGAAAGAGAATGCAATTAGTATCAAGTAAATCGGACCAGGGATTCAAGAGATATGAGGATTTCCAGATATCAGGCGATGACGCGTGACCCTGACCGTTTTGAATAAAAGCCAGCTGGAGCAGGCATGGTTAGCTCATTCTAACACAAGCACTTGGCAAGCAAGTTGCGTCTACGCTGAGCCAAGGCACATGGTTGCCGTATCTACGCAGAAGTTCTTTTCAAGTCGTGATAGTCACGAGAAGTGCTGCGCAAACGAGTTGGAACTTAGTAAGTTTCTGGTGAGGAGAATCACTGAGGTGATTGTTTTTCTACAGACATTGGTGGAAATATTTATATTTCTGCAAGGACATATGCTAGACTTTGTCTAGAAAATAGTATTTTGTCACAGTCCAGTAGTAACTTAATACTTGGATGTTTAAATCCATTTCAAGTCAGTTTTCATTTTTGTAACGAGTTAACCACTTCGATCTGTCAGTACACTGAAGACTAGTCTATAACGGTGGCGTTCATTAGTCTACGCAAGGGAAACTGCAGGTTGCTTAGCGCATGGCAGATGGTGATATTAATAAACCATGCCCAGGGAACGATCTTCAGAACAGCCGTTAAATGCTTAGACTGTCAATGTTTTTCTTGTACTGATGAGATTACAGTGAGTTATGTTACAACTGACATATCTAAGAAGAGATCACTTAGATCTGACCCTATTTAAACAAACTGTTATGGCTTTGATAGAAGCCCATATTAAAATGGAACCACGGTTTATTCCAACGTCAAAAGATACTACCACTATGTCTGACTAGACGAATTGTGGGTCTACAATGGCGGCCGATACAAGGATTATACGTGCTTGTCCGATAGGGCATGTCTACGGATAAATCTGGTACAGACCAGGTTTACTACACTTCAAGACCATCAAGAAATGTAAGCCACATTTGAATTATATTATGCCTAGCTAATTGGAACAAACTATTTTCTGCAGATGACCAACACATTTTTTTCGTCGTATTTAAATCTTGCAATGATTTACGCAAGACTTGTTAGAGTTATTCTGAGCATTTTCAACACTCAGAACAGTTTAGGATCGATGACCGAGCATTTCGAAGATTTATTTGAATTTTTCATATTTTAAGGAAACCACGGAAAACCCCCGATGTAACTGTAAAAGTTAAATTTATTTTTGTTAAGGAATGGATATTTTTTCCATATTCGAAGGTTCGAACATGTGGATTCTCACATAATGAGATGATAATTAAACATATTTAAAATGATATAACAAATAATAATAATAATAATAATAATAATAATAATCCACTAATAATAATAATTTTCATAATTTTTCTAAATAATTCTTGGATATTATATTTTCTAATAATCATATGTATTGAGAAAGAGCCTATGAAGTAGTTTAATCATTTCTAGTCTGGAACAGGAGATTTTCCGAAGGAGAGTGGTTAGCGCAAGCCCGCATTCAACCAACATGTCAGTTCTGGTTGAACAGTTGATATTTGCATTGAGCAAAGTATATGTTTCATATAACACGGAGAGGCATGAAACGGGAAGCAAATGATATTTGTATCAAATAGGATATTTTTGTATTTATATAAAATCATGACGTAAATACACTCGAAAGTGAAATAAAGATTTTCATAAGATGGTAAATTCACGGGTTAAACTGAATGGTAAAATAAAATAAACTTGTAAGTTTATTAATCTTCCAGTGTTGATAACAAGCAGAGGCTCGATTTATTGTATACATTTTGGGAAGAAAATTTATGTGTGGAGTAGTTGAAATGCCATTCCCAGGTGCGCATGTTAAGTCGCAGGAATGAAGAGGTTTTTTCGAGCATCAATCAAATAGCAGGTTCGATGGCTCAGGTTTATAGTAGGAGTATTGGAACTACACATTTCGTCGTATGAATAACCCGAAGGTTATTTCTTTAAAACCATCAGTTCTTATTTCAACCTTGTTTACGAATTCCATTTAGACTTTGATTTTGCTAGAACCCGGATTTGTCATGATAGTAGTTTATTCTTCTACAGAGGAAGACCTTTGCCGTTGTTGTTGTAATATTGTGTTCTTACACAAATAATAGAATGGGCCACTGCCAATTAAAAATAATTCTTTAACCACGAATAATTTGAAGGATATTTTCAGTCCTAGTGCCATGAACTAAATGAATTCATTATAAAACTACAATTCTAATTTCCGCATTCTGTCGAAGAATTGCAAGTTGTAAAAGTTGCTAGAAATGGCCATAAATATAAATATTTTTTTCATAATGATTCCAAGTGGAAAATCTAATAGTTGAATGGTTCAACCATTTATTGATCAAGTTGATGATTCAGAAATCATATATTTTGTTTAGAACTTGAAGTTCATAATCGAGTCACTTCTCGAATGTTTAATGTCAGAAGAACAATTAATTGTTGTTGTGCTTCGCACAGTTCTTCGATGCTATGCTCAAAGGTCAAATACTTTTCAGATGTTATTAATATGTGTTAATAATTTGTGTTGCTACGATGATAATAATATTTTCGACGATATATTTTTGAAACTGGAAAAACAAGTGAAAGTTTAAAATTCTATAAACATTTATTCTACGAGTGTTAATATAATGTAAATAGTCAAACAGTGATCTACGTTATTTCCAGTATAGACAATTAATTTTGAACTGGAATTAAATATTAATAATTTTGGAACACAGTCCACAGGACTATTAATCGGACTTGTGTTTCCAAAAAGATTGTCAAATGTGTTTGGAAGATTTCTGTATATTGTGTGTAAATAAGAGTGTGGATCGCCACACGTGAATGATGCTGCTTTGAGCATCTTTGCAGTCAGATTTTTTAACTTTAAAATAAACTGAGATAATTTTACCAGATGTGTTACTCCCAATTAAATCTCCTTCTATCCTTATTGTTGCATTGAGCCAAAAATCAGCAAAGCATTTTTTTAATTTGATGTCGTTTTTGCGATTTGCTTTAACCCATCTGGCGCTCCGGGATATTTTGACTATCGTGCTGACTGATTATTGGTAAAATGCATATGTGGTCGTGCGGACTCCGGTCTGAACGGGCACAGTATGGTTTTTACGGCCGGATGCCCTTCCTGACGCCAACTTCATGAGAGGGGTTAATGAGAGATGAAATGTATGAATATGAATTAAATTGGGCAAGGAAGTTGAAGGAAGCGGCCGTGGGCTCTCAGAAGGCTCCATGCCAGAATTTACCTGGAGTTGAAAATAGGAAACCCACGGAAAACCAATTCAAGGACGGCCGACGGTGTGGCTCGAACCCACGTCTACTGATTCCCCAGATAGCTTGGCCTCATGGCCTAGCGCTGCGTGGTAGCACGATTGTAGGAAAATATAAGGGTAGTAGCCTCAGGAATGAGATACTGTATGTGCCATTAGAAAGCTAGATGTTCGTAGATTAATATGGTGCTAAAACAAAATGTTGACGAGTTTGGACATTCCGAATCCTTAAAACAAGAAAGAAAATCCGTGCATTTACCACATTGAGCTCATTCTTCGTTTGAGTGACTGTACATTCTAAGGAAGCGTTGAAAAGACGAAAGAAACATTGTAAAATCCTGTTCATTTTAGATGAAGTCTTACAGACCATGTCTCAGATTTTGGAATTGAGTGTGAGGAGAAAAATGTGAGTAACATAATCACAATGGCGGAAGCAGAAAATTATAAAATAAATTACACAACCACAATGGACCAGGAGCTGATGAAATGCTGAAGTGTTAAATAATAATAATGTTATTGGTCTTACGTCCCTTTTAAATGCTGAAGTGTAGTGACGAGGCAAGAATGAAATGGCTACACGGAACAATATAATTAGAATTGGATTTGAGGTGGATGGCTTTGGATACCAGACATAATGTCCACGAGTAGAATGTCCAGGTATAAGGAAGCCCACACCTTTTGGTCCAGGTATTAAATGGCCAGGTTTTTGGTCCATTGGTTTTTGGTCCACATGTTAAAATGTCCAGAGTACAAAACGGCCGAATGTCAAAATGTCCAGAGTGCCAAACGTTCAAAGTGGGAAATGTCCAGAGTGCAAAACGTCTTAAGTGTTCTATCAGAGGAACCCGCGCGAAGTGGAGCGTATGTTGGCAATTACCAAACATACAAAGATGGCGGAGACATCGCCGTCTACCTGAGGGCGATAGAGGAGCCCCTGATCCTGAGGAAGAACAGGAGTAAATTTTTCCTGCGAGGTAACATAGATGGACACCGAAATTTGAAAATATTTCATTTGGAATGAAAGCGGGTCCAAAATTCCTTTCCTGTTATTTCACGCAGGTACCAACAACCGGGCGTACCCAGCTCTTCTTGGCACCGACACAACCGCAAGTGCATCTCCAGGCGGTCTCCACGTGGTCTCCAGGTGGACTCCAGGCGGTCTCCAGGTGGACTCCAGGTGGTAGTACCCTCCTCTAGCTCACTCCCGGCATTTCACTTTGCTAACTTATTGAACCTATAAATATATGCTCAGTGTGGTCATTTTTCATTCCATTTCAAAAAAGAATAGTTAAGAAAGAGTTGAAAAAGATAAGAATCCTGTCTTAATGAACATCTATATTTGAGGACATTTCGAACGGGCTTTAAATATTCCTGGATATTTTGTTTCTCTGGACATCATTATTTGTGGTCATTTTGGACGAGGTGCAAACATTCCCTGTCATTTTGACACTCTGGACATCATTAATTGTGGTCATTTTGAACGGGGTGCAAATATTTCTGGACATTTTGTCACTCTGGACATTTTGGTTTGGTGGACATTATTGCCTGTGGTCTTTTTTTTGTCATGGTCTTTTCGGCTGTGGACTTTATTAGGTGGAAGGGTGCCTTTTGATTGGGCAAAAGCCACAATTGCAAGCAAGGAATCAAGAATGATTGCAACAACTATCGAGGAATCTCTTTGATCAGTGTTCTGGGACAAGTACAGGGTTATTATAAATGATTGAAGTGATTTCATAAACTCTCTGTAGCTGCATTAATTGACATATTGTCACAAAACTCAACAGTCATATAGAAAAAATCAAAAAGTTTTGTATTGTTCCAGCCACACTTCAGATTTCTGCCACGAGAGCGCATCAGTGAACAGTTAGGCAAGATGGCGACAGGTGCCGAGAAAGCGTATGTTGTGCTTGAAATCCATTCACATCATTCTGCCTTAACTTCCATCATGGTGTTCGTGAATTATTAAGCAGGAAATTGCCAAAACAATGGATTGATCGTGCTGGGTTTGATGATCAGCAATTGGTGACATGGCCTCCACGCTTTCCCGACCTAACCCCATGCGATTTCTTTTGTGTGAGGTTATGTTAAAGATTCAGTGTTTACACCACCTCTACCAACATACCTACCAGAACTGCGAGCTCGCATCTACAGTGCTTTTGAACAGATAGATAGCGACAAGCTGCACCAAAGGTGGGAAGAACTTGATTATCGACATGATATCAGCAGAATCACTAGGGGGAGTGCATATGAAGCAGTTGTAATATGTCGAAAACATCTTTTTGAGTATTTCTGTGTGTGTGCAAAGGCCTGTGGCAATATGTCTAATGAGAAAGCTACGGCTGAGCTGTGAAATCGCTTCAATCATTATAACCCTGTATCTACTGGTAATGTGGATAGATGAGCACAATCACTGGCAGAGAGAAACAAATCAGCGATGGTTTAGACCTCAAAGGGGAGGTCAGAATCTGACAATATTTATGTGTCAGAAACATTCTACGACAAAAATACAGAGGTTTCCTTATTTTGTAGTCCAAGACAAGGCATTTGATAGAGTACCCTCATCTTGAGAGACTATGGTATCCAGGTAATTAATAGTCTTGATGATGGGAAGCAGGCTGAACGAGAAGTTACAGCAGTGAAGCAAGGTTGTAAGTTGTAACCTTTACCAATTACGGTACAATTCAAACGTGGATCATTGAAAGGCGTAAATTGGCAGGGTGGATTCTGATTGGTGGGAATAATGCAAGCAGTTTGGCTTATACTGATGGCATGGTTGTTAAGGCGACGCTATTTCTGGAACATGCTGGAACTTGGGTCAGAAATGTAGGGAACATAGAAAAAATATCAACATTCGGGCACCTACGGTCTAAGTGGCTAACTGGCTGCGTGGCTCTGCGGTAACGTTCTCGCCTGCTGGGTCCAAAGTTGCAGGTACGAATCCTGGCGCAGTCAGCTGGCATTTGAGGGTGCGCAAATGTGACGGAGCCGTGTCAGTAGATTTGCTGGCACGTTTAAGATTCCCTTCGGGACAAACTTCCGGCACCCCGGCACCGCAGTAGTTCAAAGGGACGTAAAACCAATAACATCATATAAGTGGCTACATACTTGACTCTACCAGCAACACTCGCGACTAAGTCAGGCCCCCTTGAATTAATAGATGAAAAATGCCAGCCAAACGGACCATTAATATCGATATCTCTAACTATGAGTGAGACATGATCACGAAACTTGCCAAGTGATAAGAATCATGACTGTTATAATGGAAATTACGCATAGCTGCCATGTCAAATTATAAAATATTACAATTCACCCCTTAAAACAATCATCACCACTACTAGTATAAAGTACAATCTGCCTGGGTGCATGACTCATTGTCGGTCCTCAAGCCGAAATGATATCTTTCTGTAACTAGTCACAGGAGTTCATTAGGAAAGTCATATGCAGCAAGGCTTTTACAACTTCCTAAATGTAAGCTGAGAATTCAGCGTCAGTAGATAATCATGATTATGGTGGTTATTTCTACAAATATTCACTTTGGCCGCTTGAATAGGGTAAGTTAAACAAAAGCACTGTAATTTTAAAATATTGTCACAGCCACCATCTTGAATTTTTGAAAACAATTGAACATCATTAAATATCCAATATACTTAGCCCTAAATAGGGACTCACTGTGCCAAATTGCATTGCGTTTGGATGATTAGATCGCCAGAAAAGTCATTTTAATTATTTGAAATTTTCTGTTGCCACCATGTTATTATTGAGTTTGTCATGGACTTCAAAGGCCCATATCTATTTAATTAACAGTCCTCTATCATTGTATTGCACTTCTGTTTGATTGCTGTAATGATTTGACAGATATTGAGAACTGTTGAAATAAGCGTACTTCACGTGGCCGCCGTAGATAAGGATTATCATGGCGGTTCGTTATACAAACTTTCAATTCGATCGCTTGGATACGAGAAACTAGAATGTCTTAAATATTTCACACTGACACCATCTTAAATGTTTGACAAAATGAGCAATATTTGATGCGGATATATTAGACCTAAGTTATTTTAAATACTTGAAAATCCGCGTGACCGCCATTTTATTTTGTGCTTATGGTGATTTTGAAGATCACATATGTGAATTTACTTTATATTCCTCTATAGTTCTATAACACTTCAGTTTGATTGCTGCAATAGTTTCGGATATATTGAGAATCGGTGAAATGCTTTGTGTGGCCAACAGGTCGGAAGGGTTAGACTTCTTGTAATTTGAAAGGCACAGTCTGAGTCGGAGGGGGTAGAGGTAAGTCCTTACCAAGTTTCATTCAAACCGCTCCAACCAATCAAATCGTTTTAGAGGACACGCGGACATAAGGTGATCTCATAAGCCTGTATTTCATATGATGAAAATAAGCTAGTAACACATTTCAGAGGAACTAGGCTATGTGTTCTTTGTTCTTGCTTTTTTTTATAAGTGACCCAGTTAACCTAATTCTTCATTATATTAGATCGCGTTTCTGAATGAATGTTGTTTTTATCCCTGATGAAGTAAAGTGATTTAAATACACACTCAGTCTGTTTGTTCTGAGTCCCGCGGCGAAGTCGAGCTCATTAAATCGTGAACCACGGCCGCGAGGACAGCTGCAGCAAGTCCAGAGATCGAAGGTTCGAATCCCAGTACACACAGTGGCTATCCTGAAAGTGGTTTTCTCCCGAGGTTTCCACACTACCTCCAGGAAAATGCCCGGATAATACCTTACTTCAAGTTCCGGTTCATCTACCACATCCCTGTCCCTAATACAGTTACACACCCTACTGCAGTCATCATAATTATTAATACCGGTTAGCAGACAAGTTCAACGCACACCCAACAACACGGGGCTGATGACCAAGATAACCCATGCCCCTAGAATGAATGAACAACAACAACTGTTTGTTATGAGTTCAAGCCAAAACCAATAGAGAGATCGTCAAGGGAATCCACGGATGAAAATGGAAGAAAGGAAGATTGTAGTTTTACGTGACCGATGGGCGCGGTGGCTCAGCGGTCTAGCTGTATGCCTCTCACCAAGGCGGTCCGGGTTCGATTCTCGGTCAATGCATGTGAGATTTACGAAGTGAAATGCCATGTCCTGTGGTTCGGATTCCACGTAAAAAGGAGGTCCCGTGGCTCATGATCTAGAGATTAACGGTCACGTTAAACTACAAGCTTCCTATTCCTTTTCGTGTGGCCTCCGAAGAGGCCAAGTGTATGTCTTTCTATTTGACGCCCGTAGGCGACCTGTGCTTCGTAATGAGGATGAAGTGATGATGAATACGTCACATACACCCAGTCCCCGAGCCACGGGAATTAACCCCAGGAGATTAAAATCCTTAATAACTCGGCTGGGAATCGAACCCAGGGCACCTCGGGCCAAGGCCTAGCGCGCTAACCATTTAGCCACGGAGCCGGACGCTTTTTACTTTGAGAATCTCACATGCATTGACCGAGAATCGAACCCGGTCCGCCGTGGTGAGATGCCAACAGCTTGACCGCTGCGCCACCATGCCAACCATCCACGGATGAACACTAGGATACAAATTGATTATGTGATACAAAGGTACGAGGGGATTAGGAGGAATCCTTGGATGGATCTTGGTTTATTTCTTCAGAATGGTTGGTTTAATATAAAATATATGAGTAAAAATACGTAAACATTCAATATTGAACCTTTTCAGCAATAGTAGCCCAAGTAGTGATAAAACCTAAAAGATGAGCAACACTTACTAATCCATGACAGCTTCCGTCCATCGGTCGACACGCTACATGATAGGTACAATAGACAGGACATCATTCTCTAAACAGTCCACCGCGTTGCGTAGTCTTGGCTGTCACCGCGGAGGCCCGAATTCGATTCCCGGCTCTGCCAAGAAATTTAATTCTGGTCTGACGGCTGGAACGGGGTACACTCAACCTTGTGAGGCAAAACTGAGAAGAGGTTTCGACGTCCATCTCAGCCATTCTGAAAGCGATTTCCCATTTCTACTCCAGGTGAATGTCGGGATGGATCCTAAATTAAGGCCACGGCCGCTTGCTTCCCAATCCTGATCTAAATTACAAATACTCACACTAATACAGCCATCACAATAACACTGGTTATCATACAAATTCCTCACCCACACACAACACCAAAGTACACAGGGCTATATGACCACGATGTCGCAAAGACCCTAAATTAATCAACGACATACAACAATTCTCTAAACAGAATATCTAAGAAATGTTTCACTTGCCGGGCAGGGTTCTTCTTCCCGGTCATTTCTTTAGAATCTTTGGGCTCGTCAATCGTTTATGTTTATTGTTGTCTTCTAAGCTACGATTCCTAAGCATAACTACTAGCAAGGGGGAAAGTGTGAGGTCAAATGGGCGTTGGCTGATCTGAGTCCGCTAAGTCACGGCTGCAGTCACGAGAGCGTTGGGGATGAATACGCCTCTGAGTGCGGCTGTATCTAGCCTGGGAACTATAGTCAATGCCACATCTGCACGCAACAATGGAGCGACATGGGAACCAGGTTGCATCTATTAATATCACAGCAAGGTGCCCTTAATGATGCGGCTCCTAACAATAAGTTCGCTAGAAAATTGCTCGCTAAAAAGTTCACAATACAAAATCACTTAATACATATATGAACTAGTGTGTGGGGTTTGTACAGTACTTGGTTGATTAGACCACAATTTCCGCTAGCTGTTCCGAGACAAATAGGCTCCAATCCCACCTTCAGCCATGACGTAAATCACAGATGGCCACGCTGCGCAAAGGTTCACGTGGATGGAGTTTGTTGCTCGTTTGCGATGCAGAGCACGCTTGTTTAGGCAAGTCCAATCTAGCTCGCCACCGCTTGCCATGTGATCTCGGTAGGTCTGATCATTTCTGATTGGCTCCTGTTTCCGCTGAGGTGGATATTGGATGGCTTCACTGGGAATGTAGAGGGGGAAGTGTGTGAACCTGGGTTAAATGTTTTCCGTAATATAGACAGAGCCTCCGTGGCTTAGGCGGCAGCACGCCGACCTCTCACCGCTGGGTCCGTGGTTCAAAGCCCGGTCAGTCCATGTGAGATTTGTGCTGGACAAAGCGGAGACAGACAGGTTTTTCTCTGGGTACTCCGGTTTTCCCTGTCACAATTTCGTTCCAGCAACACTCCCCACTATCAATTCATTTCACCTGTCATTAATTTAATCATTACCCTAGGGGAGTGCGACAGGCTTCGGCAGCTGGCACAGTTCATATCGTCGCCGCTAGATGGGGGCTTCATTCGTTCCATTCCCTGACCCGGTCGGTCGACTGGAAGCAGGCTGTGGATTTTCATATAGACAGAGTGTCTGACGTAATGTACGCAGCTTGAAACGAGCAATTCAATGGGTTGAAGGAGATCAATAGTATAAAGATATGATAAGAATTCTGTAGTCTACTTTAGCTGAAAGTGAAGTTTGCGCGCTGAGTTATCATGTGCACTATTTCAGTCCAGCAGGCAGTGTAGGCTCTCTTACCGTTGAGAGTCTCTCGCGGGAGTGGTCATGTAGTGCTACTCTTCGGAGAGGACATGACAGCTCAAGGTACACGCTCGTCAGGACCGTTACAAACAGAGTTGTTAATTTTTCGCCACAGATTTTCAACAGATGTCGATTAGAAAAACACCAGATTGTAAAATATATAGGAATCCAATAGGAAATTGCCTTTCTTATTCTACTTATGCCCGTTTCGAGACATTTTACTCTAGCACAGTAAAATAATGAAACAAATTGCATTTGAAGACTGGAAATTGAGTCCACACGTTTTTCGGTTCTGTGTACTTGTTTAAAATGGCATTGTTGTGACATGAAATTAGTTTATTGCTACATAGCTAAATTTTGAATTATTTTACCTAATAATTAATGTTCGGTTTGTCAAAATTTCATTGTGCTCTGTTGGGTACGTGTTATTCCACTCGTATGTGCCATTTAAAGATTTAAGAAATAAGACGGTATCTCTGAATATTTTAAACGAGTTTTTGATTTTGCAGTTAAACTGCCCTAGAATTTAGATATCTTAATTTGACCAACACATTTAGTGAAGGCATGAAGAATATGAGAATTATGAGAATCTTTCAGTACTTGGTCTTCCGGACCATCACTTTGAGGGAATGGTGTGAGGACAGGATATTAAATCACCAGATTAATAAACAAAACACTAGAATTTCGACATGGCACTAAATGACAAAATCTGATAATAGATTATTGTTCAAAACGCCCGATCTGGAGTTATAATTACCAGATAGGACACCATGGTTCCAAGTCTCGTATCAGCATCGCCTTATCTCGGGATCACTCAAATGGATTCAGAAGTTTTCCAACCGACAGCGGTGGCTACGCTCGCTAAGGTGCAGCGTTAGGTCATGGGGCCAAGCTCTCTGCTGACTCGGTAGACGCGTGGATTCGAGCCCCACCGTCGGCCGTCCTTGAAATGGTTTTCCGTGGTTTCCCCATTTTCAACACAAAGCAAATGCTGGGACGGTACCTTCTGACAGGTCACGGACGCTTCCTTCCCCATCCTTGTCCACTTTCATCCATTCATCTCATCTCTTATCTCGACGCGCAGGTCACCCACGGGCGTCGACTAGAAAGACCTGCACTCGAACTCTCAGGCAGGAGGCCACAAGAAAAAAAAATCCACACGATGAAGCCATTTTTTGTCAGTGATGCCTATACAAACTGTTATTTGTAACTCTTCAGTTGGTCAACACGAATTTGCCCAATGACTGGGCGGGATACAATGTGTAGGCTATAATAAGTAAATGACACCCCTGGGAAAATTATATGTGTTAGTTTATGACCACTGTTTTACTCTCCGGCTCCGTGGCTAAATGGATAACGGGCTAGGCTTTGGCCCGAAGTGCACAGGGTTAGATTCCCGGCCGAGCCATCAGGGATTTTAATCTCCTGGGGTTAATTCCTGTGGCTCGGGGAATGGGTGTACGTGACGTTTTCATCCTCACTTCACCCTCATTAAGACGCGCAGATCGCCCACGGGCGTAAATTAGAAAGACCAGCACTCGGCCTCTCCGGAAGCCACACGATAATTTCATACTGTTATATTGAGGCAATTTTAGGTATAATTTTTAGCATAATAGTGATCCCAATCTAAACATGTATTTTTTTCCAGGAGTGTCATTTAGGTCTATATACTATATACGAGGGCCGATCAGAAACTAAGGTTACAAGGCCGATATTCCTGAAGTTTCATCTGTTATAGATAATTTAGTAGTGTGTGGTAATTCGAATACATATGGTTGGTACTTGTGCAGAGTTTCAGTGACTCACCACCGACAGCGCTAATGGCGACTCGTTAGGAGAACTGGTCCCGTGAAATGGCGCTGGGGTGGACACATATCCAGAATGGTCCAGGATAGATGGGCCTACTCCACGACTTCGTCACATGTTGTTGTTGTTTTAAGAGGTGGAACTACGAGGTCATCTGCCCCTCTTAACAAAATATACAAATTTGGAATGGAATTTAAAAATTTTGAGGTGGACACCTAAATTTGAATAGACCGAACATTAATATGATACGTATGATAAGATAAGCCCGTAGATCTCTAATGGGCAAGGGCCACCTACCGGAGTGGTGGGGGGCGGCTCAAGTAGTCTCCCAAGAGGAGCCAGTTCTTGAGAGATGCCTTTCTTAAATATATATTGCCACACATTAATACAAAATAAATTAACACACATCCTAACTGCGGTATTTACGTTGTTACACTATTGTACTGTTCTGAATTTCATTTCAATAGCGTTCTATCCCTGGCATTTCTGGTGCACGTAACACCTGCCTCGAACCTAAATTCGTCCGACCATCTGTGAAGGGGGCGTCCTCTGCTTCTCTTGCCAGCTCTTGGATCCCACATAGTCGTGGAGTAGGCCCATCTATCTTGGACCATTCTGGATATGTGTCCACCCCAGCGCCATTTCAGTTGCCGAGTTCTTGTTGCTGTGCCCTCCAATCCACTTCTTTTTCTCAGATCCGTGTTACTGATTCTGTCGCTTAGCTTAACACCTAGGATTCTCCTTTCCATTTTCCGTTGACAGATCTGGAACAGTCTTATTTGACATTTACAAAATGACAAGTTTGGCATCCATAGATTAACACTGGGAGGACACAGCTTTGATGTACATCGAATATTAATTTAGGCTCAATAATTTGTCCATAAGGATGAAGCTTAGGCTCCAAAATTTTCCCCATGTCAATCCAATCCTCCTTTTGATTTTTCGATCGCTTGTCTGTGTCATACTTATTGTTTGGCCTAAATATATACTCGCTGCAATATTCAATAGGTGTGGCATTCACTAACAACAACAAAATCCTCACCTAGAAAGTCGACGATTCGCTTCGGACGAGGAGGTGAAATGCTTGGCGACGACGTAGCTGAACACGCAAGGACAGGATTGTTTCCATGCGGGGATATTCAAGCTCATCCCACGAAGCGACAATTTCCTGAACCGATATGGAGACTAGGTCAAGAAATATCCTAAGGTATGAACTATCCATTGGCTGTAATGGTTGTATGAATTAAATGTACATGTTTCTCTACAGGCTTTGTAACCTTAGTTTCTGATCACCCCTCGTGCATTGTACCACGCCCAGTCATTGGACAAATTTGTATTTACCGACTGAAGAGTTACAAATAACAGTTTCCATACCATGTAACCAACATGTATACAGAGTTTTCTCGAGATCGGGAACGTGGAGCTCGCGATGTTTCCTTGTAAGTCAGCTTGTATTAATAACAAACGACACTTTGAAGATAAGCTTTCAAATCCATATCTATTTCGCGCAATTTTACCCTCTCTAGAGAATAATCTAGTGAATTTAGGGTAGAAATATAATCACAGATGTTTTCCCTGTGATCTAACCAACATTCACGTGAAATTTCAACAAGACTGGGAGATTCACATGTGCGGTGTTCCCTTGTAGGGGAAAATACACCCTCTGTCTGAAAAGTTCGGTGAATGGGTCTATATTACGAACGGATTGTTGGCTTACCTGAAACAACCGTTACTATCCTTCGAAGTAATCCCCGTGGATGGTTATGCACTTCTTAGAACGGATGTACAAGTCCTGGTATAGTCTTCCTGAGGGATAGCCTTCAGTTGGGTCGTCACATTACGTTGGATGTCCGAAATGTCCGAAAACCTCTGGCCCTTCAGGGCTTTTCGGCGACCCTGGACCCCAATACTCCATACTTAGACGCTTGCCTTCAAGGTCGTACCTCAGGCACCAGGTCTCGTCACCCAAGACGATGGTTATCAGGACCATTCCATTACACGGAACATTCACCCTTCTCACTGCCACCCGTCGAACAGGTGTGCACGTTAGGTTGCATAAATTCACCCTTCTCACTGCCGCCCGCCTATCAGGTGTGCAAGGCAGGTTGCATAAATTCACTCTTTTCTCTTGCTTTCAATTTAGAGTTTTGACGACCCAAACTGAAGGCTATTCCTAAAGAAGACTATGCCAGGATTTTCCAGGACTTGTTCAGTCGTTCTCAGAAGTTCATAACCATCCACGGGGATTAATTTGAAGGACAGTAACGGCTGTTTCAGGTAAGCCAACAATCCTTTCGCAATGTAGCCCATTCACCGAACTTCTCAGACAGAGGGCGTATATCTACAGTACATCTACCACTGATGATTAAACTAGAATTATATCTGCAACCCTTTTCCTGCTTACTCATAATGTGTGTGGAAATGTTAAGACTTCAGAGCAACCAGTAAGAAATTCTTTAGGAAAAATGTATACAAGAGAGTGCTGACCACATCATCATGTTCGCCACATGGTCAATGTTGAAACTGTTACAGTGTAACTCTAAGAAAAAAAATACCGCCTTATATATTTTAACAAGTGTATCTACAATCTTGTTAGTGGTCGCAAACACGTGGAAAAATGACTATAAATACACGGCAAACTCAGGGAGAAGGAAGCGTTCACACCAACTGGTGCTGGTGCATGTCACTGGAAGGGGGAAGTACACTCGATGATTGTAAGAGCGAAGAGCTCTTCCGAGCAATTTAGGTTTCTACGTAGATAAGTTGGTCCTGACGCTACACGATGCGCCCCTAAAGCTGAGTCAGGCGTACGCAAATGTATGAAATTCGGACGTGTTTTGATGGCACGCTGGTTGAAACATTGCATCGTACACTTGAGATGAAACACCACGGGGCACGGAGCGAATGGAATAAATTGTCCGTCCTGCTCGATATATATATTATTTGAACAAGGGTTTTCATGAATGTTCGCAGAATTGTTAGGTAGCCTACTTTTGTTTTTGTTATGCACGCTTCATAGGTCAAAGTGCCTTTCATGGATCAACTACTGTCACGCCACAGGAAGACGCTGTGATGGAGATGATCAAGGGAATCCTTCCCCCCCTGGGGTTCACAACTGGTGAGACGCTTGGTGGATCATAAGATCCCTCAGCTTTGCTCGACAGTTCTCTACATGCTATGCCTCTAGTCACCTCAAGACCTAAGCGTTCCCTTTGATGTTCTGGTCAGTGAAGAGGCTAACGCGCCAGGAAATAGTTCCTACTTTTCCTGCTTGTTTTTGGCGTACAAGATTTTCTAACACATGTTGCGATGTTGCTATCAGCTGGCTAGATTACTTTTCAGAATTTCCTGTGTACAAATCATTTTCACGTTAATTGGGACCGTTGACAACTTTGCTTTTCATGTGATGAATTATGTGTGTGAATACAATTTTTAGTGGTATTTGGAACGATAGGCAGAGTAATTCAGTACTAATTTGATATTATATTACATACATTTTTTTTGTAGAAACCTTGTTTGGGTGGCAAAAGAGCACCCGAGTAATTCGATTTTATGGCGAATCAGGCTCAAAGGTTGGCAACTGTTACGAAGTGTTCAAACTTCAGCTGTAAAGCTTGAATTACCAGTAAAATACTTCAAAGGTAATAAAAGTGGAGAGAAGTTGAGTGAAAGGTGCAAACAAATGATTTTGAATGTATATATAACTAGCAACCCGACCCGGCTTCGCCCGGGAATAGTTATGAATGCATTACGTGATAAGCGCTTTTTTTTCTTCAATATCAATGAACAACGACCAATATCCGTTTTACGTCTCGGCATGATGGGTTAAAATCACTGACTGGACTATTAATTATATTATCATGGAGATGCATGTGCAACAAATTCTTGTCAGACGTAATTTAAGAATGGCGAGGTGCATGAAACACAAATCCCCCTTCCGTCCAATCTTAACTTGACTGTGAATTTTGCGGAATGAAAAGTTCACAGGCGAAATGAAGAAAAGCCAAGTTGCAATTCCAGGGAAACTCCAAACACAACCACTCTTCTCTAATGTTTTTAACTCAACACGACTCGACAGTTTACTGCTGGCTGTATCTGGGGCAATAAGCTCGTCTGCTAGCTAATCTGTAACTGGGTGATAGACTCGTCCCTAGCTAGCTCGTAAACTGTCGCCTCAGTAACTGAATGGAGATTGTTGGAAGAAATGAAAACGTAGACACACTTATAGTAGGCGATGTATTGAAGATAGAGTTATGAAATCATTACTGCTCGGCTTCCTTTGATCATAAATACATTATTTTCGACAGAAATCATCCTCGAGATATCCCTTACAAAATGGTGAAAACCGCTTCAAAATCCATCTAGTGGTTCTCGAGTTTACCCGTAACATCCAGGAATAGGGGACTTTGTTTTATACTAAGTAGAGATGATGATGATGATGATGATGATGATAATTGTTGTTTTAAGGCGCCTAACATCGAGGTTATCGGCCCCTACTAAGTAGAGATACTGCAGTAGGTTGAGAGATGACAATCTCGAGTTTCCATGTCGGAAAAAGAAGGAACAGAGAGAGGAAATACGCGGAGAGATATTTTCCTCAGGACTTGATCTGACGTTTGGTATAGTGACAGGTTCCTCCCTTTCAAAATTCCAATCGACCTCACTTGGTCAAATCTTGTTCTCGTCAGACATTGAAGGTATTACAGTACCCAAATTCTAGAGTGTATTTCACTTGTCCGCTTTAATTGGCCCATTTTCAAGGATTCAGACCCAGAGGCATGATAGGTCTCACTCAGCATCTTTCAGCTAGCTTCCGACGAGCTGAATCGTAAGCATGGCAGTCAGCTCGGCCAGCTGACCAATTGCTCACGAATTAGTGTCCAGCACGTCATACAGCTTGGCTGGCCAACCCGTAGCTAGGGCAGTCCTCACATAACCGGGATTTTTAATTTTTTTAGCGTATGACATTTAGTGCCGGGAGTGTCCGAGGACATGTTCGGTTCGCCAGTTTGTAGCTGCTTCCAGGCGGACACCCAATGGGTGAGCTACTAGTACCGTCGCGTGTGGAGTGTTGTCTGGGGAGGAACGTTTGAATGTAAGGACGATGAGTTGGAAGGTAGCGGCTGTGGCCTATAGTTAGGGACCAACCCCAGCATTTGCTTGGAAGGAAGATGGGAAACCACAGAAGACCATCTTCAAGGTTGCCGGCAGGGGGATTCGAACCTCCTCGCCTCCCGGATGTGAGCGACTGCCAGCAGCCATGCCGTAACGACCACGGCTACCTCACCCGGTATAACCGGGATGAATGGACCACACGCTAGCTCAGCAAGGCTGAACTTACGGGGGATGGATCAGAAATTGTTGCGTCACGGATTGAGTAGCACATGTTTTTCAGGAGCAACGTGTAGGCCTAGTACTAAGCATTTTTTCTTGCAGCCTTTAATGTTGGCGTATTTACATCTGTCACACAAGTGATGAAGATCAGAACGTTGTTCAAGTTACCCATTTTTAATTTCATGCCCATTACTGTTAATGTTTTTTTTAAATCACCAATTACTTTTTCACAGTAGGCCATTTAAAACACGCTGCCAATGATGTGAGATGTGTGGAATACAGTCTCCTTCACAATTTTTGGCACTATGTCTGAATCGGTTCATCTGCTTTTTTTAATTTTATTTTTTATTCTATTATTATTATTATTATTATTATTATTATTATTATTATTATTATTATTATTATTACCGACAGTAGTGGCTACGCTGGCTAAAGTGCAGCATTAGGTCATGGGGCCAAGCTCTCTGCTGACTCGGTAGACGCGTGGGTACGAGCTCCACCGTCGGCCATCCTTGAAATGGTTTTCCGTGGTTTCCCATTTTCAACACCAGACAAATGCTGGGACGGTACCTTCTGACTGGCCACTGCCGCTTCCTTCCACATCCTTGCCCAGTTTCATTCACCATCATTCAATTCATCTCTCATTAACTCCTTTCATGACGTTGGCGTCAGGAAGGGCATCCGGTCATAAAAACCATCACCACAAAGACTTCCATCGCATCTCATCCCCGACCCAGTTGGAAAACGGGAATAATAAGGGGTAGACATACATTATTATTATTATTATTATTATTATTATTATTATTATTATTATTATTATTATTATTATTTTGCACAGCTTATGCAATGTCCCTTGATCACATAGTGGTGTAGCAGATAGCATTCTTGGCGGTCGCCCAGGAGTTTGGGTTCGATTCGGGGCTCAGCCAAGAAAAAAAATATTCTGATCTGAGGGCTGAACGGGGTAGGCCTACACTCAGCTTCGTGAGACAAAAATGAGAAGATGAGTGTTCGATTACCACCTCAGCAATCTTTGAAGTTGTTTTCCATGGTTTCCCACTCCTATTCCAGACAAATGCCAGGATGGTTCCTAACTTAGGTCGCGGCTGCTCCTTCCCAATCCTCACCTGAATTACAAATACACACACTAATACAGCCATCACAAGTACACAGGTTATCAGACAAATTACAGGCCTGAAACTACTGTATTATGAGTCGATTACTGTGGAGAATGGATGTGGCCATGGGTGAACAGCGTTCGTATAACAAATGACAGTTCTCTGGGGGATGAATGCCAGATAATGCTACAGAGAGTGGTAGAAGCTGCCCGGAATGCCAGATAATGCTACAGAGAGTGGGAGAAGCTGTCCGGAGGTGGAAAGCAGCGTTTCAGTGACCAGTGTTGCCAAATCTTGAAATGGGAAAGAACTAAACCTTGCTCTTTAATAATACCAGAAAGGCACCAGCTGGACTCTATGATTTAAAAAAAAACACACACACAAAAAAAATATAAATATATAAACGGATTTACTTTTAACTTACATTTCTTTCATTAAAATCTCCTTCTTTACTTTCGGAGCCTGCTACCGCTATTACAACTTTAGAGCAGGAAGGTGTACTACTGCTGTATCTCTACATACTTCCAATTTTGGCCACTATATCCTACAGCCTACTAGGCAACGAACAAACAGTGATGGAGGGTTTGAGATAGATTTGCAATACAAACTGTGGATGCGTAAGAAAGAGCCTTCGCACGAAACTGGGAAATCCCCTGGTAGGTGGGAAGAAAATAGAGGATAGGCAGATTCTTTGTACAAGTGCACTTGCACTGAGCCCTGAATGTTGCGCTTACTTTGCACTTAAACACGAGAATGAGAACTTCAGTGACTTCCCCTGCTGGAGTGTTGACTTTGACACGTGTAAGACTGAATTTTGCCTAAGATTAACTTTATTAAAATTATTACATGCCTTTCAGGATTTACTTATTAGTCATAGGAGACAATTTCGTGAAAAAATCCGTTAAGCACCCGATTTGGCACTGGTTTTAATGAAATAATACCAGTATTTCGCTATGGTGCTGTATGAAAATTTTTGTCACCAGATGAACTTCAGAAACACCAGATCTGGTGCTAAAAACACCAAATTGGCAACACTGTCAGCGACCGGCAAGGAGCAGGCCGACTTGTGAGTGTATGGATGGATGTGTTAAGTGGCGTATAAAGAGTGGCGATGGACATTGTGTGTATTAGAGCACGAAAGCAGCAACGGGAATCATACCGTCTACAAGATTTTGTGGGAGGATCTTCACTGTTGTAATGTTGATTCGAAGTGGATGCCACATGTATCCACGGGAGTTCAAATGTAGACACGCAATATCACACTTTCTGCAGGAAGGTGGAGGATCATCTCGATCGGTGATTTGGGGCTAGGGCGTATGAACCCAAAACGAAATGTTAGTCAGACGAGTGAAGACATGGGAGATCACCACGAAAACTGAAGTTGCGTCAAAATCTTTACCCTGAGCGATTGATGGTAGTTGTAGCGTATGACGTCAGGGGCGTGATTGTATCACTTCGCATTCCATGGCACAACAGTGACAGCAGCTTACTACCGGGACTTCCTGTAGTGTCAGTAGTACGTCCCCATGCTATTCGATAGAAACGCTCTCAAACATTCCCCAGGACAACCCACGACGGCATACAATGATGTGTACAGCATTTACTGGCGTGCTATGCAGTATATGGGAAGTATAGTAGAGCACAGCGCACTCACCATATCTTCCTCTTTGGAACATGAGAGAAGATTGCTGTTGTTGATTAATTTAAGGGCTTTGCAACATCGTGATCATGTAGCCCCGTGTACTTCGGTGTGTATGGGACTTGTTTGCATCAACATTCATTTAATCCTCATTATTAATAGGCTGTTGTCAGCTCGTTCAGCAGGATTTTCTTAGCACGTGAACGTCCATGGTTTAGCCCCTAAACCGTTTACTTTATATTTATCTATCATTTTCTTATACATTCCGGTTTTGCAATTCAGGTATGCCAACTAATAAAATTACGTGAGCAAAGAACTGTCCTTTATCCATTTTTGCTGAACTATGACAGAATATTTTACGTAGAGTAATGGTGTGATGATTGCTTTGTATGACATTTATAAAAATTCAGATTTATAAAACACTAGCAACCCACCCCGGCTTCGCCCGGGAACAGTTATGAATGCATTACTTGATAAGCGCCTTTATTTTCGATGTCAATGAACTACGACCTATATACGTTTTACGTCTCAGCATGATGGGTTAAAATCTCTGACTGGAATATTAATTACATTAACATGGAGATGCATGTGCAACGAATTCTTGTCAGACGTAATTTAAGAACGGCGAGGTGCATGAAACTCAAATCCCCCTTCCGTCCAATCTAAAAACACTTATAATAGGCGATGTATTGAAGATAGAGATATGCCCTCGTGGCACTTTTTGTAGAACTTTTCATGCTGAACAATTCTCATAGTATATTGATATTTTTAACGGTTTTCCCAGCGTAAGCTTCAAAAGCACACAGACGCCAGGTTTTTCTTTCGATTTTGTCACTGAAATCGTTACTGATTGGCTTCCTTTGATCATAAATAAATTATTTTCTACAAAAACCTTCCTGGAGATATCCTTTACCGCATCAAAATCCATCCAGTGGTTCTCGAGATTAATTTAATATAATATAATCCCCCTTCCGTCCAATCTTAAATTGACTGTGAATTTTGCGGAACGAAAAGTTCACAGGCGAAATGAGAGTTGCACTTCCAGGGAATGGCGAAGTGAATGAAACTCAAATCCCCCTTCCGTCCAATCGTAACTTGACTGTGTTTCACAGGCGAAATGAAGAAAACCCGAGTTGCACTTCCAGGGAAACTCCAAACACAACCACCCTTCTCAGAAGTCTTAACTCAACACGACTCAACGGTTTGCTGCTTACTGTATCTGGGGCAATAGGTTCGCCCACTAGCTAGACTGTAACAGGGATGATAGACTCGCCCTTAGCTAGCTCGTAAACTGTCGCCTCAGTAGTTGAATGGGCATGTTTGGAAGAAATTAAAACATAAAAACACTTATAGTGGGCGATGTATTGAAGATAGACATATGCTCTCGCGGACTTTTTGTAGAACTTATCATGCTGAACAATTCTTACACTCATAGTATTTAGATATTTTTAACGGTTTGCCCAGCGTAAGCTTACAAAGCGCTCGGACGCCAGGTTTTTTTTCGACTTTTTCACTGAAATCGTTACTGCTCGGCTTCCTTTGATCATAAATAAATTATTTTCTACAGAAATCATCCTCGAGATGTCCTTTACAGAATGGTGAAAACCGCATGAAAATCCATCCAGTGGTTCTCGAGTTTACCCGTAACATCCAAGAATAGGGGACTTTGTTTTATACTAAGTAGAGATTTCATAAAATTTATTTGACAAATGTATTTGCTAGCGTACAATAATAGCTGCTCTACCAGGACTTCCAGTGCACTAATCGTAACTCGCAGAGCCATCTACATACTGGCGAATGCCTGGGTTGCGTGTGACCTATTCCATCTCGTCCTACAATCGAGAAACGTGAACATATAAAAACATTGCCATGACTGATGCCTCATCCCTCGTATTTACGTGACCATGCTCCTTTTTTCTGTTAGGTTGGGTCCTCAAAAAAAAAAAAAAAAAAAAAAAAAAAAAAAAAAAACACCACCGTTGGTTATGTGGGTAGAAATCTACAAGAACACATGGCAGTGCTACTGTACAGTATCTTGAGGCGTAGGCTACTATGCAAGGTGAGCAGTGAGGTACTCGCCATTGCTTTCCTCACTGAGTCAATACAGCAGTACCAACTCTATGAATAGAACCTTTCAAAATATCCACAGGCACTGGTTGTACATTGAAGGGCATTGCTAAACACCATTCATACCTCAGTAGCTTCCATATGACACAGCCATTAATGAGAAAGAGACATCGGTGAAGGCCTATATTTTGCTCTAGCCTGTGCCAACAGACAAATACTGCATTCATCATGAGATGGCAACAATCTTTATGCTCTTTGGAATTAACACATGGAAACAACAGCTGCATTTTATTGAACGTGGAAGCCCACTTCATTCGGTGAAAGTCAGCGAAGAACGTGGTTTTTAGCACATTTGCTTTCACAAATATTGTAAATCATCAGAATTGCTTTTCAGTCGGTCAATACAAGTGTGCGCAATTAGATTGGGCGGGGAGTAACAATTAATGTATCATCCTAGCCTGAAAGAAATATGACATGGATTAGTTATACACTTATTAACACATCTCTAACAAATGGGGGTGTCATAACAGAAGTGTGTTGGTCGACTGAAAAACAATTCTGTTGATTGTTTACACAGAAAACACTGAAAAATGACTTACAACATTTCAACAAATGAAGTAGGCCTATGTAGATTAGTATTCACGTACAACCTCGGCGGTTCCTTACAGTAGCTCACTCAACCAGATCAACCCTAGGAATACCACTATGTACCATCCAGCTGCTATTCCTTTTCATATTTGAGGTAAAATCTTGTAAAAAGTATTTATTGTTACTAAATAACAATAACTCAGAATGATGTAGTTGTTTTACAACTTTTACCATCTTAAGGGAGGACAGAGGCTTCCAAACACGAGAGGGCATGAAGTATACCTTCCCCCTTCCACCGTCGGTAATTGACGTAACAAGTATTTTATATTTTATTGATAGTTTTTTTCTTTATTTACAGCATAGTTGTCCACAGTGGATAATGTTGTGGAACTCATCGTTAACAGAACTGTTGCTGGATAGAAAGTGTCAACTTCAAGAGTGATTTGCACCTGATGGTCTCCGAGCCAAACGTGTGGAATTCACAATGATTGAAAGTAGAGCATTGGAAATATTTGCATTTAAAATCAATATGTATGTTGGCTACTTTTTGATAGCTGATAATGTGACCAAGTTGAAATAAGCACTGTCATTGTTGAAATAGCTCTTTAGTTGATAGTAAGAGATATGAAATAAGTCATTCAATGTTTTGTATTAATCTCTACATAGCATAAAACGACGTCCCCGATTCTTGGATGTAACGGGTACGGTACAGTAATCTCGAGACCACTGGATGGATTTTGATGCGGTTTTCATCATTCTGTAAAGGATTTCTCGAGGAAGGTTTTTGTAGAAAAACATTCATTTATACCAAAGGAAGCCGAGCAGTAACGATTTCAGTGAATCAAGTCGAAGAAAGACCTGCCGTCCGTGCGCCTTTTAAGCTTAAGCTGGGTAAACCGTTAAAAATATCTATATACTATGAGTGTAAGAATTGTTCAACATGAACAGTTCTACAAAAAAGATGTCCGTGACAGCATATCCACATCTTTAATATATCACCCACTATAAGTGTTTTTACGTTTTCATTTCTCCATTCAGTGGAAATTTAAATTACTAGCTTCGGAGCAAATTTAAGAGCTAGCGAGTGAGCCTATCACCCCAGCTTCGGCCAGCATCAAACTGTCGAGTCGTGTCGAGTTAAGACTTCAGAGAAGAGTATTTGTGTTTGGAGTTTCTCTGTTCGCCTCGGCTTTTTTGAATTGCGTCTGGGACCTGCCGTCCGTGCGCCTTTTAAGCTTACGCTGGGTAAACCGTTAAGGATACTGGGCGAAGCTGGGGCGGGTTGCTAGTATTTGTATTAATAAACGTTATAGATTCTCAGAAACGTAACATAAAGTGGTAGTCACAACGCAATAAAATATAGGTGGTTATTCCTATGGGTAATACATGTTGTAAAGTTTAATCGTTGCACTATAGACAATATAATAATAATAATAATAATAATAATAATAATAATAATAATAATAATAATAATAATAATAATAATAAAATGTAGATTAAGGATTTCACGGCCGGGATTACTATTCAAATAATTCATGTTTTTTGGGCTAATGCCGTGTAAAATTAAATTAAATACGCTCATGCCCTTGCCCTTGTTAAGCACAACTGGTCTAGAATTACGAGGGCAGATCAAAAAATAAGTTGCACTTCCCAGTTATGACCATTTATTACACCACCTATACAACAGCAACACGCCTATAACGACATACAATGTAACATCACTTTTCCACATAGTTTCCAAGAGACTCCAAACATTTCTGCGAACGCACAACCAACTTGTAGATGCCGGATGCATAGAAAGTTCCTCCAGCGTTCTGCAACCACACGGAGACAGCGGCCTTCACCTCCTCATCGGTCTGGAAACGTCGACCACCTGTCTAATGATCGCATTGGCACGGGTCCTGGACGTTGCGGGCCTGCCCTCGCGATATCCGTGCGTCCGGCTTCGAATTGCTGACACCACTTTACGATCCCTTGCCAGGAAATGGCCCAATCCCCATACACATCACTAATTTTACGATGAATGTCCGTGCAATTCTTCCTTTTGGCCAATAGGAATCGGATTGTCGCACGCTCCTCATATTAGAGTGAACGTCCAGTCGACGCGCCATTGCATTTGGCCGCTATTCACACCATACAAGACGAGACACCACAGCGACCTGCCTAACAGACGTGTGGTCAGTGTCTGTCCGTTTCTCCGCTAAGTCCACGTTTGCGACACACAGCGCGCTGCTGCAGCGCGTTAGTGCAACTAACTTTTTGATTCACCTTCTTATAAGGGAGGCAGTTGAAATTCGTAAAAAAAAACAATAATTTTATTAATATGGCGCATTTTTCTACCATGGTCCATACAGTGATTTCTGGCAGCTGCTCTCTGGTGACGAACAGAGGAATTTATCTATTTTTTTTTGTAATCTCATTGATATACTTTCTTTGGCCACATTGTTTAATTCCATTGAAAAAGGAGGCAAGGTTCCTTCAAAACGTATGAAATGAATGAAAATCCACAGCCTGCTTCCAGTCTACGACCGGGTCAGGAATGGAATGAATGAAGCCCCCATCTAGCGGCGAGGATATGAACTGTGCCGGCTGCCGAGGCCTGACGCACTCCTCTGGGGCAATGATTAAATGAATGACAGATGAAATGAAATGATAGTGGAGAATGTTGCTGGAATGAAATTTTGACAGGGAAACCCGGAGTACCCGCAGAAAAACCTGTCTGCCTCCGTCTTGTCCAGCACAGATCTCACATGGAGTGACCGGGATTTGAACCACGGACCCAGCGGTGAGAGGCCGGCGTGCTGCCGCCTAAGCCACGGAGGCTTCAAAACGTATGGTGGTATTTAATTTAATTTCTCACGGCATTAGCCCAAAAAGCATGAATTATTTGAATAATATAATAATAATAATAATAATAATAATAATAATAATAATAATAATAATAATAATAATAATAATAATAATAATGACAATAAAATAATAATATATTTAAATCGCTTATCCTCCCTGCTTGGCTTCACCCACGGACGCTGCGAGGGATCATTCCTCTACCGTCACAAGGACAGTATCTGGGAGCTGAACACACTTTGTCAGCAGATTACTGTTCTACTGTGAACGGTGACAGGCCGATCGCCTAAGGCGACTGCTAACTTGGGTCTAATAAGGAAAGGTCAGTGAAACTATTTTGGAAGGAAGTCGGCCATGAAAGAAACCCTCCCGGCGCGGCGTTTGCCTGGTGGTGAAAATGGGAAACCACGAAAATCATTTTCCGGACGGCCGAGGTGGGATTTCGAACTCACGCTCTCCCGATACCAGCAAGGCACGATGTAGTGCGATTGCGCTCTCGCCAACCACGGCCGGTACAATAATAATCGTATGGCCACAACTATACCACGGTGTAGATCTTTTGAGTTGGATCCGTTCAGGCGATCTACTCGTCATTTTCGACATTCTGTTTAACTCTGCCATGTGGTAGTGATAACTAGAATTCTACTGAGCTACCTGTTGCTGAGATTTGATTAATCTTGTTTTGTAATCAATCATCTAATGTGATACAAAATATCTGTCACGAGCCAACATTGCAAGACCATGGAATTTTTCCGCCCTTCCAAGTTACGACTTCCTTCCTTGGGACCAGAAAGAAGCTCTTATAGCCAATGATAATGTATGTAAGTATGTCTACCCCTTATTTTCCCCGTTCTCCAACGGGGTCAGGGATGAGATGCGATGGAAGTCTTTGTGGCGGATTGTTTTTACGTTCGGATGCCCTTCCTGACGCCAACCTCATGAGAGGAGTTAATGAGATATGAAATGAATGATAGTGAAGGAAACTGGGCAAGGATGGGGAAGGAAGCGGCCGTGGCCTGTCAGAAGGTACTGTCCCAGCATTTGCCTGGAGTTGAAAATGGGAAACCACGGAAAACCATTTCAAGGACGGCCGACGGTGGAGCTCGAACCCACGCGTCTACCGAGTCAGCAGATAGCTTGGCCCCATGACCTAACGCTGTGCTTTAGTGAGCGTAGCCACCACTGTCGGTTAGGCAATGATAATGCATAACAATATTTGGAGTCGATGGGGTGTAAGAAGTTTGCCCTAAAGGGGGTCTCTAACGCACTAGTAAATATAGTGACATGGGTCTTTCCCTGAAATGTCAAGCCAACCTTAATGCCACATTAATTCCACTCCCTTTGCTTCTTGTTTTGCACGCCTGAACCCTCACACTCTCAGTTGGTTCTCGAGAGACGACTTAGCTGGAACACTCCCAAGGGATAGAAATTTATTAGGATGGGGGAGAAAGTGGAGCAGGGTGTTTATCGAATTAACAGTGGGAGATTGCTATTGATGAAGTTGTATCTCAATTATTCACTGACAGTGTAACGTTCTCTCTCTGCAACCTGCTGAATAAACTGTGTAGTCGCTTTGTGTGTATGTTATCAACCAGCAGATGAGGGCCATACAAAATGGATGTTACACATGCATTTGGCAGGTCAATTAATTTTTTACTGATTGACACCAGGTGTGTATTCAGGATTTTCGTATTGGGACGCATTGGACCTATGAATAGGCTATTATCCGTTGTTTGTTGTTGAATCAATGAGGGACTTTGCAACATCGTGGTCATGTAGCCCCGTGAACTTGTCATTGTTTGGAATTTGTCGGTTAAGCTATGCTATTGTGATGGCTGTATTATTATGTGTATTTGTAATTCGACTGACTGCATGGCTCAGCCGTAACGTTCTTGCCTGCTGTTCCCAAGAATGCAGGATCGAATCCTGGTGCAGTAAGTTGGCATTTGAGGGTGCGCAAATGCGAGGGAGCCGTGTCAATAGATTTACTGGAACGTTAGAGATCCCAATCGGGGCAAAATTCTGGCAAAGTCTCTAAGAGCCTCAGTACTTAAAAGGGACGTAAAACCAAGAACATTATTATTAAATATTTGTAATTCCGATGAGGTTTGGGAAGGAGGCGGCCGTGGTGAACCTGTTGTTATTCTGTGTTCGCTTAGGGACTTAACGGCATCGTGGTCATGTAGCTCCGTGTACTTGGATGTGTGGGGAATGTGGCTGTAGTAGTATGTGAATTTGTCTACGATTTTGATAGTGGCAGTCGCGGTTTCAAGTTAAGAACAATCCCAGCATTTTCCTGGAGTAGAAGGGGGGGGGGGGGAGGGGGGGAGGGAATCACGGAAAGCCACTTCCAGGATGGCTGAGGTGGGAATCGAACCCACCTCCTCTCAGTTTTGCCTCTAGAGGCTGAGTGTGCCCCGTTTCAGCCCTCAGACCAGGCAGAGCCGGGAATCGAAACCGGGCCTCCGCGGTGACAGCCAAGAGTGCTAGCCACTACGCAACGAGGCGGACCGGATTATAGCGATAGCCGCCCTCGCATGGTCGTGTATAGTAGCCTATGTGTTATGGATGAGGAAGGTTGACAGCTGTCAGTATCTCGTAAGGTGAAGCGAGTCGAGGAGGTGAGCGAAGTATCGGTTTCCATGGCAACATCGACCCGTGTTGCAATGCACGTACGGGCAGCAGCGTGCTTTATTATTATGCGCGGATGCGGATATCCGCAAAAATGTTCACCGTGCGGATATAGTTAGCATGGCTGTGCGGATAATATTTGGAGATAATTTGCGGATAGTTTTCAGAATACAATCCGAACTTGTTTAATACCATTATTAGGACCCGGATGTTTATGACATATCATATTTTTCCGTTATATTTTTTTCGTGACAAATGTAAGATAATGATTTAAGCTAGTCTTATTCAAATTATATCATTAAGCAAAATTAACACTCCGAACAGAAAGGGTTGCAATTCTGGCTGGATAACATTCATTTTAAACATAGCACATGACATATAAAGCCTTAGGGAAGACTTTTTCCTCAAATGTCTAAATATTGAACCCTTATTATTATTATTATTATTATTATTATTATTATTATTATTATTATTATTATTATTATCATATAATAATAATTTGTTCATGTTTTATTGTATGCTGTATTGGAGGTATCATTAAGGCCGGATGAAGTAGCCACCTGATGTCGCAAGATTTCGAGCACTTGAAACAGGGGAGTTATATTTAACTAGTTCTTGGAAATGATGGGTCAGTGGACGGGACGCGAGGCGTTACTGATGACGTAGGGAGTCCAGGCACCTTTGTGTGCGCATGCAAGAGTGAGAGCGCAGTGTTTGAGCAAGCGAGAAGGGAAATGGTTTGTGACGTCAAAGGGGCGGAGTCTTCGTGACTGGAACAACGAATTGAACTTGAATCGACGAATCTGAGAAATGATGCTTTCTACGGCGGGAAAATCAGCGTGGGATCAAAAAGTGACGGGAATCGATATTGAATTAATCTACGGTGGAATTTTTATCCGCATGGTAGATCTATAACCTGCATGATGAGAGAAGAACAATGATACCACCCGCAAGTCTGTACGCCAATTTCTAAGATTTATTGTAATTTTATCGTCACCACTCTTGTGATATCTCCAGTTCTGTATAAATTAGGTCACTGTGCAAGCCTAAGACACTTCTATTTTGCGTCTCTGAGGAGGCAAGTGACTTCTTTTTGCGTCTCTAAGAAGACAAGTGATCATACATTTTGCGTCTCTGAGGAGACAGGTGTGACACTTCTTTTTGCGACTCTGAAGAGACAAGTGTAACTTCTATTTTGCGTCTCTGAGGAGACAGATCACTTCTATTTTGCGTCTCTGAGGAGACAAGTGACACTTCTTTTTGCGTCTCTGAGGAGGCAAGTGTAATTTCTAATTTGCGTCTCTGAGGAGATAGTTCACGACACTTTGAAATTTGAATCTCTGATGAGATATTACTCTGCATTTGAACTTAATTATTTGAGAGCAGGCATTGGTCTGACTAGACTAATATTCAAACACTTTAAATATTTCTGTAAAATGTTTATAGCGTGTGACATGTTGCGTGTGCAATTAGAGCATAAATTGCTAATTAGGGAAATTGTCGTCGAGAGTAATTGCATAGGACTATGAGTGAAAATAGTAACTCTGATCGCAATTCTAGTAGGATATTGTAGTGTATTTTGAATTAATCTGAACATTTATTTTCATCATTAAGAAGATATCGAGATGTTTGGTACTGTACCCGATACCCAGTTGAGGCTATCGGCTACGCCAGCTGACATTAAGCCGTAGTTGAGATTTATGGGAAAAATTGTAAAGATAGCGCTCATATCGAGTCGAGAGGAATGTTAGGAAATGACGTAGAAGGCCAAGGATTAAGAAGGCACTGCCAGTCAAGCAGATGGAATTATGGGAAGAATATTGAAGCATTATTAAGATCTATATGGAACATGATATCATATCATCTCAGAAGAGAAGAAATGTCAAGCATTATATATGGTAATAACTTGAAGAAAGGCAGATAATCCCTTAAGTTATTGTATAACTTAATAGCCGAGATGATGGTGGTCGAGATTATACTTGTGACGCATGACCACAGATGGTGGGGGAGCATCACGTGACAGCGCGGGTTAGGAGCTCCTAAACGCAGTCTAGAGACGGCAGTCGAGTTCAGTCAGCAGGGCTGAGTAGAACACATGCGCAGAGAGTACGGCAAGTTGAGCGGTGCACAGCACTTGTTATGTGGAGTGAAAGCGACAGTATTACTTCACCAAGCGGAGAGCGGAAAGTAGGTCAGTGAGTCAAGGCAAGCAACGCACGGTAGGCGGTACGAGGACCGTTTACGAGGCAAGCTGTGCGGGCCGTGTAAGCAGGAGAAGAGCCGGGGTTAGGACAGCATTATAATACGAGATTGAGAACTTTATTTCGAGCTGCATTTTGTAACGCAGAACATTACAGCGAAGTGGCATGGCGAGGCCGGCTTTAAGCGTAGATCATTCTGGAACAGTGCAGTAGAGCCGAGCGTGCTGTTTGCGACTTTTATACGCAGGCAATATTAAAGAAGCTGAACTTCATTTCAACATTCAGTTACAACATTGAGTTGGGACTTGTATTCAGTAATCGAATTGTGCAGGCAGATAGTTATAATATACTGCAATTGTGAACTTCAAATGAACTTAGATATTCAAATGACATTACGACTATGCATTTCATAACGGAACATGTAGAGCGACCATGGGGTCAAACCAACATTAACGCTTTTAAGGCAAACGAAATGTTACAAGTATATGCACTTATGAACATTGGCACGTGCATTTATAGAATTCTTTTTCATGAATTATTATAAAATATCGAGTACGAACACAGCTACAGGGTGTTTCAAAAACTTATACACTCTCATAAATAAAATTTATTTTCTGCAAGTGAGACTTGACCGCTGTGGAGATTGAACTTTTAACAAGCAAACCGAACATTGTATGGGACAGTGGCGTAACTTAGAAGAAGAATATGGGGTACGCTGCTTTTATGAACTTTTACGTAAGGATTTGGACAGTATCCGCTATGGATAACATGCAGTTCATCATGTCGGAGTAAACGAAGACAGAGACGCGATGGCACCACGGAGCGATGGATTCGGTTCCTGAAGAAGAGGAGGTCTAACAGCTGATTCACTTGGGATATGAAGGAAATCGTTATTGCGTGGGTGATACGAGATTTACGTCGATCTTTCGAGAAATTTATTACACACAAGGATAACCGACGATCTTTGAAATATAATAACAGCTGATATGAGAAGGTACTGTAAGAGTTATGACTTTCTGATATGATTTTTTCATGAACACTGGGCATACTTGTATATTTTTCTAGTAGGAGTTCTACGATTATTTAGACATGGCTTAGACATTATTTGCTCAAAATTTGCTAGAATATGGCGTTACCATATGATATGGCAGGCACCATTATACGAAATTCTCACCATTGGTAGGCTTTATTAAGCAGATGTTTGGTCTTTTAGACATTTTCCAGTAAGGATAGTTTTCTTGGATAGTTATTTTTTTTGTGGCGAGTATTTCGAACTCGTGATCTGCAATTGGATTATTTAAATCACTTCGTCAGTTCATTGCATACTAGCGAGTGTGTATTATTCATCAGTAGGGATTTTTCCATTGGATTGTTTGGAGATATTAAGATGTTATTCACTCAAGTGAATGAATATAGCTTTTATGTGACAACTAGAGACTTGTTGATTCCAATCTGGTACATTCACTCATTAGACGACGAGATGGGGCCTTTCGCTTTAGGCGATTGCGTGGTGGTACACATCTTTACCCATCGTTCAGGGCATTATCATGATAGACAACGGGGCGAGGCCTTTCGTATTTATACGATTGCGTGGTGGATACACATCTAACTTGCCATTGAGGAACTCATTTTTATCATCCGAGTGTACATGAGATTGTAAGAGGATCAAACACGAAACTACTAGTCACATATCAGTCGAATTTTGTTAAATAAATTAAAAATAAATGTCAGCAGGGTTACATTTTGTAATTCTTGTTTGCCAATCCAATATTTTGTTGCTATACTCATTTGAGAGTACTTTCATTTAACAGCTGATACAGCTGATGCTTTTGATAATTTTTATGATTGAGTTTGATACCTTTGAGAAGGATTTAAAGTAATTGAATCTTGTAAGATGAATCATTAATGGTCAGATTTATTTTAAGGCAGATCAGTATTGCATATTTTGATGTGAGAGATTATAGCACATTGGTGTTTTTCTGTGAAGTGAATTATGAGAATTTTAAGAGAATTTATGCTATTTGAAAGCAGATTTTGAATTTGATTTCGAGTACTTAGGTAATATTTTTCCTAATTGTTTAAGAAGTTGTCTAGATGTGATCAGATTAATTACAGTTATTGGAGATTGTGTGCGTTGATAATTTGATGCCAGTTATGTATCTTTTGTAGATCATGCAACGTGATTAAGTGAAGTTTGTGATAGGCATTTTGTGGAAGTTGCCAAGTGGAAGTTGCAATATTGCTAATGTATTTTGAAGCAGACATGAGGTTGTCGAACCCAGTCTAGCATAATTTTTGAGATTCATGCTGTGCGCTGAATATTTATGGAGGTTTGTGGAATAATTATGGTATTCAAATGTGATATTTGATAAAGTGAGAATATATAATGTAGTTGTGGATAGCGAGATCCAACGTGAATTTGTGAAGGCAATAATATTTTTTGGCATGATAATTGAATACGAGATATAACTTGGAAGTGATAAAACTGTAAGACAACGTTCTATAAACCATATTAAACAATTTGTTAGGAAATTAAACAAATAAATAATGTTGATAATACAAGATTTTCTGATAATAATAATTAATGAAATAATAATCTGGAATTTAAGCATATTAATGATCTGACCTAATGAAATAAAAATCAGAATGACTAGATGAAATAATAAAAATCTAAATAACCACATGAATAACATTTAGATAAATTGATAAATTAAATTTTGGAATAAATCAATGAATCAAATAAATGGATGAATTACCGAGATTGAATAAATAAGCTGATTTAAATAAATTAATAGATGATTAAATAGATGATGAATAACTGAATTAGAAATGATTAATAAATTTAAATGAATTTAAATAAATTTAATTGAGATATGATTTGAAGAATTGCAACTTGAGTTGATAAATTAAACAATTTATATTGATGATTTAAGATGATTTAATCTGAAGGAGATGATGAAATGAGAGTGTGTGAATAATTAGAGCATAAAGAATTGATGATTATAATATTCATTTAAATGATTTAAGGGTGATGAATTGATTATTCTGACATGAATATATTGAATTTTGAGATGAGAACTAATGTGAGAAATATTTAATTTTGATGATGATGATGATTATAACCAATGAGTAGTGGATTTTCTGTAATTCACAAACAAGCAATTATTAATGACAGTGTAAATAGTGTAAATTGATTATTCGATGTTTAGGAGCAATTTACTAATATATTCAGCATTTGAATAATGCCATGCAAGCCATAAATTATGTGATATTTAAATATGTGATTAAAATATATGTGTTTAGACAGATTAATTAATATTTTTACATCCACATTCATGATGTTAATTTAAAGAGAAGTTAGGTCTCAGGTATCACGAATGTCAGTGACGCAAAGACATAGTGCTACGGTGATCCTGAGAACCCAAGAGAACTTTAGAAATTTTTCCTATTTTATGTGGATTAAATACATTTTGAGTAGAATAGAGATGGTTCGATTTTCTGGACAATGACAATTTAACGTTGGCATTCGACCATGCTCTCAGGTAGGATGAGTGTTTAATATGTCTGTCTGACTATCAAAGTTGAATAAATTTGTTTTTATCTTAGTTGTGATCTGATGATGTGATTTTCCTTTTTCTTTCCTTGTCTTAATTAAGGCTTAACCAGGAAGGATGTGGTTTGCTAGGGATTCAGTTGATGGCGCCCATTTATATTTGCATTTTTTTAAATTAAATTTAAATCCGTAACGACCCTGGAGATACTTTATCTCGTGTTACCCTCTGCTTTTGTGATATTTCAACTGGATTTCCGACACATTCCTTATTTGACTTCATGTTCATTTAACTCCGCTCTGTCCTGGAAATCCAGGAATGCGATGTAATAGCAGATGGGTCATCGCATCCCCAGGACGAACGGGTACAGTACGAGGCCAATTACTGGGATGATGACCATTCAATATACCGCAGCGATGATGATGGCTGAGTAAACATCCGATTGGGTCATGAACGGTGATGTAGGCTGAAGTGATGTTGTAGATATGGTTGAGTACTAAACATTGGATTTATTCAATTATGTATTGTGCCCGATGGGACGAGGCTGACTGGCATTGAACTCGAGACTCTCAGGAGAAAGAATCATAGCCATGACTTTCCAGAGAAACGAACCATCGATCTCTGAGGGGGAACAGCAACATAGAACCCGAGAGACAGTGGAATAATAAAGTACCATGATAATTGAAGCTTAATTCCATGTCTGGAACAGGAATTATAAGCAGTGCCAAGACAGAATATTGTATGAATTGGTAGCCAGTATACAAAAATCTAGCCCAGAGTCAGGAACTTGGAGCAACTTGACAGGTGACATATCGCTTTTAAAAGTAGGAGGAGCAGACAGACTCCAGTTGACTATTTCCAGGCGTCACAGGAGGAGGCAAGACAGTTACTAATGCCCATAAAAATCCCAGACGGACAAGGGAGAGAAGGTGGAATGATGTGGTCGCGAAGAGAAATTAATTAATTGCTGGTAAACGAAGCATTCAAATGGGATGAGACTTACACCCAGATGCTTATAATCAAAGAAAGCTAATTTAGAGATATGAAAACCCCTAAATTAAAGCCTATATAAGATTGAAGGTAAATTCACGCAGTTAGAGCGGAGGAGCAGTTGTTAGCCAAGGAGGCAGAGGGGATTCACAGAAGATAGCGTCAGGAAGCCATGGAGAAGAACAATTAATATTAATTAATTGGGCGAACGAATCACCTGCACGCAAGTGGATCTGAAACCTCCGTGAAAATACGATCAGGAATCACGCGTTACCTTGTCGGTAAATGCGGTGTATGAGAATAGAGTCGCTCCTGGTGTGAAGAGGGGCTATATTTTGCCAGAATCCCTTATATGGACGGAGGAGCTGGGGAGAGTCTGTTCTTCTTTGACTCAACTTGTGGGAGGACACGCTGTCCGTTGACATGAGATAAGCGCGCGGAGTACGCAAGTTCATTAAAGTCAGTATCGTACAGAGAGACAATGAAAGGCGCATTATGCAGCCTATTAAATGTATTTCTACATTAGAATTATGGACAGTCTACAACATGCATATAACCAGTTAATATACGCGAACGTCATTCAGTACTGGGTAGGAAAATCGCATTATGTTGTGATAGACAATGGACTTATCCGCAGGGATAAATATGATCTTTAGAGTATCATACAGTAAACTAGTAAAGTATACAATAGACCATGGGAGCAAGAAAGGTATCACAGGTATTTGTGATGAAATGCTTAAGGAGCACACATTAGAAGGGAGAAGATAGGAACACAGTAGGAGACGGAAGGTGTACACATCTACTCGAGATAGACTTTCGTTGGAGACAAGCAGATGTCATGATATTGCAGCATCGCAAATCTGAAATCACGCAGTAGCGAAAAGCCCAAAGGCATCGTGTGTAAAAATCGAATGAATAACGTTTGTGTTAAAGTGTGATAATATAATACGTTTTAAATTGTGTGATAAGAGAAAATGTAGTATAATTTAAAAAGTGAAATGTATCTATTCCAAGTTATAACCAGTGCATTTAAACCATGTGAAGTGTTATTTGTGAAAAGTATGAAAATGGGAGTGTATTAGAGCCATGATTGTGGGTAACGTGCTGTGCTATTGGATTAATCCAGCCCGCAAGAAAACGTGAGTACCATCCAAAAATGTTACTATGATTTTATAGCTCACCATACACATATCATTCCATTAAATACTATAAGAATTTGCAATAAATATTTTACGAGTTCACATTCCTCGTATTATAGTAAATAATTTGAATTGAGAATGATAAACTTACGACAAGTAATGCGTAAGATGATAGTCAATATAACTATCACGTTAATTGATGATAATAATAATAATAATGAATGGTCAAAGTCGAAAGTAAATCGTAAAATCGGCATGTTGATGCCTCAGAAACGTGCAAATTGTGTCATGTCCGATAAAAGAATACAGTGTTATTGTATGGAAGAATGAGATGTATATTAGAGAGTGTAAATAGAGTTTTCAGTGTAATTGATATGCTAATAATAATAATAATCGCTATATTGCTAAGAATGAAAGCCAATGATAGGCAGATAATGTAATTGCCCGTAAAATAATGCCTTTAATAAGAGCTAGTGTAGAGCCATGGTATAATAATTATTAAATCAGGGGAGTAAAGGAGTGCATTATGAATTGGATTATCTAATAGAAATAAGTAGTAGCCGCAAAATGCGTGCAAAATTAACGTAGAATCCAGTGATTTACGTAAATAATCGCAGGGATTATCCAAGTAGCTCGCGCGTCGAAGAATCTAGTGGGCCAATCTACGAATCTACAATGTATTTGTACAGCCTAAGAGCGTACATATAGATAGCGGCAGAGTTGGGGCAGGTACGGCAAATATAACCCACTGTCAGCATCGTCGTAAGCTACAATGGGATTAACGGTGACACTCAGTGTAAGCTAATTAAATAATTGATCTGCCCGTGGTGGTAAGATAATTCTTCGTGGAGGAATCATGGTGATTTCCTACCGTATTCGTACTCGTGCGGCGAGATAACAATGGGAAACTTGACCGGCACTCATCTAAAAGCCACAGATTGTATCCTTAAGACGGCGAAGCTAATGGAAACCCATCCCTTGCTAAGAATATTAATTGAAAGCCATATTGAGCCAATTAAATGCCATAAATGTAGGTGTTACATATTTAGATTGATTCCGTTCATAATGACACATCCCAATCATTACCCCCTGCAGAGTGAAAGGAGGGCAACACTATTGGCTTTGTTTACAAAAGTTTAAAGTCGGTCAGTGAGACCAAACGAGGTAGTGGGGGAAGCAGCCATATTGAAAGAGGGTGGAGATGAGCGAACCTATTGTTCACGAAACGGGGGCGCTGGGCTGACCGCCGACCCTTTAAAGTCCTACTGGTACACTGAAATCTCTATTCACATCTCTTGAAATAATTGAATAATGGTTGATATTATTGTATTAAAAGAATTACATGCATCATATCCATGGGGATATGTTGTAGGATCGGAAAAATTGGATAATATTTGGCCAAGTTAGTGTCTGCGGACATTTTAACTTCGCTAAATAATGAGATACACTTTCAAGGAGTAATTAACCAGTTAATGCTAATTTACTCAGACGGGTAGCGTTAATGCACGGAATGGCACATTTGTAACGAGAGTAACGACTTGGTGAGACCTAAAGGATTGTTGTATGGTGATGCAAAATCATTAATTATGTGTGTTTTGGAGAGAGAGGTTACTCATAAGTGCGTTTGAAACAATGGGAAAGAAAACGATTGTTCACACAAACAACGCAAATTAAGCAAAGAAAAATGTAAAAAGATTAATATTGTTGAAACATAAGTAAAGATAAATGTTCCGATTCAGAACGGACAGTACATTTGGATCAACAATGATTGCATTTATAGATTATGCAGCGATAACTTGTGTATTTAATAATTTGTTGCGTTGTGATATGCTAATTAAGGTTAAAGACACTATGAACATTCGTCAATGTCAAAAGTATAAATTTTAATAAGTGTAGGATAGACTTGGGTGCAGAAGAGCGCCACATATAATAAAGACTCACAGTAGAGATGTTGCAGCATGCCTGAGGAGCTCAGTGCATTCATATTGATCGGATCTTTGGAAATGGATCAGAGCAGCGAGGTGCAGATGAATCAAATAGGGTTTATATGATTATGTTAATTATCATCTGTGCACCCCTGTGATTTGTTTGTGTTGTGGGAAGTAAATGTACATTATTTGTGTTTTTGTAGTATTTTGCCATGATTTTAGTATCATTAAATTCTGTATCTAGGAATCTCTTGTGTTTCCATGTAGGGTAGTAACCTGATAGACTCAAATCCTGAACGTGTGGTCGTACAGTGGGTTGAGCGTACCATACCTCGAAAAGACCGTGAGCCAGCTGGGATACGAACACATGCTCCATATAATGTTACAAGGGTACCGTATATAGATTTTGGCGTGGGAACACTATATTTTCTTATGATTTTAATTTTGTTTTTGGTTAAATGTAGTGTTTCCGACACTCAGATGTAAATGAGTGAGGACGCGTGACCACTAGTTGATTTGTTTGTATTTTATTTGTGTAATGTAATCCTTGTACTGTGGGTACATGCGAATATTTTGGTTTTGCGTACGCATGAATTACGGCTCGGGTGATAAGTGAAGCTGCATTAGAGTGACGATGAATAATTAGATATGGGGGAAATGAGCTATCTTTTGTTGCTGTTTTGATTGAACAGGCATTATAATGAGTTGACTATGTTGCAACAAACTTGGAAAGAACCATCCGTTCTTATTTTTGAAGTTTGAGTTTATTTTGATGATAGCATTTAGATTCTTCGGTCGGAAGCTTAGATCAGACGCGCGTTGAGTGTGGAAATATTTATGTGATTTTTTTCTAGGTGATTGACAAACCCATACGTGTGATATTGTGTGTTTGTGTCTCATGTTGTGTGTGAATTTGAATTTTCGCGGAAGATTGGCATTGTGTCCAAGTCTTTGTCTGCAGCATATCGGATGGCGGATGGAGCTTTGCAAAGACCCCGACCAGTACTATTGAATCTTGTAATTCCAAAGGGAATTAATGAGATAATTGTATTGGCGACACACACATTTAGCTGGGTGACAGCCGTAATTCTTCGTTGTCTTGGAGCCGTGCAAGGGCAGGCCCGAGATATTATTGACACCCGTGGGTGATTGACAGGTAGCAGCGAGGGTCCACACTCAGCGCTGGTCTAAGTTATTTCGAGACACTAATTAGGCAGGGGGAACGGCCCGGCCGTGACCTAGTTAAAGATGATCGCCTGTTCGGTTAAAGCCTTGAATATGTTAAAGGGGAGATCTTCATGCCCGCACGGTAATCTCATGTGCTACGTCAAAATGAAAATGCTTGTATTGTAAATAAGTGCATTTTTGAGCATTGTGGTTTGTATTCATTTTAATTGATTTTGATTCATGTAACTTGATGACACCTTGTTGTGTCTTATGTAAAATGACACACGGTCATTTGGTTGTGTTTCTTTTGTAGTTACGTGGTCACGTTAATCATACTTGTGTTATTTTGTGAAGTCCTGTTTGAGGCAATCTTTGTCGTGCTTTAGTACATGGGTCCAGAATTCATACGGAAATCTTTGTTGTACATATTTTAAGTTAGCAAATGTCGGTATTGTATTTTCTTTAAATGTTGAGTTACCATCGCTATTCTATCTCGTTACATACGGATTCGTAACTTGACGGCTTCGCATGACGGTCACGAATCACGCATAAATGTACTCATACTATATTTTGCATGCATTCACATCACTCACGCACATGATTTGGAGAAGTAGATTTTATCAGGCCAATTCTCAGGTCTTGAGTTTGTGGAAATCTCTGGGAGAGATATTTTTAGGTGAATATTCCATGATAAATTGAGGGTGTAAGATTGGGAGTTGTTTTAATTTGTTATTGTTCTTTGATCTGATATTAAATTTGTTTTTGTTAATTTTGGCTTCACTTTTCTTTCTTAATGTCTTATATTTAGGTTATGTTACCTTGTATTTTGATAAGAAGCACATTTTAGCAACTTCATTATGAACCGAAACACTATCCCGAAACAGAGTACCTTAAAAGCTTCTTCGCAAGGGTTCAATATGTTGCTTTAGTAATTTATGCTTTAATTAAAACTATTATTGTAATGCCAGTAGATTCGGATAACAAACGTGGGGATGCGGAAGAAAGTCGTGCGGATGCGGGGCGGATGCGGATAACAGTTGTGTGGATGCGAGGTGGATGCGGATAACAGTTGTGCGGATGTGGGGCGGATGCAGATAACAGTTGTGTGGATGTGGGGCAGATGCGCATTCCAGTTGTGCGGATGTGGGTCGGAAGCGGATAACAGTTATGCGGATGCAGGGCGGATGCGGATAACGTTTGGTTTATCCGCGCAGGGCTCTACATAGTCTGACGCTGTGTTCTTGCGTGGCGTGCTTGTCTTTCCAGTATACCTGTTGTGGTGTATTTGCTCATTCATCCACAGGATAAAGGATCGTAACTCATTTTCTGCAATGCAACAGTGGCACAACTAGCAATCTGTACATTTTCAGTGTTTACTTCAGTACAGCGCTAAAGCGCAGCGTTAGGTCATGGGGCCATGCTCTCTGCTGACACGGTAGACGCATGGGATCAAGCCCCCCCGTCGGCCGTCCTTGAAATGGTTTTCCGTGGTTTCTCATTTTCAACTCCAGGCAAATGCTGGTACCGTACCATCTATCAGGCCTCGGCTGCTTCCTTCCACATCCTTGCTCAGTTTCATTCACCATCAGTCATTTCATCTCTCATTAACTCCTCTCATGAGGTTGGCGTCAGGAAGGGCATCCGGCCGTAAAAACCATCCGCCACAAAGACTTCCATCGCATCTCATCCCCGACCCCGTTGAAACACGGGAATAATAAGGGGTAGACATACAAATTTCAGTATAGCGCTGGAAAATATTAGCGATTGGTTAAATAGACTACTCTATCGTCATTCTTGGCAACGTGAGACAACATAATTCGTTGTGCCAGTTTCCGAAAATATTGCAAGTACATCAAGATAGTACGGTAATGTTATTGGTTTGACATTCCTTTTAACAACTGCGGCTTTTAGAGACGCCCGGGTGCCGAAATTTTGCCCCGATGGGGATCTTTAACGTGCCAGTAAATCTACTGACACGGCTCCCTCGCATTCGCGTACCTTCAAATGCCATCTGGCTGCGCCAGGATTCGATCCTGCAACCTTCGGCACAGCATGCACATCAAGAACAGAGATACTTGGTGCTTGTTACACTCATGTGAAGTAGTGTGACAAATCCTCAATTGAGTATGGGGTCAAAAAACTTTGACTTTATTGAAATAATACACATTTTAATAACTGCCTTTATACACACATTAAAAAAGTTTTGTATCTTGCTGGCAAGATTCGTAGTGGTCTCAAACCCATGAGTCGTTCTTGCGTGCGTCTATATCAGCTGTGTGAGATGCGGTGGGTTCGATTCCTACCTTAGCCATCCTAGAAGTAGTGGGGAAACCACTTATACTCTAGGGAAATGACTAATTAAATTAAATTCAGTTACCATAGACTAACAGTAGAGCCTCCGTGGCTTAAGCGGCAGCACGCCGGCCTCTCACCGCTGGGTCCGTGGTTCAAATTCCGGTCACTCCTTCTGTGCTGGACAAAACGGAGGCAGACAGGTTTTTCTCCGGGTACTCCGGTTTTCCCTGTCACAATTTCATTCCAGCAACACTCAGCACTATCATTTCATTTCATCTGTCATTCATTTAATCTTTGCCCCATAGGAGTGCGACAGGCTTCGGCAGCCGGCACACTTCATATCCTCGCCGCTAGATGGGGGCTTCATTCATTCCATTCCTGACCCGGTCGGAGACTGGAAGCAGGCTATGGAGTTTCATTTTTCACCATAGACTAACAGTAACGCCGCTACTTTTAACAATAACGATGGCATAAAAATTCTCGTCACTTTCTCAAGAGTCTTCCTCGCCGCATAGTGGCTGGCATGCTTGGCTGTCACCACGTAGGCTCTGCCAAGGAATGTAATTCTGGTCTGAGGGCTGAGACGGGGCATCACAATAACGCAGGTTATCAGACAAATTCCACATACACCCAAGTACAAGGGATATATGACCACGATGTCGCAAACCTCTAAATGAATCAACAACAAGCTATTCTCGGGAGACGAATGGGTTTGAAACCCACCTTTGACTCTCTTTGAAATGGTTTTCTGTGTTTTCCCATTTTTTGACTTCAGGCAAATTCCAGGACGGACCCGTCAAGTGACCATGGCTCCTACATTCCAAATCCTTGCCCAGTTTCAATCATCTCAGTAATCCCTCTGTTGAGATTGGCGTCAGCAGGAGCACGCAGTCATTAAAACAATTCTACAGTATAGAATAACATCTCAACCTCGATACGCGGAGTCCTCTGGAGGTTAGTAAATGTTTTATCAACATACAGTATTTTGCACACATAAGGTCACGTAGCTGGTGAAAAAACGGCCCAATTCTCTAATTGAAACAATAACAATTTCTTTTGGAATAAATTCAATATTGAAATATTAGAAGCCATTTTTCAGTGTTGCCTAAGTCATCTATTTATTTCAATCTTTTCAGTCGGTCAACACGGGTGTTGTCTGTGACTGTATACGTTAGAATATTTTGCACCATGTTGTGTACGTATTTTCTCTTTGTTATGCCGGTTGGGGATGAGTTCAGTTTTCCTTAGAACGAATGATTTTTTTTCTGTTGGATAACCTTCCTCATCTCAAACTCTTCGTAGGCGTTTAGTACAGTTAGTAATGTCGTGTGACCTTCTGGGAGGGCAAGTGCAGGTTTTTCTAGTTGACGCCCGTAGACGACCTGTGTGTCCTAATGAGGATGAAGTGATGATGAAGACGTCACATACACCCAATCCCTGGGCCAGGGGAATTAACTCCAGGAATCGAACACGAGAACCTTCTGACTAAAACCTAGCTCACGGGGCCGGACGTTTAGGAGATATGAGTTAGTATAATAATAATAATAATAATAATAATAATAATAATAATAATAATAATAATAATAATAATAATAATAATATCGTATGGCCTCGGGTGCCGGGTGCAAGCTTTGTTATTTGCCGCCCAAAGGGCAGCTTGCACGTCGATTTTTTGTTGTTTCTTGGAGCGCTATGAAAGTCAAGGAGGTTAGATATCTAAGCTCCTTGACACTATAGCGCTTTCTAGTAGAGACTGGAGGAACTTTTTGTGTTGGCGGAAAATCCCGAGATTAATTTTGCCATTATGAACACGGCCTACTGAATTCAAATGGGTTCTTTAACATGCCAACAACGCATGACATGCGTGTCGTAATTTTTGTCGCCTTTCAAAAAAATATCACTTACCATGGCCAGGAGCGAACCTGCATGCTTGGGGCTGGTATCCCGAAACGATAACCACTTTTTATTAGCTTTTTACAGAATTACAGAATTTTCAGGTATGATAAATACCATACTATTACATCACAAGAAAATCCAGATAGTGTCCATATTTATCGTACAATTGTCCACTTTCACTAAGCTTCCAACGCTCTTTCTGCAGGTGATACCTGAGATCCAGGAACGAGAAATGTTGATCATTGTCCATCACGAAGTGTACATATTGGCCCATTATCCACACAATGGCAGTCTGTTTAAATTGGGGGAAGGCGGTCACCGACAAACGAATCAACTTCCTGTCATCAAGGTCATCCATGGGCACATTTAATAGTTGACATACTTTTCCCTTACACCACAGCCACGTGGAGGCAACTCGCGTGCATGATGTGAAGCGGTGTATCGCCGTATCAGTTTGACCACATATAGTACACCATGGGTAAGTTTCAAGACGGATGGTATATCGCCGTAGAGCGGTTGGGATGAGATCGTTGAGGAAGATAAAAACCTGGGAGTGTACAGCAGAAGAAATGGTCATAGCCCCAAAATTTTTCCAAACAGTGGGCCAATGGACGTAGAGGGTGGTGGCCTCGATTCGCGGTTTGGAGTGTACCACTTGCCGCAACATGTTATAAATACTTTTCGTCGTTGGAACAGTCCCTGAAGGCATTTGGCGAACAGTTTCCAGAAGGTGCTGTTGATGGTCCCTAAATATCTTCGGCAAAGCTCTATCACAACCACGGGCTGTGTTTCGAATATCTTTGTATAGCGCTTTCGTAAAAGTGTCATGTTGGGAAAGAATGGTGATATCGTTCTTGCAGAGGAGTGCACGGCATTTCATGCCATGAGCTGTTAGCCCTAGCCCGACTTGCCGGGATGGGAGATACAACTGTTCCCGTTGTACTCGGAACAAAAATCCTTGCCATATAAACCAACCTGTATATTTTGCCAATTGGCTCTCAAACATTTTGGGAAGTGGGTAAAGTTGTGCAACATACCATATTTTAGAGAGCGCAAACACGTTGAGGACCATGACCCGTTGCACTATATTGAGGTTTCTTTGACCAAATTGGATCAGCACTCCCCTAACTTTGGCAATGACCTTAGTCCAGTTTGCTTGCACTGTGTCCAGAAGCGATTGCTTCCAGGTAATGCCAAGAATTTTCACCTCATTTACTATCCGGAACCAGGGCTGTTGGGTAATCACTGAGTTAGTATTGAGCGGAAGCAAAGCAGTTTTCTGGGGGTTCGATTGTGCTCCAGAGGCGATATGGTAGAGCTGAAGGACGCTATCGATGTGGGAGATGTCTTCATTATTGCGGATCAATATTGATACGTCATCAGCATAGGCGCACATGCCAAAAACATGTGTGGACAGTTTGAAACCCTGTAGCTTCACCTGGGTAGTCCGAATGAACGGTTCAAGGCCAATGACAAAAAGTAGCATGGAAAGGGGACATCCTTGCCTTACTGATCGTTGTATTGGAATCAGAGGGGAAAGAAAACCGTTGACGAGCACTCGAGACGTAGCATTACAATTTATCATACGAATGTAGTCAATAAGGATTTCAGGAAATTCAAAGTGTTGCAAGACCATGTACAAGTATTCATGACTGATGCGGTCGAAAGCTTTATCAAGATCTAAGGTGAGAAAACTCATTGTCTCAGTGGGGAGCATTTCGGCTTTTTAGGTGTAGGTCCCGTAGTATCGCTAAGTTTGTTAACAGAGTTCTTCCAGGAATACTGCAACATTGTTCATCACCAATGATATCATGTAGAACAGTCTTCAATCGGCATGCAAGTACTTTGGTAAGGACTTTATAATCACTGCAGAGCAGAGTAACTGGTCGGAAGTCACCAACTGCCATGGCAGATGATGTTTTTGGTATGAGGACTATGGTACCCTCGTGATGTGATTGACAAAGATCACGACGTTGGAGAATGGTACGCAAGACATGACAAAATTCTTTGCCAATGAGAGGCCAGAAGTGTTTATACATTTCATAAGGCAGTCCATCAATGCCAGGTGAGCGGTTGTTTGGGAGGTGCTTAACCACAGAATGAATCTCTTCATCCATAATATCCGCGCTGAGCAGAGTTTTGTTGTCCGGAGATAGTTGGGTACTGCAAGATGAAAGCAATAGGGTCACCTGCTGTGGATCAATTGGAGCCTTAGCGTAGAACCGTTGATAAAATAATGATATTTCACTACGTATAGCGTCAGGGGAGGTGACGACACTTTCAGTACTGGTGCGGAGGCGGTGGATATATTTACGTTGCCGCTCACGTTGTCCTTTGGCGATATGGTATACACTTGCACTTTCGTCCGAGAGCACTGTACGATCTTTTAAAGCCACGTTTATATGAGCGAGCGTTCGTTGCTGTAGAGACAGGAGCTTGGTTTTAACTTCCCGAATCTGGTCATATATACGCTCCCCAGCATCAGATCTTTGCTGGACCTGGCGAAGAACTCGATAGTAAAATTCAACTGTATCCCGTCTTTCCCGACCTCGTTGGTAGGATATGTTCATAAAGACGCGGCGGATCCCTGGTTTAACTAAAATATCCCACCAGTCTGCACAGTCGCGAAAGTTGCATTTTTGTTGGACCCATTGAGTCCAGTGTTGTCTGAAAATATCTTGGCATTCCTCCTCCAGTAACTGCGAGCAGTTCAGTTTCCAATAACCTCTTCCTATGTGAAATATGGGATAGGGGTAAGAGATTGTACAAACGACAGCATGATGGTTAGTGAAACTGGCAGGTATCACTTCATATCGTCTAGGCTGGATAAGTTCCTGGGAAAAGTAGATGCGGTCAATTCGTGATGAGGAGTTGTGACTTATACAGGTGTAATGGGGCAGGGGCACCCTTAAACTATTCACAGCATCAATGAGGTGTAGGGAGGTAAGAAGGGTCCTGAGAGCCGGGTTGACGCCTTGGTATGGACTAGTGGAATCCTCTGGGCGTTGAATACAATTGAAATCCCCTGCAAGAATAAGTTTTTCCTTAACGTCGTGCAGATGAGGCAGTATACTCTGTTGAAAGAACATTTTCCGTTCCACACGTTTATTGGACCCGGATGGGGCATATACATTTATCAGGGTGGTATTGTTTATGTGTCCAGATATTATGCGTCCTGATGGATGACATAGCACACCTTCGAGTGGGATATCATGTCTTATGAGGAATCCGGACCCTCTATTCGTAGTACCGGTATTGATGTATTGTTTGTAGAAGGCAGATATGGGCAAACAGGGTATAGCAACTTCTTGAAGGAAGGCAATGTCAATGTCTGCATCTCGAAGGAATCTCTCCAACAGTTGAAATTTCAGAGGGCATTCTATTACATTGATATTCACAGTGGCCACAGTGAGAAATTGCGCCATTAAGAGAAGTATAAAAGCTGTGCTAGACATACTGGAAGGTGGACTCGAGAAAAAAAAAAAAAAAAGACACAGGTGAGAAATATACTGGTGCACTATGTCAAATTAGGTTGAGATAGTTCCTTATGACTGCCATTCATAGGCCGGCTGTCAGCGTTTGAGAGCGTTCGTGGGTCCCTAGATGACGTAGAATGAAGATTTTGTTTCTTTTTCACAGCTGCGGGAACGTTTGTAGAACCAGTTGGATTCTTCGGGGCTGGTACGGCAATCGAGGCATTTGTTTTAATCTTTTTAGATACGTTCTCGGATTCCCGATCAACCTGCTTAAGTGAGTCGGTAGGTACCAGAGAAGGTGGGGGCAGTGAAGACAAAATTTCTGTGGCAGCCTGTAGTGACGGCAGAGTTGGTTCTAAGGCTGCGATACAGGTTGCCGATAGCACAGGGGCACTTTGTGGCTCGCTGATCTGGTCAGTGCAAGGTACCAGTTCTGCGTCATGTGTGTCCGAGGCCACTTCTGGTGTTGTCCCAGCTGACTGATCAATAAGCATGAGTAGTGTGTTTTGGACAGTTCTATATCCTCCACCTCCACATTCCTCCACACAAGATGGCGGCGGTGCGATATCTCTCGAACCCATGGTTGGATTTTAAACAATGAGGTGTTGTTGAACTCCTGCTAACACCCCCTTTCCAATGGACAACATATTTCCACCCCAAAATAAAACCTACCCTACTAGGGGTGAAAATTGTAATTTTTTAGAGAATCTCTCTTTCCAATTGCAACATGTGAGAGTTTGAATGCCGATATGGATTTAAACGTTGTTCCACATAAAGTGCATGAGTTCGGTGAAAAGCCACTATGAATTAACATGCTTGTTTTAAGTTTTTTACACACATGTCCACTCATAGCTTTTGTAATAGGGCGGGCTTTTTAAAGATGGTGGCTGTAGTTTAACCTAACCTAACCCACCCACGAGGGGTGATCAAAACGTTTTCCAAGTGGTGCTTGTCGATAGGCAAACTGATAAACAAAGAGGGGCATGTTAGACCTTGAGGCGAGAGCCCCTGTTATTGTTGATGAGCCCCTGTGGTCGGGCCCCTGTTGATGGGTTATTGTTGACAGGTCATTGTTGGTGGGTCATTGTTGACAGGTCATTGTTGACAGGTCCTTGTTGACAAGTCCTTGTTGACAGGTCATTGTTGACAGGGCATTGTTGACGGGTCCTTGTTGACGGGTCATTGTTGACGAGTCCCTGTGGACGGGTCATTGTTGACGAGTCCTTGTGGGCAGGTCCTTGTGGATGAGCCCCTTTGGACTGGTCCCTTTGGACTGGTAACTAATGATATGATGAAATTAAACGTTGTTCCACATGAAACGCATGTGAAGAGCCGATTACTACTATGAATTAACATGTTAGTTTTCTGTTTTTACGCATGCGCACTAGGGGTTTTCGTAAGAGGGCGGACTTTTTAAATAATGATTTATAGATGAGTAATTTTAAAAAAATAACCAAAAGATCCAAAACTAATAGGTCATTGGATTTTTAATATCTCATGAACCAATAAAGCTAGGGACTTGTATGAGGGGTCGTTGGACTTGGTATGACGCCACGTTTTTCAATGTATTTTTGATTTTTGTCAAAAGGTTCTAAGTACACTTTTGTTAATATCTCGTGAACCAATAAGGCTAGGGACTTGTATGAGGGGTCGTAGCACATGGGATGACATTCCCTTTTTAAATGTATTTTTTGAAATTTTGACAATGGGCCTAACTACACTTTTGTTGATATTTCCTGAACCCATGATGGGATTTTGACCGGTGAGGTGTTGTTGGACTTGGGCAGACACTCTCTTTTTGAATGTATTTTTGATATTTTAACAAAGGGCCTAACTACACTTTTGTTAATATCTCGCGAACCAATAAGGCTAGGGACTTGTATGTGGGGTCCTAGCACTCAGGGTGACGCTCTGTTTTTAAATATATATTTAATGTTTGTCAAAAGGGCCTAACTGCACTGTTGTTAATATCTCGATAACTAATAATGGGAGAGAGTCAAGTGAGGTGTTATAATACTAATGATGGCCAACCCTCTCCCATGACCAACGAATTTACCCCAAATATTCAAAACAACAAGGACAATGACCTGAGATTATATAAACTAATACTTGGATATCGACATGTGAGGTGTCATAGGACTAAGAATGGTCAACTCTTTCCCATGACCAATGAATTTACCTAAAATATCCAAAATATTAAGGTCATTGACCTGAGATTTTATAAATTAATAATTGGATACGGACATGTGAGTTGTTTACCGTGAGTGATGAAACATAGCTAGGTAGAGAAAGAACTAGTGTAGGCTACATGTATGGTGACTGACAAGTCTTTCACTATTGGAACTTGTTTTCAGATCAGACTGTAGTACAGAGAGAGTATAGGTTGCAGGCATGAATTAATAAATGACAAACGGTGTATACAAAATCGGATTTATTGATTCAAGAATTAAGAGAAGACTATCTTTAATTGATTGGTTAAAGAGGATAGCTAATGAAACAAAATGGTGACTACATTGAACTAAACTGAACCAAGCTGAATCAAACCCAACCAAACCGAACCAAACCTAATCGAAAACAAGCCAAGGGTTTAAGTGTAAAACTTGTGGGTGGATGTGGTTATTGGTAATGTCAAAAAGGAAAGGGATAACGCTCTACCTATAGAGGGTAAGGTAAAGCTAGTGCATGGTGCTAATGCGCACACCCAAGTCCATGAACCTTACACAACTATCCTATGCAGTTTTTATGGGTTGACTGTTAAAACTTGCTCAGTGGTTACTGGAACAAGATGGTCGCTACACACAACAAGCTTTAAATATCTGAGGCTAATAATCTATACACACACTCACACACACTTGTTCTAAACTGTCTTGCTGGAAGAGCTCACACAGTAGGCAAATGACAGAAATGCTTGGCTAACAGAAATACAATCATTTTCGGTTGTTTAATGTTACCAGCTAATCATTACGTGCTATAGTGGTGAGCACATGTGCCTCTTACACTGGAGATCTTAATTCGATTTCTAGCTCTAAGACCTAGAACGAATCAAACTAAGAAAGAAGGGTATGGTAACGCAGTGGTTAAACTGTTAACCTTTCACTAAGGTAGACTAGGGTTTGATTTTAGGTTAATATGCATGTCATAAACAAACAAATAAAAGCAGAGATAATGTTTAAAATTTATTACACTTGTCTCTTTTCAAATTATTACTTAGATTACCAATACAAACGTGGACTGGGTTTGACATACAGTTAATGCTTCCTATCACATACTAGACTGTAAGAAAGCCAAACAAGCAAAAGGCGTAGGTAAAGCAGTGGTAAAATTATTATGTGTAGAGAAATACCTAACGGTTTTATGAACTGGCAAAGGTATGTCGCATAAACAGTGCAGGATACAATTCAGCAACCATAATTTTTATCTTGTGGACAAGAGAAAACATATATATATAGAGAGATATATAGAAAGCTTGTGTATGTGTGGGTAGCATTGGTTGTTTGACCAGAGAAAATACGGTGAGGTAGGGTGGGGAGAGGGAGAATTAGCACTTATATATGAATGGAAAATAGATTTTTTTCAATCGTTTTGTTTTTCAAATGCAGTGGTAGATAGTCGTCATTTTGTAAAACATTCTTACTTGCAGTAGTATAAGCCTCTATGGTTCCGCTAACACATAGATAGACAGTATTATTGCCATGGTCAAGCACTCACATTAAGATTATTTACAAAATCATAAAATGAAAAATAAAAAATCTTGTTTTGGAAATATCGTTTTTCAACATACACAAAATAAATATATAAAAAATTTGTAAACAGAAAAATGGAAAATCCATGTTTCCATATAGACAAAATTTAAAAACTTTAAACGGACATTTAAGAAAATATATGCAAATGGGAAATTGACAAATGTGAAAATATGAAAATGGAAAAATCCATGTTTCCATATCATGAAATTGAAAAACATCAAACTGTCATTAAAAAAAATGCAAAATGGAAAATTGACAAATTGCAATGTGTGAAATGTGAAATTGAACAAATGGTTATCATTTTTTTTAAAGAACATGGTGCTCTATGGTTGAGGTGTGAATCAAACCCTCTCTACGTATTTGGACCACTCGAGACTGAGTAGACTAGTTTTAGTTGTCATACCACTTTTAAAGTTTGTGTTAAATCTAGGTATTGAACCCAAGAGCTTGTAGGGGAGATCCAAGGTTATAATATGTTAAACAGATAGCCTTGAATGTAGGGTGTGGTAGCTATATAGAGATGAGACGTTTCGCTCGGGGCAGGGAGGCATGGAGTTCTGCATCAAACCAGTCAAAAGACTGACGACTCAAACAACAACATGTAGAACTCACCAAAATAATGTTGTGTAACGGTAAATGTTAGTCAACGAACAGTAATGCATTACTAAAACCCATGACACGATACCTAAGAGCTTTTCTAAAATTATTTTAAAATACCTATAACCCTGTATTTAACACCCAGTTCACAAGACTCATAACTGCAATGTTATGGTCAAACAAAACAAAATCTATATTTCAAAACAAACAAGTAGTTTAGTCAATGTATACTGGAAAAAGTTTTATAAACACTCAAGTCCACAAAAATAATTAAATTAGTAACTGTCAGGTTGACCGAGTGGTTATGGTGATTGACATAAGTTCAAATTTTCTGTACAAGAAAGCAAGGGTTCGAATCCCTTACCTGATATAACTATTGCCTCAACATGGCTTGACCACACTGTATTATTGTGTACTCGGTACACAAACCATAGATAGAGTGCATTGTTTAAGGTCACTCTCCTTGCGAACATAGTCAGAGACTGTTGATGGTTAACAATTGCATTAATAGTGGGACATAGGGATAGCAATTAAGAAAAACAGACAATACCCATACACTATTTTTATTTATTTAATGTAAGTACTTGTACAATAGTTATATACAAACTACAACTCTCTTTTGTCTATTACTATCTAGTCCTTTTCGATCCACTTGCATACCAAGGGCAGATGACTTTGTAGTTCAGCCCCTTAAAACAACAACACTACCTCTTGCATAGTCTGTGATGTTGATGATTCTTGAGGCGTGGAAGATGGATACAACATAACTTTTACAACAGGGGTTAAACGTTGCTCATCAAACAATGCACTATTTTGAGTAGCAACATCTTTCTCTTGTACTAACTTTTTAACATTCTGATGATTTTTTGTCAACACCGTCAGTGTTTTGTCTGGAGCACTACATTGATGATCATTCACACTTAAAACCACACCATTTCTACTTTTCATTTTGCCTCGACATTTTGTTGACCTCTATTTTGAGCATCGCCAGAATGGTATTCCTTTTACATTTTGTCGTCTATAGTTATAAGAGTAGCCTTTATAGAGTACACGTTGCTTACCTCGGTTAGTTGTAGTAAGTTCCATAGTAGTAACTAAACTGTTAGTATGATTTGCACACTACAAAGGTTATCTCTGTTCTGGTAATAGAATTATTTAGCGTTGGCTTTTATATTTAATATGTACAGTTTAAAGTGATAGAAAAGTGGTAGAAACGTAGTAGCAAAGTGGTAGACAAGTGGTAGACAATTGGTAACATAGTGGTAGAAAAGTGGTAAAAAAGTGGTAGAAAAGTGGCAGAAAAGTAATAGAAAAGTGGTAGCAAAGTGGTAGAAAAGTGGTAGCAAACTAGAAAAGTGGTAGAAAAGTGGCAGAAAAGTAGTAGAAAAGTGGGAGCAAAGTGGTAGAAAAGTGGTAGCAAACCAGAAAAGTGGTAGCAAAGTGGTAGAAAATATTACATGTATTGTTAAGAAATAGTTTAAGCGGTTACATGGATTCATTACACTATAATTTTAGCATCACGAAGCTCATTTTCTATATCCAAAAGTTCTTCCTCATATTTAGTATGACCAGCCTGTTTACAGGTATGCAAGTACTGAAGCCGCTGGATTAGGTTATTGGGATTGTTCCAGTAAATAAATTTAACAAATGATTTTTTTGGGTGTAAACCATTACCATCATCATCATCATTATAATCATCATCATCATGGTTATCATCATCAATATAATTATCATCAATATAAACATCATCACTATTACTATCTAATCCTTTTTGTTCATCCTGCAATGCAACAACCTTTGGCATAGTTTGTGTTGTCTTTGATAGTGTTAGAGGTTTCTTAGTCGTTAAGGACTGTCCTAACATGTCTTTTTCAGGAGATAATAAATGCTCTTTAACAAACAAAGCACTATCTTGAGCCACACTATTCTTTTCTTGGTCTGGCTTTCTTACCTTAGTTCGATTATTTTGTCCATTTAAATGAGTATTATTTTGAGATTTACAATGATGATCGATTGAAATAAGTATGTTGGAGCCTTTTGTTTTAATCATTCCTCGACACTTTTTAGATCGTTGTTTCGAACAGCACCAAATAACAGTTCCATTTTTATTAGTTCTTTTTACAATATATGCATATCCTTTATAGTAAGCACATGGCTTACCATAGCTAGTCGTCGATACTCCCATGTCAACTGTTAAGCATAAACTGATCTCTAGTAAAGTTAACTCGATAATGAAAATGATAGTTTGTAGTATGTGCAGTTTAAAGTAATTGCAAAAGTGAGAGTCAAATGGTAGAAAAGTGTTAGCAAAGTGATGGAAGAGTGGTAGCAGTTTATAGTAGTCATGATCTTTTTTTTACCAGAATGTGATTTCAGTAAATGTAATTTCTAAACCTTAGCAGTGAGTAGTCACTTAGTCTTGGTTCAGACAAGCGTAAACAGTTCTCCAATGAATCAGAGATCAAGATTTTCATTATGAAACAGTTGTGTAACCAATTAGGTATCGGTACTTGATAGCTTCACACATGAAAAAAAATTCCAACATATCTGACATGAATTACATGATTTGGAAGTTGACAAAGAATATCCAATCAACCTTTGTAGTTACAATGTCAAGCACAAAGACAAAATCAGCATGAACTTTTAAGTTACAGGAAAATTCTATGAAATAGACTATGCAGGAAATTTGGAAATACACATCAGAAGTTTGCAACACCATCCTTCTAGCCTATATAAATTATCGACATGGAAAGTGTGCACTGCCCCTAACATTAAACCAATTTATCAATAACACAAGTCAACAATCAAATCATTTTGTGTTGAGTCTATCATTTAATGCATATATTCTGTCTACATTGAACAGTAACAAAAAACGCCATTCATAATTAATTAAGTTTGCTTTAATTCTTTATGTAATGATAAATACATATCTAAAGTTATGGCTGACTGTTCAGGGAGAAACGGCTTTGAACACATAAGAGAGGGAATATTTTAAGACTTAACCTCAGCTCACCTAACATAACCTAAATTTACCTAACCTAACCTTGTCATATAGGTAAGAAACGGGTCAAGCTATGCTTTCGACTACCGAGTTTCAGCTACTTTTCAAGGTTATTCTCCCGAACATTGCCGGAGACTGCTGATAAACACCTATGTTCCCACGGCGGCGGCGCGCAACGACTTACATGACGCGCTTCCCCCTTTTCATTGAAGATGGCGGCCGTAGCTTAACTTAACCTAGCCTAACCTAACAAGATGGCGGCCGTAGCTTAACTTAACCTAACCTAACGTAACAAGATGGCGGCCGTAGCTTAACTTAACCCAACCTAACCTACGACGTGTGATCAAAAAGTTCCAAAATTTGGCTGCGACTTAACCTACCCTAGCCTAACCTAACCTAACCTACAAGGTGTGTTCAAAAAGTTTCAAAATGGCGTCCGTAGCTTCACTTAACCTAACCTAACCTAACTTAACCTAAACCTACGAGGTGTGATCAAGAATTTTTCAAAATAGTGGTCATAGCTTAACTGAACCTAGCCTAACCTAACCTAAACCTACGAGGAGTGATCATAAAGTTCCAAGATGGCGGTCGTAGCTTAACTCAACCTAACCTAAACCTACGAGGTGTGATCAAAAATTCCAAAATGACTGCCGTAGCTTAACTTAACCTTTGATTGATCCCTGTTGATTGACCCCTTTTGATTGATCTCTGTTGATGTATCCCTTTGGACTGGTCCCTGTTGACTAGCCCCTTTGGACGGGTCCTTTTTGAAGGGAGTCTTTTTTTACGGGTCCCGGAGGACGGGTCCTTGTTGAAGGGTCCCCTGTGGTAGGGTCCCTTTGACATAATTTGGATAAAATGCATGGGCCATTCCATGGGGATAAGTTCAAAGGACCCCGCCCACTGGGACCCGTAGGTTTAGGTTAAGTTAGGTTAGGTTAGGTTAGGTTAAGTGAAGCTACGGCCGCCATTTTGAAACTTTTTGAACACACCTTGTAGGTTAGGTTAGGTTAGGTTAGGCTAGGGTAGGTTAAGTCGCAGCCACATTTTGGAACTTTTTGATCACACCTCGTAGGTTAGGTTAGGTTAAGTTAAGCTGCGGCCGCCATCTTGTTACGTTATGTTAGGTTATGTTAAGCAACGGCCGCCATCTTGTTAGGTTAGGCTAGGTTTAGTTAAGCTACGGCCGCCATCTTCAATGAAAAGGGGGAAGCGCGTCATGTAATTCGTTGCGCGCCGCCGCCGTGGGAACATAGGTGTTTATCAGCAGTCTCCGGCAATGTTCGGGAGAGTAACCTTGAAAAGTAGCTGAAACTCGGTAGTCGAAAGCATAGCTTGACCCGTTTCTTACCTATATGACAAGGTTAGGTTAGGTAAATTTAGGTTATGTTAGGTGAGCTGAGGTTAAGTCTTAAAATATTCCCTCTCTTATGTGTTCAAAGCCGATTCACCCTGAACAGTCAGCCAAAACTTTAGATATGTATTTATCATTACATAAAGAATTAAAGCACACTTAATTAATTATGAATGGCATTTTTTGGTACTGTTCAATGTAGACAGAATATATGCATTAAATGATAGGCTCAACACAAAATGTTTTGATTGTTGACTTGTGTTATTGATAAATTGGTTTAATGTTAGGGGCAGTGCACACTTTCCATGTCGATAATTTATATAGGCTAGAAGGATGGTGTTGCAAACTTCTGATGTGTATTTCCAAATTTCCTGCATAGTCTACTTCATAGAATTTTTCTGTAACTTAAAAGTTCATGCTGATTTTGTCTTTGTGCTTGACATTGTAACTACAAAGGTTGATTGGATATTCTTTGTCAACTTCCAAATCATGTAATTCATGTCAGATATGTTGGAATTTTTTTTCATGTGTGAAGCTATCAAGTACCGATACCTAATTGGTTACACAACTGTTTCATAATGAAAATCTTGATCTCTGATTCATTGGAGGACTGTTTACGCTTGTCTGAACCAAGACTAACTGACTACTCACTGCTAAGGTTTAGAAATTACATTTACTGAAATCACATTCTGGTTAAAAAGATCATGACTACTATAAACTGCTACCACTCTTCCACCACTTTGCTAACACTTTTCTACCATTTGACTCTCACTTTTGCAATTACCTTAAACTGCACATACTACAAACTATCATTTTTATTATCGAGTTAACTTTACTAGAGATTAGTTTATGCTTAACAGTTGACATGGAAGTATCAACGACTAGCTATGGTAAGCCATGTGCTTACTATAAAGGATATGCATATATTGTAAAAAGAACTAATAAAAATGGAACTGTTATTTGGTGCTGTTCGAAACAACGATCTAAAAAGTGTCGAGGAATGATTAAAACAAAAGGCTCCAACATACTTATTTCAATCGATCATCATTGTAAATCTCAAAATAATACTCATTTAAATGGACAAAATAATCGAACCAAGGTAAAAAAAAGCAAGACCAAGAAAAGAATAGTGTGGCTCAAGATAGTGCTTTGTTTGTTAAAGAGCATTTATTATCTCCTGAAAAAGACATGTTAGGACAGTCGTTAACGACTAAGAAACCTCTGACACTATCAATGACAACACAAACTATGCCAAAGGTTGTTGCATTGCAAGATAAACAAAAAGGATTAGATAGTAATAGTGATGATGTTTATATTGATGATAATTATATTGATGATGATAACCATGATGATGATGATTATAATGATGATGATGATGGTAATGGTTTACACCCAAAAAAATCATTTGTTAAATTTATTTACTGGAACAATCCCAATAACCTAATCCAGCGGCTTCAGTACTTGCATACCTGTAAATAGGCTGGCCATACTAAATATGAGGAAGAACTTTTGGATATAGAAAATGAGCTTCGTGGTGCTAAAATTATAGTGTAATGAATCCATGTAACCGCTTAAACTATTTCTTAACAATACATGTAATATTTTCTACCACTTTGCTACCACTTTTCTGGTTTGCTACCACTTTTCTACCACTTTGCTCCCACTTTTCTACTACTTTTCTGCCACTTTTCTACCACTTTTCTAGTTTGCTACCACTTTTCTACCACTTTGCTACCACTTTTCTATTACTTTTCTGCCACTTTTCTACCACTTTTTTACCACTTTTCTACCACTATGTTACCAATTGTCTACCACTTGTCTACCACTTTGCTACTACGTTTCTACCACTTTTCTATCACTTTAAACTGTACATATTAAATATAAAAGCCAACGCTAAATAATTCTATTACCAGAACAGAGATAACCTTTGTAGTGTGCAAATCACACTAACAGTTTAGTTACTACTATGGAACTTACTACAACTAACCGAGGTAAACAACGTGTACTCTATAAAGGCTACTCTTATAACTATAGACGACAAAATGTAAAAGGAATACCATTCTGGCGATGCTCAAAATAGAGGTCAACAAAATGTCGAGGCAAAATGAAAAGTAGAAATGGTGTGGTTTTAAGTGTGAATGATCATCAATGTAGTGCTCCAGACAAAACACTGATGGTGTTGACAAAAAATCATCAGAATGTTAAAAAGTTAGTACAAGAGAAAGATGTTGCTACTCAAAATAGTGCATTGTTTGATGAGCAACGTTTAACCCCTGTTGTAAAAGTTATGTTGTATCCATCTTCCACGCCTCAAGAATCATCAACATCACAGACTATGCAAGAGGTAGTGTTGTTGTTTTAAGGGGCTGAACTACAAAGTCATCTGCCCTTGATATGCAAGTGGATCGAAAAGGACTAGATAGTAATAGACAAAAGAGAGTTGTAGTTTGTATATAACTATTGTACAAGTACTTACATTAAATAAATAAAAATAGTGTATGGGTATTGTCTGTTTTTCTTAATTGTTATCCCTATGTCCCACTATTAATGCAATTGTTAACCATCAACAGTCTCTGACTATGTTCGCAAAGAGAGTGACCTTAAACAATACACTCTATCTATGGTTTGTGTACCGAGAATACAATAATACAGTGTGGTCAAGCCATGTTGAGGCAATAGTTATATCAGGTAAGGGATTCGAACCCTTGCTTTCTTGTACAGAAAATTTGAACTTAATTCAAACACCATAACCACTCGGTCAACCTGACAGTTACTAATTTAATTATTTTTGTGGACTTGAGTGTTTATGAAACTTTTTCCAGTATACATTGACTAAACCACTTGTTTGTTTTGAAATATAGATTTTGTTTTGTTTGACCATAACATTGCAGTTATGAGTCTTGTGAACTGGGTGTTTAATATAGGGTTAAAGGCATTTTAAAATAATTTTAGAAAAGCTCTTAGGTATCGTGTCATGGGTTTTAGTAATGCATTACTGTTCGTTGACTAACATTTACCGTTACACAACATTATTTTGGTGAGTTCTACATGTTGTTGTTTGAGTCGTCAGTCTTTTGACTGGTTTGATGCAGAACTCCATGCCTCCCTGCCCCGAGCGAAACGTCTCATCTCTATATAGCTACCACACCCTACATTCATGGCTATCTGTTTAACATATTATAACCTTGGTTCTCCCCTACAAGCTCTTGGGTTCAAAACCTAGATTTAACACAAACTTTTAAAAGTGGTATGACAACTAAAACTAGTCTACTCAGTCTCGAGTGGTCCAAATAAGTAGAGAGGGTTTGATTCACACCTCAACCATAGAGCACCATGTTCTTAAAAAAAATGATAACCATTTGTTCAATTTCACATTTCACACATTGCAATTTGTCAATTTTCCATTTTGCATTTTTTTTAAATGGCAGTTTGATGTTTTTCAATTTCATGATATGGTAACATGGATTTTTCCATTTTCATATTTACACATTTGTCAATTTCCCATTTGCATATATTTTCTTAAATGTCCTTTTAAGGTTTTTAAATTTTGTCTATATGGAAACATGGATTTTCCATTTTGCTGTTTACAAATTTTGTATATATTTATTTTGTGTATGTTGAAAAACGATATTTCCAAAACAAGATTTTTTATTTTTCATTTTATGATTTTGTAAATAATCTTAATGTGAGTGCTTGACCATGGCAATAATACAGTCTATCTATGTGTTAGCGGAACCATAGAGGCTTATACTACTGCAAGTAAGAATGTTTTACAAAATAACGACTATCTACCACTGCATTTGAAAAACAAAACGATTGAAAAAAATATATTTTCCATTCATATATAAGTGCTAATTCTCCCTCTCCCCACCCTACCTCACCGTATTTTCTCTGGTCAAACAACCAATGCTACCCACACATACACAAGCTTTCTATATATCTCTCTCTATATATATGTTTTCTCTTGTCCAAAAGATAAAAATTATGGTTGCTGGATTGTATTCTGCACTGTTTATGCGGCATACCTTTGCCAGTTCATAAAACCGTTAGGTATTTCTCTACACATAACAATTTTAACACTGCTTTACCTACGCCTTTTGCTTGTTTGGCTTTCTTACAGTCTAGTATGTGATAGGAAGCATTAATTGTATGTCAAACCCAGTCCACGTTTGTATTGGTAATCTAAGTAATAATTTGAAAAGAGACAAGTGTAATAAATTTTAAACATTATCTCTGCTTTTATTTGTTTGTTTATGACATGCATATTAACCTAAAATCAAACCCTAGTCTACCTTAGTGAAAGGTTAACAGTTTAACCACTGCGTTACCATACCCTTTTTTCTTAGTTTGATTCGTTCTAGGCCTTAGAGCTAGAAATCGAATTAAGATCTCCAGTGAAAGAGGCACATGTGCTCACCACTATGGCACGTAATGTTTAGCTGGTAACATTAAACAACCGAAAATGATTGTATTTCTGTTAGCCAAGCATTTCTGTCATTTGCCTACTATGTGAGCTCTGCCAGCAAGACAGTTTAGTTTAGAACAAGTGTGTGTGAGTGTGTGTATAGATTATTAGCCTCAGATATTTAAAGCTTGTTGTGTGTAGCGACCATCTTGACCCCAGTAACCACTGAGCAAGTTTTAACAGTCAACCCATAAAAACTTCATAGGATAGTTGTGTGAAGTTCATGTACTTGGGTGTGTGCATTAGCACCATGCACTAGCTTTACCTTACCCTCTATAGGTAGAGCGTTATCCCTTTCCTTTTTGACATTACCAATGACCACATCCACCCACAAGTTTTACACTTAAACACTTGGCTTGTTTTCAATTAGGTTTGGTTCGGTTTGGTAGGGTTTGATTCAGCTTGGTTCAGTTTAGTTCAATGTAGTCACCATTTTGTTTCATTAGCTATCCTCTTTAACCAATCAATTAAAGATAGTCTACTTTTAATTCTTGAATCAATAAATCCGATTTTGTATACACCGTTTGTCATTTATTAACCCATGCCTGCAACCTATACTCTCTCTGTACTACAGTCTGATCTGAAAACAAGTTCCAATAGTGAAAGACTTGTCAGTCACCATACATGTAGCCTACACTAGTTCTTTCTCTACCTAGCTATGTTTCATCACTCACGGTAAACAACTCACATGTTCGTATCCAATTATAAATTTATAAAATCTCAGGTCAATGACCTTAATATTTTGGATATTTTAGGTAAACTCATTGGTCATGGGAAAGAGTTGACCATTCTAAGTCCTATGACACCTCACATGTCGATATCCAAGTATTAGTTTATATAATCTCAGGTCATTGTCCTTGTTGTTTTGAATAGTGCTAGGACCCCACATACAAGTCCCTAGCCATATTGGTTCGCGAGATATTAACAAAAGTGTAGTTAGGCCCTTTGTTAAAATGTCAAAAATACATTCAAAAAGAGAGTGTCTGCCCAAGTCCAACGACACCTAACAGGTCAAAATCCCATCATGGGTTCAGGAAATATCAACAAAAGTGTAGTTAGGACCCTTGTCAAAATTTCAAAAAATACTTTTAAAAAGGGAATGTCATCCCATGTGCTACGACCCCTCATACAAGTCCCTAGCCTTATTGGTTCACGAGATATTAACAAAAGTGTACTTAGCCCCTTTTGACAAAAATCAAAAATACATTGAAAAACGTGGCGTCATACCAAGTCCAACGACCCCTCATACAAGTCCCTAGCTTTATTGGTTAATGAGATATTAAAAAGCCAATTACCTATTAGTTTTGGGTCTTTTGGTTATTTTTTTTAAATTACTCATCTATAAATCATTATTTAAAAAGTCCGCCCTCTTACGAAAACCCCAAGTGCGCATGCGTAAAAACAGAAAACAAACAAGTTAATTCACAGTAGTAATCGGCTCTTCACATGCGTTTCATGTGGAACAACGTTTAATTTCATCATATCATTAGGGACCAGTCCAAAGGGACCAGTCCAAAGGGGCTCATCCACAAAGACCTGCCCACAAGGACTCGTGAACAATGACCCGTCCACAGGGACTCGTCAGCAATGACCCGTCAACAAGGACCCGTCAACAAGGACCCGTCAACAATGACCTGTCAACAATGAACTGTCAACAAGGACTTGTCCACAAGGACTCGTCCCCAAGGACAATGACCTGTCATCAATGACTTGTCAACAAGGACCTGTCAACAGTGACCTGTCAAAAATGACCCACCAACAATGACCTGTCAACAATAACCCATCAACAGGGGCCCGACCACAGGGGCTCATCAACAATAACAGGGGCTCTCGCCTCAAGGTCTAACATGCCCCTCTTTGTTTATCAGTTTGCCTATCGACAAGCACCACTTGGAAAACGTTTTGATCACCCCTCGTGGGTTGGGTTAGGTTAGGTTACACTACAGCCACCATCTTTAAAAAGCTCGCCCTATTACAAAAGCTATGAGTGGACAAGTGTGTAAAAATCGGAAAACAAGCATGTTAATTCATAGTGGCTTTCCACCGAACACATGCACTTTATGTGGAACAAAGTATAAATCCATATCGGCATTCAAACTCTCACATGTTGCAATTGGGAAGAGAGATTCTCTAAAAAATTACAATTTTCACCCCTAGTAGAGTAGGTTTTATTTTGGGGTGGAAATATGTTGTCCATTGGAAAGGAGGTGTTAGCCCGAGTTCAACAACACCTCATTTTTTAAAATCCAACCATGGGTTCGAGAGATATCGCACCGCAGCCATCTTGTGTGGAGGAATGTGGAGGTGGAGGATATAGAACTGTCCAAAACACACTACTAGCATGTTTTCATGTGACGTTTGCTGTGTCACAACTTCCGAGTATTGGACACGTCGTTGTTGTGTAGGTGGTATACCGAGGGGAATCATTTTCTTTGGGCAGTTGATACGTAGATGTGTGTTAGCATTGCAAATTAAACAGGTCTGTTTCTGTCCATTATACAATATATAGCCAGAATGGCCACCAAAATCTCAGTGGAGGGGATATCTTGTTTGATTTCCATAGTGACTGCACGTATTCCATTATACACCGGGAACTGATAAGCAGAAGACCATTGTTCTTTCCTGACGTCACTCACAGTGCCATATTTCGACAGGACGGATTTGAAAATTTCAGGGGGAACTTCGAGTGGGACATTAAATATACGCACTGTGGTAAAATTGGAATCCGCTGTGGAGAGCTTAACATTAGTCATTTCGCCTGAGTCATACTGAAATTTAATAGGAGCTGCAAAACTATTTAGCAATTTCTGATAAGTAGATATGCTGATTACCTTGATGTACATGGTTCTTTCTTGCGCATTTAACTGGATGGCTTCTACTTGGTCGACAGTCAACCGGAGGGTATCGCTAATCCAGCGGTGAATTTCTCCTGGTGTGGGGCGTGAACTCTGCCTGTCCCATTGACAGCGTGCGGTGTTTTTCCTCTGGTATCCGGACATGATTTTCAGCGGGGTTTTCTGGGTTCCTGGCTTTTTTGTCCTATCTGGAACACTACTTGAAAAATTATTGTCCGAATGACACACGGAAGGTCAGTACACCCGTGGAACTATCGGAAGCACCGGTATTAGGAAACGTACACTCTTCCAATGCGGTCACACAGCGCGTACACACGCACCTCACTCGGCCACGACTAGTGACCAACTCCAACTCTCCCACCGTGGCAAGCATGAGTTAGTTAGTTATTGAGGTTTTATGGGGCAGAACAGCATGGTCATCGGTCCCTTAGGAGAGATGAAAGGTATGAACCTGGACAAGGAGTTGGAAGGAAGTGCCCGTGGCCTTCCCGGCAATTACCTGAAGTGAAAATGTTAACCAAGGAAGACAAGTTCGAAGCTGACTGACAATAAACTTACCTTCTGAGTCCGGAGATAGTCTTGCCACTTGTTAAGCCCTTTTAGCACACGTCGCTATAGTCCACTTCACCTTAAATAAGTTGCTAACAATGTAACCTCATGACTTATCTCCCGTCGCTACAAGCATTGCATTTATAGTATAAAGCGTGATCAAGAAGTGTCCGATTGAGGGCGTTGCAGCTGTGATACCCCGGGCGTTGAATGCCGAACAAATAGCACACTGGAAGGCTGTTTCCCTGCAGCACCTGAAGGCAACACGTTCCTGGAGCGCATTGTTGCAGGTCACGAAAGCTGGTGCCACCTCTGGGAACCGGAATCAAAAGCTTCGACGAAACTGTGGTGTCATCCATTGCCTCCTATTCCAAAGAAGTTCAAGAGCCAACCATCCGCTGGAAAGGTGTTGCTCACACTGTTTATTGATTACCGGGACCCATTGCTTATTGATTTCAAAGAACCTGGTGTGTCTATCATGGGGGAATGGTACTGCGCAACGCTGGATAAATTACACGTGCAATTAAGGTGAAACGTCCGGGAAAACTGTGACATGAGGTGCTGCTGCTTCATGATAACGCACGTCCCCATACCGCAATGGTAGTAACGCAGAAGGTACGCCAACTCAAGTGGGAGATACTCGACCATCCGCCTTATAGTCCTGATCTCTCCCCCATACAATTATCACGCCTTTGGTCCCTTAAGAAAATACCTTGAGGGTTGATGACTCCTGTCGGACGAGGACTTCCTCACGCAGCAGAACACGGTGTTTTACCACTCTGAGATCTTCAACCCTGTGCGTCAGTGAGACACAAGTTCCTATGCTAAACCTAACCCTCTTGGTTCCCACTACAAGCCCTCAAAATCTGTAATGGAATTTTAGAAACACCCTATCTGGACAAAACGGAGGCAGACAGGTTTTTCTCCGGGTACTCCGGTTTTCCCTGTCAACATTTCATTCCAGCAACACTCTCCACTATCATTTAATTTCATCTGTCATTCATTTAATCATTGCCCCAGAGGAGTGCGTCAGGCCTCGGCAGCCGGCACAGTTCATATCCTCGCCGCTAGATGGGGGCTTCATTCATTCCATTCCTGACCCGGTCGGAGACTGGAAGCAGGCTGTGGATTTTCATTATTTTCTATAGGTCTATAATAGCTGGTTACCGGTCCTTCGTACGGGTAAAATATAAGGTGCGTTCAAAAAGTAACGAGCCGGAGGCTGGTATGCCCAAACCGGTGACGACATCGGCTAATCGTGGCGTGTGTAACGAGGTGTGGTTCCGACCAGAGCGTGGAAGGTCACAGCCCGTTGCTAGAGGGCACGCGTGCACGTCACGTGACGATACAAAGCGAGCAGCAGCATGCATCAATCGTCCAACCAAGACCAAGACAGTAGGCCATTCGTCATGCTTCCTGGTGTGGTTGAAGGCTGTGGGGCACCCATTGGGCACACACCTCCCGCAAGTGCAGTCGTTCCTTCATGATGGTGTGCCCACTTCCGACGCTCAATCCGACCACGGCGGCTATGGCGTTCACTGTCACTCGGTGGTCCTGGGTAATGAGTGCATCAACCAGCTGGACGTTGTCATCGGTAATGCAGGGGGGTGCCCCAGACTGGGCATCATCGGCTTACGACACCCGTCCTTCCCTGAAGTGCTTGTGCCACGCCTTGACCCTTGCAAGGGACATGCAGTGTTCGCCGTACACTTGTGACATTCGGTGATGAATGTCCGTTCCCCCTACTCCTTTCGCTGTCAGAAACTGAACAACACCTCTTTGCTCTTCGTTTGACACCTCCATGTCACTGTTTGCAATGCGACTGGCAGTGTTGGACGATTGATGCATGCAGATGGTCGCTTTGTATCGTCACGTCACGTGCACGCGTGCCCTCTAGCGACGGGCTGTGACCTTCCACGCTCTGGTCGGAACCACACCTCGTTACACACGCCACGATTAGCCGATGTCGTCACTGGTTTACGCATTACAGCCTCCAGCTCGTTACTTTTTGAACCCACCTTATATACTTGTGGGTGTATCTTAACTCCGAACATTTATATTGTTCTAGCCCGAGAACATGTCGTTTTAGTTGTTGTTGTTGTTGTTAATTCAATGTAGGGGCTTGGGGCAACTTGGTCATCAGCCCCGTGTAGTTGGGTGTGTGTTGAACTTGCCTGATAAATTTTATTCCTTTGATGACTGTAGTAGTGTGTGTAGCTGTAGGCTATTAGGGATAGCGATGGGGTAGGTGCACTGGGACTTGAAATAAGCTACTAACTCGGCATTTGACTGGAGGGAGTGCAGAAAGAAACGGGGAAAACCACACTCAGAATAGCCGCTGTCAGCGCCGGGGATTCAAACCTACGATATCCGGACTTGAGGCAGGTGCACGCACGGACATGGTGCACGATTTAAAGCTTCCACTCAACGGAGCGATCTCGGTGGCGGTGGCGGGCGCGATGGCGGGGGCGATCATGATGGCGATCAGGTCTTTTCACACCCAGGCGCGTGGTGGTAGTGATCAATTTGGAAAATCGTGTACGTCATGGATGCATCAGTTATCTTAACTGGAGGAAGAAGCGTTACTGTTGGCAGCGGTTGGTGATGATGAAGAGCAGCAGCAATCAAGATAATTATTCATATCATTGTGTACAATTAGAGAAATGTGGGAAGGGTTTACAAATAATACAAATCACAAGTAATATATATTAATATATTAAATAATATCTTTTTCAGAAGAAAACGTAAGAGAACGTTGATTCACGACCTCAATCTGCTTCGCAGCTTGCCACGGTGGGTGAGTGGATAGCGTGTCGGTCTACCAACCCCATGATTGCAGGTTCGCCCCTGGCCGTGGTAATTGATTTTTGAAAGGCGGAAAAAATACGACACGCATGTCATATGATGTTGGCATGTCAAAGAACCCATTTGAATTCAGTAGGCCGTGTTCATTTTTTATTTATTTGTTTTATTTAGTCAATTTACCCTCTAGGTTGGTGGTTCCCACGGACTCAGCGAGGGAACTCACCACTACCGCCTCTATGGGCAGTGTCCTGGAGCTTGGAACATCTGGTCGGGATGGATACAACTGGGGAGGTGTGATCAGCACTTCGCCCAGGCGGCCTCACCTGCAAAGAGAACAGGGGCCCAATGAGGGATGGGAAGGGATGGAAGATTGGGATGGATAGGCTAGGAAGAGGGAAGGAGGTGGCCGTGGCCTGACAGTAGGTACCATCCCGGCATTTGCCCGAAGACGAAGTGGGAAAACACGGAAAACCACTTCGAGGATGGCTGAGGTGGGAATCGAACCCCCTCTACTCATTTGGACCACCCGAGGCTGAGTAGACCCCGTTCCAGTCCTCATACCACTTTGCAAATTTCGTGGCAGAGCCGGGAATCGAACCCAGGACCTCCGGGGTGGCAGCTAACCATGCTGACCGCTACGCTACGGAGGCGACAGGCCGTGTTCATAATGACAAAATTAATCTCGGGAGTTTCCGCCAACACAAACTTCCTCAGTTCTCTACTAGAAAGCGCTATAGTGTTCAAGGAGTTTAGATATCTAACCTCCTTGACTTTCATTGTGATTCAAGGAACAACGAAATTCGACATGCAAGCTACCCTCTGGGTGTCAAATTACAAAGCTTGCACCCGGCATCCGAGGCCATACGATATTATTATTATTACTCTGCTTCGCGAGCATGAAGGAGAATTTCACATTTTATATCGGCAACTGCGACAACGTGAAGAACGATTCTACATTTACTTTCGGTTATGTTATGCAATTTCACTTCTTCAATGAGTTGCTCTACTGTCGCACTCATTGTCATGCCAACACCCAGTGACTCGGGAAGCGGTCAAACTCGACAAGCTGCATCTGATCGCCACCGTGCAGATAGTAGAAGAACGCTCCACTGTCCTCAACGCTGTCCGCGTGATCACTGCCTGTCTGAAAGGTTCTATTTAAGTCTGCAGGAAGTATTTGACCACCACCGCCACCGCGATCGCTCCGGTGTGTGTGGGAACCTTTATAGTGTAAGAAGAATAGGGTAAAGTGAGGAAAATTAGTTTATCAAGCTAAAAATTGGAGGAGAGGTTCCTATAATAGCTTGGATCAAAATAATTAAAGTCCCAAAAACTCCCTCTTGGGGAACATGCCACCATCTTGGAAAATGGCCGGCATCTTGGATTTCGTATCCAGCATCGCATTGAACGTCATAACTCGGTACGTACGGGTGATAGGGACATGCGGTTTGGTCAAGATAACTTACAAGAATTAAGGCTATCATTTTGACACTACTTAACCTAGATACTGTGACCGATCCAGTCAGGGTCAATTACCGGCCCCGGATGACAGAAGATCGAGAGGAGACCGGAGAGTCAGTATGACGTCATGGCATGACGCGGCGAGGCAACCGCGAGAGTAGGGGAATGCTCCAGAAGGTTCCAACCCCTCCCACTTTCTTTTTCTCGAAGAAGGACGCGGTTCCGGAATGTTCAGTATGTGAGTCAACAGTATGTGAGTCAATAGTGCGTGGACGAGTACGTTAGACAGCGGAGCACGGAAGAGTAGCCCATGTCATGTAGACAGTGATTTTACATCGGGAACTTGAATGGTTTTCGTGAGTAACCAGCAGGCCATGCAGCCTGAAACTAGCGTGCATGTATTGCCAGTGAGTTTTTTTTCAGTGAAGTATGTCAGTTTGTTTGTCGAACAGTGTGAATTTCAAGACGATATCGGACTCGCTAGTATATGAGGAAATAGTCAGAACTGATAAAGGAAGTCCGTTTATGCCGGCAATTTATGTTCATTAAAGATGAATACCAGGAGGTGTTTAAAATTACAAGTATCAGGGGAAGAACTATATAACGATAGTCGAGGCGAAGCATTATCGCGAGGCCCTATATTGTAACAGACATCCATTCGGAAATAGCATAGCAGTGTGGCATTTTAAGAAACGCAGTGAGAATGCAAGAGGGAAGGCTACATCTACTTTAAGCTTGTGTTGGAAGACTGTAGGCCGCAAGCAACTCGATATGTCGGTCAAGGCCAGCTCGAAATAGCTCCTCGTGGAAGGAAGTGTGTCACTGGGTTAAAGGAAAGTGAAGACATATAACTCAAGTGAACCAGGAACTAGACGCTATAGTGCGCGAGCGTGAAAGTGCTCTGAGATAGTGAAATGTAATATTGCCACACGGCAGCATGAACTTAATAACCATGGACTCAAATATTCTGGGAAGCAACATGCATATTAACACGCAAATTATGCTGCACTGAACTTCTAAAGGGGCCATAATGGGGTGAACGGTCGCAACGAGATGGACGAGTGGACCATGGTTGGGACGTCGGGAGACGCCGCTGCTGAAGGTGACCGGGGACAACCTGTGGGCGGACATGGGCGTCGCCAGGAGATCGAGAGGTGCCGGGGGGCGGATACCTCCACCAGTACGCTGGGAGACCACATCGCGGAGACACTGGAGGAACGACGCCGCCCTGATGCCGCAGACGACGACGACGCCGACGCCGACGCTGACGCCATGGATTTCCGAGGACACCGGATATAAAGTAAGACGTTTCATTTCCATCCTTGTTCATCAGGAAGAAGAGAACTTCTACCTCGGATAGCCATGCCATGAGATAACCTGAGATCGTGTAACTTAACGCCCTTTATAATCATTTATTCCAGATTGAATAAGAGCATCATTTTTTTTCATAGGGTCGTGCAGATGTTTTCTTGTCTTTCTTTTTGGGTCATTTGACCTACATAAATTTACAGCATCAATGGTAGGAGTAAGACATGTATTTATTCTCTGAGACATAATAATAATAATAATTTGAAATTGGGTAACGATAATAGGAGATGCCCACTTTGCTGGGAGATTCTAGCATGTCGATTTCAGAGGTCACTATTCGAATTTTATTCTGAAAGGTTTGTCACGGATTGCATAGATTTTCATAGCAAATGAATATGGTTGGAGATTGTCGGATAAGGTTCCTTGGATAGGATGCCATATTATCATACGACCTCGTGGTCCCGATAAAGTTGATACGCTCTGTTAGTGTGGGTTCTTGAGACATGCTAATAATGCATGATTTATTTTGTAATGATGTTGTGTAAAGTTTATGTGATAATTATGTGGTAATTAGATATGGTATTATTCCGTCATATATGACGAGGTTATTCACGGGGCGACGTATGTCCGTGGAATGGAATTTGTGAGGACAGGGTCCTCTTGACGAACGTGCTACGTTCATTGATGAGTTGTATTGAATAGCGCAGGTGTGTAATTGATGGTGCGCTCGACAGTCAGGTCGTTTGGATCCTCACACAGAGTGTTCGGCGGAAGGGTTACGATTAAATGTTTGTTGTGAGTATGAAATACGCTAGGGCGCCTTATTGCGAGGTTCTTAACCTTTCATAAACATTAGACAATGCTATAATTTAATTACAATGACAAATATGACAGTGTGGATCAAGGTTGTTGGAAAGGCGGAGATAAATTAGTAATAATAATAAGAATTAGTAGTGTAAATATGTAAGCACAATCTGGGTGTGTTAATAATTTATGATAGGTTATAATTAATTGTTGAAATGTCATATTATGTGAAGCTGAGTCGATGTTTGAGTGCTATTTGATGTAATATGATGCTCTTTAATTACTAATTTGCAGTTCGATAGAGGAGATCCGTCCATTGCTGTATAAGGGTAGACAGTTGTAATTTACATAGATATTCGATATTTTCTTAGAGTTTTTTTTTGCCGCAGGTGAACTTTTTGATGAGTGGCTAGTGATGTTACATGCGTGTGCACCGATGGATTAAGATTAATTTAGCTTTTGAAAGGCGATCTCCTTGTCGGAACTTTAAGAAAGGACACCCACGAGTTTGAATAAGTGTAATTTTGTTTTGTTTGTTTAGGGACTATGAACTTTATATTTTCTCGGACTTTGTCCCACCCTAACTTCACACTCGTGCGTGATAGGCAGGTTGCATATTTACTTATCCTTGGGCCAATAAAGGAGCAGATGTGATTTTACGAGGGCTTTTCCTTTCTTTTCTGTTTGTCAATTCAAGTTGAGGTTTTGCTTATGAATCCTGGTTCAGTCTATTTGCCATCCCAACCCGTAAACGACCCGAGACCCTTTGTCTCTAGCTCGCTGGAGCTTTTCCTTTAATCTTGTCTGTATGAACCAAGATTCATGCCCTAATTTTTTTTTACCCACTCCCTTGGCTGTTTCTTCTGATGGGGCCGGGATGCTAGCCGGGTGATCGCCTGTCCCATTGGAGAAGCGGGCACAGGGGGGGGGGGGGGGGGAGTGGCGCCGCCAACGTGTTGGGCTCGACGACGATGGTGTGTTTCGTTTCCGTCATGGGCATTTTTTTTTACTCAATCATTTGTTGTGGTGGTGGGAGTATACTGTGTGGTCAGATTCGTGTCTTTGATGGGAGCGCGATGCTTGCCATGTGTAATTCTTGTGTAAAATTAACCTCGTATCACACTGAGCCTTTAGTGAACCATTTGACAGGGTTGGTACACGATCTCAGGTTATGGCTATACTCGACGACCTACATTCCCATGTAGGCCCCTATATTTAAGTTGTATTGTAAGATGTCACATGTAGTAACCGCAGAAAATATTGCTGATATATTAAAACAAATCCAAGTTGGATTAAATGGTATAACCACTGAAATGAATAATGTTAAGGATAGTGTTGGGTCAATTAAAACAAACATGAAGAGCGATATGGATCGCTTATGGACGGCACAAGAGGGTGTCGGTATTCAGATAGCAGAGGTACAGAGGACACAAGAGGGTGTCGGTATTCAGATAGCAGAGGTACAGAGGACACAAGAGGATGTCGGTATTCAGGTAGCAGAGGTACAGAGGACACAAGAGGGTGTCGGCACTCAAATAGCAGGAATAAAAAAAGATGTTAGTGATAAAGTTGATGGTCTCAGAACCGACTTATTAGAAGTCATGGGATCTAATCTTAAGAGTTTAGAATCTCATTTGCAGAAAAACATTGATGCTGTAGAACGTAATCTTAGGCTATCAGGAAAGGCTATATATAATAAGATTAATCTACTCGATAAAAAGGTAGAAACTACATTCCAAGTGCTCACCGCGGAGCTCAAAGATTCTATGGCACGGCAAATCAGGGATACTCAGAGTTCGCTTCGGGGGAATATTGAAGGACTTGAGGAGAAGTTGAACAGTAATATTAAAGGCATGGGACAAGATTTGACGGCAAAAATTGAGCAAATTGGTCAGTCTAACGAGGAAACCCTGGATAAGTTGAAACAGGACGTGTCAGGTTGGAAAGAAGAGGTTGCGAAGGACATGAAAAACATGCAGATACAGGTTGAATCATTCCAGGACACGTATGACAGGAAAATCACTCATTCACAAACGACATTATTCGAACATGTGAGAGAATCTATCCACACTTCCATTGTTGAGTTGGAGGAGAAGATCATTATTCAACAGGGAAGGCAACTCACTCGATTAGGCAACTTAGAGGCGGAAATGACGCAGATAAAAGACAAATCGGAGTCAGAAAGGGTTAGATGGTCCGAAATTGAAAACACGCCACCTCTTAACGGGACGGAAAGTGAAAACGCCCCATCTTCTAGAAAGGCGGGTGAGGTAGTCGCAACGCCGAGAATACGGAGTACAAATCCCGCGGGACACTTAACTATCATTAGGAGTATAGACCACCAGCCGAGGAAATTCTCGGGGAACAATGGGACTAATAACGTCACACCTATCGAATTTATGAGGGAGGTCCGTGAATACATGGCGGAAAATAAGATACCACGTGAGAGGGAACTAAGAGTTATTGAGAGGTCCCTGGAATCGACGGCATTAACTTGGTTTCGCGCATTTCGATACACGTTCACGAGCACGGACGAGTTCGAACGATTATTAATCAAACGTTTTTGGAGCCCTGAAGAACAATTAAACATACGGGCGGAACTATACGCTAAACGATATGCGACGTCCAATCCGACTAGGTATGCGGGGTACTTCGCATCGCAACTCGCCAGGCTGCAGTATTTGACTCCACCAGTGCCGGAGGACGAATTGGTCCAAGCCATTATACGACAGTTACCTGTAGAGGTCCAGAAGAGTGTAATAGCGTCAGGAGCCGAGACTTTAGAGGGATGTGAAGAGATTCTTCGAAAACTTGACCACACTAGCGCACAGTTACAGGCGAGGTCCGGACGACAGGAAAATAGAGATGTAAACACGGTCGTGATTGACAAAATTGCGCAGACGGAAGAGCGAACGCCGCGGGAGACGGACAGGCCAAGAGACACAGGGTACTATCGGAGCCGAGATAGGAGCTACGGTGGAACAGACGAGCGACCCAGATGGAGGAATAAACCGTACGAAGAGCGTAGGAGATCCCGATTCAACAATACGAAGGGACGATATGGTGAATATCAGCGAAGGCAGTCAAATCAATATTATCAGAGACAGAATGCCTATGGAGATTCTCGTTCGCTGGGGTCGCGGCCGAGCTATACAGAAAGACATCGAGAGAGCCAGGAATATTTACAACAATTACGGAGTAATCCATCCGCACCACCGGGGGAAGCTGAGCGACCGCCTGACACAAGTCGGTCAGATCAACAAAAAGAAACTTCAAATTAAGAAATTCCTCAAACCTTGGTCCTCCCGAACTGATTGAAATTCAAGAGATATTTCAGGATACCGACGAAGACTTGATTCATGAGGAAGACGTTACCCGCCGCGGTAAGGTGTATCCTTTGCCAATCATAACAGTAGAGGTGCTCGGTAACCAAATAAAAACCCTGGTTGACACCGGAGCGATGATTAGTGTGGTGTCTCAGTCATGTTTGGACGAGATAATGGAGGCAAGACCCGTACATACCCTACCAGTAGCGAATGTAAAGGTTAGAGGTGTAATTCCCGATCGCTCAGTGAGATGCACGCTGCAGGCCCTCTTGACGATCAAGATTGCGGGGAGGTTTTATGAGCACGTGTTCGTGGCCATCTCCAACATCAATTTTCAAATAATTCTGGGTGTTGACTTCATTTCGGAGTACGGCTGGATAATAAATATGCAAGAGGGTGTTATGTATGTCGGACACGAATCGCCGAGCAGAGGATCGAAAAATTATATCAATGCCAACTCGAGCACGCCCTTCTTGGAGAACACACTTGAGAATATCGTGGAACGTGAGGAAGAGACGATCACCCACATGCCCGTTGGTGTAAAGGAAATTTTGGATCCAACCGTCCAGAAACAGTTTGATGACCTAATACAGGAGTTTCGGGATGTATTTAGCGACAAACCTGGAGTTATCAAGAACTTTCAGTACGATATCAAGTTGAGTGACGACTCACCATACAGGAAACACATATATCCAGTCCCAGAGAAATGGAAGGAGGAGGTAAAGGCCATGATAAACGCCATGGAGAAGGATGGCATAATAAAGAAGGCTCCGACTTCTTTCCTAAACCCTTTAGCGGTTGTAAGGAAGCCAAATGGTCGCCTAAGGATTTGTCTGGATGCACGTGGAATAAATGCACGCATTTTGCCAGAGTATGACCGCCCACCACAAATTAGAGAGCTGCTGAGGCGCTTTAAAGGAAAGAAATATTTCTCAACCGTAGATCTCACAAATTCCTATTATCATGTCGAATTAACCGAGAACAGCAAGCAATACACTGGCTTCCTGCATGAGCAGAAGACCCACGTCTTTAACCGCCTTCCCTTCGGTTTGAAAAACAGTGGCCCTGTGCTGATTCGAGCGCTGGACAGCAACTTGAGTGAAGAGGTCAAGAAACACGTACTATGTTATGTGGACGATTTGATCTTGGCATCCACGTCAGTAGAGGAGCACCTGAAACACTTGAGATTGTTGTTTGAGAACTTGTTTACGGCCGGATTCAAGGCAAACCTGGAGAAATGCAATTTCTTTCACCGAGAAATTCGATTTTTGGGACATCTCATTGACGAACATGGATATCGGCCGAACCCGGAGAAAATTGAGGCGATAGCTGAGTTTCCCAGACCAGAAAGGGTGAAACAAGTGAGGCAGTTCCTGGGAATGACTTTATTCTTTTCTAGTCATTGTCCCCGTTACACGGATGTAGTTGCCCCTTTGCAGAGCATGCTCAGGAAAAACAATCGGTGGAAGTGGGATCAGGCGTGTGAAGAGGCCTTCACGCAAGCTAAACACATGCTCCTTAACAACGTTAAACTGGAGTACCCAGACTTCTCCAAAACATTTTATATTGACACCGATGCTTCAAGGGTAGGAGTGAGCGCTGTGTTGTACCAGTCGGATGACGAGAAGAAACAACATTATCTGGCATTCACCAGTAGGAAATTGCGACAGCCTGAGCTTAATTACTTTGCCACGGAATTGGAGGCGCTGGCTATAATTTATGCTCTAATGATGTGGAAGAAGATTCTTCTAGGGCATAAGGTCGTGATTGTGACGGACCATCGCGCGTTACAGTTTATGTTAAAGTCTGACATTTCAAGCGAAAGAGTCACGCGCTGGACCCTGTTCCTGCAGCAATTCGATGCAGAAGTTATTCATAGGTCCGGAAAGCAAAACTTTCTAGCGGATGTTTTGAGCAGATACCCACGTGAGGAGGCTGTTTTGCACCAGGTAGAGCTAATACCGGACGATCAGGAAACGGTGGAACGTTTGAAACGCCTGAGCCAGGCGCAACGGCGATATACTCCGTTAAGACGGATATACCGGTATTTGAAGAATCGCATGGGTGCAGATGATCCCGACTATGCTGGAACGGCGAAGATTGCTCACTTTTATCACATTGTTGGTGACGTGATTCACAAGTTTGTCGATAAAGACCACATAAGGCTACGTATTGTAATACCGCCGAAGTTGATTTCAGCAGTGGTTTGGTTGGCTCACCGATCTATTGGGCACGGAGGATGTGATAAAACCTTACATGCCATAAGGGAAACATTTACCTGGGAGTATATGGGAAAGACCATACGAGCGGTAATCAGGACATGCGACATCTGTCAGAGGTGCAAATTCCCATCGGACGTATCTAAGGAGAAGCCGAGGGCTATTATACCGACTCGTCCGAATGAATTAATGGCTACGGACCTGTATGGCCCCCTTCCAAGGTCCACCAGGGGTAACCAATACATCTTGGTGACGATGGATGTGTTTACCAAATTAGTCATGTTGCACCCTATCCAGAAGGCAACATCCCGGTACGTAATTCGCAGGATTGAAACCGGCGTGATTCCAACTGCAGGGAAGCCAGAGTTCCTTCTGAGCGATCACGGAACGCAGTTCACGAGCGCCGAATTTCAAGAAGCTATGGCACGACTCGGCATAAGGCATATCTTGAGCTCCATAAGATACCCAGAAGGAAATCCTGTTGAAAGGGTAAATGCGGAGATTGGAAAATACTGCCGGATTTACTGTCATGAACAGCATCATCGATGGATGGAAGTGGTACCCATAATTGAACGTTGCTTGAATTCTACAACACATGAGAGTACCAGACAAATTCCTTGTCTTCTGCACCATGGACGAAAACCAAGTAGACCTTGGCATGCTGTTATACAGGCACCCCCAGAGATTGAGCCGTCGGTGCAAAGGAGAAACGAACTGGCTCGGGAGAGGATGCAGCTACAGGCGCAGAAACGGGAGAGAAGGAAGGCTGGCCGACGTTTTCGCAAGCCACTTCGAGTCAATGACCTGGTGCTGATTCGGAAACCTATGTCATCAAACTTACCACTCAGAGTGTATGGGAAATTTGCGCGCCCATTTTCGGGACCCCATAGGATTGCCAGAGTGATGGACAACAATTGCTATAGGGTGGTTGACAACGTCACGAATGCACTTGTTGGGAATTTCAATGCTGCGAATCTGCGGAAGTATCACCGGCAAGCCCGTTAGTCAGCATTGAGGAGATGACTGAAAAGATCGTTCACATGCATCACTTGAGGAAAAACATAAGCTAGGTTCCCACCGCTTATATTTTGAAGCCCGCGGGAGAGATGTGACCGATCCAGTCAGGGTCAATTACCGGCCCCGGATGACAGAAGATCGAGAGGAGACCGGAGAGTCAGTATGACGTCATGGCATGACGCGGCGAGGCAACCGCGAGAGTAGGGGAATGCTCCAGAAGGTTCCAACCCCTCCCACTTTCTTTTTCTCGAAGAAGGACGCGGTTCCGGAATGTTCAGTATGTGAGTCAACAGTATGTGAGTCAATAGTGCGTGGACGAGTACGTTAGACAGCGGAGCACGGAAGAGTAGCCCATGTCATGTAGACAGTGATTTTACATCGGGAACTTGAATGGTTTTCGTGAGTAACCAGCAGGCCATGCAGCCTGAAACTAGCGTGCATGTATTGCCAGTGAGTTTTTTTTCAGTGAAGTATGTCAGTTTGTTTGTCGAACAGTGTGAATTTCAAGACGATATCGGACTCGCTAGTATATGAGGAAATAGTCAGAACTGATAAAGGAAGTCCGTTTATGCCGGCAATTTATGTTCATTAAAGATGAATACCAGGAGGTGTTTAAAATTACAAGTATCAGGGGAAGAACTATATAACGATAGTCGAGGCGAAGCATTATCGCGAGGCCCTATATTGTAACAGACATCCATTCGGAAATAGCATAGCAGTGTGGCATTTTAAGAAACGCAGTGAGAATGCAAGAGGGAAGGCTACATCTACTTTAAGCTTGTGTTGGAAGACTGTAGGCCGCAAGCAACTCGATATGTCGGTCAAGGCCAGCTCGAAATAGCTCCTCGTGGAAGGAAGTGTGTCACTGGGTTAAAGGAAAGTGAAGACATATAACTCAAGTGAACCAGGAACTAGACGCTATAGTGCGCGAGCGTGAAAGTGCTCTGAGATAGTGAAATGTAATATTGCCACACGGCAGCATGAACTTAATAACCATGGACTCAAATATTCTGGGAAGCAACATGCATATTAACACGCAAATTATGCTGCACTGAACTTCTAAAGGGGCCATAATGGGGTGAACGGTCGCAACGAGATGGACGAGTGGACCATGGTTGGGACGTCGGGAGACGCCGCTGCTGAAGGTGACCGGGGACAACCTGTGGGCGGACATGGGCGTCGCCAGGAGATCGAGAGGTGCCGGGGGCGGATACCTCCACCAGTACGCTGGGAGACCACATCGCGGAGACACTGGAGGAACGACGCCGCCCTGATGCCGCAGACGACGACGACGCCGACGCCGACGCTGACGCCATGGATTTCCGAGGACACCGGATATAAAGTAAGACGTTTCATTTCCATCCTTGTTCATCAGGAAGAAGAGAACTTCTACCTCGGATAGCCATGCCATGAGATAACCTGAGATCGTGTAACTTAACGCCCTTTATAATCATTTATTCCAGATTGAATAAGAGCATCATTTTTTTCATAGGGTCGTGCAGATGTTTTCTTGTCTTTCTTTTTGGGTCATTTGACCTACATAAATTTACAGCATCAATGGTAGGAGTAAGACATGTATTTATTCTCTGAGACATAATAATAATAATAATTTGAAATTGGGTAACGATAATAGGAGATGCCCACTTTGCTGGGAGATTCTAGCATGTCGATTTCAGAGGTCACTATTCGAATTTTATTCTGAAAGGTTTGTCACGGATTGCATAGATTTTCATAGCAAATGAATATGGTTGGAGATTGTCGGATAAGGTTCCTTGGATAGGATGCCATATTATCATACGACCTCGTGGTCCCGATAAAGTTGATACGCTCTGTTAGTGTGGGTTCTTGAGACATGCTAATAATGCATGATTTATTTTGTAATGATGTTGTGTAAAGTTTATGTGATAATTATGTGGTAATTAGATATGGTATTATTCCGTCATATATGACGAGGTTATTCACGGGGCGACGTATGTCCGTGGAATGGAATTTGTGAGGACAGGGTCCTCTTGACGAACGTGCTACGTTCATTGATGAGTTGTATTGAATAGCGCAGGTGTGTAATTGATGGTGCGCTCGACAGTCAGGTCGTTTGGATCCTCACACAGAGTGTTCGGCGGAAGGGTTACGATTAAATGTTTGTTGTGAGTATGAAATACGCTAGGGCGCCTTATTGCGAGGTTCTTAACCTTTCATAAACATTAGACAATGCTATAATTTAATTACAATGACAAATATGACAGTGTGGATCAAGGTTGTTGGAAAGGCGGAGATAAATTAGTAATAATAATAAGAATTAGTAGTGTAAATATGTAAGCACAATCTGGGTGTGTTAATAATTTATGATAGGTTATAATTAATTGTTGAAATGTCATATTATGTGAAGCTGAGTCGATGTTTGAGTGCTATTTGATGTTATATGATGCTCTTTAATTACTAATTTGCAGTTCGATAGAGGAGATCCGTCCATTGCTGTATAAGGGTAGACAGTTGTAATTTACATAGATATTCGATATTTTCTTAGAGTTTTTTTTGCCGCAGGTGAACTTTGTGATGAGTGGCTAGTGATGTTACATGCGTGTGCACCGATAGATTAAGATTAATTTAGCTTTTGAAAGGCGATCTCCTTGTCGGAACTTTAAGAAAGGACACCCACGAGTTTGAATAAGTGTAATTTTGTTTTGTTTGTTTAGGGACTATGAACTTTATTTTTTCTCGGACTTTGTCCCACCCTAACTTCACACTCGTGCGTGATAGGCAGGTTGCATATTTACTTATCCTTGGGCCAATAAAGGAGCAGATGTGATTTTACGAGGGCTTTTCCTTTCTTTTCTGTTTGTCAATTCAAGTTGAGGTTTTGCTTATGAATCCTGGTTCAGTCTATTTGCCATCCCAACCCGTAAACGACCCGAGACCCTTTGTCTCTAGCTCGCTGGAGCTTTTCCTTTAATCTTGTCTGTATGAACCAAGATTCATGCCCTAATTTTTTTTTACCCACTCCCTTGGCTGTTTCTTCTGATGGGGCCGGGATGCTAGCCGGGTGATCGCCTGTCCCATTGGAGAAGCGGGCACAATACCAATTGAAATAGCTATTATAAATCTCTTAAACAAACTCTCATAGGGTAGCATTCAAAGCCATCTTGATGTTCAATGTCGATTTTTACCTATTACAGTCATGGGATTGAAAAAAAGTCCTAAAATAAATGTTGTTAAGCACATCAAAACGCACAAAAATATGTAATCAGCACTTTCGAAAACCAAAAATTACGGGTGTGAGAAGTTGCCAAACATGCGCATGCAACTCGAGGAGCGGCGCGCCGAGGAGGGGGCTTCACAATGTCGGTGCAACTGGTGATGTAGACATATTCTGTACGCGCAACTATGCCCATTTTTTAATGATAAGTAAAAATTTGACACTTTTATATAGAAGGATAGCATCTTATAACCTAATAAATAATAAAAAGCAATAATTAATTAGTTAATACAGTAACTAGGCGCTTTAAAATTCTCTTTCTTAGCTACGTATCTAGATAGAAAAGGAAAGATAAACGTTCCTATTAGAAAATAAATTAAGCATCTATTTTCTTATTTGCTATCTTATACCACTTCATAATCACACTAACGTTTAAGCACATTACAATTCATTTTGTACAAACATGACAAACACGGAAAAGAGGAGATTCTGCTGCCACGGGACGCTGTAGTGTGGTGTGCCTGTAAAGGAATAAGGCCAACTATGAATTATATCGTACGCGTTTAATATTGGCCATGTGTTGGTAAAAAAACGTTACACTTGCCTTTATCTTTACCCTTTTCTTTGGTAAGGTTGAACTTTCAGAAGAGTCTACCCTGAGGCGAAGAGGTGGCGAGGATCTGCATGGCAATTCTTCGGGGTTGACCTCCTGTTCCTCACTCGCCATATCGTCAAGAGTATCTGGCTTGTTAGATCAACCATCACCAGTGCAATTACTGCACATTGCTGAACAGGAGAGACCTTGTCTTCAGCAACCGCAAGATCTGCTGTTGCATCCTATCTTGCACTCACAGCTGATGAGGTTTAGGAGAAAGTCTGTTGCGGGAGGAGATTCAGTTGGAATTGGTAAAAATTCGCCGATTCTGTTCTTCTTCCATCCCCACTTTATAGGTGGAAGAGAGATTCCGCGCCATTCCTGCACTTGGTGGTAAACTCTTAGGCTATGGTGTCGAGATGCTGCTGATGTTGATGGAAGACTTGAGAGGTCGAAGTTTGCATGGAGACGTTGTTTGGCAATGGTCTTAAGGTACTGACTATACCTTGTCTTGTTTAGGCTATCTGTAGTTCTACCTCCGTATAACACTACACAGAATTCTTCCCCTGCCTTCACGATCTCTTCCACTGCAGCGTCTGCGCTGTTAAAAACAGCAACTCTTTGGGCTATTGTTTAAAGTCTTGAACGCGTGTACTTTCCTCTTCCTGTAGGGAGCCGAAGTTGTGTCGCAACCAGACATGGCATGGAGGAAGAGAAGATTGTCAGTCATGTCCCCAAGAGCCTTCTGCAATTCCGTAGAGCCAAAGAGTTTCTTCGGATGGGCTTTTGATGGTGGCACCAGCATATAGAAGTTTCTATCGCGTTCTATAAGGCTCGAAAGAAATATCAACAAATCGGTATCCTCTCCAACAATTGCCACATGACCTCCCTTCTCTGCTTCCTTGATCGCTGTTGCCACGATGAGACGATCAGCATCAGACTTGGCATGAATAGCTGGAATCCCCTTTTCATCGAAACAACGACCTTAAAGTGCGACGAATCTTGATTTGTTTAAAGTGTTGGCTAGGAACTGATGCTGCGACGAGACCACTTACACTTCCAAATCCACCAAAACTTCAGAAGATGACGTCTTGGCACGTAGTCTCATATGCTCCACGTCTTTTGTGGTACTTTCGGAATAGCCGTCGAACACAAAGTTACAATAGATTTCCCTTGATAGTTCGCCTAGATGTACGAAATGTAGTTCTTACAAACATCATCGAAGGTTCCCGATTTCGGCCACACCACCCGGTACAGGAGATCTCCACCGTCAAACACGTAGGTAAGGTCATCGGGAAGACAGGTCATTGGTGCACACAACTTCTCTATCACTGTCCGTAAAGTTGATTTAGTACCTTTTCTGATAGTTGAAGCATCGACCAGCACTGGTGAAAATAAAGCCAACTCGTATTCAAAGCAAGATTCAAGGTCCTCTTCATTGCGAGCGACACACGCAATCCGATGAAACAGCTGGTTCGGATTTACAGGCATGCTCTCACCTCGGACAACAAGAGCTGCAAGAGTGACAACTTGGTCCTTTCGTTGGAGTTTAACTTCGGCTAACAATTTCCCTTCCAGTTTCTTCAAAGTCGTGGTTCCTATCTCCCAAGCTGAGTCGCAGGTCACCGTTTCGTCACCTACAACACCGGTTGATAAGGACACCAAAATATCTTGAGGTTTGTCGAAAGGAGAATGTATACGTAGCCATTCTGTGAATTTTTCGAGATGCTTGAAGTCTCGCCTTTGACAAGCTTGCCCAAGTTCCACGTGTTCCATAGAATTTAATGGAAAAATCGTTTTTGATGTAGGACTTTTATAAAGTACAGGAAACGGCATTAACTTTTAAACCGGAATGTAAACATCGGCAAAATAAGCATAAAGGGAACACTCATTTTTCGCTTTTATGATTCTTTTCTGTGGCGTACCGTTTAAGATAAATTTAATGATAAACGTTACCGCAAAGACGTTCATTACGGTCGGCCGGCCGGCGCCACTGCTAAGCAACACAGGGAAGGAGGAGTTGGGGAACGAGAGCGCTCTGACGGCGCAGCGGCAGGGATGTCACTCGGCAACGCGTGGACGGACAGTCCATTCTTAGTTTAATTACATACGAGCGTAGTGCAAAAAATACTTAATTATTAAAATTAAAAGGAAATATTTAATTTATACATACAATATAAGTAGCAAAGAAAGAAAGTTTTAGAGCGCAAAGTTACTGTATTAACAAACGAGGCCTATTTTTTATTATTATTTATTAGGTTTAAGATGCTATGCTTCTATATAAAAGTGTCAAATTTTTACCTATCATTAAAAATGGGCATAGTTGCGCGTACAGAATATGTTTACATCACCAGTTGCATCGGCTTTGTGAAGCCCCCTCCTCGGCGCGCCGCTCCTCGAGTTGCATGCGCATGTTTGACAACTTCTCACAGCCGTAATTTTTGGTTTACGAAAGTGCTGATTACATATTTTTGTGCGGTTTGATGTGCTTAATAACATTTATATCGGTACATTTTTCAATCCCATTACTGTAAAAGGTGAAAAATCGACATTGAACATCAAGATTGCTTTGAACGCTACCCTATGAGAGTTTGTTTAAGTGATTTATAATAACCATTTCGATTGTTATCTAGGTTATGTTGTATCAAAATGATAGCCTGCATTCTGGTAAGTTATCCTGACCAAATCGCATGTCCCTATCACCCTTAGGTACCGAGTTATGACGTTCAATGCGATGCTGGATACGAAATCCAAGATGCCGGCCATTTTTCCAAGATGGCGGCATGTTCCCCATGAGGGATTTTTTGGGACTTTTAGTATTTTGATCCAGGATATTCAAGGAACATCTCCACCAATTTTAAGCTTGATAAACTAATTTTCCTCACTTTGCCCAAATTCTGTCTAATATTCCTGCACTATTAACGAGCACGACTACGCCCCGGGACAACCAGAGAAAATAAACCCTGAATCGAAAGAGAAAATTGAGTAGCGAGAAACGTGGACAAGGGTGAATGTATGCAACCTGTTATCGATACCTATTCACCGGGTAGGAGGAGGTAGCACTTGAAATGAAATGTAACATATTTTACCACCAGAAGAAGTCCTATGTTTTCTCTAGTATATGAACTATGTTCACTCAAAGTTTCAGCTAAATCAGTTGAGTAGTTTTTGCATGAATGAGAAACAGACAGACAGTACTAGACTTTTCCATACAGAGAATGTGTTTTATATGCGACGGGGACCCTACCTCGCCCGCTCGCCCGCGTTGCGAGCCTGTCTCCCGCCAGTCACTTTCCCATAATGCGGCGCTCGCGGCACTGAGTCATTGAGTATAGGAATTTGTACTTCAATTTGTACTTGAATGTGATCCTTGACCAATTTTTTGACGAACTGACTTACGAAGAGAGATTGTCAACTTACTTTCAACAAGATTCTGCTACTGGTCACACTGCCGAAGCATCCATGACAAAATTGCGTCGCATTTTCGGTATTAGGATTATAAGTCGGACCGTGTGTCCCCCACGAAGCCCAGACTTATCACCATGTGACTTTTATCTGTAGGGACTCTTTAAAATAGAGTGTATGCGAGAAACCCACACACTATAAATGAGCTTAAAGACTATATTACACCTGAAATACAGTCAATCGGTGCTGAGGAACTTCAGAAAGTAAATGACAATTTTATAAAGAGGTGCCAATGATGTGTAGCAGTGATTGGTGAAAATTTTCGGCACCAGCTGTGAACTACGTAAGCACAAATTCCTACACTCAATGACTCAGTGCCGCGTGAGCGCCGCATAACGGCAAAGTGCCTGACGGGAGACAGGCTCGCAACGCGGGCGAGTGGGCAAGCGAAGGTGCCCGTCGAATATAAAACAAACTCTCTGTATAATACATATTTTGTACTTGTGTTGATGTTGTTTTAGTTAATGGCTATGTGCATCACCGTCTATAATTCTCAAGCCATGTCATAACGCTTGCCAACACCGCCCATCTGTCATCTGGTAGGCCTAGCGCAAGCACATGGTAATAGCTAACACTGCGTAAACACGTACATTTTGACGCGAAATGTTTCCGAAAATACAACAGAACATAACGTCTACAAAATCTACACATAAATATCACAAATAAAGTATAAATATTGTAATGCTATGTATTGTCAATTCCCGATCAGGTAATAATAAAATGCTGTACTGTACCTCAATGTCCCAGTGTCTGAAGTTGTCTTATCGTGCTGCTATGCTCACTGCCGTCATTGACGCGCTCAAAAAAAAATTATAACTATTCTAACGAACTTAGAGACTGCCTTAGATAAATAAATCCTTGACTTCTTGTCCGCAGATGCACTCATCATTGTCACAACAAGCCTCCAAGTTTAATGTTGCCAGTCTAACAATAATGCTCCACTGATCACTTGATTTTAAAATAGGTAGTTTTCTAGTGAAATCGACCTAAAAGCACTTGCCAAATGAGTACTGTTCATAATGTACTTTTTTTTTGCGTATGGCTTTTAGTGCCGGGAGTGTCCGAGGACTTGTTCGGCTCGCCAGTTTTGTAGCTGCTTCGAGACGGACACCCAATGGGTGAGCTACAAGTACCGTTGGGGAGGAAAGTTGGGATGTAAGGACGAGGAGTTGGAAGGTAGCGGCTGTGGCCTATAGTTAGGGACCAACCCCGGCATTTGCCTGGAAGGAAGATGGGAAACCACAGAAGACCATCTTCAAGGTTGCCGGCGGGGGTATTCGAACCTCCTAGCCTCCCGGATGTGAGCGACTGCCAGCAGTCATGCCGTAACGACCACGGTTAACTCACCCGGCCATAATGTACTGAAATATAGAGGCCATATGAATATATATACCAAAACTAAATTACTAGGCGCTGATAGTCTACCTCGCTGTTGTGATCAAAACTTAGTGATATAACGAGTTATTTTAATAGTGCTGCCATAATTTGACTTACAGCCAGGCACAAAACACTTCCTAGGCATCTGAAATAGTTTAATGAAGTATTAGTGAAGAATTTTGTTGGTTAAATGCATTACCAGGCATTGGTTACACATACAACTTAATACGGGAAATACTCACTTGTACAATTTTCAGCAGGTATGATTTACCACGAGGAACTTTACGGGTGTTGAAATAGGAACTACGAGCTGATTTTAAATGCTGTCTTATCAAAATATACTATATTTATGAACGAAAGTAGGCTAAGCATATGGGCTTAGCTTGTTTGTACACCTCGGTCCAGTGCTGCCAATTCTACTAACAGCACGGCTTGGACGGCGATGCAATGTTACATCGCGGTTATGTAGCCTGGTGCACTTGAATGTGCATGGGATGTCTCATAACCTGTGTCATTGTGTTGGGCGTACTAGTGTGCGTATTCGAGATTGGGGCTAGGCTTTTGGGTATGAGGCGTCCGTGACCGTAATTGAGGTACAATCGCGGCATTCGCCTCGCCTTGAGTAGAAATAGGAAACGACGGAAAAACACCTCCAGGATGGCTGAGGTGGAGATCGAACAAACAACTTCTCAGATTTGCCTCACGAGGCTGAGTGTACCCCGTTCCAGCCCTTAGACCAGAATTAAATTTCTTGCCAGAGACGAGAATCGAACTCGGGCCTCTGGGGCAACAGTAAAGTAAGATGTTGTTGTTGTTGATTCTTCCTGAGCTTAGCGACATCGTGGTCATGCAGCCCCGTGTACTTGGGTCTGTGTAGAATTTGTCTGATAACCTGTGTCACTGTGATGTCTGTACTAGTGTGTATATTTGTAATTGAGGTAGGGTTTGCGTAGCATGTGGCCGTGGTCTTACGCTAGGTACCATCCCTGCATTTTCCTGGAGTAGAAGTGGGTAAACCACGGAAATCCACTTTCAGGATGACTCAGGTAGGAATCGAACCCGCCTCTATTCAGTTTTGCCTCACGAGGCTGAATGGACCCCGTTGCAGACCTCAGACCAGAATTGAATTTCTTGGCAGAGCCGGGAATCGAACCCGGGCCTCCGCGGTGACAGCCAGGAATGCTAGCCGCTACGCAGCGGGGCGGACTATACAGTAAGATGACTCTCGCTATCACCACACGGGAGGCTATATTGTACCGTGTTATGAAGTGACATTCAAAGCCATTCTGTTACAGTATTATCGTAAATCTCTGCGGATATGACCATATTGGTATATTGATGGAAATTTGAATATGTACTTCATTATATTTGTGAGATGCAACAATGCTGTATAACGAAGAATAATTGCATAATGCGTGCGATGTGGCAGAGATAATGTTGTTTCCGACAGACTCATTAGCGGCCATATTTACGTCCTTTCATTTGGTTAATTCCAGATGACGGGTCACACTGAACGCGCTAGTAATGCAATATGATAGCATTGGTCGCCAGTGAAGACAAAATTAGACGTCTGGAAAAAGAAATTACCTGGAATTTGAAAATGAATTTTAGTTGAAATTCGCCTGTGTTACAGTTGACAAATCCTGCTGGCACTACTAGCTTTAACTCCCGAAAGGTTAATAATAATGATGTTGATAATTGTTTGCTTTAAAGGGCCTAACATCTAGGTTATCGGCCCCACTACCGAAAGGGGCTTGGTCTTCATGGTTATCAGCCCCGAGTACTTGAGTGTGTGGATAATTTGTTGGATACCTTGTGTTACTCTGATGTCTGTGATAGTGTGCGTACTTCTAATTTTTGAGACTAGAATTGTGGAGGATGCGGTCGTGGCCTTAAGTTAGGAATCATCTCAGCATTTGCCTGGAATTTACATGGCAATTGCACGGAAAACCACTTTTAGGATGTCAGAGGTGTGAATTAAATCTCCACTCAGTTATCCTCAAGTGGCTGACTAGACCGCGTTCCAGCCTTCAGACTAGAATTAAATTTCTTGGCAGAGCCTAGAATTGAAACAGGGATTCTAGGGATGGCAGACAAATAGCGAACTGTTACTCCATGAGGCGGTTCCCGAGTGAATAAAAGAAGAAAGAAAACAGTGCAATGTCTTCCAAGATATACAGCGGTGTGCTATATTTTCAGAACGTCACCCTGCATTGACTTACAGTGGGATTGGAATATCTAGGGAGAAGGGAGAAAGTGGATATTGTGACCGTCCGAGTTATTGGCCAAGGTGATTTTCGAAGTTCTTTGATGTGACAGCGTGGCACTATACGACAAATGGTTTATTTTCGAGCTTAAGGAGTTCTTCGACTCGTCCTTGTGAGACACTGCAACTCTTGCCGACTTTAAATGTGAAATATAATACCTGTCCGACCACTATTATAGATATTCAGAAACCACATATTCAATGCAGACAAGATATTTTAAAGATTCTTTGTTCCCTGAGATAAAACTCATGGGGCCCTGTGTTAGTTAGGCTAGCAAATTGCTTCACTTGTACTTTCTAAACCTGATATATTCGGAAGGCCTCGTACCTACGGGTGTTATGGAGTCCAACTCCATCTGGCAGAGCAGGGACTTCTTGTGAACGAACATGATATCGAACTGGTATTCGATGGGGGTACTATTGATATCTAGGGGTGTTATGGAAGGAAGAAAGTAGACCTACGTGAGTCGGCAAGTATGATGGGACAGGATATTCTAAGGGTTAGTGAAGTTCGGATAAAGGGAGATAAAGAGGAGGAAGTAGGACAATGCAAGGTGTAAAACGAGTCAGGGCAGAGTTGGGAGTATCCTAGGGCTATATGTCACGAGAACCTTCCAACGTGAGGTACGTAAATGAGCGATTAATGTGGATAGATTTGGAATCGTCAGGAAATCGGTTCGGGATTGTTTCAGTGTACGCTGCATGTGAAGGGGCGGATCAGGACTAAGTAGACAAATTTTATTAGGCACTGAGTGATGTGGTGGTAAGAGTTAACAATAAGGATAGTGTAGTACTGTTGAGGGATTTCAATGCTAGGATAGGAAATAGAACTGAGGGGTGTAAGAAGGTAATTGTTAAGTGGGGTGAGGATAGGGAAGTGAACACCAATGGGAAATGTTTACTGGAAGTCAGTGCTAGCACGGGGTTATCTATCCGGAACCCCTTTTCGAAGAACAATGAGATTCACAGATATACATGTGAGGGTAGAGGAACCAGGTCAAAAAGAGACTATAGGCCTATCTTAACATACTTTCAGTTTAGGAAATGAATAAGGAATTGCAGGGTATCCAGGGGCTTTTTTGATGAAACGGACCACAAACTGATATGCTGTGGATTAAGCATAGTTAGACCAAAAGTTCAGAAAGTGAGGGCTGTTTGCAGACGGATTAGGGTTGAAAATCTCCAGGATAAGAAAAAAATGGAAATGATTGATGAGAAATTCCAAAGTAGATGATAAAGAATTACAGGACATTGAAATGGAGTGGTAAGGATACAGGGGTGCACTACTAGAAGTAGCAAATGCATGCCTTCGGACAACAGTGTGGAAAGATATCACAAAGCGCACACCCTGGTGCAAGGACGTAGTGAAATCGGCTTGTAAAAGTAAAACGAAAGCTTACCAAAATCAAGCAAAATGGGAGCTTTATGTAGTGGAAAGAAATAGAACCAATCAAATGATGGTAGAGTACAAAAGGAAATAATCGGAGGAATTTGGAAGTAAGTTAGAGACGTTAGGTCAAGTGACAGGAAATCCTTTTTGGAGTATTTTAAAGAATCTTCGAATTTGTGGAAAAAGAGGAATAAGTAGTATTTTGGATACCGGTAATTCACGGAAACTCATTGTAGATGCCAAGGAAGCACTGGGAAGGTGGCAGGAGCACTTCGAAAACTTGCTAAATGTGAATGTACAGTAAATATTGGTGCAGGAATAAACAAAATGAGTGGTCATTGAGACTCAGTGGCGGGGGTACCAACCTGTGAGTCATGAAATTTACCATTTTTTTTAAATCCTCGTGATTTGAATTCTGCTGTCAAATGATCCAAGGGAAAACAAAATGAGTGTTCATTGAGACTCAGTGTCGGGTAGAGGGGGGACTAGCGCGGGATTTAATGACGCATGATTGTCATGGGGACTCAGTTGTCTTTGATTTGGCGCACGGGTCACGCATGTTCACAATAAGTTAAGTGAATTGTTGTTTCGAGACATCGTATGACGTCCCGCTATGATAAGTGACGAGAGGAGACCGCATGACAAGTGAAATCTTGGTCCTGGAAGAGTATGACGTTACGTTATGACAATCCACAAGCTATGGCCCTCTAATCAACTTTCAGGTTGCCCGACGTTTTGGCATTCTCATGGTCAACGATTTGAAAGATCATAGAATAGACTAACTTTCTGCTGGGTTGTAATAAGTTCAATGGCTTACAAAACATTTTTTCTGGTAAAAACTATCCCTAAATTGAAAATTGATATATCCAAAACTGTCTTTTACATCTTTTCAGTCGGTCAACATGATTGTGCCCTGTGAATTGGGCGGTGTACAAGTTAAAAATATATAAACACACTCCTGGGAAATATTACAGTTAATTATCACACTTAAATGGGCAAATTTAGGATTACGCGTCTTGACCCTCAAGTGGCCATCATCAGATCCTGATCACTGTGTTAAGGTTAATTTTTCACTACTGTAAATTCACTACTGTGGTTCAATAGCACGTCGTTAGATGATTATAGTATGGATCGCAATTTAAATCCTGTTACACGTAGGGTTTGTTTGTGTTACAAGGTGTTGTGAATTAGCCTACGTGAGTAACGATGTGTATGCACGTGTATACAATTTAGAATATCACACTGTAATAATAATAAATCAATTAACAAATTTTAGCATGCATTATAAAAAACTAATTATAATGTACATTTAACTAGGTATTGTTCTCCTCACAGCGATGCTCACTTATAGACCTCCGCACCGCTACTGGCTTGGTGACGTCTGCATCTAGCCTAGCTCGCTTGACATCCTGCACTCGATCTGATGTCGGAAATGTTAACTGAAGTTTTGAAAGAATTATCATTGCACCTGAACCAACAGAATGAGGTTGGAAGGAATTACGAAAAGTGTATGCTTTGAACTCAGGAACTGTTTTCATTCTATCGTAGGCCATTTCAGCCATCTTGCCACAAATTAGACACCTGCCCATCAGTTGCCACCCTAGGAAGCTACCTATATACAGGTCTGGGTTTGTTGAAAATAGACACAATGTGCATCCTCATCCTATAACATATTTCCCAATTATCCCTTCCCGTTCGCATCCTTGCCTCATTTTATTAATGTGTTTTTTTTAGCAGCGCGAAGGGGGGTGATCTTTTAAAAAATGTGTGTTCATTCAGATTCGCTGGATTATCTTTCTTCGCTAGACTAATTTCAATGGATATTTTTATATCGAGAGCTTTTCCTTTTGCTTCGTGGTGTAGAATAACAGTGATTGCTAACATACATGTGTTCGCATATGACTGAATGTTTGTTATGTTAATTCACATTTTTGTGTTCATTATATGGTATTCCGATTTGTCTGCCACTTTGCCCGACGTAATTAGCGTTACATCCGTCATCTTGGCATGTGAACAGATATACGCCTGATTTTGCGTGCATGTTTTTCTTTGCTAGGTTGCTATTGTGTAGGTGTTGACCGAGCGAGTTGTTACTTCAGAACGCTATGTTTAGTCCATGACTCTTGAAGATGTTCGTTATTTTATAAGTGTTTTTGTTCACGTAATTGAATCATATATACTTATTTTCAGTTAGGGTTGGTGATCTGTCCTTTTTTTTCTTTTGTTGTTTATCTAGTATCTGATTTACCGTGTGGGACGGAAAATTATTCTCCGTTGCTATTTGCTTTATCGTGTCGATTTCTTTATTGAAATTTCGTTTTGACATAGGTATGCTGATGGCCCTATTTACCATGGATTTGATGCCTGCTAATTTGTGTGAAATTGGGTGGTTTGAGCAATTATCAATAGTGTGTGACGTTTGCGCCTTCCAACGGTATATGGAGTAACCTACGTTAAATTGTTATCCGCTCGGTGGATACTTAAATCTAAGTAATCTATGGGTTGGTTGTTTTCCGTTTCCGTAGTGAATTTAATGGCTTGTTGTACGTTATTGACTGATTGAACCAATGTGTCTTCGTTAGTAATTTCCGTGTCATGTATGCAAATGACGTCATTCACATATCTACTCCAATGTACAATGCCTTGTGCAGAATGTCTTTCAAGAAATTTGTTCTCCAAATTGTTAATGAATACGTTGGCAACTAATCCGCTGAGTGGTGACCCCATAGCTAAGCCTGATGATTTTTCATATATTATGCCCTGAAATTGAAGCACGTTCTGGCTGTGTGCGACTTTAATTATTTCTACTATTTCTTTGGATTCATTCTCTCAGATATTCTCTTTTCGAGTGTCCCGTATTACTTTTATCGCATATTTAGCCGGTATGTTGGTGTACATATTCGTGATATCGAAATAAATCATTCTTATGTTTGGTTTTATGTTTATGGACTTCATTCTATTGACTAATTTGATTGTGTTTTTTACTGAGATGTCGTTTTTGATAATTAACCTATCCCTCAATGTGTTTATTAATTCCTTACTTAGTTTGTTGCCTTGCGCACCTGCGCAATTAACGATTGGTTTAATGGGGCAATTATCCTTATGGATCTTCGGTAGTGCCCTTAGCGTCGGAAACTGTGGATTCATGTCTATGATTTTAGCTTTCTCCGCCTTCTTGAGGATGTAATCTGTTTTGTTTAGTACATTTTTGACCTGGTTTTGAACTTTTTTAGTTGGATCATTCTCTATTTCATTTATACCGTAAACGTTTATGAATTCTACCATTTTATTTCCGTAATCGGATTTGTTCATGATTTCTGTTGTGTTTCCCTTGTCGGCTTTCGTTACAATTAACTCCTCTTTATTTATTTTTTCCTTTGACGCGTTCACTAACGCTGGTTGAGTTTTATTGTTTCCATTAATGCTACTGTTTTCTTGTTTTATGAACTTCCTTGCTTCATTATTTGCGAGAAGTAAAATTATGTATAATTTAGGGAAGGATTTGTGACGTGAGGGGATAATGGAAAGCACCTATATATAAATAGGAAGAAATTAATTGAGTTTAATAACTACGGGACGAATTATAGGCACAGTTAACTGTTGATATTTGAGTGGCATGTAGATGGTATGGCTCAGTATACGAAGGTAAAATATTTTGTGGTAACTTATGGAGCTAAATGGTATTATTGTGATAATATGTTGAAATAATATGTCAGCATTGAGGGAATAATTTTGTCCCTATAATGAGCAAAGAAAAAGTATATAATAATGGATTAAAAGAAGGGGTAGGCACAGAGATCACCCCATATGATGAGAAGAAATGTTGTTAATTTAAAGAAGGGTAGGATGATATTTGATCGCCTCATTGTAAGCCAGCTAATGCCGTCGTCAGCAGAATTCACATATTTGATAAGTATTTTTCATTCGCCGTCCTTGACGTTTGCTTGTAGAGCAAGTTGGTATTTGTAAACTCCTATTAGTATAGAAGAAGCCTTAACAAATAACATGAAGGTAATAGAAATAGAAATTTCATGATTGGTGCATGTCTGTTATAGGAATTTTGTGAATATCCGATGCATTATCTGTTGAGAAATAATTGTGAGTTCAGCTCATTAATATTCGATATTATTTTGATTACTGTTAATGGAGACAGAATGTATTGAAGTTAATTAAAGTTTAACAGTCTATAATAACAAGAGTTTAGTGCTTTTCAGTCGGTCAACACGAATGTACCCAAAAGAGATGGGTTATGCCCTAATCCTGAAATAAATTACATGAGATTAATAAAACACTAGGATGACCAGTTTCGATCGTCAAGCGATCATCATCAGATCCAATACACTTAGGCTATAAAATCTATGTTTGAAATACAGGTGAAAATCTTTACAATATGTACAATTATTTAGTTGCAGTATTGGTACTGCAACTGTCAGTGTATGCTAAATGCAGTATATATGTTAGGTGAAATGCTAAATGGTGATGGATATCCGGAGATTGTACTTTAGAGAGATTATATGGCTGTAAACTATGGTTAAACTATATATATATATTTTTTTAGGCTAACTACTTATCTGATTGTCTTCCGTACTACAGCTATTCGCAGTTTCCGTGCTCACTTGAACTCGCTGTGCGGTCGACTGCGGTGGTTATCTTAACGACTGGTTTTTCACTGCCTTCCCCCCCTGTCCCTACGTGCTGTGGGGAGTGATCGCGATGTGTTTATGTGAGGTGTTGCCAACCTAGATAAGATGTATGTTATTGAATGAGGTGGATCTACAACTATTAAAGACCGTGGATTAGTCCTCGCCACGCGTGGAGCATAACCCATTCGAACTAAGCGTTGACGGTCTTATGAGGACGTCCCGGCACCTTTAATACTGCCTCTAATATGGGCCTTGGTTTATTGCAGAAGAAAAGTACATCGTACACCTGATCCAGATAACATTTACCTATTAAAAACCCCCTAATTTCCCCCCTTTTTTATCTAGCTTGGCTGTGTCGCTAAATTGTGTTTTGTTTCCGACAGGGTGTGTTTTTTAGTAGCGTGAAGAGGGGTGAGCTCTCCATGAACGTGTGTTCATTTAGATTGTTGGGATTGTTTCGTTTGGCTAGGTGTATCTCGATTGCTTCCTTTATGTCAAGAGCTCTGCCTTTCGATTCGTGATGGATTATTTTAAGGTCCGACTCTATGTTGGTAAAGCTATGCCCTGCGTCACACATATGTTCGCACACGGCTGAATGTGTTCCGTATCTTATCGCATTTCTATGTTCATTATAACGTGTGTCTACTCGCCTTCCACTCTGCCCGATGTAATTAGCTTGACAATCGGTGTCTTGGCACGTTATAGAATATACCCCTGACCTTGAATACGGGTCACGTTTATTTAGATTACTATTTAGGAGGTGCCTAGCGGTTGTGTTTTTCGTCGTGAAAGCTATCTTTATGCCTTGCTTTTTGAATAGGTTAGTGATTTTATATGTATTCGCATTCACATAGTTGAAACGCGCAAATTTTTTCTCATTACTGTCCGGTTTGGGAATCGTTTTATCTTTATTTTTATGTTTGGCTATAATTTGATTTATTTTGCTTGGCGAGAAGTTGTTTTCCTTTGCTATTTGCATAATAGTTCTTATTTCCTTATTATAGTTGTCTTTTGACATGGGTATGTTTAAAGCCCTGTGCACCATTGAATTGAAACCCGCTAGTTTGTGCGTACTGGGGTGATTAGACTGATTGTCGATTGCATGCGAGGTTTGTGTTGCTTTCCGGAATATGGAATATGAAAGGTCGTTGTCTTTACGTTCAATAGTTATATCGAGATAATTTATTTTCCGGTCTATTTCGGATTCCTTAGTGAATTTGATAGAATGGTGAAGGCTATTAATGGATTGGAGAATTGTTTCTTCGCTTGTTAGTTCAGTATCGTAGATGCAAATTACATCATCTACGTATCTTTTCCATATTACTATTCCCTTTGTTGAAGTCTTTTCTAAGAACGCATTTTCTAGTGCATTGATGAAGATGTCAGCGATTAACCCACTTAGTGGCGATCCCATTGCTAGGCCTTCTCTCTGTGTGTATATTTTATTGTCGAATTGAAACACGTTTTGGGTGAGAACGACCCTCAGTAATCTCACAATCTCTTCAATTTCTTTTACCGAATTGTTGGATTTTAAGTTGTTTTCGATAGTGTTGATTGCTTCAATAATCGGAATATTGGTGTACATGTTAGTTATGTCGAAGGATACTAGCCTGAAGCTAGGTTTCATTTGTAGGGTGTTCAATGCTGTTACTAGTTCTGTTGTGTTCTTTACAGAGTTGTTTTTGTCGTTGGAAAGACGGCATTTTAAGATTTTTAGTAACTCTTTGCTGATTTTGTAATTAGGGGCATTCCTACAATTGACTATTGGTCTCATTGGGCATTCCTTTTTGTGTATTTTTGGTTGTCCCCTCAATGACGGTATTTTCGGGTTCATGTTTATTAGTTTTGATTTTTCAGCTTTGGTCAGTATGTATTCTGTTTCTTTTAGCGCACTTTTTATTTGTTTTTGGAATTTGTTGGTGGGGTCTTTTGTTAATTCCTTGATTTCGTTGTTGTTTAGGAATTCGACTGTTTTTTCAATGTATTCTGTTTTGTTCAAAATTACTGTAGTGTTTCCCTTATCTGCTTTTGTGATGATTAAGTCGTGTTCTTTTATTTTTTGTTTCAACGACTTTATTTCTTTGATTTGTTTGTTGTTTTGAATGTTATTGCTATCGCCCTCTCGTTTGAGGATTTTTTTCCACGCGTGGCGAGGACTAATCCACGGTCTTTAATAGTTGTAGATCCACCTCATTCAATAACATACATCTTATCTAGGTTGGCAACACCTCACATAAACACATCGCGATCACTCCCCACAGCACGTAGGGACAGGGGGGGAAGGCAGGGAAAAACCAGTCGTTAAGATAACCACCGCAGTCGACCGCACAGCGAGTTCAAGTGAGCACGGAAACTGCGAATAGCTGTAGTACGGAAGACAATCAGATAAGTAGTTAGCCTAAAATTTTATAGTTTAACCATAGTTTACAGCCATATAATCTCTCTAAAGTACAATCTCCGGATAGCCATCACCATTTAGCATTTCACCTAACATATATACTGCATTTAGCATACACTGACAGTTGCAGTACCAATACTGCAACTAAATAATTGTACATATTGTAAATATTTTCACCTGTATTTCAAACATAGATTTTATAGCCTAAGTGTATTGGATCTGATGATGATCGCTTGACGATCGAAACTGGTCATCCTAGTGTTTTATTAATCTCATGTAATTTATTTCAGGATTAGGGCATAACCCATCTCTTTTGGGTACATTCGTGTTGACCGACTGAAAAGCACTAAACTCTTGTTTACTAAGGCAACACTGAAAATATGGCTTCAAACACCACAAAGTCTATAATAAATTAAATTAATCAATACAGGCAGCATATCCGACATTATTATGAAATAATTGATAAATTGAAGGTCAGTAATGCCAAATCCGGACATGGTTTTAAAATCATGTGAGGGTTTTGGAAATAATTTGATAGGAAGTCACGTCTCCATTTAATATGTGAAAAATTTAAATTTCCATCATCTGACATGGAAAAGAAATTTCTCGGACTGGATAAATTTTGGAAAAATGTGTAAATTAACAGTGTGAACAGGACAGTGAAACTTTTTAGTGAAACAAAATGATAGATGACAGACAGGACTAATAATGAGTCTACTCATCGTGGATAACAGAGTGGACTAATAATTTTCTGTTTATCTCACACCAGTGCTAGTGATTTAGGTGTAAACATTTTATTTTTCAAGCTGTTATCTTTTTGATTGATCAAATCGTCAAATTTGATGCGGGCATATTATTTAGGGATCCAGGGGATTAGGATGTTTTCTTTTTCACGAATGTTTAGGTGTTTTCTTATTCCCCAAGGAACAATTATTTTTGCTGGATGTTTGAGAAAGTAGAATAAATGGAAATAAATCTCATATTTTTTTAAAACTGTGGTATTTGAGTTTTTCCATGATCCTTTCTCCTCCTACTGATGTTTCAATTTCGAAATCAGCCAAGCTAGCTTTGTTTTATTGTGTGCCCAGATATACCCTGGGATGTTTTTGATCTCGTGCTGAGCTGATTTGGAAATCCAATCATATGCGGTCGTTTGACTTCGGTCAAACGGGCGCAGTATCGATATACTTTAGTTATAGCCGTGTGCGTTAAATGGTGCCGCATGACTGCAGCAAAACCGGGTCTCTATGGTTAGAATCCCGGCGCAACAGTGCACATTCTGACAGTGTTTTTCCCGGTTTCTCCACACTCTCCATGCAAATGCCAAGATGGTACCTCACTTCCAGTTCCGTGACCCCTGCCCAAAACCTAATAGGCCTAATTACAGTTAGGTCTGCGAATGCTACTAGAATACTGTCATCACATAAGCACAGGTTATCAGACAAATCTAATATTCACCCAACTGTACGGCCCTGATAAGCAAGGTGTCCCTTGTCCCCATAATTAATTTACAACAACAATTTTACATCTCAAATACCCAATTAATGACTTGCTTACTGATGTGGTGCTATCTGGTTTCATATGAGACCAAGGTTCACTGGCTTAAGGCAGAAATTTTGATTAACACACTGTTGTGCATGGACGCTCCAACCTCCATGTATTAATAACGCGAAGGATGTTCTCACCCAAGCGCCAATCACTGCAGCCACTGATAGTGTGGTAAGTTCATTAGAGAGGATGCAGCTACTGCTCAAATCTGCAGGATGAGTTTTCGGGCACCGGGGAAGGAACAAAACACGACAATCACAGTTCATTATCATACATCTGTTTTCATTATAGGAAATATAGGAAATGTAGGACTATGAGATCAACTTTTGTCCGTGTGTGTATATATGTGTGTGTATGTGTGTGTCCTACTAATGATGGTTGATTGATCAGAGCGATTTCTATGAAACATGGTAAGGAAATACTTCTACTCCATCCGATACCGCTCGTGCCTTTGAAATTTGAATTTGAATAATTAGGATAAGTGTCACTAATCCAACTTGGTGGCCACACGAAGTATTTCACCACTATTCAGTATCTCCGAAACTATTCCAGCAATCACCGGAAATTTTGTGAAGTGATAAAATATTATATTGTAAGTTCCTATATGAGACTTTTAAACACCTGATAAGCACAAAACCAACATGGTCTTAAAGCAAAATTCAAATATTTGAATGGTATTTTCTCGTGACTTAATCATCCGAGCGCAGTGAATCTTAGGATAATAAATATTTATTTAGAGATTAATATATTTTCGTCTAATGTAATTCAATTGTTATGAAAAATTCACGATGACGACCATGCGAAATATATATTTTTAAAATTTCTTGCATCCTAATGAAGCGATCGAAGTGAAACTTTGTATATTTATCTACTGGTATATAAATCCATAACTTACATTTAATAAATTATAGATGGCACGCATGTCAATTCCTAGCTTTAAATAGAGGCTTAATTTTAATTTAAGCTGATTCCTTTTACCACCACTGTAGCATATAGTGTGGACTTCCAAGAGTATCCTCTGCCAATTACAATCTGATCGGGGGGTAGACGCTACTAGAGTTCCCTCGTGAGTGTATCGGCTACCTCCTATGGTCTCAGTGACTCCGGGTTTAATGATTCTGTATTAAGATTATTTCTGATCTGAAGGTTGGAAGGCGGAAGCTCTCCTTGAAGGGGATTACTGTGGTTTCTCTCTTCCACCATAGGAAAATGCTGTAGTGGTTCCTAACCTCAGGTGACTGCCGCATCCTTCCCAATCCTAGCCTCAATGAATAACACACGTAGGGCCTACTACTACATATAGAAATACGCTAAGTCTACAAAACCACAGTGTTAACACAGTTACATTTACCCTAAGTGTTTTGTTTAAGTTTTTAACATAATGAACCAACAACAAAAGCTTACTGTGCCCGATCGAGAGGTACGGGGTTCGAACCTAAGTTATTATAAATCGAGAAATGTAAAATAGTTATAAGACTTTCAGTTACATATAAGCTAGCCATGAAGAAATATGAAGTGATTCAGGCAATGACGCAGAGCATTGACAGCCTTATCTGAAGTCACAAGATGCAACCCGTGTATGAATCACGAGGACAGTCATGCTGTGAGGAAACGATCAGAGCAGGTAGGCAGGGGAACCACTGCGAAGATTCGATATCAGCGTTTTATGGCAACCCTGGATTGCATCCCAACACCGCAGAATTATAAAATAACCCGTTTTCTTGGAAATAACGCAATATCATATAAGTATTTTATGTCAATCAGAATAATCCAGGGAATTACGAATTAATCAAGACTAAAATCGAGTAATTTAGGCACAGGCGGGGCTATGAAGAGGTCCTGGGAAGGAGAAAATAAAACTAACTCGCCCACACAGCTAAGGAGCCTTGTAGATTAAATTTAAAAATAGTAGACGATCGATTTTCGGAAAACGAGATGAGAATGTAACGTTTAGATTGTAGGGAACATAATGGTTATTTTTTCAAAAACGTGCGACGTCTAGTTCAAAAGATAGCTCCGAGAAGAAGACCAAATTAATTTATTTTTGTAAGTTCACAATATATAGCCGAGGTTTCACCCAGAGAGCATGCAGTTTAGTCAGTCCAGTCGGACATGACGCTGGATCACAGTATCTAGACCGCCAGTCCGAATCGTCAGTGAGCCAAGTGGGGCCATATCAGCGAAAAGAACAATTTTCAGTATATTCAGTCTACCGTAGGCGCCAAGGAGCACGGTACTGGTTCACAGTATTCAGTTGGTGTCCGCCGTGGCGGGATAGTTCAGTACATCGAACACAACGACATCAGGGAACGTTACGTAGCTTCGGAAAGAACTATACGTCTTCAAGAGTACAAGTAAGCTGGTTCGAGACCAGGCAGAAGTTACCGAAAGTAGAAAGAACTCCGCCTATATATAATTGTGAGGATAGACGAACAATACGCAACAGAAGTGAAAATTAGGTCCGAACACGATAGCTAGAAACAAGTATCGCTAGCATCATCTATTGGTCTTTAAATGAAAGCTAGTAAGATATTAGGGCCGCGTATCGAAAGTAAAAGTAGAGTCGCGTTTCAGTATAAAATGAATGCGCAGTGAAAAGTGGAAAGTGCCGAACATTGTCGAAGAAAAAGAACATTTCGAGCCTTGTTGAAATCAGAGAACAGGTCGACAAGTGCATTGTTTCACAACATAACGTTGTTAAAAGAGAAGCCAGGTTAAGTTAATAAACCAGTGGGTTTAAACCGTGGATAAACGACAGAACTTTGAGTCGAGACCTAGGGGGTCCGATCTAGAAGTCATCGTAGGACAGATCGTGCAACTAGATCTAGGTGAGGAGTCGTCATCAGGGAACCAATCGGAAGTCATCGCTTGCGTTCTGAGATGCGACAGGAACTATTACATAGTGTGTAAAGAAATTGTAAATAGATTGGGTAATAAAATAGGACATAACCCAAGGGTTAACACGTGTGAATTGTCACAGAGTGAATAAGTAAGAAAGTGGAAACGTGTGAAAAGGTATATTGTTATTGTTTAAAAATAATATAAATTTTGTGAAAGTGTTTTATAATCAAGAATCATTGTGTGTAGAAATATCAATATGTCATATCAGGTAAAAATCACGTGTGTTATGTGTTGCCATATTGTTGTGAAAATGTATTAGTCACAATCATGTGGGTGAAATTCTTCACAGCGGTGGGATCCTGGGTTGGCGATTACCAAAATGAATTAAACATATTGAGCCATTGTGGACCCATAATTTGAAATGTACTATTGTGAAATGATTAATGATAAAGGGATAACTGTGAATAGTGCTTTAAAGTGTCACTTTTTAATAAGGAAAGCCGTAAAAATGAGGCCCATTAATAAGTTAAATATTGTACAGATAATACCCAAGTGAGTTTAAGCATATAAAGTAATTAATAAAGGGGTGGAACCAAATTATTGTCGACAGAAATAAATTAAGTAATAGAAATCAGCGACGTTTGTGATGAAAAGTAAACGCAAGAGAAGTTGAACGCAACTTAAGTTAATGCGAAAGTAAATAATTAGGAAATTGAAAGATAATTTAATGAAGTTTAAAGTAATGCAAAGAAAATCAAAGTCAGTGATAAAAATAATAAACCAACCATACACGGTTAAATGATATAAATTAAAAGTAATTGCAAATGACCTTAGCATCACGAGTAAAGGCAATGAAAGGCCTAATGAAAATAAGTGTAATAATAAAAGACCACGAAATAACGAAAGGGAAATAATATGACAATGTAACAATGAAAAAGGTAAATTCATTTATCCTCGCCAGGATATCTGGACCACAGTAATAATGAATTGAGCATCCAAGAAATATTATTGTTGCCAAAAATAGGCTAGACCAAATGTAAGCTAGGGTTTTGAAATATTGAATTAACGTGCAAGTAACGGATAATTGTTATAGTCTATGGGAAATTCGTCGATTGACCAGGGAAAGGTCATATAATTTGTTCGAGTGAAAGGATAAATGCTCACTCAGGTATTGTGTTATACTCATGTCGCTAGGGAGCACATGAATGAAAAGGAATCGTAAGACTGGATAGATGATATTTGTCTAGGCGGATAGCCGGAAGTAGGGTGAGATTGATTCCCTCCTCCGAGCTAGGCCGACCTCTGCAGCCAGGTAGAACATGGCGTTTCTAGATTGGATAGCATTTATATTTGGAATGCCTATCACAGCAGAATAATAATACGTTTGTTTGTCATCCTAATAGCAGAGAAAAATTATCCCGAAAATAAGCACGAACGAATGTGAAGAATCAAACTAAGTACAATTCATATAAGGAATAGAATAAAAATGCTTGGAGTCTCAAATGGAGAGGTGGTCTTTTCTTTGAATATTAAAACATATGGTTAGAGTTTGAGCTAGGTCAAGATACGGAAGGGGAAGGCTAGGTTTGTTTATAAGAGGTTCGTTGTCCCGCTCAAGGCGAGGGGTGACTTAATGACGCAGGCCGAGTCATAAATGTCACTGTGTTAAAAGAATGTCTTAATGAAGACCTCGTGGTTTTATTTGAAGGATTAAAATGTCGCAGAAGTAATTCCTGCCAAAGTTGATTATTATTCATGGATTGCCCATCCTGAATGATAATAGTAATAAAAATTATAATAATGAATATAAAGAATAATAATAATAATAATAAATGCATTTTTGAAAATGTCAAATTTTGGTTCCATACTCTTAAAGAGAATAAACACGGGTAAGGAAAAATCATTGAATTGGACGTCGTGGAGTGCGGGCTCCATTGAACATCCTGTTCTCAGGGACACAATGGCTGCAATAAAGTATAATTGGCATAGAAGTGGAGAAGTGGATGGTACTCATGTGTAAATAATGTTATTTGTGTTTTTGGGGGATAATTTGTGTTTGAAATGTGTGGAAAAATAGATTTTAAAAGGATAAATAAATGTGAAGAATAATAAGTTCAGATTATAGCCGAATGAAGGCATTGAAATAGTAAAGGTAAATATCCTGAGTTCGAGCCTGACCAGGCGGAACTCAGTTGAAGTGACTGAAAACCCTTAATTTTGGGAATATAAGATTTAGAATATCTAAGACTAAAGTATCAGTGTAAGCAGATGGATCATGACGAATCCATTGGAAATGAAGCAACATAGACTAAAGGTCATTATATTGTTTTTTAAAATTATGTTTGAAGGTAATTTCAACCAATATATTAGTGTTGTGACTTTATATTTGGAAATATTTGAGTGAATTAAAGATATCAATATAAAGTAGTTGGTGTTATAGTCCTTTTGTGCTTGTCCTTCCTATAGCTCACATTCTGAGTACATGGTCAGGCAGTGGGCATAACTGTACACGCCCTGTTCTGAGCATTTAGTCGGATGATGACCGGTACTTCCGTATTCCTAAACGGGTGCATTACCAAGTAAATAAGACATTTGAAAAGTAACGGTTAATAAAAATACAGTACAGAATGCCATCACATCAATAGCTCGCTAACGATTCAAAAGGGTTTCACACTTATACACATAAAAAGTACTAGTAACAAAATAATCCAGCTCGTTATAAAGTTAAAAACATCAGTAGCTTATTATTAGGATGTCTCATAAGTAATGTCGTTTTTTTAAGTTTGGTGTTTTATACGATTAAATTGCTTTTCTCTGGCTCGCCAATGCTATTTACAGGAGGCTATAACTAGAATTACGCATATTGTATCAGTCGTCAGTTTTTGATACATAAACACAAATGCAACTTACAAAATTGAAGGTTAGGGTCCTTCTTGAGTACTACTGGAAGCAAGATTATAAAGCCGCTGCCGTGGGTCGATGAATATGTGAAGTGGAAGGAGAAGGTGTCGTTAGTGAGCGTGTGGCACAACGATGGTTCCAATGTTTCAACACTGGAGAAGAAAACACTACAAATTTACCGCGTTCTGGAAGACATAAACTATGGAATATTAAGAATACCCGCAGAGTTTTGGAAGAAAATCCGCAAAGAAGTACTCGTAGGCTGTCAGAAAAACTTAGTCCATCAAAAGATACCATTAATCTCCAGATTAAGAAACTTGGATCAAACAGAAGCCGTAGATCTGTACCTGAACAGGCTCAACATAGAGTCGATATCTGTCATCAGCTTATTATCGGTAACCCCATGTATGATAGATTTGTCAGGAGAATTGGCACATGTGATGAAAATGGGTCTAATGCTGCAAAGCTGACGCCTCGAAACAGTGGCTCAGTCCCCGCCAAGCTGCCAAAGTCATTGTTAAAAAGCATCGGTTCGGTCCCATAGTGATGTGTGTCTGGAGGTACCTTATGAAACTAAAGAGATATTCCTCGAATGGACTGATCAATTACCTACACTTGAAACGGACAAAGTTCCTCGGCGTTTTACTTCACCGGATTGTAGGGTGTCATATTCACTTCACTCGCTCAGCGATGCCAGCAAATCAGCGTATGCTGCAGCTGTTTTCTCGAATCGTCAACACGACGAGGACATTAGTTTACAGTTGCTATATGCCAAGGCAAGAGTTGCACCACTCAGGCAAACCACCATTCCAAGGCTCGAGCTTATGGCATGTTGTAATGGTTTTCGAATGTTAACCACTTTAAAGGAGAGCCTAGGTTGTGTTGATATACCACAGTATTTTTGGACAGATTCTAGTTGTATCAAGATGGGTGGGAAGTGGAGGATCTTTGTACGAAACAGAGTGAATGAGATCTTGACCTACTCACAGAAAGAAGAGTGGAATCATGTACGAAGAAGAATCAATCCAGCAGATTTACCTTCGCGATGATGCAACGTTGATGAGCTAAAGGAATCCAAATAGTGGGAAGGCCCTGCCTGGTTGAAGCTGTATCAAGAATCCTGGCCATGCAAATAAGAAGTAGTTGATGAAGTGGAGATACTCAGGGAAAAGGAAAGGGAAACAATAACCAGCGTAGCCTCTTCAATGGAGCCCCAGAGGTGCCTCGGGTATTTCTCTTCATATACGAAGATTGTCAGGATGCTCGCCTGGATGCGGAGATTCGCTGGCAACACAAGAAAGACGCCATTGGAAAGAGTCAAGGGGGGATAACAGTTGGCGAGATGTAAGCGTCAGAGCAACTACTTGTTACACTAAGTGCAAGAAGAAGTCTTCCCTGAAGAAAGAAATTCCTCTTTGAAGTCACTATGTACCTTCAAAGACGCAGAGAGGATTGTACGAATGAAGACCAAGATAGAGAAGAGAAGACCCAGCGAATATTTTCGATTCCCAATGGTTCTATCACGCAAGCATGTATTGGTTCAACTCCTAATACACGGAGAACATATGAAGAAGCTACATGTTGGCACTCACATTTCACTTTCTCGCTTGAGGGAACAATTTTGGATTATAGGTGGAAGAAGGAGTATTCGGTATGAAGTGCCAGAGGTATGCATCAAAGGGCGTAGAGGTACGCCCAAGAACGTTACCAGAGGACAGGATCAACGATGGGGCTGTCTTTGAAGTGACGGGAATAGACCTTACTGGACCCTTGTTACTGAAAGGACAGAAATTCTGGATAGTAATATTTAAAATGTGCTGTATACAGAGCAATACACTTAAAGTTGTGCAGCAACCTCACGACAAATGGATTCTTGTTGTCCCTTCGTAGGTGCAATGCACATAGAGGAAAAGCAAAGGTGGTCTACAGTGACAACTGCATAAAATTCACGGGCACAGATAATTTATTTGGAACTATCGATTAGAAACAGATAGAGAATGAGTCAACAGTGCAGCGAATCCAGTGGAAGTTTAACCCCCAAAGGCTGGTGGGAGCGCCTTACTCAAGTGGTAAAGATAATTCTGCGACGGGTATTGGGAAAAACTTCAATCAATTACGAAGAGATGTCGACACTGCTTTGTGACTGTGAGGCCTTGATGAATTCTCGTCCGATCACGTATTTGCCTGAGAACCCAGATGACCTCATTCCTCTTACACCTGCAATATTTCTGCAAGATGCCATTGGCGTAGGAACTCCTGATTCGGTACAATTGGATTTAGTGAATTCATCTAAGAGAATCCGTTATATGCAGCAACTGCGACAGGACTTACGGAAAAGATTTAGGGAGGATTACTTGAGTCAATCAATTCTGAGACCTAAGTGAAGGTAGGAGATGTGTTTATTATTGGATCTGAAGAGAAGAAGAGGAACGAGTGGCCAATGGCACGAGTGTTGGAAGTGTATCCTGGAAAAGATGGTGTTCGAAGAGTTTCAAGACTGAATACCATTTCTAGTGAATTAATTCGACCAATGCAGAGGTTGTTCCAATTGGAGTGCTCTGCATTAATGACTGTTGACACTGCTGAAAAGAAGGACGATCTCTCTTGGGAACTGAGTTCTTCTGAGAATGCTGTATCTCCATCTCCGGGAGTGGCATCTTCGGAGTCTATCAATCGTCCAGACATTCCCACAAGGTTAGTAGCTACCAGGAGTGGACGAACGATTAAAATTCCAAAATTTCTTTGTTTGTGATTTGTTATATTACTTTTCAGGAAGTGTGATATTGTAAATATTAGATGCATTATGACCCATCAAAAGTGGGGAGGATGGAGAGAACTCCATAGTATTTACTCCACTCCTTTTGTGCTCTATCTTAAATAAATTTATTTTGGTTGGCTATACTGTATGTTTGCTTAGTGTCTTTGAAATCACTCTTGTATAAAGAAGGTTGAAAGTATGGCAGCTGTAAAATCCTGTGTTGAAATATGTAGCTGGGCTTGTTTGGAAATAAATTCAATGTAATGTTTTACTTCGGGATATTCAGTTGGCTAAATCGAATGGTTCCCAATAGACCCTATGGATGATTTGTTTATTGGTGTCCGCATTGGGCCGATGATCTCGCTGTTCCGTCCATTAGAGCAACCATAAATCTCTGTTGTATGTAGGCTACATAAATCATTGTATTGCTAAACCAGTTCACCAATTTTCTAAATGATAGACATATTTTCAGATGATCCCAAATTACTAAATTAAATTGAACTGTGGAAATATCTCTACATCTGAATCTGCCCAACAATTCAAATATCACCATTTCCAAATATCTAGTTTGTACTGGCTACAGCAGATCAAATCACTACATTGTGTCCTTTTTTTTACAATGCATGGATTTATGTGGATTTTGGAGTTATTTTTGGCAAAATAGCAGATCTATGGTAAGGCAACGTATCCAGGTCTTCCAGATTTCTGATAGGAGCCGGGATTCAGATATTAATCCACATTGCGATAATGCAGTTATCAATATATTATATATCGAGGTGTTTATACGGGAACTGGGCAAGCCTTCATGAACTATTGCTATACACATTCCCTTTACTCGCGAGTGAGCCTATTCATAAGGCATTTCAAGCTCAACTAGTTGAAACCCGTCAATACATGACGGTCAACGGAAATAATATTTACTGAAGAATTTTCTTATATAATTTGCATTCTTTGTATGATTACCTTTTGACACTATTACAACTTTAAGGGCGTCAAAAGATTGCACTCTTGACATTGCAATGTACTGTTGGCCATGAATTAAAACATGGTGAGATAAATAGAGACCTACGAAGTATACGTTGCAGAGTTTCCCCTCGAGCTTTAATGATTGTGATAAAGTATGCCAAGCGAATTGGAAATTGATTCCTCTTAGAGGAAATTGTTAAATCAAGTCAAGGGATTAGATCCCTCTGCCTAATAATAACTGCACTTATTATTTCCAAATCAGAGCAATTTCATACACATGGTTCCTTATAGGAGCCCTTGGGAAACGTTCAGATTCCTAAGGGGCATAACTATGGCTCAAACGTTTGGAGTATGTGCAGGCAAATCACTTAATTCCAAGGAATTGAAAAATTCTGTAGTAGGAAAATGAAATAGCTGGCTTTCATCTTCACTATTTAATCTGTTAACGCTGGTGTATGATTATGAACTACTGGATATAAGTTCAATGACTTTTAAATTAATGTCATCACATTGTTCAGTTTTTGGTGTAAGAATGCAAACTTTCGAGAAATGTATTATATCCTTCGCAGAAGTGAATGTTTCGCAGTAAATCTCAGTCACGATACCCTCATGCGTTGAAAGTCTAGCTGGTAATTCAGTAATATTTGATTCCTCACCATCCACAAAGGAGTAGTTGTTTTTAACATGTAGCAAAAAATTAGAAAATTCCATTTCATCTGGCTTCAATCGTGCTTTTATGTAAGCGGCGTGTTTTGGAGAAGAGCCAGAGAGAGGAGTACTTATTACAATTGTGAGTAACTGTTTGGCGAGAAGCGTGTGGCACAACAGGCAAAACCTACCTGAAGTCTCGTCCAAGAACAAAAACTTTCCCTCAAAAAGGAATAATGTCGTTACATATACTATCTTTTAGACGTCGATTCACACTATAATGAATGCATATTTGCCATCGGGGCTTCATCCCACATTATGAGCCCTGCTAATCGAATATCGTCAACTGGATTGCAAATTAATTTAGAGGTATTTTAAATGTTGAATGTAGGGGTTGTGCTCTTGCAAAATATTTTTAAATATGAAGTGTGCCCTCCTTGATGCAAGAATTCGCATTATTTGCAGACCTGACCTGATTACTTTCTCAGGGGTCAAATATATAAAACTGGCCGTAAGAACCTTCGCTTATACGTTTGGAATATAAGGAAGAAATGCGATGATTGGCTATTCCAAACATTTTAAATCAAAAAGGACCATATTCATGTGGCGCAGTAATATTTGCACCAGAGGAAACAAAGGACATAGCATTGTTGTACTGCCAAATATTCTATCTGAAATTCCTTGAGATATCATCTCCAGTGAAAAATTGTTGCAGCCTGTCAAAAATTTTATTTTCCAGCAGATCAATTTTACCCTCACAACAGCAAATCAAAAATAACCAAGAGTAGATTTCACGCAAGAGAAATACAATACAGAAAAATGTTTACATTTGATCGTCGAGGACCCTACACGGTACTGCATAATATCTGGAATTGTTTCTGAAATGGCATATTTATATTGGATTGTAAAGTGGCTTCGTACTCGTATTTTCTGTAATTTCCCACTTTTTTTTGGCCAATGTTCCTTTTCGTCGAATGGGTTGTTTATAGTAGCATTTCTCTCCAAAACACTATTGTGCCTTGCATCACTGGAGCCGCTAATATTAAATAGCAAATAATACTTCCGTTGCCAAAATCAGCAGCGTGGTTAGACTCATTGTTATGTACTCTAAACAAATAATCAATAAACGATTGGCATATACAATGAAGTTCAACATGACCAGTGTATTCACCGTCTAGAGACTTTCATACTCAAGTTGGTTGCTGAGGAGAATGCGATGAAACAGATTGCCAATAATCAAATCCTTATAATTATCCCTGCCAGCGACAATTTTTGCAATAGCTCGAAAACGCTGCTTAGGATGACGTTCTTCATTTTAATATAAACTGTACGAAACTGCTCTAAATACGCAATTTTCATCAGCTATTATGGGTACTGTGCCCGATATTCCACCTTGGATCGCGTGGCCCGACTCATCACGACCCTCGGTTGAAATTCGGTACAACAATATCAAAACATTTTACAAAAGGAAAACATGGATGACTAGATATACACCGGCATGAAGATGCGACGAAAGACAAATAGATGAGATCTAGGTGACCTCGGGGTGTGAGTATGGGCTGGGATTCATATTTTACCACCTAACGTCATTTCCAATCATCCATGTTACGCAGCGAAGCCATGAAAAAATTTTGCACAAATTAGATAAAACTCCACTTTTTTATTCAATGATGCACTAATACAGACAATAAAAATAAATATTCCTTATCCCCTGCACTTGGAGATTGACTAAATTAAGCTTTGATGTGCAAAAAAAAAGCGTTTTAATCAGGACAAAATCTCCTCGTGTCCTGCCTTTGGTATAAATAAACTTACGGAGATCCGGGATATTGACTCCGATGGACTAAATTTTAGTTACACATTTATGTTTCATCCATAGCTTAGCTTAGAGTTCATTTTTGGATGTTCTAGAAAACTAACTGCATTATTAAATACTCAAAAAATCACTGGAATTGTTCCATCTGATCTCCTTCTAGCTAAAGTTTAACTGGTGCATCGTGGATGTTCGTGCTTATCCTACAATTAAATTTTAAATATATACACACATGGGAATGTTCACTTCAAATTATAGGAACGTTCTTAACCATAAATGTGTTCAAAATATCCCTGCTTTCATGATTATCCAGTCATCAATCAGATTCTAAAACTCGTCACAATTTGTTACTGCTGTCTTGATTCACATTTTATTTCCGTTATGGTTAAGTTGTTCCATCGATAGCTTTGAATAGGGAAATACTCATTAATGTTGAATGATCTCATTCCAGAAAGAATCATGAAATTATTCATCAGACAAAGTTATTCACTACATCATTGAAACAGTGACCTTTCACTAAATTCACACTATCATGAAGCCATTCCATGTCAACTATGTGTGCTGTGGCTTTTGGTCCGTCACTATACTGGAAAACAATTACGTCATGGCATAGCAACATCATAACTGGGCCAAAAAGCAGACAACTCTTAACATAGTCATACACTTTGTTGTTGTTTGAGTCTTCAGTCTTTTGACTGGTTTGATGCAGCTCTCCATGCCTCCCTGTCCTGAGCTAATCGTTTCATCTCTACATAGCTCCGACACCCTACATCGGAGGCAATCTGTTTAACATATTCTAACCTTGGTCTACCCCTACAGTTTTTGTCCTCGACCCTTCCTTCCATAACTAAGCTTGCTATTCCTGGGTGTCTTAGTATGTGTCCTACCAACCTATCCCTTCTCTTCATTAGCAGTCGCCAGAAACATCTCTCCTCTCCCACTCGTCTTAATACCTCTTTGTTTGTAACCCTATCTACCCATCTGATCTTCATCATTCTCCTGTAACACCACATTTCAAATGCTTCAATTCTCCTCTTTTCTGCTGCACCAATAGTCCAAGTTTCACTTCCATAGAGCGCCAAGCTCCAGACAAAGGCTTTCAAAAATGACTTCCTAGTACCTAAATCTATATTCGATGTCAGCAGATTCCTTTTTTGTAGAAATGCTTTCTTTGCCTGAGCCAACCTACTTTTAATATCCTCTTTGCTTCGTCCATCACTGGTTATTCTGCTTCCTAAGTAACAGAAGTCTCCTACTTCCTTCAGCTTTTCACCTGCCGATTTGATCTCCATAGAGGTTTCTGATTTATTTCGGCTGCATTCCAGTATTTTTGTTTTACATTTATTTATTTTCATCATGAATTCTTTCCGTAAGACGGAGTCCATACCATTCAAAAACTCATTCAAATCCTCAGGCTTGTCGGCCAAGATGGCGATGTCATCAGCAAATCTCAGAGTTGAAATTATTTCTCCTTGAATCTTCACTCCCACTTTAAATTTTTCTCTAATTTCCTTCATTGCTTGTTCAATGTAAAGATTGAAAAGTATGGGTGATAAGTTGCAGCCTTGCCTTACACCTTTCTGAATACCAGCTTCTCTCTCATGTCCTTCAACTCGAATGACTGCTGTCTGGTTTCTGTATATATTGTATATCACCCTCCTATCCCTGTACTTTATTCCAATTGATTTCAAAATGTCAAACAATTTAGTCCAATCAACGTTATCAAAAGCCTTTTCTAAGTCTACAAAAGCCATGAACGTTCTCTTATCTTCCCTTATTCTACCTTCTAAAATCAGCCTAAGACTTAGTACAGCTTCCCTTGTTCCTACATTTCTCCTGAAACCAAACTGGTCTTCACCCAACTCCGTTTCTATCTGGCTTTCAATCCTCTTGTAAATTATTCTAGACAGGATCTTTGAAGCATGAGTAATCAAGCTGATTGTACGGTAATCTTCACATCTGTCAGCTCCCACTTTCTTTGGTATAGGGATGATTACATTCTTCTTGAAAACAGGGGGTACCTCACCTGTCTCATAAATCCTCCACACCAAGTGAAATAACCTGATCAGACCTTCATCTCCTATACAGCGTAGCAACTCAATCGGTATATCATCTATGCCTGGTGCTTTGTTCCTGCTTAAGTCTTCCAAAGCTCTATCAAATTCTGATCTCAATATTAAATCTCCTTTCGCATCCTCATCAATTTCCTCCTCCCTTTCCATTACATGATTCTCAATCTCCTTTCCCTTATACAAGCAGTCTATGTAAGCTTTCCATCTCTCAACCTTTTCTTCCCTATCTGTTAGAGGCTTTCCATTTGTGTCCTTAATATTACAGCACTTAGTCTTCTTTTCCCCAAAAGTATTCTTAATCCTTCGATAAGCTGTGTCTACTTTTCCTAATTTCAGACAATTTTCTATACCTGCACATTTCTCTTTCAACCATTCTTCTTTCGCTTCCTTGCACTTCTTGTTAACCTCATTTCTCAGACGTCTGTATTCTGCTTTCCCCTTTTCATCTCTTAGATTCTTGTGTTTCCGCCTTTCATCCATCAATTCTAGTATATCCTGAGTGATCCACGGTTTTCTACCTATTCTTTCTTTCCTACCAATGTTTTCTTCTGCGGATTTTGTTATTTCATTTTTCAAAAGTGCCCATTCGTCTGCAATTGAAGTTTGTTTAGGGTTTTTCATTAGTCCTTCCTTTATACTCTTCTTGAATCTTTCGTTTACATCCTTCTCTTTCAGTCTGTCTATTGCCCACCTTTTTGGCTTTTGACTTTTCTTCAGTTTCTTCAACTTTAATATGCATTTCATTACAACCAGATTGTGATCAGAGTTTATGTCAGCACCAGGATATGTTTTACAATCCAAAATCTGGTTTCGAAACCTCTGCTTGACCATAATGAAGTCGATTTGGTAACGCCCTTTATCTCCTGGTCTCATCCATGTGTATATTCTTCTATTGTGGTTATTGAATAAGGTGTTAGCTATGACCAATTCATGCTCGGTGCAGAATTCTACCAGCCTGCTTCCTCGATCATTCCTTTCACCTAATCCGAAATCTCCTACTATCTTCCCTTCTTTCCCTTTTCCTACCACAGCATTCCAATCTCCCATTACTATAACATTTTCATCACCCTTGATATACCTCAGAATTTCGTCTATTTCTTCGTAGACCTTTTCAACATCCTCATCATCAGCTTGACTGGTAGGCATATAGACTTGTACCACTGTAGTGCAGGTAGGTTTTGTATTGATTTTTGCTACAATAATCCGTTCACTATATTGCTCATAATATTCCACCCGTTGTCCAAGTTTCCTACTCAATATGAGGCCAACCCCTGCTTGGCCATTGTTTGATTTAGTGCTAATGACCCTATAGTCTCCTGACCAAAAGTCCTGTTCTTCCTGCCAGCGCATTTCACTAATCCCAACCAAATCCAACCTCAACCTATCCATTTCCCTTTCTAAGTTTTCTAACCTTCCACTTCCTAGCAGACTTCTAACATTCCACGCTCCGATCCGTAGAATGTCAGATTTCCTCTTTGTCACTTCTGTGATGTTAACCCCCTCTCGAGTAGTCCCCACCCGGAGATCCGAACGGGGGACTAGTTTACCTCCGGATTGAAATTTTACAAGGGAGGAGGCCATCATCACATGTAATTATGCATAGAGAGGTGCATATCCTCGGGAATAGCATACGGCTGTAGTTTCCCGTTGCTTTCAGCCGTGCAGCAGGACGCAGTGTAGCCATTATTGGCTTATATTATCAATATCTTAACCGTCTATAAGACTAGTAAAGAATTGATTTATTCTGAAACGCTGCTACTCCCTTTCAGAATAAGTTAAGAGCAATTCTACTAACAAAAATACTAACCTTCTACCGTACTAACAATTAAATACCAAAACTCTACTAACAAAAAACTTCAGTTCCACCAACAACAAATACTACCACTAAAACAGTCTGTCAACAGGCACACTCACATGCACCCTCACACATCACAGTCTACTGAAACAATGAACTATAACTAATAAACAATGCAACTGCTACCAGACACACTCACACACCACAGTCTAGTAGAACAATGACATATATCTAATAGACAAACTAACTACCTACTTACAACTAAAACTAACTACATACTTACTGTACTTTTATTTGAATTGACAATATTTACAAAATGCAATTTAGATAGAAAATACTTACAAAATGTAATTTAGATTCAAAATTGTCACAAAATGCAATTTAAGGGGGACGTATGCAAAATTGCACTAAGTGAGAAATGGTTTCATTTCGGCTGTATTAAGGTAAATAACGAGGATTGTGTAGTCGGGAATTGGTTTTTGACGTTTGTAACAGTGTTTTATACGAGTGTATTCATAAGAGAATCTGCGTCTGATACTAGATCGTTCAGTCCATAACATTTCGTATACTGGCGAGGCGAGCAGCAAATTTATGTGAAGTGAGACGAACATTATTAGCACCGTATTGAAGCCATTGATATTTACTAAACTGCGTGTGTTTATGAACATTGAGGCAACTCATATCAGTGAGATATCAACTCTACAGATATTCACAATGAACATTAACATGAAATGGAACGGAAGGCAGAATTATCAGTATACGAAAGCTGCAGAGATGGCGTAAGTTTTAATATGCGTTTGGAATACATTAGACAGAAGTGAGATGGCTATACAGAGCAACTCTAACCTAAACATTGAGCATTATCAAGTGTTATATAAGTGTTATGCACACGCATCATTAATTAGTCAACCGTAACTAAATTGATTTTGTTCCACAAAGATTTTCCTTATTTCCATAATTAGAGTACACATAATTGGTATTCCTTTAACATTTCCCCACGTATCTCATGCCTCAACTAATGCATAATGGAGTAACAGATGCTCAGATTAACCATATATAAAAACCATTAATTTGAATCCCGATGATTTCATGTGTTGGCTTTTGTGTTAAAGTTTAAACAAAGACCTTGGCTAAAGGCATACGTTGATTTTTTTAACCAATTTTATCCATGATCTAGAGCCTGTTTAAGTGCCATGTAATGAACTACGTGGTATAGGATTTACTGCCAACAGGTGCTTACTGCGTATGACAAGGTTGTAGACTGGTGGGTTAGACAGACTTTCTTGCTAAGGGTCTCCTATATACACTAAACCTGGCTATACATGTTAGTTCTGAACATTTAGTGGTTTATTGTATGTTGAGTTTATATAGAGAACTTATACAAGCCCGTCTTGCACGCGGACAAACTTCACAAGAGTCACATGCAACACGCAAAGTATGTGTCCACTACCTAGCGGTAAATATGAGCACTACCTGAACAACTAGCAAGCCACCTAGCGGAGGATATGAACACTTACTAGTGATATCCAAAGTGAGCTGAGGTTAGGTTAGGTAAAGTTAGGTTAGCCATGAAAATAAACTACCAAAATAAGCTACCAAAAATAATTGGTTTTTACCCTTGAGGTCTTGGGTTCCAACTCGACTATGCCCAGAATTTAATTATCATCTGAGAGTTGAAAGGTTAGGTTAGGTCAGGTTAGGTAAAGTTAGGTTAGGTGTAGTTAGGTTAGGTTAAGTTAGGTAAAGTTAGGTTAGGTTAGGTGAAGTTAGGTTAAGTTAGGTTGGGTTAAGTCTTTAAATATTCCCTCTCTTTGAAATACTTTCCAACACCTAGAAAAAAACACTAAATACATTGACAAAAATAACTTGTCAAAAAAGCCAATACAAAAGCCAACACAAAAAGCCAACACAAAAAAGCCAACACAAAAGCCAAAACAAAAAGCCAACACAAAATGCCAACACAAAAAGCCAACACAAAAGCCAACACAAAAAGCCAAGACAAAAAAAGCCAATACAAAAAAGCCAATATATAAGCTTATGGTAGGTCACTCCATCAGCAAAACAGTTGTAACCTTTGTAGTGTGAACATCGTACTGACCGGTCAGTTACTACTATGGAACTTACTACAACCAACAAAGGTAGGCAACGTGCACTCTATCAAGGCTACTCTTATAACTATAATCGTCAGAATGCGAATGGAATAATATTCTGGCGATGCTCAAAAGAGAGGTCAACAAAATGTCGAGGCAATCTGAAAAGTAGAAATGGAAAGGTTTTAAGTGTGAGTGTTCATCAATGTAGTGCTCCAAACGAACCACGGTTGCTGTTTACAAACAATTATCAAAATGCTAGAAAGCAAGTTCAAGAAAACGGTATTGTGGCTAAAGATAGTGCAGTGTTTGTTCAAAACGACTTAGCATGTCCTCAAAAAGTCATGTTATGACAGTCGTCAACGTCCAAGAAACCTTCAACACTATCAAAATCAACACAGACTATAAATAACGTGGTATTGCAAGAGGATCAAAAAGGACTATATAGTAATAGTGATGATGGTCATGATGATAATGATGATCATGATGATGGTAATGATGATAATGGTAATGCTTTGTTTACACCTAAAAATTCATTTGTTAAATTTGTATACTGGCACAATCACAATAAGCTCGTCCAGCGGCTACAGTTGTTGCACGCTTTACAGCAAGCTGGGCTTACCGGTCACGATTGGGAAATCAAAGAAATTGAACAAGAGCTTCGTCGTGCTGAAATTATTGTGTAATGGGTCTACCACTTTGCGACCACTTTTACCCCCACTCTTGATTCTTATATTTGCTTATTTGCTTCCACTTTTACCCGAACTCTTTGGACCCATATTTGCTCTCACATTAAACTATTATTCTTATTACCAAGTTGACTTTACTAGAGCTTAGTCTATGGTTGACAGTTGAAATGGAAGTATCAATGAGTATGGTAAGCCTTATGCATACTATAAAGGATATTCATATATTGTGAAACGAACCAATAAAAATGGAAATGTTATTTGGCGTTGTTCAAAACAACGTTCCAAACATTGTCGTGGTGACCTAAAAAGTAAAATAGTGAGGTCTTAAGTGCCAGTGATCATCAATGTAGTGTACTGCATGAAACACAGTTGCCGTCGACAAGAAATCAAGAAAACCATATTGCTACTCAAAATAGTGGATTGTTTAATGAGCAACGTTTAACCCCTGTTCTAAAAGTTATGTTTAATCCATCTTCCACGTCGCAAGAGCCATCAACATCACAATCTATGCAAGACGTAGTGTTGTTGTTGTCGTCGTCGTCGTTTTAAGGAGTGGAACAACTAGGTCATCCGCTCTTGATATGCAAAAAAGTAGTATTGCAAGAGGATCAAAATGACTAAATAGTAATAACAATAAGGTTTTTTTATGCCTATAAAACCATTGCGGCTTCCCCAGTTTTGAAAACAACCGTGAATGGGCATTGCTATAAAAAGATCTACAACAAGCCTTGTGTTTAAAAACTATAACAGACTATTGTAAAGAGAGAAAGAGTTGTATTCAGTGTGCAACTATTGTCATAATCATGTATACTCTGCAATGTTAAATATTCTAACTTTTATAATTAAATACAAGTTTTTCGGGCTTGTAGGCCGTGGTCCAGACAGGATATCTCCCGACGTTTCACCGGAAACTGCGTCCGGCATTATCAAGGGTTCCGCTCCTTTCCTTGGTCTGCAGTGGAATGAGGAAGAGGCTTGAAATAATGGGTAACGGCTAGTAGTGGAGTATTGTTGTTTGAATATGACTGTTGGTTGGGTGGATCTTGGCGATGAACTAACGGCTGGAAGGTAGTTTTGGATCTTCAAATTAGCATTGTGAGCCGAGTGTTCTCTTCGCATTCCGGCTGGATCGTCTGATCTCACGTACATGTTGCGGGGTGCGGTGCGTGCTCCGGCTTCGGCGACCGAGCTTGTGAGGGTCAGGTGTTCCCTGCGCGACTGCCGGGCTGTAGCGGGAAGGTTCTTCAGGTTGACGTGTGAGTGATTTCTTGGCCTTGGTGTTCCTAAGAGCCGGGATCCATGTATTACGCACACGTTCAATTTCTTCCTTCCGATTGAAATTGTCGGGGTGTTTGAAGATTTCTATGGCTTCCCGTTGCAACCTGGCGTGGTAGTGTGTGGTCGTGGAGAGTATCTCCGTGTCCCCGTACTTTACATCGTGACCGGGCAAGAGAGAATGCTCAGCGACTGACGATTTCTCAGTTTGACCCAGGCGGCTGTGTCTGTTATGTTCCTTGAGTCTGGTGGTCACGCTCCTCTTCGTCGTTCCTATGTACACCTTCCCACAGGAACACGGGATTCTGTACACCTGCAGTGGAGTGTGGGTGGCGCTTGTCTTTATCGGATCGCAGCAAGTCGCGGATTTCGGCGGGGGGTTTATAAGCCGTCTTCACCCCATAGGTCTTCAGTAATTTGCCTATCCTGTCCGTCACCTTCTTCACGTACGGCAGGAATGCGGTGGCCACCGGAGTTTCGTCAGAATCTTTCCTCGTGCTCCGGCGCCTGGGATGAGAGGCTCGCTCAATCTCCTTATTGCTGTATCCGTTGGCGCATAGGGCCCTCTTTATATGTTTCAGCTCTTGGTTGAGGTTGGATGGCTCACAGATTCTTCTAGCACGGTCTACCAATGTTTTAATAACTCCGTGTTTCTGTCGGGGGTGGTGATTGGATGTCTTGTGTAGATACCGGTTGGTGTGTGTGGGTTTCCGGTACACGGTGTGCCCCAAGCGCAGGTCATTAGTCCTGGTGATCAGCACGTCAAGAAAGGCCAGGCAGTTGTCTTTCTCCTTCTCCATAGTAAATTTTATGCTGGTGTTGAGGCTGCTCAGGTGGTCCAGGAAACGTTCCAGCTCTTCCCCTCAGTGGCTCCAGACTACGAAGGTATCGTCAACATAACGTAGCCATACTTTCGGTTTGAGGGGTGCAGTCTCGATCGCCAACTGCTCGAACTTTTCCATGTAGAAGCTCGCAATCACAGGGCTTAGTGGGCTACCCATGGCAACTCCCTCTATTTGCTCGTAGAATTTCTCGTGCCATAGGAAGTAGCTCGTGGCGAGGCAGTGGCGAAACAAGTCAGTGATGTCTTCCGTGAAGAGCTAGGCAATCTGGTTTATGGATTCTTTCATAGGCACCTTCATGAAGAGGGATACTACGTCAAAGCTGACTAGGCGGTCTTCAGGTTCCAGACGTATGTTCTGCAATTTCTCAATAAAATGGCCTGAATCCCTGACGTAAGTCTCAGTGTTACCGATGTGCGGTTGTAGAATGATGGAGAGATGCTTGGCGATGGTGTAGTTTGGAGAGCCGATGGCACTCACGATAGGTCTCAGAGGAATTTCAGTTTTGTGTACTTTGGGAAGACCGTACAGCCTGGGAGATAGAGCTTCACTCTTGCATGTATCCTTCTTCACGTGGTCTGGTAGTGAAGAGGCCTTGATTAACCTGTTGGTCTCTCTAAGTATCCGTGTTGTGGGGTCTTTCGTTAGTTTTCGGTATGTCTGAGGTTCTAGTAGCGACAGGATCTTCGTGTCGTAGTGTTCCGATGGCATGACTACAGTGGCGTTGCCCTTATCTGCAGGTAGAATGATGATGCTTCTATCCCTGTTAAGGGTTTTAAAGGCATTTTTCTCTTGAGGTGTGACGTTACTGCTGGGCGCTGGAGCTTTACGAAGGATGCGTGAGGCCTCTGAGCGGACTTCCTCGGCCTGCTCCCTGGGGAAACGGTGTATGGCAGCCTCAATGTTGCTTATAATGTCTTCTACAGGCACAGAAGTTGGGGTGACAGAGAAGTTCTGACCTTTCGCTAAAAGTGAAGTTTCCCCTGGCGATAGACGACGGTTAGTCAGGTTTACTACAGTGCGAGACGAGTCCGGCGCAGATGTGGTTGCAGTTATCGTCTTGAGGTCCTGACATAGCTCAAATTTCTTTTTCTGGCGATTCGTCGACTGTTCGAAGGTGGAGCGCATAGAATAGTGCGTGATGTGGTCGATGTTGTCCCAATCTTCGCTTGAGAGCGAAGACGTGAGTCGGAGATGCACTGATATGAGGTCCCGGTCAGTCGTAGCTAAGTCCCTGCGTGTAGCATGTATCTGTTCTCGCAGCATTGAGCACTCAGCTCTGTCGTATATACGGTGAGCATGTGCTGAGCCGAAATTCCTCTTCATCCTAATAAACTTAGGAATCGTGTCCGTGTCCCTGCACCGTAAGAGAAACGTTAGCGAAGAAAGTTGCTGGGCTTTCTTCTTCCGTAGCTTCTCGAAGTGGCGAACTAGGTTGGTAGTTTCCTCCCCGTAGAGGCGACTGACATAACAGCATAGGCTTTCACGGCCGGCGTTCATAATTAAATACAAGTTTTTCTGGCTTGTAGGCCGTGGTCCAGACAGGATATCTCCCGACGTTTCACCGGAAACTGCGTCCGGAATTATCAAGGGTTCCGCTCCTTTCCTTGGTCTGCAGTGGAATGAGGAAGAGGCCTCACGCATCCTTCGTAAAGCTCCAACGCCCAGCAGTAACCTCGCACCTCAAGAGAAAAATGCCTTTAAAACCCTTAAAAGGGACAGAAGCATCATCATTCTACCTGCAGATAAGGGCAACGCCACTGTAGTCATGTCATCGGAACACTACGACACGAAGATCCTGTCGCTACTAGAACCTCAGACATACCGAAAACTCACGAAAGACCCCACAACACGGATACTTAGAGAGACCAACAGGATAATCAAGGCACCTTCGAACAGTCGACGAATCGCCAGAAAAAGAAATTTGAGCTATGTCAGGACCTCAAGACGATAACTGCAACCACATCTGCGCCGGACTCGTCTCGCACTGTAGTAAACCTGACTAACCGTCGTCTATCGCCAGGGGAAACTTCACTTTTAGCGAAAGGTCAGAACTTCTCTGTCACCCCAACTTCTGTGCCTGTAGAAAACATTATAAGCAACATTGAGGCTGCCATACACCGTTTACCCAGGGAGCAGGCCGAGGAAGTCCGCTCAGAGGCCTCACGCATCCTTCGTAAAGCTCCAGCGCCCAGCAGTAACCTCGCACCTCAAGAGAAAAATGCCTTTAAAACCCTTAAAAGGGATAGAAGCATCATCATTCTACCTGCAGATAAGGGCAACGCCACTGTAGTCATGTCATCGGAACACTACGACACGAAGATCCTGTCGCTACTAGAACCTCAGACATACCGAAAACTCACGAAAGACCCCACAACACGGATACTTAGAGGGACCAACAGGTTAATCAAGGCCTCTTCACTACCAGACCACGTGAAGAAGGATACATGCAAGAGTGAAGCTCTATCTCCCAGGCTGTACGGTCTTCCCAAAGTACACAAAACTGAAATTCCTCTGAGACCTATCGTGAGTGCCATCGGCTCTCCAAACTACACCATCGCCAAGCATCTCTCCATCATTCTACAACCGCACATCGGTAACACTGAGACTTACGTCAGGGATTCAGGCCATTTTATTGAGAAATTGCAGAACATACGTCTGGAACCTGAAGACCGCCTAGTCAGCTTTGACGTAGTATCCCTCTTCACGAAGGTGCCTATGAAAGAATCCATAAACCAGATTGCCGAGCTCTTCACGGAAGACATCACTGACTTGTTTCGCCACTGCCTCGCCACGAGCTACTTCCTATGGCACGAGAACTTCTACGAGCAAATAGAGGGAGTTGCCATGGGTAGCCCACTAAGCCCTGTGATTGCGAACTTCTACATGGAAAAGTTCGAGCAGTTGGCGATTGAGACAGCTCCCCTCAAACCGAAAGTATGGCTACGTTGACGATACCTTCGTAGTCTGGAGCCACGGAGAGGAAGAGCTGGAACGTTTCCTGGACCACCTGAACAGCCTCAACACCAGCATAAAATTTACTATGGAGAAGGAGAAAGACAACTGCCTGGCCTTTCTTGACGTGCTGATCACCAGGACTAATGACCTGCGCTTGGGGCACACCGTGTACCGGAAACCCACACACACCGACCGGTATCTACACAAGACATCCAATCACCACCCCCGACAGAAACACGGAGTTATTAAAACATTGGTAGACCGTGCTAGGAGAATCTGTGAGCCATCCAACCTCAACCAAGAGCTGAAACATATAAAGAGGGCCCTATGCGCCAACGGATACAGCAATAAGGAGATTGAGCCGTGAAAGCCTAAGCTGTTATATTCTAACTTTTGTTTAAAATAAAACAGCATTGTTACATCATTTTGCATTTATTTACAAACTTTATATACATTTTTTTGGTTTCATGATAATATTTTTTAAGGCAATACTAAAAACTAAAACATTAATATTCTATACACATATTTTTCTTTCAGTCCATTGTCATCACTTATATTTTCCATTATTATTTCACATTTGTTTTTTATTTAATTAAAACGAACCATGCACCTATTGTTTTTGAAGCCTTCATAAATTAAATGTACAGGTTGCACAGCATTATTGACTTCATCAAAAACACTCTCCGACATATCATTAAACTGTGTAGGCAGAAATGTCTCAAAATTTTCACATACACAAAGTACACGATCACCATATGCTGTTTTCAATTTCCGAATCATGATAATCCGGAATGGAGTATGTGTTGGCAATTCGTTGAGCTCCTTTGTCTCTAAGCCACATGCTTGTCCAACAACATTCAAAACATTCATTGTAGTAGTCTATAAACAAACGAAAATCATATCTATTACAATCTAAAACAGCTATAATAATATTGTGCAATTAGGCATTTTGCACTATGTATTGCTAATATATTATACTATTTATGCAAGAAATGCCCTAACTGTAGCAGATACTACTTTTCTGCATATAGCACAAGTGTTAAGTGATAATGCACACTTGACATAGGCTATCATGTGTCCACAAGGCAAAAATACAACACCTAGTTCATCTTGATAACAAATTTTACATAATTGTTGGTCACACTTTTGTATCTGTTCGTGAGCCAAGTCTTTTCTTTCAGCCTCATGTATTTGCTCCGCGTGTTCTAACTCTAAAGGCACTTTTATGTCTTGTGCTCCTATCACGTTTTCTTTACGAATAGTGTTCACAAATTCCTTACCTTTAAGCAACGCCATGTATTTACAGTTAGGTAACCAACGAGCGTGTTGCACAAAAGGGCCATCAGTCATTTGCCAATCCTTTAAAGCAAATCCACAATAAAACATATTGTTTTATCCCCTTCACCAGTATAAAAAATCCAGCTTCACTTAGCTGTTTGGTAAGGTGTTTTAATATTAATGGCCAAACATTTTTATAAGATTCTAAACGTTTTTCAACAGAGCTGTACTCTGGGTGTGCTAGTGCTTTAGTCTTGCAAACTCCCAATTTTTCAAAAGCATACGCCAATTCAACACTGTCTACGGCATATTGACCACATATATCGACACTACCGTTGGCTGGTAATATATCATTATTATTATTATTATTTATTTGTGATTCAGCAACGTAAGTAGCGGCCAATGGCCTTGTGGTTCGGTAAAATGGATACATGGGTATGTTACCCACTTGTTTTCCAAGCATGTAAGGACAACAACGAGACCATCAAGAATGGTCTCCAAAGGGATCATCCCCTTCTTCCCAGTGTGAAAGTTAAATACGACAAAACACACAGCGCACATCTTCTCGGTTCAAGTAAAAAAAAAACGGCTTTTGCAAGTTTATGTGTCGACAAAAAGCCTAAAGGCCAGGATTCAAATGTTAACCAACGATCATGTTGTGATTTTAAATTTAACCCACGCGGTAAACCAACTTGCTCACTTGTTGTATTTGGTACTGACGCCATGTGCTATAATAAAACTTTTTTAAATTTTTATTGCAAGTTATTAACGTTGCACAAGAGCACAGAGTACTGTAAAGCATAATGTATGATTTTTTTTCACTGTATGTTCACTATGTTAATGGCGAATCACCACACCTAAAAACAAACAAAATAACCCATCTCTCACTCAATCAATCAATCAATCAATACCTGTAATTAAACTTTAACGTTAATTGGCAATAATATATCACAACACCATAAAAAATATTTTAAAAAAATAAACTGTATGTCTGCACTAACAGTAACCCGTCTACTTTTTTTTATAAAGCTGCAGTCATTTACATTTCCCTTCATCCAATATATAAACAAAAAATAAATATCATATCAATTTGTTCAGATTATCTTGTTCAAATCTGTGGATATTTGTTGAGTCCATAGGGAACCACCCATGAATTAATTTTGTTTTGTTTTTAGAAAATCTAACATAGCCTTGTACATTTCCCAGTCAACAACCAATATAATCTTGTACCGTTTGTCAATACATGGCCATTATTCAAGAAGGCAATCATCGTCCTAGTCATGTACAGGTAATGCATTTTTTGTCTAGGGGTTTTCAGTAGTGGTAAAATAGAATCGCATTTTATGTTAGGCTTATCTGAGTTTTAAATTGTTCACTCTCTGGCAATGGTTGCACTCTACTGCGTCTCGGGTTTTCAGCACCTGCTACGGCGGTAAGTCTTTTCTTTCCAAGTTTCTAAAAATAAATGAAATAAACCGCTATAAATAAATTTAAAGTGGGAGTGGGAGTGAAGATTCAAGGAGAAATAATTTCAACTCTGAGATTTGCTGATGACATCGTCATCTTGTCCGACAAGCCTGAGGATTTGAATTAGTTTTTGAATGGTATGGATTCCGTCTTACGGAAGGAATTCATGATGAAAATTAATAAACGTAAAACAAAAATACTGGAATGCAGCCGAAATAAATCAGAAACCTCTATGGAGATCAAATTGGCAGGTGAAAAGCTGAAGGAAGTAGGAGACTTCTGTTACTTAGGAAGCAGAATAACCAGTGATGGACGAAGCAAAGAGGATATAAAAAGTAGGTTGGCTCAGGCAAGGAAAGCCTTTCTACAAAAAAGGAATCTGTTGACATCGAATATAAATTTAGGTATTAGGAAGTCATTTTTGAAAGCCTTTGTCTGGAGCGTGGCGCTCTATGGAAGTGAAACTTGGACTATTGGTGCAGCAAAAAAGAGGAGAATTGAAGCATTTGAAATGTGGTGTTACAGGAGAATGATGAAGATCAGATGGGTAGATAGGGTTACAAACGAAGAGGTATTAAGGCGAGTGGGAGAAGAGAGATGTTTCTGGCGACTGCTAATGAAGAGAAGAGATAGGTTGGTAGGACACATACTAAGACACCCAGGAATAGCAAGCTTAGTTATGGAAGGAAGGGTCGAGGACAAGAACTGTAGGGGTAGACCAAGTTTAGAATATGTTAAACAGATTGCCTCGGATGTAGGGTGTGGTAGCTATGTAGAGATGAAATGATTAGCTCAGGACAGGGAGGCATGGAGGGCTGCATCAAACCAGTCAAAAGACTGAAGACTCAAACAACAACAAATACCTTAATTTAGGTTAATACATGCATTTCATAAAATAAAATAAAATATCAAACAAAGTGAAACAAGTTAGTTTTAAAACAAAATCTCACCTTCACTTGCACGGGCTTGTTGCTGTTTCCTTCTAGTGGGCCCAAAAGCGCAATGGTTTCTTCTCTCTCAGACATGTAAGGTATACCGGTTATCTGCAAACAAATAAATTAAAAAATATCATTAATTACCTGATCAATAACTACAAATTTAAGGTTCATTAGCATGACATTATTATAATAATCATTCATAGGTTCTTACCAAATAATAAAAGGATTTTATTCCACGGCTCTACTGTATACGTCCGTGTGCTAAAATGGCAAGTGCATCACTAACGCCATCGTTATCAGTTAGCCTAGCAACAGAGAGAGTTGCATTTTCTCAGCGTTTTGACCTTGAAATGTTGTCTCTCTCACACGTGTTCCCACGCCTCTTTACATTCCTCAATCTGAATAAGATTCGTGTACCTTATACTAGTTTCATGTTTTTAATAAGGAACCAAAATGGCTGCCTCTTGTACATCGGTAGTACGGCTGTCTAGGAACCAAAATGGCGGTCTCTCTGTTTAAACGCCAGACCTCCTAGCCTCTACCAGGTCTGTTTAAACGACAGACCTCCTAGCCTCTACCAGCCAAGTAACCTGACCCTTTACTCCCTGCCCACGTAGACATTCTTGTGTTATTAGCAGTCGCTCTGACAAGACCTGGCCAGGTCGTGCATTGAATGCTAGCAAGCAACACAGTTCTGTAGCATTCAAAACGTGTGTGTCTTATTATTATTATTATTATTATTATTATTATTATTATTATTATTATTATTATTATTAAACATTTTACTGTAATAATAATTACTAGCAAGCGGTCATCCTCAATACATTAACACATTAACAAAGGAGAAACTGTTCCACCTAGTCAATACATTTATTTACGACAGGTTATTTCTTAAGGAACTCAATTATGCTGGCCAATTTAACCTTTAAACTTATCTTTCAACTTATAACGCTTTCTTTGCGCTATTAGCTTGGCTTGCTTCATTGTAAATTGTGCTCTGAAACAACAGTTGGAACATTTTCTCCTTTGTTAATCTGTCAGGGGCCGATAACCTAGATGTTAGGCCCCTTAAAACAACAATCATCATCATCCTCATCGTTAATCTGTCAATACGGAAAATGAACTTCTTTCAGAGCACAATGTACACATTAATCATACACTTTCACCAGGTCCAATGATTAGTTTATAACATCTCAGGGCAATGAGCTTCTCGTTTTGGTTCTTTGGGTTCATGCACATCACTTGGTCGACCGAATGTTATAGGTTTTCATATTCTACAAGCATTTGCTGTGCCAGACAGCGGTCTCGCTCATTAACGTTGACTTAAACGTTTAAGATCCCCTTCAGGGTAAACAAAATCTTAGCACACGTGACAAGTTTTCAAATATTCACCTCCATCCGTCATGGGAAATATCACCAAAAAAAACCAACCGTCGTAACCCGCCCCACTGTCCCACCAAAATAGCAATTCATTTCTTCCAGGCTTGGTCACTGTGCTTGACAACAGGCTCGTTGATACACATTACAGAAGTACCGTCTCTCTCAACGACCACTCTTAATTAAAATTTAAACAGGTAAAAATGTTTTTTTCAACATATAGTATGGCGTTAGGCCCTTTTGACAAAAATAAAAAAAACAATTCAAAAACAGGGCGTCATTCCAAGTGCTAGGACCCCTCATACAAGTCCGTAGCCGTCTTCGTTCTCAAAATATTAACAAAAGTGCACTTATGCCCTTTTGACAAAAGATCAAAACTACATTAAAAAACGGGGCGTCATCCCAGATCCAACGACCCCTCACCCAAGTCCGTAGCCTTCTTCGTACTCAAAATATTAACAAAAGTGCACTTAGGCCCTTTTGACAAAAATCAAAACTACATTCAAATCCAACGACACCTCATACAAGTCCATAGCCTTCTTAGTTCGTAACATATTAAAAAAAAAGCACATGACCTATTAGTTTTCAATCTTTTGGTTAAATTAAATTTCAAAAAAACTCATCCATAAATAATTATTTAAAATGCCCGCCCTCTTACAGAATCCCCAAGCGCGCATGCGTAAAAACACAATCAAAATGTTGATTCATAGCGGCATCCAGCAAAACGCATGCGCTTTATGAGCAACAACGTTTAAGTTCATACTGGTATCGCCCTTCATGTCTGTCGCATTTGTAAAGTGACTTTTACTAACAAATTACAATGTCACCCCCTAGTAGGGGTAGGTTTTATTTTAGGGTTGAAATGAGTGGTCCATAGCAAAGCCTCCGTCAGCTCGAGTCCAACGACACCTCATTCGTGAATCTCCGACCACTGGTTCGGGAGTTATCGGCTCGCATTTAAAACTGTTGACGCTATGGGTTTAAAGCACCATCACTCCCCTACTATTATAGATGGTTGCATACTTCTAGGCGTATTTTTCTGGTAGTCGCTTAAGACTTGTAGATGAGGTGGATCCTCAATATTTTTCACTAATAATTATTATAAAAAATATGGGATGTCCTACCCCATTCATATAATACAGCAGATTTATGACACATTAAATGCATTGACTTTTTTTCTTCTGTATAACAGAAAATATTTTCCAAAGGATAATAATAATAAATATCTCTATAAATTAATAATTGGTGAACACTGAACTTTGATGAATAACAGTGGAAGTAATATTCCTTGAGGGTCATAAATATAAAAGAATATGGTAAATATGTTGAATTGTGGTTATAAACAATTAGTTGATTATGTAAAATCTGGGATCTTACGATCTGTAATATTATTGGATATTTTGAAATGAAGCTTAATGATGTTGATTGTGTGTCAATGCACTTTTATGAAGTTAGTTAAATGAGGTGTTGATCCTCGTATGAGTGGATGTTTGTGGGAGTGATATCCTAATCTGCAGAAAATAAAATAGGAGTTGCGGGAGTGATATCCTGTCCCATAGTAGTGATAGTGCTTCAAATGTTATTCCAATTCCTAAAGAATTCCCATGAAATACAATAATCTTAAATCACTGATTTAATGTAATGTAATGACGTCACGTCTAACCTCATGACAACTTTTATTGTGGCTAGTTAAATTCATGTTCAGTGCAGTAGATCCTCTCATTTAATAATATGATCCTCAAATTAGAAAGAGATATCCGAGGCTACCTTTGAGGAAGCCGATAATGGTCATTATTATTATTATTTTTGTTGCTTTTTTTTGCTTTAGGATTTCTAACTGCTGTGACCAAGTTAATAATCAATGTGATGCAATTGGACAAGCCGCGTTAAGGAGTGTCATTAGAAATTGTGTGTTTTCATTGTAGTAATTAAAATCGGATGTGAAACTACCCCGTGATAGTGTATATAATCCATGTAAATATGTGAATAGGACTAATTTAATCTGCAACCTAATAGGGCAAAATTAAATATTTTTTATGTCTAGAATAATTATGCCATCTCTCATGTATAGAGTAAAAGAATAACGTGTGGTTTCAAATAAAGTCAAACCAACGGACATTCATGAAGAGACTACGATTTGTTTTATTTGAGATGCATATTCAGGATAGGAAGTGCGTATTGCTATTATTTTTGCTATTGCCAACAGGCAGTATTTCATGAATAAATAATTGGTGAATTGGTTTTATCTCAATATATGTCTTTACTTTCTGTTATGTGTTGTGACGTCTTTCCTTTTCCTTTATGGGGAGCATGGATGCAGTGTGCAGTAAATATAGCCCAGCCCAGAACGCCCTGATACAGATCTCGTGCTGACACTGTGTTCATGCTGCCTCGCAAGTGGTCATCTGTCCATCCCAGGTGGACAGACGGGCACAATACCACATTGGTTCTTTAATCATACAATCATTTCTTATTTCTGCAAATACTCATGATCCTCTGATCGCATCATTAAATTACAAGTCTCACTTTTACCAAACTTTATCCTCCTAATTATATTAATATATTATCGCAGCGTTATGACTACCTGTCATTTATACTTTTTAACAGTGTCTTCGTAGCCTCATAATAACATGTCGTGTCTAGCTCAGCCATTCTAGTTTATCTGTGTGTTTAAAGAAAATTTTAATTAGCTTATTTAAGTGTTTAAATTGAGTAAACTATGTAGTGTTGGTTTTAATGCATTGGCATGGACTTAGTTTAAATGAGATTCACTTAACACGTGCTCCTAACAAACTCATGGAATTTATGATGTGACAGTAAATTTATTATGAACTGCTTCTCATTTATAACTCAATAATTTACCCCTATCATGACTGTTCTCCTATCAACTAACCATAATTACATCCACTATTTCTATGAGTGCCAGTCGTTTCTCTTGAATATATAAAATAAAAGGAATGGTTCAATGGCTTCATTGCCTATTTTATGACTATAGATCCCCTTAAGTTATCGCAATAGAATTTGATGAGTGCATTCCAAACCACTAAAATCTACTTCACTAACTATACTAGTTTTTTAAGAATCATGGTGATATCGTCAATACCTGCTAATTCCTCTTGATGTCTGGAGTTAATGTAGGGCAATTGGTGCCTCCTCCGTCCACACCATTTTCATTTGGTCCTTGTCCATCTCCAAGCCTCATGGTTGACTCGCGGGTGGTCGTGAGCCTCCATATTCGTCTCCGGGAATGTCAGCCGTCTCCTAAACTCCCCATGTCGCCTGTTTCTTAGTGAAACATCCTGCGGTATTGGAAGTCCTTCGCAAGATACGAACAGTCACTGCACCTGATGACCTTCATGACAAAAATTTCCGAAAATTTCTACCCGTCTAATAAGGGAGTTTATGAGTTTCTTGACACATTCGCGCAATCCGTACTTCGATACACTTATTGGTTCATGGACTAGGGCCGTTTCCACAAAGCAATGTTTGCGCGAGATACTCAATGAAGTTTCAACCACCCCCTCTCTGGCACAAGTCTGGCCTGGAAACTCAGGTGTGTCGTGCGCGTTACAAGTGACTGGCCTTGGCCCACATATTTCGATACAACGACCTCCTGTGTGTCCCCCGAATGCTGATTACCGGGCTCACTGCTCACTCCATTCTTCAACATTGCGCTCTGAGACGCGGTCTACAGCTGTAAACCAAGCGTAGAGTGCAGGAGGCATCACACGTGTGTGTGTATTATTACTATTTGATGTATATTACGTAGTTGAAAGTGCGTTTGATGAATACCTAAAGCCTTGAAAATTGTGTATCATATTCAGTGTACTTAGCAATGCCATGGTATCGCTCTAAATTAGGGAGTGCCAAAATTTTACACAGTCAAACTAGGGAAGTTATTTATAATGTGTATGAATTCATGAAAAACGAAACACATCTCGCTGGCAACATATGCGCAATTCAAAATAAAGTGGCTGAAGCAGCAGGTGTGTCGGAAAGGTCGGTGCGGAATATAATACAAGGCGCCAAAAGAATTGAAAGTGGTGAGGTGGATTCATTTTCAACGCCTGGAAAGAGAGGATCAAAATCTGTCAAGAAGTGTAAGTTAGACGATTTTGATAAATGCGTGGTAATCGTACGATTCATAATTTTCACAATACCAAAGGCGAGAGGGCAACGCTGGAAAAGATCCGTAGGAAACTGGCTGAGGATATAAATTTTAAAGGTGGTGTACGAACATTATGCAAGATAGTTCGAGGCCTAGGCTTTAGATGGAGGAAGACAGAAGACATGCGTAGAATACTTATGGAGAAGCCTGACATAAGGCTCCTACGTATTGTAGCCGTAAGAATCAAGGAGGTGCTCGCTGGTCATCCGAAGCGAAGCTGTATTTTTGAAAAATGAACATCCCGGCTAAAGATTGTCTCACAATTCCGCCAGAGAGTTCTCCAAGATTATACACAGCAAGCTGGAAACATTTTATGGATATAACTAACTATCTTTTATACGCAAGTGTGCAAACCTACCTGCTTTTCTCTCGGGGCTATGTCGGATGGGAAAAAGACATCCTATCTATTTTAGGCTGTTCCCTAACATGTCTCATTATAAAAATAAAGGAACATCGAACCAACATGTAGAAGAATATAAATTCATTAATAACAACTAAATAACAATACCAAAACTACATATTACCCTAAATTTAAATCTACATATATGCAACTGACACACACACAAACTCCCTACATTTATATATGTTAAACTGATGAATTTACGAGACGCTCCGCCGTCTCCAAGTGTTAAAAATGAATGAAAACTATTTATACTACTGCACCGTGAAAGCGTGCATTCCAATTAAATAACAAACATATTTCTGGCTCGTGCCTGCGAACAACTGGACTTGTTATGTCATCGCCTTCTAAACTGGCCTACACTACACTGGTGTGAGACTGTCATTCATTCATCTCCCCGCACGACCCTCGCACAAGAGCGGGTCTGCTTGGTCTACAGCTGAGGTAGCCAACACTGGCTCTCAGTGCTTGCAAATGAACTCGAAACGCAGCTCTAGCGTTTGACAAAATACACTCATACAAAAACTGTCATAACTTGACTAATCCTATCTGAAACTCATTCATACTTCAAACAATCATTCTTACAATTGCGATCGATGTTCATGACCACCGACGCTAACATTCACTCTATATTAACAATTAAAAAGAATCAACCACTCGTTCGAAAAACATTCGCTCCTTCTAACTATAACCTAAACTAAAACATTTAACTATTATATTTATTATTAAATATCAAAAACCCTTTATAATAACGAAATAAAATATTTATACAATATATACAGACGTCTACCGCTCCTAAGATTAATTCTTGGTCGATTAGACCGCGTTATCTTCATTCTCAACGCTACTGCTCATAGTATAATTACTATGACCTTCTCTTTAAAATGCTTGACCACATTTGTCATATCAAGTTTAAAGGTCAAAGTCGGTTTCTCAACGACCGATCAATTAAGATGAGTACATTTTTGCTTCTAATTCAGTTTAATAAAATTAATAATTAATTTAGAGAACAGGGACATTATATCTTTTCTTAATGGAGTTCCGCCAATAAAACGACATCTGTGCCTCAGATCTAATTATATGAAAAGTCTTCACTGACTTTCTCCAAAATACAACAACGCTATCTTTTTACAATCCTTCATTATGACAATAAATACGGCAATTCCCTTCGTATAATAAACAATTAATTTTGGCAAAAACCTCCATAACTCCACTATAAAACTCACAAGTCATTAACACTCTTGTTTCAACAATGGTTCTACTGTACTGGTATATAGATCTCTTAGCATTAGGTCGTATTGTTGCCTCAACAATACAATACATCAATGAAGAGCGATATATGTTCTACAATTACATTGGATGTCTTCAAATGATGGTATTAATAGATCATTCAAATGTTTACTAAACAAAATTACTCAGACATAAGCCACCATGTCTCCAAATATTTAATAAAAATATAAATGTTCTTTCTCACTGGTCATTACTAAATGTGCACGGTTGTAAAACTACATTGACACATAACGTAGAGTTACACGTGTGCCTTGATAACATTTCATGTTATCTTATCGCTCAATAAGGATCGATCATGACTGGAAAAAGTCTTAACTATACTTCCCTAAGATCGAATAATTTATCTATCAAAAGATATGTCTCTAATCATTTATATTTAATGAAGAAAAAAGTCTTTCTTCAATTTAATATATGTTTCTCGTTAACTGAATGTAGCTTCATTCTACAAAAAGAATGTTCATGTCTATTCACTTTCACATTGAATTCACGACGAGTATAGCTTGCTTAGATCATCGTATTATTTCTAATAATAGTAATATTTCTTCTCCTAAATATATATTTCTTCTTACAGAAAGTACATTATAAATAAAATGAATTTAATGAATGTTCTAGACTAAAAGTCTGAAGTCTTGAATAAAAATCGAAATCGTAGAATAATGACTTCCTTAAACATTTTCCCAATTGAAAATAAGTTTCACAAACAACAGACTTCAGTTCACAAACTGAATCTTGAAATATTTAAAAAGTATAGATGATAAACTGACTTTCATCTTAGACAGATTCGAAGAATAAAATTTACTAAACATCGAAGTGAAAATACATAACAAAAGTATGGAGAATTGTTGTTCCGAAATGCCCTTGACACACTCAAACAAGAATAATTATGGAAAACCTCTACCTTCATCTTGTAGCAATTGAAGTTAATTGTCGGGTATCAGAAAATACCCAACTGGATCGTCATCATCCAGGTATGATTTGTTCAAAACAAATCTAGTCCACTCCATCTGATTCGAACTGCTTCCTCGAGAATGGAAAGGATTCCTTCTCGGCATATTCGTCTCTTCCTGGAATAAAACAGCGTTCTTCGGATAGAAGTTCCGTCTCGAACTATCATCGGGATGATATCTTCTGTCTTCCATCAATACTTCTTCAATCGCCGACATCTCTAGAAGTTCTTCCGCAATCATTGAGCAATGTATTCTGGACAGCCCCATCATTACAAACTCGAAAGTTGAATGTCGGTTCACTATCGTAGATGGTCAAGTTCATTTGGTTGGTCAATGAAAGATTACATATGCTCATGGTCGAGAAATACATGGAAATACATTAAATGTACTGGATGGAAATGTACTTAATGCATCCTGTTGTCTCGGCATTCTGTTTATCTAGATGTTATAGATCGTAACATTGTTTCTCTAACGTTGTTCCATTGTTGCAATCACAACTCTGTCTTGATATATCCCTGACGCGAAATAGTTTAATACATCATCACTAACATATACTATTTCTTCTCCATATTGTTCGCAGCCATTATAGTGTTCATATACAATACAGTCACAATGTTTATGCAATATCACTTTACTTACTTCGAGCTGCTATGTGGACTTGCTTGGGTTGAAGTCACACCGCACTAAAATGATTTTCCTTCTCTGAGTTGAGCAACTTTGTCTAACACCACAAAGTCTCAAATATCTCGGATAATTCTCGCTCGAGTTTACTGAATCTTTCTATAGTTTTACTTTATCACTGGAAAAGTAAACTGGAAACACTTCTATCTCGACAAAGTAAAACACTTGTCCGTTGTTAAATCAATTGTCCACCGCTCAACTTCACCTAAATCCGAAGTGGGGCTCTCACTAAATGTTGGCCGGTAACACCGCTGCCTATGGTCTCGAAGGACCTCGCACTGTAGCTTATCTACGGGAATGAATTTCCTCCGGACGATACGTATTATCGCTACCAAGTCTGTCGAGAGAAGAACGCTCTTGACTGTCGTCCCCCCTTCAACCCGCCTGAAAATTGCGCCATAGTTAATGCCGCACAAATAATGGCGCTTACTTGTAATAATCCTAATTACGGTGAAAATCTTCCGATTGGCATCATTCAAAGTAGTAGTAATATCTTCTTTTAATTTTCTTAATGTTTTCAATAGAGTAAAATTGTTACATAGGGCTTAAATGGCGTAGTTAATCACATTAACTAGGTACAAATCCATGTCTGCTTCATAAAGCCTCCTCTCATTGGCTGAAAGCTTATATCCAATGATATATTTTATAACAATTACCGGTAATTGGTATTATTTCGCGCAATTTCCTTGTTGCTAGGCACTTTTCAATGACCGAGAATATTCTAGACGTCTCTGATCACGTGATGGGTTTCTCCCATTGCTTGTGCTCGCTAACAAAACTCGCCTAGAGCCAAATTCCAAGATTTATATTCTAATGTTAAATTTTATCATGGGCTCGGATAATAACATCATTTTCATCCTAAATCATCCAAATTTCGGGTGCAGTATGCAGTACATACATAGCAGATGGCGGTACCGACAACAGGGTAGGCCTATTATTTGCATAGTTCGCACACTAAGCCAAGTGCTTGGAGTGACGGTTCTCTTCATAGACTTCAGTCACCTATCTCGAAAGGGCAAAGATTAATAGTGGTACATGCCGGTTCAGATGCAGGTTTCGTTCCAAATGCTTTGTTGGTTTTAAAATCCAACCAAACAACAGAGGACTATCACGATGAGATGAACTATACAAATTACGAAAAATATCTGACAGAGAAATTAATTCCCAATTTGCTAACCAATTCTGTAGTCGTGATTGACAATGCCTCGTACCATAATGCCCAATGTGAGCGCGCACCCACATCATCTTCCCGAAAAACGGTTATGCAGGATTGGTTGGCCGATAAGGGTATTCCATTTTCTACAGAGATGATAAAACCTCAACTGTACGCTTTGATTAAATCCCATAAACCACGCTATAAGACGTATCCAATCGATACACTGCTTGCTACCTATGGACACACAACCTTGCGTCTACCACCGTATCACCCTGACTTCAATCCTATCGAAATGATTTGGGTTTATGTTAAAAATTATGTAACTGAAAAGAATGTTACTTTCAAACTTGATGATGCAAGAACATTGCTTATGGAAATAATTGCGCCAACTGGAGCAGAAGAATGGTCGAGTCGGTGTAGGCACGTAAAAGACATTGAGAAGAAGTACATTGACAGCGATCACATAATGGATGAAGTATCAGACCGGATAATCATTAACCTGGGGGACAATAGTGACAGTGACAGAGAGCGTGTTAGTGACGCCAATAGCACAATGTCAGTGAAGGAGATATGAGCGGCTATCAACCTCTTTAAGAAGACGTGCGCTAGGAATAGATCATCAGGTAAGTTTACTGCTATTTTTTGTTTCCTGCATCTTCAACAGTATTTTTAGGCAATTACTGTGTAAGACATTACATACACGCGCTGAGATCTCACTTGAACCCCAGTCACAGTTCAGCCTGCCAAGCCTGGGCAGACGATCCGTTCAGAACTGCTGCTAGCAAGGATCATGTAATATAAGAGATTCGTCACTTTTGGTTATAGAATTTCCGAGAGAGAGCGCAACCTGAGGCTATTTACTGCTCTACCAAATCTGGCAACATAAAAAGTAAAAAGCCATATGAATGTTGCCTTTATTACACGTAATTGAACAGTATGATCTGCGAAGGGTTATTGATTATTGATGAAGATAATGCAAACATAACTGCGCCTTTCGCTATGCGCAGAAATATACACACATCAAAAAAAGTTTTGCATCACCTCGGTTCCCAGATCTCCGGCATATAGACGTTGACTGTGTATATTGTATCCAAGATACAGTCCCTTTGACTGTTCATAGATGTCACTAAAACTGCTCAAAGATGTAAACAACCATGCATGAGCTATGAGCGGCTATCAACCTCTTTAAGAAGACGTGCGCTAGGAATAGATCATCAGGTAAGTTTACTGCTATTTTTTGTTTCCTGCATCTTCAACAGTATTTTTACGGGTACGACAGCCGATCAGTTCCAGTCATTCCACCAGGACGAAGGTACGCTGCTCATGTTGTCTGTAGTTCTACCATGCCTAGAAGGTCAATACCGCAGTTCGATCGCGTCCGCATTGTTACTTTGTGTCAAGAAGGGCTCTCAACAAGGGAAGTTTCCAGGCGTCTCAGAGTGAACCAAAGCGATGTTGTTCGGACATGGAGGAGGTACAGAGATACAGGAACTGTCGATGACAGGCCTCGCTCAGGCCGCCCAAGGGCTACTACTGTAGTGGATGACCGCTACTTACGGATTGCCGCTCGGAGGAACCCTGACAGCAATGCCACCATGTTGAATAATGCGTTTCGTTCAGCCACAGGACGTCGTGTTTCAACTCAAACTGTGCGCAATAGGCTGCATGATGCGCAACTTCACTCCCGACGTCCATGGCGAGGTCCAGCTTTGCAACCCCGACACCATGCAGCGCGGTACAGATGGGCCCAACAACATGCTGAATGGACCCCACGGAATTGGCATCACGTTCTCTTCACCGATGAGTGTCGCATATGCCTTCAACCAGACAATCGTCGGAGACGTGTTTGGAGGCACCCTGGTCAGGCTGAACGTCTTAGACACACTGTCCAGCGAGTGCAGCAAGGTGGTGGTTCCCTGATGTTTTGGGGTGGCATTATGTGGGGCCGACGTACGCCACTGGTGGTCATGGAAGGCTCCGAAACGGCTTTACGATACCTGAATGACATCCTCCGACCCATAGTGCAACCATATCGGCAGAATATTGGAGAGGCATTTGTCTTCATGGACGACAATTCTCGACCTCATCGTGCACATCTTGTGAATGCGTTCCTTCAAGATAACGACATCGCTCGACTACAGTGGCCAGCATGTTCGCCAGACATGAACCCTATCGAACATGCCTGGGATATGTTGAAAAGGGCTGTTTATGGACGTCTTGACCCACCAACCACTCTGAGAGATTTACGCCGAATTGTCGTTGAGGAGTGGGACAATTTGGACCAACAGTGTCTTGATGAACTTGTGGATAGTATGCCACGGCGAATACAGGCATGCATCAATGCAAGAGGACGTGCTACTGGGTATTAGAGGTAGTGGTGTGTACTGCAATCTGGACCACAAATGCTGAAAGTCTAGCTGTATGATGGTACAACATGCAATGTGTGGGTCTCATGAGCAATAAAACGAGCTGAAATGTTGTTTGTGTTGATCTCTATTCCCTTTGTATTTAACGGTTCCGGAACTCTTGGAACCGAGGTGATGCAAAACTTTTTTTGATGTGTGTACGTCCAGATAGCAAAATAATAAGTTTTGATATATATATCAACGTTGGCAGTAGATTTGTCACGAAGGACACAGTTATGCTGTTCTAGAGCTTAATTCACCTCTAGGCTAATTAAACATTGCTCTCCTACTCTACAGAATTGTTGGGATGTTCGATGAATATGAAGAAAACTGTCCAAATGCACATACTATATAGCCATAACCTCACTTTTCGCCTACCATACCGCCTACCACACACCCCTCGCCCGTCACCCTAAACCACGAATTTTATAGCAATGCAAAGGAGAATGGGTAAGAAAGCAAACAAGAGATGAAATACGCACATTTATTCTATATTTTTTAAAATCACAATGAACAAAACATTTATTTAGTCTATGCTGCCCACTAGTTTTACACATGGTCAACACCAGGTCAAGGATAATTCACAACAAAAATAAAGGAAATATTACAATAACAGTGTACATTAATGCATTCCTGTTTTATAGCATCACTTTTACAAACATGCTGGTAAGTTAGTTCACATTGCATGTTAATTTGTCGCACAAATTTCAGCGTTGACTGTAACTCGTTTCCGAGTGCAATGTTCTTCCTAATGGCCCTTTCCATCAAATGTACGTACATAAGGAGGTGTAGTATTATAACCTACAGTGTGAGCAGTAGTATGCAGCAGCATAAGGAAGTGTGGTATTATGCAGGGATAGTACTCAATATAATAAATAAGGAGTGATAGAGGAGTAACACCTGTTTAAAAAACCTTGGTCCAGCTGACCCGGCTGGTAGTACCTTGTTAGGGTCCCTTGTTAGGTTTAAGGTGGCTACACACGTAACTGCTAGCTTGACAAGCATGCATGATCAATCATTTTGTACAGTTATGCACAATTTTCCTACGACACCACACGGCACAAGTATGCTTGAATAAGCGCCATTTGCACTATGATGATGCACTCGCTTTGGCTGCTGTTTGCCTTGTCCACAAGCGGAAAACCCGAAAGAAGAAGCGTGATATGTGGTGCAAAGAGTGGTTATTGAAAAGAAATACCTATTCCCACGTTAATTTACTGAGTGAATTGAAGATATATCCGCGTGATTGGCATAATTATCTCAGAATGAATGAAGAAACTTATTTGAACCTTTGTCACTCGTAACGCCTTTAATTAAAAATAAGAATACGATCATGAGAGAAGCCATAACACCCCACGAAAGATTAACAGCAACATTGCGATTTCTCGCGACCGGAAGGAGTTATGAAGACCTCAAATATTCAACTATCATTTCACCACAGGCTCTGAGTTACATAGTTCCTGAAACCTGTCATGCTATTTACGAGGTGCTAAAAAGGGATTACTTGAAGGTAAGTGAAACGCTTGATGTATTGAAATAATGTATTAACCCTTGAAAGGTTTACATGAGAGGTACAAGAAGAGAAAGACAGTGGCGAAACTCTTGTCACAAAGTATTACAAACTAAATTAGGCATCGCTGAAACTTGAAACATACTTGTTTCCCGCCTAATGTGACTGAAGGGCTTTCTTGGTGGTTATATAAAACAGTTGATAAAACTCACCTCTTCTTCATTAAAGTTAGACGAAGAACTTCTTTGAGACTCTTGATCTTCCAAAAAACCAAACAAGTGGTAGTACCAAAGTGAAGGCTCGTATATGTCATTTGTACCCGCACCAGTGTGACGAGATGCTTCCACGTTTTTCTTTTCCTTCTATAATTAGTCCTCATGGCATTTATTGTCTTAACAACGGCATCCTTATCGGCAGTTTTGTCAATTAATCTATATTTATTTAACAACATAACGTACGCTGCATCCTTCTTCGCCTTATCGTGATAATCTTGAGATTTAATATGCCAAAGACATGGTTGACTTTGGTATACTCGAATGACATCTTCCAGCAATTCACGGTTGACCTTCTTCAGATCACTAGACATGGTCCAAATGATGTCACCACCTGTAGAGCTCACTCACGACTGACATTTGCTTGTGCAAGCTTGCACACCCCGGTACACACGTTCCGTTTCGCTTGGGCAAACGCGGCTTGTACAGTTTTGCAGGCTTTCAATTTAATCCATCCTCAAGCTGCTTGTACAATTAAAATGATTGTGAAAAATTCTCCTACAGACGCTAAAGCCTGCTTGCACAACAAGATTGATCATGCATGCTTGTCAAGTTTGCAGTTACGTGTGTAGCCACCTTTACTGTGAAGCCCTCAACGGTACCTGCAGTGGAAGAGGTGAACTCTGGCACAGTGTGGTTGGCGGAAGGGGCAGCCTATTGCCCAGGTTTAATAGAGCAAACTATTGTCCATAGTTATGATGGGCAGATTTTGGCCCAACTGCAAAATGAGCCAATCACTCTCATGGCTCCCAGTGGTCATGGAGGCGGAAGAGGTCAGGCCAGACGGACAGGCTGTAAAGGCGCACCTCAGTAGTACTTAAGTATGCGGCAGTTCGTTGCAGTCTCTGAGTTCGGTCCTGCATGTCTCATTCTGTGTGAGCCGTAGGATAAGGCTCAGAGATCATAGTGTGTGGGTCTCGTCCTGGTAAGCTGAGATCCACCCTAAACAAATTCACGCCAGTGGCACTTCTTCCATACGTCACTTACTTTCAAAGTCCAAAGCCGATGGGATATGGATGGTGGGGGCAGGTTATGGGTGTAACTGGAAGCCCCTAGTTCGGATCTGCACGTTAGCAGCAGATGTGTGATGGTCGTCTTCCGGAGACTCAGTGACTACTCAGGAATTCGGTCCTGCATCTGTGTTTGGGCAGGCCTATTTAGGATCACCACTGCCCACCCCACATGGGGAAGGCCCTAGTAAAGGTGGGCTAAACATCGGAAGTCACAGTCTTGGTCCGGCTGGGCAACCGCACTCAGCAGGTCACCCCTCATGCGGTCGAAACTCAAAAACATTAAAGACTCACAAATTGATTATTGGATCATGGAACATCAGAACTTTGCTTGATATGGACAATAACGTTAGAACTGAGAGACGGTCAGCTCTTGTAACCCATGAGTTATCAAGACTCAACGTTGACATTGCTGCTCTCAGTGAAACTAGGCTGTCTTCTGAAGGCAAGATTACTGAATCTGGAACAGGATATACCATCTTCTGGAAAGGAAAGGAGGAGGGTGAATGTCGTATTCATGGTGTGGGCTTCGCTGTGAAGACCAAACTGGTAAATTATCACCAACCTACGCCCATTGCAATCAACAAAAAGCTCCTGACTGTCCACATACCACTCTCAGGAGGTTCCTTTATGACGCTAATCTCTGCCTATGCTCCTACCTTAGATTCCGATGATGAAGTAAAGGCTCAATTCTATAATCAGCTAAGTGGAATCATCTCCAAGGTACCATCTGCAGATAAACTCTTGATCCTTGGTGATTTCAATGCCAGAGTTGGGAAAGATCACAGGCTATGGAATAATGTGATGGGCAAACAGGGACTTGGAAAATGTAATCCCAATGGACTATCGCTTCTTGGTCGTTGTGCAGAACAGGAAATTTTCATTACCAACACGCAGTTCCGGCTACCTAACCGCTTCAAATCCACGTGGATGCATCCTCGTTCCAAACATTGGCACATTCTTGATAATATCATTATACGGGAATATGATAAGAAGGACACTCTTATTACTAGAACAGCAAGGAATATAGGCGATTGTTGGACAGATCATAAATATCTTATATGTAAGATCAGGATATCCATCAGACCTAAACAATCTAGAAACATCAAAAATTTGCCAAGAAGGAAGTTAAATACATCCAAACTTCAGGATGAATCCATCTATAAAAATTTTGGAAACAGGATTGGCACCCAGTTATCAGAAAACCCAGTAACGAATGACATTCAGCAAGAATGGGCCACACTACAGAAGATTATCACGCAGTCAGCTGAGGAAACCATTGGTCTGATAGTGCGGAAAAGACAAGACTGGTTTGATGACAACAACGAAGAAATTCTGTCTCTCATCAATGCAAAACGGAATGCCTATCTTGCTCAACTTCAACGCCAAACTTCCAACACAAAAAGAGATGAACTACTGGAACTCAAGGGTAAATGCCAGACGCAGGTAAGGCAGATTAAAAATACATGGTGGCAACAGAAGGCTCAGGAATTGCAGAGACTATCGGATGCTCGAGACTTGAGGAACTTCTATGCAGTACTCAAGGAAATATATGGATCATTTCGCTCATCATCAGGTACACTGAAAAGCGCTGATAATTCTACTACCTTTACTGATAATCAAGAAATTTTGAAACGCTGGAAGGAGCACTTCTCCAATATCCTAAATCGTCCACCAGCAGCTGTTGAAGACTTCCTTTGTGATGTGCCGCAACAACCTGAACAACTTTGGTTGGCAGTACCTCCTGTTTATCATGAAATCAGTGCAGCTCTCACCCAATTGAAACCCAGAAAGGCACCTGGCCCAGATAACATCCCTCTGGAACTAATTCAAGCCGGAGTTCATTCCTTCAAAACAAGGATTTTCACCCTTATCCTCAGAATATGGGAATCAAGAAAGGTACCTGGAGACCTAAAGAATGCCACTATCATCACTATCATTAAAAAGGGTGGTCGCAGTGTTTGTGGTATATCACTGCTATCAATTGGGGGGAAGATTCTTGCAAGAATTCTACTTAACCGCCTCGAGGTTATCTCTGAGAAGATCCTCCCAGAGTCACAATGCGGATTTAGAGCATTCAGAAGCACAATTGACTTGATTTTCTGTGTAAGACAGCTACAAGAAAAATGTAGAGAACAATAGAATCCACTCTTCTTAGTATTTTATGACTTGGAAAAGACATTCGATTCGGTTCAAAGACCAGCCATGTGGGCGGTGCTGATTTGGTTTGGTTGCCCTCAGCGTTTTGTAGATCTAATCAAGGCTCTCCATGATGGCATGACAGGCCAGGTTTGCCATCAGAATAAGATGCCCGATTAATTTCCCATTACCCATGGACTGAAACAAGGATGTGTGCTGGCTCCAACGCATTTTGCGCCGTACTTGGCTGCAATGCTTTATGATTCACCCACAAACATCCCAGGTGTGGAGGTGAAGTATCGTTTTGATGGAGGGCTTTTCAACCTAACTCGTCTCCGATCCTTGAGGAAAACTCAGGTTACTAATGTTACTAATACGTTGTATGCAGATGATGCTGCGTCGCCAACTCTCACACCAGAAGAGCTGCAATAGTCAGGTAATTGATACAAAAGTGCATGTGATCGCTTTGGTCTTACCAGGCACACCTCTTCCTCAGTTCAATATCTCAATATCAAATTTGCCATTAGAGCAGGTAGACCACTACTCGTACCTGTTCAGTACCATTTCTGTGGGCTGTACCTGTGAGCAGAACGTGGATAAGAGAATTGGCGCAGCCCATGCAGCATATGGACGATTAGCGCACTGGGTCTTCATGAATGAAGATCTGTCCATGAGTACAAAGCTTATGGTGTACAAAGCAGTAGTCATTTCTACATTGTTGTATGGCTGTGAAACGTGGACCCTTTACCGACGTGATCTTAGGAAGCTTGAGCGCTTCCACCTACAAAAACTTCGACCAATCCTGAGGATTAAATGAGAAGACAACAATGCCAATATTGTAGTTCTTGAAAAGGCTCAAATCAACAGCATAGAATCATCCATAACAGGTCACCAATTTAGATGGATTGGTCATGACCATCGGATGGATGATGTGAGATTACCTCGTCGAATGCTATATGGTGAGCTATGCTATGGCACCATACCTCATGGGGGTCCTAAGAGGCGCTTCAAGGACCAATTTAATCGGACCCTGAAATTGACAGGTCTTGATTCACAAACCTGGGACATGCTGGCAGAAGACCGCTCAACTTGGTGCCGTACCATCTCGGATACTGTAAAAACGTTTGAAAGGGATCGACGCACACATGAAGAGGCCTAGCGTCAAGCTAGGAAACTTCGAGCAGCCCAACCACGTCCTCCTTCAGCAATACTATGTTACTTGTGTGGTCGCTTGTTCCATGCCAGGATTGGACTCTTTAGTCACCGTAAACACATCCTCAAACTGTACTGAAGGAAGAAGATTTATACTCGGATTCCAGTTAAAGCCGATGATGATGACGTACACAAACATAGAACACACAATTTTAAAATATAATTTCAGTGACATTCTTAAGACAAGTGGAAGACTTATTGGAGTACATAATACATGGATTGCATATTGCATTAAGGCACGTGTTCATCTCGATTGCAACACGATACTCGTACACCTTTCCAATTCTTTGTCAGCAGCAAGAGCTCCAGAACCTGAAAGGAGATGAAATATGAGATCTCTCGCTGTAGTTCAGTGGTTGTCTCATTTGGTGGCCCATATCTTGGAAAGGGGAAGAGGGAGAAATTTTAAGAGTCTTCTATGCAAGTTGCCAAAACTTCAGCCTACTAAACTGACTACCTGGTTGCGCCTTCATGGGTGTTCGCTTTTGCGAATAGGTTGTTTAGCAAGTTTTGTATTTCCCTTTCGGTTTGAAATACTTGTTTATTTTTTCTTCCCCATTTCGCTACTTTCGCTTTTATTTGCCGTAAGAACGCCGTCTTCTGTACATTTGTTGTTTACGTACAACTCATATTTCGATTGTACAGTATTAATGTTTTCAAATACTTATGTAGTTTTAATCACCATTCTTGAAGTGTGTTTCTTAGCGCACCTTTCCTTCAAGCTATCACGAACGTACTACCCTTGACCGGTCTGCCACACTGTGCTTCGGGTCTCATTCTATGCGCTGATTGGCTGCTTGCCTCTCACTCCTCTTCTGGTGACATCACCTTGTCTTGACGTCACACCAGCTATATAACGACTCTCTTTTTCAGGACCTACGTTTTGCCTACGCTCAGACTTCTTGCTCCGACTTCTGTATCTCTGATCTTCGCATAGCTGCCGTGCTTCACAAATTCTACTATGAAGTTGTAACACCTTTCACCAGATCAGGAGTCACGCTATTGCCAAGTGGTGCTTCTCCGCTGGTGACATTATTTCTCTTCGCATCACTTCCCTGCACCACTGGATGGAACTGAACCCAGGTGCTCTGGGGATGCCAGACCGACAACTTGCTTCCTAGCCCAGTGCGGACAAACCGCATCATTTACCTGCACCACTGGATGGAACTGAACCCAGGTGCTCTGGGGATGCCAGACCGATAACCTGCTTCCTAGCCCTGTGCGGGCAAACGCATCATTCTTCAACAACTGGAAATAATACGCAGCTGGTCTGCTTCAGCAGAATGTTTAGATGGGTCTTGGCGTATCTTTCTTCAAGAACTATCGGTCGTAAGGACCTACACGGTCTTACCATAACCTACAGGAAGTTCCCTCTTCAACAAAGATAAGTTTCCACAACCAATGAATGTTCTCTGAACGAAATAGCCATAAACTTTTTTTATTAATCCCTTAAGCTCCGACTTCTGTATCTCTGATCTTCGCATCGCTGCATTGTTCTTTTCCATATCATTCCTTGATGATTCCTATTTGTGCCCGAAACCGTAAGATTTTTCCGAATTCCGTTTTGGTAACAAACCAACATATGATACCTCAACCCTGGGAACGATCCAACCGTTACCTTGAGACCACAAAATTTTATTCTTGAAAAATAAACCATCATACAACAAAAACAACTCTATTGCCTGATAGCAGGTCTCAGCCTGGTGCCATCAGGAGCGCGGTGAGTTATTCTATATCTCCAGCCATGCCGATAGTTGAAGACAAGTTGTTGAACTCATGGACTGCCTATAAAGGTCACCATACAAGGTTTCAGAAATATTTAACCACCTTACCTAAAGAGCAAAACCTTGACATTATTTCTCAGCGCTTAAAGGCTTATGAACTAGTTTACAAAAAAAATGACCTCGTACAGCTTGAAATCGAAATTAAAGATCCCAACCATCAGTTGGATAGGGAAAAAGTCGAAATCAATTATTTTGAAACTCATGCTCAGGCAGTGGCCCTAGTCAGAACTTTGAGCCTGGCGTTGAAGGTTGAGGAACACCAAAAGAGAATCGATAATAATGAACATAAGGTAAAACCATTATTACCCAAAATTGAAATTACGCATTTTGCCGGCAAGGAAGATATGTGACAATCATTTTTTGAATTGTTCACTTCCTTAGTACATGACAATGATACGCTTCCAGAAATTCAAAAATCCCATTATTTAAAATCCGTGTTGCAAGGTCCACCTCTCCACCTTATAAAGGAGCTTCCTTTAACAGGAGAAAACTATAATATTGCCATAGATCTACTTAAGGATCGGTTTGGTAATGAAATATTATGTATTCAAAGGCATATTCAGGCCTTATTTAATATACCTGCCTTGCGCCCTGACAATCTGTCAGCACTGTGGGCTTTAGGCGACACTGCCCAATTACACGTCAGAGCACTGGCAAGGTTGAATCAGCCGGTGGAACATAGGGATCTGTTCTTAGTCCATCTAGTTACTGCTAAATTTGATCCAGCAAGTTTAAAAGCATGGGAGATTGAAATAACAAACAACACGCCATATACTAATGACTCATTGCTTAAATTTATAAATAATAGGTGTCAGGTTTTGTCAGCCGTAGCCTGTCAAACGTCAGGTGTTTCAAATAGCAAGTCTCATGTTGTCAAACCAGTCAGTACTGATAAAAAGGTAAAAAAATCTAGTGTCTTTACTGCACAAAATAAAAACAGCAGATTTATTTGCGCAAATTCTCACAGGTTATAGAGCGTCTCTACCGTAAAAGACAGTACGCATTAAATGGAGCGCGCTGATGCCAGATCTGCTGCATATACCAAGTACTGCAAGGCCGGGCACATGATGTAACATAACTCGTATACAGGCGTGTTTTTACGCAAAACTCGGGAAATTTCCAATATATTTGTTTGTTGTATATAACTGTACCTCATGCCATGAAGCGAACGAAGGTACAATATTTAGCTATGATACACCGAATTTCAGAGCCCGATTTTAATGCACACATTATAATAATTTATAATTATCAATTATTCATGAATATGATAATATTATAACATGTTATAATATTACATTTTCTCGAATATCATAGGTTATAATAAATTACAATATGACATTTAATAATAATAATACTAATAATAATAATAATAATAATAATAATAATAATAATAATAAAATAATAATATATGTTGTGGTCCACGTAATTCATCCAATTTTGTGTGGTCAAGTGGTGGTATGCAGCCGAAATTAAATTATTCATTTCTTGTTTCTTGAATGAGGCGTTGTTCAATTTTATATAGGCTAGTTCTTTACTTGCGCCCATACCATTTCGATGGGATAAGTTCACTGTGAAATGGTGGCAAGCAACGAACATATTTCTCTGCTGTGATAGCCTACATTCTCTATTACTAGGCTAGATCCTTCGGGAACATTGGGCAACAATTGCTCGGCGAACCACTTTTCATACACTTCACCTGTCATTTTGTCGTGGGTGTCTGCCGTGTTCTTTTGGCACAGAAACGTTAGCTCTGCACCATTAACGAACCCTTGTTCATTCCCGAGATGAACAAAGGCAAACTTCCACTTCGAGGAGGGCTGAAGTAGGAATCGAACCCGTCTCTTCTCATTTTTGTCTCATGAAGTTGAATACACCCCGTTCCATCCCTCAGACCAGAATTAAATTAATTTGGCAGAGCTGGGATTCAAACCCGGGCCTCCACGGTGACAGCACAGCGACAGCCAAGAATGCTAGCCTCTACGCAACGAGGCGGACAATTTATAAAGAACATAAGCTCCACTTCATTTCACAGTTTAACTTCACACCATCACCTACCCTCCTTCAAACGCAGTCGGGGAGATAGCCTACGGGCCACATTAGTAAACAAACTTTCGCAGCGTCAGCGCTGGGCGGGAGAAATAAGTGCGATAACTTATGAATGATATCTGATATCGAGCTCTGGTTTGCTTTAAAAACTATTTCGGACATTAATGAACATTTCTTCTCGCTAGTCACCAACGTAAAGTCAACAGCAAAAATGTTTCTCGCTACGTAACTTTTGTGTGACACCATCCCAGATTTTTCAAGTAACATTTATAAAAAAAAACATAACTTTCTTATTATGAAAATAATTACTGCCCTGAGAAATAGGTTATCTTGTAGCAACATCAGGCAATCTAAAAATAAACTCTTGATCGGTTGCGATCATTAGTTCATTACCTATGGCGTGATAAGTTTTATATCTGCAAAACTATAGATTCGCGCTAAAATATCGTACTTGTGAAAATTGGGCCATGTGTTAATTATTTATGGCTTTTATTTTTACATAATCACAAAGAGCGGAATATTCTCTATAAGACCACGCAAACATTTTCTTAGATTTGTCACTTTCAATTATTGGGAAATTGCAACATTGCCGCCGTAGAAGCGGACGATGGTAATTGCAGGACATAGGAGTGCGAGTGAGAGGCAAATACTATATTCAATTCCATACGCACTATATACTCTTGTGTCGCCTTCAAAACTCTTCCTATAGACGAGAGACGTAAAATAGTCTCTCAGAACAGATATTGCTTCAACTGTCTGTCAGACAGGCATGTTTTGTCTGATTGTGTATCTAAAAACACGTGTATGCATTGCAAGGCTCAACATCACACTTTACTTTATAGATTTGAAAAGCCACGTCCGGCTCCTTCCCGCGGAAGATCTAAAAGTACAACCCCACCAGCTAATGCGCAATCCTATGTTCAGAACAATGGGTATATCCGTAGCTCCTAAGTGTTATTGTCAACCGTATTATTGAAAGTTCAGGTTTTATAGATGGCTAAAAGCACGTGCCTTATTGGACAGTGCCGCCACTCATGATTTTATAAGTGAGGGCCTTATTCAAAAACCAGGTCTTCAAAAACAACCTACGTTGGTTCAGGTAACTGGTATTAATAACAGTAATGTTCAGTCTCTGCATTTTGTCAGAATTCAAATCAAAGATGCTGTTCATTTCAATACAACATTAAATTTAAATCGTCTTGCCATTGGTTCCATTGGTAGTAATACTCCTAGCACTTCTTTTGAAATTAGAAATTGGCAATTTCCTCATGACATTCTGTTGGCAGATCCAACTTTGAAATTCTACTTAGTGCCAATGTATTTTGGCAATGCCTCCTCAGTAGTGTGAATTGGATAGTTCTGCTTCACAGCCTACTTTCCTACGAACTTTGCCGATATCTCCCTAACGCATGATCGTATTTTAACGAACGAGGTGTTGTTGGCGTTGGGGCGACGTCCTCTTTGCTAAGAATGTGTGTTGGTATTTTTAATTATTTTTAAAATGTTTGTTTTTTGGATTGGCGCTATTTTGGAAAAGGTGAATTTTGGAAAAAAGTTTGTTTGACTTTAATGAAAGTAGGCTTATGCCCTCTAGGTTGACAGCAAGTTTCAAGGGTGTAGGAGGGGAAAAAATGATAGCCTACTTTCTGGCAAACATTGGCGATAATTGGCGAATGGATGGTCGGATTTTAACGAATGAGGTATTGTTGGCGTTGGGGTGACGTCCTCTTTGCTAAGAATGTGTGTAGGTATTTTATTTTTGAAAATTGTTGATTTTGAAATTGGCGCAATTTTGGAAACGGTGAATTTTGGAAATAAGTTTGTTTGACGTTAATGAAAGGTGGCTATGCCCTCTTGAAGGACAGCAAGTTTCAAATGTGTAGGAGGAGAAAAAATGATAGCCTACTTTCTCGCGAACATTGGCGATAATTGGCGAACGGATGGTCGGATTTTAACGAATGAGGTATTGTTGGCGTTGGGGTGACGTCCTCTTTGCTAATAATGTGTGTTGGTATTTTAAAAAAATTGAAAATTCTTGTTTTTAATTTTTGATTATTTTGGAAACGGTGAAAATAAGAAAAAAGCTTGTTTGACGTTAATGAAAGGTGCCAATGCCCTCTAGGTGGACAGCAAGTTTCAAGTGTGTAGTCCAAAAGAAAATGAATTTTGAAAAAAATGGTGTCTCTTTTGGAAACTGTGAACTTGACAAAAAAAAGTTTGTTTGTGATGAATGGTTGCTATTTACTCCCTCTACCCGCACCATAAATTTGAAGTCGCTAGGTGAAAAACCTATGCACGTTTTTACAGTTCTCTTGCAAGTCGCGTGTGTGCTTGAATACGCATGGCTATGTTGGAAAAAGGTTATGTGGTGGGGAGGAGTAGGGTTGAGTGAGGGATCGTTTAGATGGTACTTTTCCGCTCTATTTGATGGTGAGGTTATTTTTCAAAATGGGTGGAATTTGGAAAACGCAATTTTGGGAAAACATGTTGTTTTGACCTTTTGGGGATATTTAATAAAAGTGATAATGACGTGTATCATGTTATTTTTTTGTATCGTCGTTTGTAAGTAGTCGGGCTTTTTAAATGATTATTTATAGATTAGTTATTAAAAAATAAAGAATCCAATAACTAATAGGTCATTCGCTTTTTAGTATCTCGCTAACCAATAATGGGATTTAAACATATGGGGTGTCGTAGGACTCGTGGTGAACCCCACTTTCCTATGGAAGAGGTATGCCCACCCCAAAATAAAAACTAACCTTACCTGGGGGTGAAGTAGTGAATATTTTCTTGTATGCATGCGCACTTGGAAGGGGGGGGGGAGGCTTTTGTAAGACAGCGGGCTTTTTAAATGATTATTTATAGATGAGTTTTTTTAGTATTTATTAAGAACCAAAAAACTAATAGGTCATCCGCTTTTTAGTATCTCGCTAACCAATAATGCGATTTAAACATATGGGGTGTCTTAGGACTCGTGGTGAACCCCCCTTTTCTATGGACAAGATATGTCTACCCCAAAATAAAAACTACCCTTACCCGGGGGTGAAGTAATGATTATTTTTTGTATGCATACACACTTGATGGCAAACTACCTCACTCCTCATGTTGCCTAGTACACCTCAATATAGCGCTGCCTTGGTTTTTTTGTGGGTATCTACTCACATAACCTAACGGCGGTACTTTTGAGGATCCAACCTGCCTTCGGGCTGATTACCTAACAGACAGACATGCACACTTGGAGAGGGCTTTTGTAAGAGAGCGAGCATTTTAAATGATTATTTATAGATGAGTTTTTTTTAATATTTATTAAGAACCAAAAAAACTAGTATCTCGCTAACCAATAATGGGATTTAAACATATGGGCTGTCGTAGGACTCGTGGTGAACTCCCCTTATGTATGGACGAGGTATGTCCACCACAAAATAAAAAACTACCCTTACCCCGGGGGTGAAATAGTATTTTTTTGTATGTGTGCGCACTGACGGCTTTTGTCAAAAGGGCCTAACTACACTTTTATAATATTTTCTGAACCCCTGATGGGATTTTTGCCATAGGCAGTATCCAAGCACTTGGGGTGACGCTCCGTTTTTGAATGTATGATTCATTTTTTGTCAAAAGGGCCTAACTACACTTTTGTTAATATCTCGCAAAACAATCTTGTACTTGGGGCGACGTTCCCCTTTGGGGGGTGAAACTAACCCCCCCCCAAAAAAAATTGACAAATCAATTTCTTTGAAACTAAGAACTCTAAAATTAGGCATGACAGCTTTAAAAATAGGTGATAACATAGGCTTTTACCTCGATTGGTCATTTCTCCCCTAAAACAATAAATAGTCATGTTATGGGAAAGAATACGTGTTAAACACTTAAAAATTATAAATGAACCTAAGATCTTTTGTTTTTGATGAAAAATAGCAGGGGTGGGGGGTGAAAAATACCCCCAAATTGAAAAATTGATACCTTGGAAACTAAGATCCGTAAAATTAGGTGTATGGCTTAAAAAATTGGTCATGACATAGGCTTTTACCTGGATAGATCATTTCACCTCTAAAACAGAAAATAGTGATTTACAGGGGTGGGGGAAGGTGTTAAACGTGTAAAAATAATAATTGAACCAGAGATATTTTTGTTTTTTCATGAAAAATAGTAGGAGGGTAAAAACTACCCCACAAATTGAAAAATCTATATCTTGCAAACGAAGAACCCTAAAATTAGGTGTGATAGTTGAAAAAGTACATGATGACATATGCTTTTACCTTGATAGGTTATTTGACGCCTAAAAAGGAAATAGTCATGTTACAGGGGACGAGGTGTTAAACACCTCAAAAGCATATGCGTTTAATGAAACCATGCTTTAATGGACATGTGTATCGAGGATGATGGTTTGCTAATTATTATTATTATTATTATTATTATTATTATTGTTATTATTATTGTTAGGTAATTATGGATTAATGTGGATTAACTAACCTGTAATAGTAAACATTTGTATGAGATGTTGTACAACTGAGGATGGCCAAACCTTTTTCATGCTCGATGAATTGAGCCAAAAGTTTTAGCTGTCAAGACTTAGTGTACCCTGTTCCAACCCTTACACCAGAGATAAAATGTCTTGATACAACGCTGAATGGAGCCTGGACCTTTGTGATGGCCCGCTGAGACACACGCTTTCATGCTTTCCCTGGGTTTTGGTTGTAGAGACGCACACAGACTTGCTGGTTTGGGAAGCGCTGCTTTTAACGGGAGGAATGTGCGGTGTTGCAAGCTATAGAGCATCCAGCGTTTAGAAAAGACTGTGGGTCTTATGGGCTTTTACTTTTAACTTTTACTTTTAACGGAAATCCCCCCACTGGTTTTGTTACCTCATCTTTTGTCATGAAGGAACTCTGAACATATATATTTTTCGTCATAATAGCTTCTTACAATTATCTGCCAATTGATTACCTTTGTTATTGCATAAAAGTATCGTTCATATTACGTCTTAGTAATTCAGGAATTTTCGAGGTTAGCACGCTGGAAAGAAGAGCCTCGTCCTGTGCTGCATGCTCGCCCGGAGTGGATCACGTGCTCAGTTACGCTGGCAACATAAGTTCTGAAGCACTATCCGTCATTGGTGTTATTGTTGTGTGTCCGTTTTATTTTCTGTTCGATCGGATCAGGGCTGCCGATGAAAGTTCAAAGCTCCGCGCCCCTAACCGCACGGCTAGCTCACTACAATATAACAAATATTAATCTAAACAAAACAACAACAAGAATAAAATAGAAGAAACTAAATTATAGCTTAACTAATAAAAAAAAAGGTGATGATCAACAGTATTGCCTACGTAAAAATTGTTAACATCGTCACCATACAGTACATCCGAGAAGGAAAGAAGGGTTGTGCTCTCCACATCTCTCGATTAGTAATGCGTCATATCACAACGAAATCAATGTCGTTATTATTTGGTTCTCTTCGCGTACGGTATCCTTAATACTGGTCCAATCCGTTAACACCAGCAAAACTGCTCCTTCCTGGGCGCGTCTATTTCATGTAGCTGCTGGGGTTGCGTTGCCTCGCTAACTTATGGAAGGACAGTACTCGAAGCCGGTGAACATCACGAATGACGTCAGCGCTACCCCTGGCTAGAGTTAGCAACACTGTCGCCATAAGGCTCCACAGTCTTTTCTAAACGCTGGATGCTCCATAGTATCAGCTTACTCGGCTGGTGGTGGCTACTGGATGTGGAGTATAAACATGCGCCATTGAGGTTCTGTGAGAGTAGTACATGTATTTTGGTTATTTACAAAAAGAAAATAAACTAGTAAAAGTGCATTAGACTAACAACCAGGAATACAAACGTTTTATAAATAGGAGAGACACTAATGTTTATTTATTTAATTAATCCTTATTATTATTATTATTATTGTTGTTATTATTATTACTATATGTTAGTCAACAAATAGGTACACGTTAACGATTTATAGCTTGTTTTAAACAGTGAATTATTGTGTTTACTGTCAATGAATAATGAACCTACCAAAAAAAATTGTTATGTGATAGTATATAACGCTATGGCCTACCGATATAAAAATCCAACATGGCTACCCATGCTACATTCTTGACAATGCTGACATGCATTAAAAATATACACACTAATACAGCCTTTGCAATAACACAGGTTAGCATATGCAAAACTTATTTTAAAAACAGTTGATGACCTACATTAGGGTTAAACATTTTTATACCTAAACAAGCACTAATTAATGACTTACTTACTTACTTACTTACTTACTTACTTACTTACTTACTGATCGGCTCTTCAGTCCCTGAAGAACCTTGTCCTACTTTATTACCTGCCTCCACGCTAGGATAGTTGTACATTGAAAAGCTACGGCCGCCCTCATTTACAATTCTACACTGTACATTACAGTTAAAATTAAAATTTACGATCCAGTCAGGAATTGAAGCTGGTGTTGTTTTTTTTCGGAAAAAAAAAAAGACAAGCGTTGTATAAACTTAGCCAATAAGCTGTCATATCGACCCCTAATGGCTTGGGTGATCTTAAAAATCAAAATTAAATCTAAACTATAACTAAAACTAACTACACACTTATATACTAGAATAAGAAATGAAAAACAAAAGGATAACAGGAATAAAAAATGGCCCTCAACCCTCAAGAATGTGGATTGAGGGAGTTGGAAGGAAGGAGAGGCATGAAAGGTAGATAGAAAAGTAAAAGATGAGAGGTTGTGCCACAGAGGTAATGGATAAAGAGGAGGAAAACTGGACTCAGCTCAGAAATCCCTTGGGGTCGCCAACTTCCAAACTGATCAGCCGTAAGCCCCTTGAGGGTGTAGCCATATGTAGAGTGCACCACAAGTGGTGGGGGTATATACACCCTACCTTCTTGAGGGGCTTCAGCAAAAGGCAGGAAATAACATGAAAATAATAACAAGGCTGCCTCCTCACATAAGTAGGATATCACAAAAAATAAACAAGGGCCAATTAACTCGGAAAAGGAAGAGACTCCCTGGGCCTTGGATACCCTAATAATGTTGGGGTCGGTAGAGAACAAGAGTTGAGCAAGTGTGGGTAACAGGAAAGAAGACAGAGAGGAGCCTAGCACAAGTTGGTGGAAGCAATGACGGACTCAGCTGGGGCTCGGTGGTCGTCAACCTACATCCCACTAGATATGACTCCCAGGGGTGGAATTAAAGACCTCTTTTGTTTTATATCACTGACTTTAAGGATGGTAACACATGGCATGCCTGTATAATGCGATACTGGTCCTAGGGGTATGCAAAATTGTATTAGATACGTAGCTAATAATAGTGTACATGACCCCTTATTATTTTCACTAACTACAGTACATGGGACTGATAACCATGATTTTGTAAAATCCAATAAATTTAATGCAAATTTAGCAAATTCCACCAAATTGCAGCAAAAATCCGACAAATGACTACCAGATTTATTGAAATGCCATTGATTTATCAAAGAATGGTTTAAACCAACTCAAATTAATATAAAATTACCCGAATATAGATGAAAATTCACTAAAATGTACCAAACTTACCCAAGTGGTCTACAAACCATGAAATTTAACCAATTTGTTTTTAAATTCACTACATATACTCAAAAAGTTCATAATATTCCCTTTACATGTATGTTTTTCTTGTTTGTTTCGTTTACCGCACTGTCTGGCAAATACCTCAACATGGCTTTGTCCTCGGCTTGGACCTATACATTCAACATTATAGTTTAGTTTCATCTCCCATAAACTGCTATGTTAAGACTAATTTTCTTAAGTCTTGACTGGCCTTGCAATAAGAATTGACTAACCAAACATGAGTTACCTATCAGGGAAACATTTGGCCACTATGTTGGTTATTGACCAGTGAGTACAGTTGTAGAAAGCTGTTTATCATATACAACAGAGGCTTAAACCTATAAACAAACCGTATGAGCATGTTTGTTAAACAAGACATTATATCAGAGACAATTAGGACACTTATGTAAAGCTTACCAAAAATAATGTTGTGTAACAGTAAATGCTAGTCAACAAACAGTTATGCAGTACTAAAATAAATCATCATACAATACCTCAGATCTGTTGAAAAATTATTGATGTGTAACATGTTTCCACTCGCTTGCTATATATATTATTTTTGGCGTGGGGGTGATTGTCAACAAATGAAATGCAAATGGAACTGAAATGCAACACAAACAATGAGCGCGCGGGGTGGCTGAGATTGATACCACGACGTACTGTCGGTTATGTAGGTATGTGGAAAGTATATCATATATGGTTTACTTCAAGGTTTGGAGATCCCAGTAAATATATTCCTACCATAAATGATCTTGAAATAGTCATTCCTTGGTGTGAAAATATTTATTATATGATATTTTATGTAAACAATCATGATTTATAATTTTTTTATACGTTTACTGTATTCTTATTTGAGGCTATTAGTATCAAAAGGATCAATCTCCACCTTCCTGCATTTTACAGTAGGAGTAATTTTTTATCTAATGCATTTGTATCCACTCTATCTGGATGGTTTTTTTTCTTATACATAAAGTAAACGGTTGTGTGCGAGTAATCAAAGAAAACCAGCTATATGATTAATAGTTAGTGAGATATTTTAAATTTTATTTTGTAGATTGTCCCTTTTGATACTAACTGTACGATTTTTGTGGATATTGCTCTTTTTGATATCAACATGCATGGAGATTGTCCTTTCTGTTATTAACATAAACATATGTGATATTCCCAATTCACGAATTGATTGCTGGCGGTCGAGATGGAACTATTCTGTGTTTACTTGTGTTACACGTCAGCCTGCATCGTTGACAGGTACAGTTGCGCGAGTAGGATATGACTCAGCTCAGTAGCCTCAGTCATCGTTTAACTGTCCGTGGTAACATGAACTCCTGTGACGCTTATTTGACGCAATGCTGCTTGACTTATGTACAAACTGCACTCTGTCATCGCTGTGTCCTCCGCTTCGCCCCGCGGGGCTCATGCTGCAATGAAAAACAAACGGTGCCGCAGCCACGATCAGCGGCTATCAAATGTTGAATGGGTGATACCTACACTCCTCCTTTTAGCCAAAATGTCATTTACGGTGACAAAAGAAAAAGGAGAAATTTGTAAGCTGTTATAATGAAGTGCCCTTTAATTTTGGACATAAGTATTTCAACAATTTAACTGATATGTAATTTAAAAACACAACATTCTTTGATTTGGATTACAGCACCATACCTAATTATGAACACTGGACAAAATTCAAATATGAATTAAACCACCAAAAGAGAGTCATCGTCGTAAAGTGTTTCACACAAAAGGTCATCTTGCGGATTCTGTCCACCTTCATCCTGTCTTTCTGCTCTTTGCTGCACATCGACTTAGTATCGAAGCTCAGAAAGTGTTTTCCAGTCTTCACCGAAATAGGATGACAGAAGTTTCGTAACGTCTCTGTTTATCTTTTGACAATTTCTGTATGTTGTTCGCTGGTAATTCCTTGGGTTTAATTTCAGACATGGAACAGTTTTTCTTTGTAATGAACATGGACATATTAGTGTTAATACGGTATGCTGTCTCCCCTCTTACTTTTACATCGCACTTTTTGACACCCCGCGTTAGTATTACTCGTTTACTTGGAGCAAATTTGAAGTGGCATGATCCAGTTGGCTTCAGAATAGCATCTGTGCTGGTTTTCCAATCGAACACTATAGAGTCGTTACCAAGATTTATGACCGTTCCATGATTTGCAACTATGCCCAAGTAACCTGCTGGAGTAATGATCTCTCTTTCATTCTTGATGTATTTTTCGATATTGCCAAATACACGATCTGGAGGAATGAAAGAGTGACCTCATACAGGAAACACCATTTCAATACGTTCAATGTTACTTGAAGCAGTCAGAAGCACATGGCGAGGAGGTTCTTGTTCTTATTTTGACTCCCGCATGAGTCTCACTTCTTTGTAATTTCTCAAGTTAGGTTTCATCAGCCTATCATAAAGCGCTGAAGCAATCTGATTGGACTCTTTTCCTTATTTGTCCTCCGTCCAGCAATAACAAAAAAAATATTATCTTTGGTAAGCCTGCATTGGGAGGTATCTTGAACTATAGCAAAGTTGTGAAAGTAAAGTTGACGGGAGTAATAAGCCCCTTGATCTGGGATGCGGGGTAAACGCTGGTTTTTCTGCATGTCAACGGATAATATAAGAGTCTCTTCACCAGCATCTCTCAGTAGAGTGTAAAATGCCTTCGCTTTTAGTTCGTGTACACGCTCAGTTTTCATTATTTCACTTCGTTTTGTGGAATCTTGCTCTTGTTTTATACGCTCATCAAGTTGTATGCAGAGAGAACAACAGTCCTTACTGGGGGGTCTTGAATCCAAGATTAAAACAAGTATTAAAAACCATTAGAAAATAAGACTTGGTAGTTTTTAATTCTGGATCTGTAACCTTACTAATGTACAAGCTTCCTAGCTTTTGTGGGTGAGACAGGTGTCACGTTTTGGGGTGTCGTATCCATCACGGAACACCTAGAAGAATGTTACAGCTAGCTGTGATGATATAATATGTTAGTGCACCTTCATATAGTCTTAAAACACAAAAAATACATACAATATAACTGCAAAATACGAGAAAATTGGCACACGTGAGCAGGACAGTCTCTTTATCACTGCATTGGACCAATATGGCAGCACTCACATGACCGGAACGGACGGAGCTGATTGGTAGTAGTGGAGATTGTCCCATTTGATTCCAACAGATGGCGGAGATTGTTCTGTTTGAAAGCAACATTGTATTTTCATGCCCTAAAACGATGGGATTTTGTTCTTTTTGAAAGAAACAAACAGCATAATGTGATAGATGGCTAGTTGGACAATACAACCGTGTCAGTAACTCAATTTCGATGGAAATTGGAGATTGTTCCTTTTGATACTAATAGCCTCATTTAATGTAAGCACTAGAGGCACTATCAACCAAAATACAACACTATGTGGAAATGTATATTACATACATAAAGGATTGGTGGCCCCATTAAAGCTATTCCTACAATGAATGATTTCGATGTTGTTGTTCTATGGTGTGAGAATACTTAATATATGCTATTTGCTAATAGGATTTGGCACTGGAATTATTTTACAAGTAGTTATTTTAATGACCAACAGAGTTTAATTTTAACAAGGCACAGCTCTATTTGAAAATTTGAATAACATGTTAAATATTATACATCATATGCAACTACTGTAAGGCTCGTGATTTTTTTAATGCCTTTAACCCTATATTAAACACTCAGTTTATAATACTGATAACTGCAATGTTACGGGGAAAAATTGAAACAAAACAAAAATCAGCATTGAAAAACCAAAAAGTGGTTGAGCAAATATTTACTGGGAAAAAAGTGTTGTAAACACTGATGTCCAACAAGACTAATTAAATCAGTAATTGTGGCCGACTGGTTAAGGCGTTTGACTTAAGATCAAATTTTCAAATAAATAAGGAAGCAAGGGTTCGAACCCCTTCCCTGACATAACCATTGCTTGAACATGCAAGAAAACAAGAAATATACACAAATTATGTTTATCAATTTAATCATTTTTTTTTTTACAAGAGATAGACACACATAATACAGCTCTTTTTGTTTATCATTTCATTTAAACATAACACTTGTTAAAAATTATTTTTAGGGGATGGGGATGTTGCTACGTTGACCCATCACACAATAATAGCAGCTTTACGAAGTTAATCTTCTATATTTAATAGCTCTTCCTCATAACCAATATGACCAACCTGTTTACAGGCATGCAAGAGCTGTAGACGTTCGACTAATATATTAGGATCGTTCCATTTGCTATTTTTATGAATGGTTTCAAAAACTCGGGAAGCAGTTCATCATTATCACCATCATCGTCATCATTATAATCATCTTCATAATGATGATGATCATAATCGATATCATTACCATCATAATTTCCACCTGTGTCCACAGTCTGTTCAATGGTTTGAGTTGCCTTTGATAGTGTTGAAAGCTTTTTTAGATGTGCTAGAGTGCTTTAACATTGTTATGTTATTATTATCACCATCACCTTTCCCCACCAACTTCTTGATGGGGTATATTTTCTCTGATAGAGTTGAGGGCTTTTGAGATGTGGGTGTGCGTCTGAACATGGGTTTCACAGGATGTGTTAAATGTTTCTCCTTAAACAACCCGCTAACAGCCTGAGTGCGTTGTAGTGTATTAAACTTGAGGTTAATATTATCTTGAGCAGCACTATCTTTTACTTGGACTTGGTTTTTTGCTTTGGTTTGAGGTTTCCTTACATTTAGACTAGCGTGATTATTAAGTTTACAATCATGATTGTTTGAAGAATATATGTCCAATTGTTTTGTCTTAAGCATTCCTCAACACTGTTTCGATCGTCGCTTTGAACAGCGCCAAATAACAGTTCCATTTTTATTGCTTCGTTTCACAATATATGAATATCCTTTATAGTATGCATAAGGCTTACCATACCTAGTCACTGATACTTTCATATCAACTGTCAAGCATAACCTAATCTCTAGTAAAGGCAACTTGGTAATAACAACAATAGTTTAATGTGGGAGCATATATACATGCAAAAAGTGGGAGCAAAGTTGGGGGGTAAAAAGTGTCAGCAAAAGTGGGAGCAAATGTGGGAGCAAAACCTGTGAGCAAAAAGTGGGAGCAAATATGGGATCAAATGTCGGAGCAAAGCAAATATAAAAAGTGGGAGCAAATATGCTAACAAATATGTTAACAAATATGCCAGCAAAAATAAATACACAAGTCAAGATAGTTTAAAGTGCAAAGAAAATATGGAAGCAAATATGAGAGCAAAAGTGATGTTCTTTTAAAAACACTAGACATAACAAACTTAGTCATAACCTAACCTAACAGAACCTAACTTAACCTGACCTAACCTAACCTAACTTGACCTAACCTAACCTAACCTAACCCAACTTGACCTAACCTCACCTAACCTCACCTAACCTAACTTTACCTAACCTAACCTAACGTAAGCCAACTTCACCTAACCTAATCTAACTTCACCTAACCTAACCAAACTTCACCTAACCTAACTTGACTCAACTTTACCTAACCTAACCTATCATAACTTCACCTAACCTAATTTTACCTAACCTAACTTCACCTAATCTATCCTTTCAACTCTCAGATCAAAATTAAATTCTGGACATAGTTGAGTTGAAACCCAAGACCTCAGGGATAACACCCAAGTATACTAGCCAGTACACCGCCAGATGTGTAAATTATCATGCAGCATAACACAAAAATATAAGTTTTCTGTAGTGTAACTCATTGGCTGACAACCGTAGTTGGGAATTCAAACCCAAGACCTCAGGACTTTTGTTTTGAACATTATCAGAAATATTATTCCATTTACATTTTGCTGCTGCTTATAGTTATAAGAGTTGGCATTAATGTGGGAGCAAAAAGTGGGAGCAAAAAAGTGGGAGCCAATATGGGAGCCAATATGGGAGCGAAAGTGGGAGCAAATATGGGAACAAATGTGTGAGCAAATCAGCTCACCTCGGATATCACCAGTGAGTGCTCATATCCACCGCTAGGTAGCGGAAACATACTTTGCGTGTTGTATGTAACTATCTTACAAAGTTTGACTGTATGCAAAACGTGTTTGTATAAGCTGTGCATATAATTTTAATATACAATTAACACTAAGTGTTCAGAACTAACATGTATAGCCTTGTCTAGGGTATATAGAGACTCCTTAGCTAGAAAGACTGACTAACCCAGGAGTGTAGAGCCTTGTCATATGCAGTAAGCACCTGTAGGCAGAAAATGGTTCCTCTTAATGACGGACTTAATAAATATGAAACGTGTTTACAGTGTCGTTTTAAATCCTATTTTATACGTTGTGATACGTGTAAGGATTTAAGACGACACTCAAAGACGTTTGTGTAGTTAGTTTTAGTTATAGTTTAGATTTAATTTTGATCTTTACAATCACCCAAACCATTAGGGGTCGATATGACAGCTTAGTGGTTAAGTTTATACAACGCTTGTCTTTTTTTTGAAACAACACCGGCTTCAATTCCTGACTGGATCGTAAATTTTAATTTTAACTGTAATGTACAGTGTATAATTGTAAATGAGGGCGGCCGTAGCTTTTCAATGTACAACTATCCTAGCGTGGAGGCAGGTAATAAAGTAGGCCAAGGTTCTTCAGGGACTGAAGCGCCGATCAATAAGTAAGTAAGTAAGTAAGTAAGTAAGTAAGTAAGTAAGTAAGTAAGTAAGTAAGTAAGTAAGTAAGTCATTAAATAGTGTTTGTTTAGGTATAAATGAAAAAAGTTTAACCCTAATGTAGGTCATCAACTGTTTTTAAAATAAGTTTGCATATGCTAACCTGTGTTATTGAAATGGCTGCATTAGTGTGTGTATTTGTCATGCATCTCAGCATTGTCAAGAATGTAGCATGGGTCGCTATGTTGAATTTTTTTATATCGGTAGGCCATACCTATACTATGACATAACAGTTTTTCTTGTTAGGTTCATTATTCATTGACAGTAAACACAATAATTCACTGTCTAAAACAAGCTATAAATAGTTAACGTGTACCTATACCTTGACTAACATATATAATAATAATAATAATAATAATAATAATAATAATAATAATAATAATAACAATAATAATAATAAATAATAATGATAATTAAATAAATAAACATTAGTGTCTCTCCTATTTATAAAACGTTTTTATTCCTGGTTGTTAGTCTACTGCACTTTTACTAGTTTATTTTCTTTTTGTAAATAACCAAAATGCATGCATTGTACTACTGCCTCTGTACTACTGTCACAGAACCTCAATGGCGCATGTTTATACTCTACATCCAGTAGCCACCACCAGCCGAGTAAGCTGATACTAGCTTGCAACACCGCACATTCCTCCCGTTATCAGCAGCGCTTCCCAAACCTGCAAGTCTGTGTGTCTCTACAACCAAAACGCAGGGAAAGCATGAAAGCGTGTGTCTCAGCGGGCCATCACAAAGGTCCAGGTTCCATTCAGCATTGTATCAAGACATTTTATCTCTGGTGTAAAGGTTGGAACAGGGTACGCTAAGTCTTGACAGCTAAAACTTTTGGCTCAATTCATCGAGCATGAAAATGGGTTGGCCATCCTCAGTTGTACAACATCTCATACAAATGTTTACTATTACAGGTTAGTTAATCCACATTAATCCATAATTACCTAACAACAATAATAATAATAATAATAATAATAATAATAATTACGAACAGGTGTTCGCCAAGGAGACGGACTTTCACCCCTTCTATTTAACCTGGTTCTAGATAAAGTCATCAGAGAGTGGGAAAAGAACATCAAAGGCGTTAGCATAGGAACTGCTGGAAACAAAATCAATGTGAAATGCTTGGCTTTCGCAGATGACCTAGCAATTATCACTAGGAACAAAGAAGAAACTAAGCATGCTATTGAGACATTATACAGAATAGCATCACAAGCAGGCCTTCAAATATCATTTGAAAAAACCAAGTACATGAAGAATTTTCAGCAAAAGAAGAAGAAAGAAAAAATAGAAACAGCGTATGGAGCAATTTCACAAGTAGAATTTTTTAAATACCTTGGAGAAATAATTATTCCTTCAGGATTGGACAGTTTGGCTAACACAGAAAGAGCCTCAAAACTTCATAGAGCATTCAGACTAACATGGGATCACTATAATAAAAGAGTAATGTCACATAATGCAAAACTGAAACACTACAAAACAGTTGTACTACCGGAAGCTCTATATGCTTCAGAAACCATAGCTTTAGGAGGTCATTCTAAAATTGCAAATATAGAAAAGCAAGAACGTAAAATTCTTAGAAAAATATTCGGCCCCACACAAGAAAACGGAATTTGGATTAAAAGACGAAATTCAGACCTATACCGTCACACAGATAGTTTCAGCAACACGGTACGAAAAAGACGTTTAACATTTTATGGACACCTCTTCAGGATGGACGATTATAGACTTACAAAACGGTTATTCAATGTAATAAATTCTCAGAAATCAAGGATAGCCTGGCTAGATGAATCAAGAGAGGACCTGCAAGAGTTGAACATCGGAGAAAATATTCTGAGAAACCGCAAAGTCTTCAGGACCGCAGTAACAAAGCACAAGTTTAGGGTGAAAACTAGTGGCAGGACTGGAACCAAGTGGACAGAAGAACGGAAGAAGCAGCACAGTGACTTCATGAAGAGATTTTGGGAAGATAGGAAGGCGAATATCATCAAGCCGAAAAACAAGTTCAAGCGCGCTCTATAATGGGCAAAACGCAAAAAGAAGAAGAATAATAATAATAATAATAATAATAATAATAATAATAATAATAATAATAATAATAATAATAATAATAATAATAATAATAATAATAATAATTAGCAAACCATCATCCTCGATACACATGTCCATTAAAGCATGGTTTCACTAAACGCATATGCTTTTGAGGTGTTTAATACCTCTTCCCCTGTAACACGATTATTTCCTGTTTTAGGCGTCAAATAACCTATCAAGGTAAAAGCATATGTCATCATGTACTTTTTCAACTATCACACCTAATTTTAGGGTTCTTCGTTTGCAAGATATAGATTTTCTTTCAATTTGGGGGTAGTTTTTACCCTCCTACTATTTTTCATGAAGAAACAAAAAGATCTCAGGTTGAATTATGTTTTTTACACGTTTAACACCACCCCCCCCCCCTGTAAATCACTATTTTCTGCTTTAGGTGTTAAATTATCTATCCAGGTAAAAGCCTATGTCATGACCAATTTTTAAGCCATCACACCTAATTTTACGGATCATAGTTTCCATGGTATCAATTTTTCAATTTGGGGGTAGTTTTCACACCCCTCCCCTGCTATTTTTCATCAAAAAAAAAAGATCGTAGGTTCATTTATGATTTTTAATTGTTTAACACGTTTTCTTTCCCATAACATGACTATTTATTGTTTTAGGGGTGAAATGGCCAATCGAGGTAAAAGCCTATGTTATCACCTATTTTAATGCTATCATGCCTAATTTTAGGGTTCTTAGTTTCAAAGAAATTGATTTTTCAATTGGGGGGGGGTAGTTTCACCCCCCAAAGGGGGACGTCGCCCCAAGTGCTAGGACCCCTCATACAAGACTCTAGCATGATTGGTTTGCGAGATATTAACAAAAGTGTAGTTAGACTCTTTTGACAAAAAATGAATCATACATTCAAAAACGGAGCGTCACCCCAAGTGCTTGGATGCTGCCTATGGCAAAAATCCCATCAGGGGTTCAGAAAATATTATAAAAGTGTAGTTAGGCCCTTTTGACAAAAGCCGTCAGTGCGCACACATACAAAAAAATACTATTTCACCCCCGGGGTAAGGGTAGTTTTTTATTTTGTGGTGGACATACCTCGTCCATACATAAGGGGAGTTCACGACGAGTCCTACGACAGCCCATATGTTTAAATCCCATTATTGGTTAGCGAGATACTAGTTTTTTTGGTTCTTAATAAATATTTTAAAAAACTCATCTATAAATAATCATTTAAAATGCTCGCTCTCTTACAAAAGCCCTCTCCAAGTGTGCATGTCTGTCTGTTAGGTAATCAGCCCGAAGGCAGGTTGGATCCTCAAAAGTACCGCCGTTAGGTTATGTGAGTAGATACCCACAAAAAACCAAGGCAGCGCTATATTGAGGTGTACTAGGCAACATGAGGAGTGAGGTAGTTTGCCATCAAGTGTGTATGCATACAAAAAATAATCACTACTTCACCCCCGGGTAAGGGTAGTTTTTATTTTGGGGTAGACATATCTTGTCCATAGAAAAGGGGGGTTCACCACGAGTCCTAAGACACCCCATATGTTTAAATCGCATTATTGGTTAGCGAGATACTAAAAAGCGGATGACCTATTAGTTTTTTGGTTCTTAATAAATACTAAAAAAAACTCATCTATAAATAATCATTTAAAAAGCCCGCTGTCTTACAAAAGCCTCCCCCCCCCCCTCCAAGTGCGCATGCATACAAGAAAATATTCACTACTTCACCCCCAGGTAAGGTCAGTTTTTATTTTGGGGTGGGCATACCTCTTCCATAGGAAAGTGGGGTTCACCACGAGTCCTACGACACCCCATATGTTTAAATCCCATTATTGGTTAGCGAGATACTAAAAAGCGAATGACCTATTAGTTATTGGATTCTTTATTTTATAATAACTAATCTATAAATAATCATTTAAAAAGCCCGACTACTTACAAACGACGATACAAAAAAATAACATGATACACGTCATTATCACTTTTATTAAATATCCCCCAAAGGTCAAAACAACATGTTTACCCAAAATTGCGTTTTCCAAATTCCACCCATTTTGAAAAATAACCTCACCATCAAATAGAGCGGAAAAATACCATCTAAACGATCCCTCAGTCAACCCTACTCCTCCCCACCACATAACCTTTTTCCAACATAGCCATGCGTATTCAAGCACACACGCAACTTGCAAGAGAACTGTAAAAACGTGCATAGGTTTTTCACCTAGCGACTTCAAATTTATGGTGCGGGTAGAGGGAGTAAATAGCAACCATTCATCACAAACAAACTTTTTTTTGTCAAGTTCACAGTTTCCAAAATAGACACCATTTTTTCAAAATTCATTTTCTTTTGGCCTACACACTTGAAACTTGCTGTCCACCTAGAGGGCATAGGCACCTTTCATTAACGTCAAACAAGCTTTTTTCTTTTTTCACTGTTTCCAAAATAATCAAAAATTAAAAACAAGAATTTTCAATTTTTTTTAAATACCAACACACATTCTTAGCAAAGAGGACGTCACCCCAACGCCAACAATACCTCATTCGTTAAAATCCGACCATCCGTTCGCCAATTATCGCCAATGTTCGCGAGAAAGTAGGCTATCATTTCCCCCCCCCCCTACACCCTTGAAACTTGCTCTCCACCTAGAGAGCATAGCCACCTTTCATTAATGTCAAACAAACTTTTTTCCAAAATTCACCGTTTCCAAAATAGCGCCAATCCAATAAACAAACATTTTCAAAAAAAATACCAACACACATTCTTAGCAAAGAGGACGATACCCCAACGCCAACAACACCTCGTTCGTTAAAATACGATCATGCGTTCGGGAGATATCGGCAAAGTTCGTAGGAAAGTAGGCTGTGAAGCAGAACTGTGCAATTCACACTACTCTCCTCACCTCCAAAGTCAAAATAATACCAGGTGTTTTCGCTCATCATACCAAATTAGGTTGGTTAGTAACGGGTCACGTTCCTCGTAATTAATTCGAAACTCTTTCACAATGTCATTTTGTCCATATTAGTCTTGATCAAAACTTAGAAAGATTTTGGAAAATTGAAACTATCGATTCAGTTTCACCTTCCTCTGTTGAAAATGAAATGTGCGAAGAATTGTTCTGCGAAACTACTACACGCACTCCAGAGGGTAGATTGTTGTAACCATGCCTCGTGTGGACAACCCACCTCTTCTACTTGAATCGCATCCTAGAACTCTCCGAGCACTTTTTTTTTCTGTTGAAAACAAATTTAAACGTGACCCTGTTGTCAAAATTCAATATTCTATATTTATGGACGATTACGAAGCACTCGACCACATGGAAGTCGTCACTAGGAGGGATGACGATTCTTATATTCCATCTGAAGTCGTTTATCTGAATCACCATCCTGTCTGGAAGACCGACATGTTAATAGAAAATATAAGATTGGTCTTCAATGGCTCCGCTTTGGATGCCAATGGAATTTCTTTAAACGATACTCTATTATCTGACCCCTCTATTCAATCCGTTTTAATAAATTTTCGCTTATTTCCTATCGCCGTGATATCTGATATCAAGCAAATGTATCGACAAATTTTGATTAACAAAGAACTCTTTGGCGTGACTAGCCTACCAAACCTGTCAAGATTCTTCGATTAATGACGGTTACCTTCTGCTTTCTTAGCTATACGTACATTAAAGTTATTAGCTGACCAGGATGGACCGTTGTTTTCTCCTAAAGCTTCTGAAGCTTTAAAGTCTTCATTTAATGTAGACGATTTTCTTCATTCCTTTGAATCAGTATCAGAAGCACTCTAAAGATTTAACTGCTTTGCTTTTAGGAGGCGGTTTTTCCTTGCGTAAATCGAACTCTTATTCAGAGGAATTTCTGTCCAACTTTCCATTAACTTCAGCTCATAATGACTCAGAAGAACCTTTTCAATAAAGCAATTCTATCAAAGCTTTGGGTATTTATTGGAGTCCTCAAAAAGATGTTTTCTTTTTCAAAGTCAGTTTTTCTGATACCCTACCGCAAACTAAACGGCAAATTCTGTCTGAAATTGCGAAGATCTTCGACCCTCTTCAATTTTTGGCGCCCGTTATAGTTACGGCAAAACGTTTTATGGAATATCTCTGGTCTTTGAAAACTGGTTGAGATGAACCAGTCCCTCCAGTATTGCATGAAAAATGGATATCTTATAGAAATAGTCTTGAGGACCTTTCGAATATCATTATTCCGCGTGTGATAATCCCCTTTCCCTCTTGCGGGAAATATGAACTTCATGTCTTCGCTGATAGTTCTTCAAAGGCCTATGGATGTTATGCATATGTCGTCTGCCGCAATGTTGATAAATCTTATTCGTTTTCGAATTTAATTTGTACCAAGTCTGAAGTGGCCCCTCTTAAAACTTTATCTTTGCCACGCCTATAAGTTTGTGCTGCCCTTCTTGCAGTTGAATTAGCGGCCAAAATCCGTCAAACTTTAAAAGTTCAATTTTTCAAAATTTTCTTTTTTAGTGAATCGGCCATTACCTGGGCATGGATTGCCAAGGCTCCTTCTCATTGGCAGGTCTTTGTCGCTAACAGATGGTCCAAAATTCAGCAGTTGTCACATATTGAGCAATGGCATCATGTGTCCAGCAAAGAAAATCCCGCGGATGTTATTTCACGTGGTTGCTCTCCTCACCTACTATCTAATTTGAAATTATATTGTCATGGTCCCAACTGGCTTCTTCAAGAGCCTTCCACTTGGCCGAACTTTTCTCTTCCAGAATTATCTGATTTGCCGGGTGCTGGGAAGATTACAGGATCTGCTCTAGTTGTTTCAGACGCTCCCCTTCTCTTGCAGCGATATTCCTCTTTCCATAATTTGGCAAGGGTTATGGCCTTTCTCTTTCGGTGGAAATATTTTGTTATAGAACAACCCCATTTTCCAAAATATTTTTAACCCTTCCTGAGTTTGGTTTAGCTACCACAAAAGTTTAATGGCTTACTCAAAGGGAAATATTTTCTGACGAATCTCAGACTTTATCTCAAGGTCAACCTCTTAAGAAAACGAGTAGACTTTCCTCACTTGCTCCCTTTTTGGATTCTGATGGGTTGCTAAGAGTGGCTGGACAGTTATCTTTGTCTGAACTCTCCGAAGATAAGCATCCCATTATTCTTCCCTCAAAGCACCACGTCACCTCCTCAATTATTCGGCAGTTTCATTACCAACATCTTCTTGCTGGTACTCGCACATTACTTTCTATCATTTGTGAAAGGTATTGGCCGACGGAGTACATGAAGTCACTTCCATTATACATAAGCGTATTCCATGCTTTAAATCTGATCCTAAAATTGCCACTCAGCTTATGGGTGATCTTCCCACGTTTCGTTCAGCTCCCGCTAGACCTTTTGCCTTTAGGGGGTGGATTATACTGGTCCTTTTGTTTAAAGAAAAGACTCTCCTGATTCTAAAAAATGTGTTTTGGGAAAATTATAGGTTTCGCTTTTCGTATGCATGGTTATCGGTGCAGTTCATTTAGAACTGGTTACCAATGCTTCTACTGCTTACTTTTTAGCCATCTTTTCCAGATTATCTTCCAGACGAGGTCTTCCTTCGGAGGTGTTTTCTGATAATGCAAAAAAAATGTTGGAGCTTCCGAACAAATTAAGAGAGCAATTACTCATACTTCTGCTTTAGAAAAGATTACTAATTACGCTCACCAGAGAGATTTCAAATGGCACTTTATCCCCCCTTATGCACATCATCAAGGTGGACGATGGGAGTCATGCATTAAGCTTACTAAGCGGCATATGGGAAGGGATTGTTGCCACTCTTCTCTCTCTCATGAAGAATTTAATTCTTTAATTATCTTTATCGAGAGCATAATTTATTCTCGTCCCTTATCTCCATTATCTAATGATCCTTCAGAACTTTTGCCATTAACGCCAGGTCACTTTCTGATTGGTGGTTAGCTGGTCGCCTCCCCTGCTGTATTCTAAGTCCGAGGTTTCCTTAGCCATTTTTCGCGCGCAATTGAAAGTGTGCGCAATATTTTTTGGCGTCGCTGGAGATTGGAATACCTCGGTTTGCTTCAGCAGCGTGGAAAATGGCGTATTTCTTGCTCTAACCCCTAAGTAGGGAACTTGGTACTTTTAAAAGATCCTAGTCCCCCCGCTTGTGTGGATTATTGGTAGGGTTTTCGAGTGTTTTCCAGCAGAGATGGTAGGGTCCACGTGGTAAAGCTTAAAACTTCTACTGGTCATTTTCTTAGGACAATCACTATGATAGCTCATTTACCACACGAAGCCTATTTCCTGTGTTTTCTTACTGTAATTTTTGTCCCACTCCTCCCAGCATGTTCGCTTTTGCGAATAGGTTTGTTAGCAAGTTTTGTATTTCCCTTTCGGTTTGAAATACTTGTTTATTTTTTCTGCCCCATTTCGCTACTTTCGCTTTTAATTGCAGTAACGCGGTCTTCTGTATATTCATTGTTTACGTACAACTCATATTTCGATTGTACAGTATTAATGTTTTCAAATACTTATGTAGATTTACACACCATTCTTGAAGTGTGCTTTTTAGCGCACCTCTCTCTCAAGCTATTACGAACGTACTACCCTGGACCGGTCAGCCACACTGTGCTTCGGGTCTCATTCTATGCGCTGATTGTCTGCTTGCCTCTCACTCTTCTTTTGGTGACATCACCTTGTCTTGACGTCACACCAGCTATATAACGACTCGCTTCTTCGGGACCTACGTTCAGCCTACGCTCAGACTTCTTGCTCCGGCTTCTGAATCTCTGATCTTCGCATCGCTGCCGTGCTTCACAAAGTCTACTATGAAGCTGTAACACCTTTCACCAGATTAGGAGTCGCGCTATTACCAAGAGGCGATTCTCCGCTGGTGACGTTATTTCTCTTCGCATCACTTTCCTGCACCACTGGATGGAACTGAACCCAGGTGCTCTGGGGACGCCAGACCGACAACTTGCTTCCTAGCCCTGTGCTGGCAAACCGCATCATTTTCCCGCACCACTGGATGGAACTGAACCCAGGTGCTCTGGAAATGCCAGACTGACAACCCGCTTCCTAGCCCTGTGCGGGCAAACGCATCATTCTTCAACCACTGGAAATATTACGCAGCTGTTCTGCTTCAGCAGGAAGTTAAGATAGGTCATGGCGTATCTTTCTTCACGAACTGTCGGTGATAAGGACCTACCCGGTCTTACTATAACCTACAAGAAGTTCCTTCTTCAACAAAGATAAGTTTCCACAACCAATGAATGTTCTCTGAACGAAATAGCCATGAACGTTTTTATTAATCTCTTAAGCTTTTAATCATTTTAGCTTGCAGACTTTATTTTGTTTCCTGGCGAAACAATTACTAATTAACTTCATCTTTTACTATTTTATTGTTATATTTGAATTGCAAGTGTTACTTTTTTCATTGCTTATCTATTATAAATAAATTATCAGAGTAAACCGTAATTATTGGTCTTTTCCATATCATTCCTTGATGATTCCTACTTTTGCCCGAAACCACAAGATTTTTCCGAATTCCCTTTTGGTAACAAATCAACAATTGGTCAACGAATGCAGATCGAACCAATCTTCGTGCTTCCGTAGTAGAGAGCAATTGATACCTGATGGCACAGACCTGTGCGAACTCGAGGACGTTGAGGGAAGGTATGAGAAGGCAGGCATTGGTGGGGGTCACTGCTGCTGTGCGACTGGGAGCGAAACAAAACCGCCTGTTACCAGCTTTCGCCACACCAAGTTTAGAGAGTGACATTTTGTCACTTGAGATCTTAACTCACACCGAGAGCTGACGTGAACGTTTCTATTTTATCAATTACGATGAAGCACAAGGCCTCACCTGCATACGAGATTCACTGTGTCCACAGCTGAGGTTTAGCGCAATCAGGTATTATTTGCAGTATACTGCTTGGGTATAAGCTGCGTGAACCTGAGAGGAATGTGGATCGCGGACTATGAGAAGTGATATTGACGAATGATGAGGTTTCCCAGTACGTGCGTAGTCATCATCATCATCATCATCATCATCATCTTGAGCAGTTTCCAACCGCTGGTCGGGTCTGCTTGGAACATAAGCCTCTCCATCGTTTCCTGCCCATCCACCATCTCTCGTCATTTACTGTGTCCCAGCACACTCCTCTTTCCTCCACACTCTTCTTAACTCCTTTTGTCCATCTGTCCCTTGGTCTACCCCTTGGCCTCCTTCCCGTCATTTCCATTCCAAACATCTTCTTCGGTATCCTCTCCTCTTGCATCCTCCTCACATGTCCATACCATTGTTGCCTAGATCGCTCTATTCTGTTTTGCATGGCTCCTCTCTTACCATCTCTCTGACTCTCTAATTCCTTACTCTGTCCATTCTTGTCACTCCTACCCTACTCCTCTGGAGCTTCATCTCCACTGCTTGTATTTTATTTTTGTCCCTTTCCTTCATCACCCATGTTTCTGAACCATATGATAAAATTGGCACAAAGTAGGTCTTGTAGATGATTCCTTTACATTTTTGTGGTACATCTTTATTCCATAACATCCCCCTAACACTCTTGAAAAATCCATCTGCGCACCTTCCCCTTTCATTTATTTCCATCCTATTGCCTCCCTTTTCTTCAATTATGCTTCCCAAGTACTTGAAGCATTCTACTTTCTGCAACTGCTGTCCTTCAAGTGTTATGCCCATATCCAGTCTGTTCTTCTTCCTCGTTGTGATGACCACTTCACTCTTTTGTGCTGAGAACTTCATCCCATATGATAACACTACCTTCTCCCACTCATCTAATTGCTCTTGTACTTCTTCCTCATCCTCTCCCCATACCAGAAGGTCATCAGCAAACAACATTGCCTTCATTTTCCTTTCCCCAATGCTATTTACCACTTTTCGTATGATTTCATCCATCACCACTATAAATAACAGGGGTGAGAGGGCACTTCCCTGTTTCAGACCACTCTCCAGTTGAAACCATTCCGTTCTCTCTCTTCCCACCTTTACACAGCTTTTGCTTCCCTCGTACATTGCTTTCACTCTTGCCATTGTCTCCTTGTTCACTGCTTTTGCTCTCATTGCCTCCCATACCTTGTTCCTATTAATACTATCATATGCTTTCTCAATATCCAAGAAGGTCATCACCAGATCTTTCCCATATTCATAATGGTGTTCTTGTAGCTGTCTTACTGCAAAGATGAGGTCAACTGTTGACCTTCATGGCCTGAATCCATACTGTTCTTCCCTCAGCCCATCTTCAACTTCTGTCCGAATTCTTCTCTCCAGTACCTTCTCAAATATTTTGGCGCAGTGGCACATGAGTGTAATTCCCCTGTAGTTCTTGCATTCCTTCCTACTTCCCTTTTTAAATATGGGTATTATTATCCCTCTTTTCCAGTCCTCTGGTATTTTCTTCTCCCTCCATATCACTTTCATTACTCGAAAGAGCCACTGTGTTCCTATCACCCCTGCTGCTCTCACCATCTCCACACTCACTTCGTCTATTCCCGGTGCCTTTCCCCCTTTCATCTTCTTTAATGCTTCCTCCACTTCTTTCCATGTCAATTCCTTCTCTGAAATGTCTTGGTCACTGTCTGTTTCTTCCTCCACAATGTCCACTACGCTGGTTTTAGTTGGATTTAGGAGTTCCTTGAAGTATTCTCTCCAGATATCCTTTACTTCTTCCATATTTTCGACCTCCTTTCCATTCCTGTCCACCATTCTGACATTTTCCCCTGTATCTCTTCTCTTTGCCTTTATCATTCCATACAACACTTTCTTACTGCCATCACAGTCCTCCTCCATCATTTCTGTCCATTTCTCCAGCCATTTCTTTTTCTCTTCCTTCACTACTTCTCCTGCTTCTTTCTTCCGCTCTTGGTATTCTTCTCTTGTTCTGTCTGTCCTCTGTTGGAACCATTTCCTGAATGCTTCATTTTTCTTTTTCACTGCTTCCTTAGTTCTGGGGTTCCACCATGGTGTTTCCTTCCACCTTTTCTTTCCACTAGTTCTGCCACACACGACTTCCGCTGCTTCTACCAACACGTCCTTGAACCTATTCCATTCTTCTTCACCTGTTTTCGGATCATCCTTCGGTAATTTGTTCCTCACTAATATCTGGAACTTCTCCTTATTTCCATCCTCCTTCAGCTTCCATGTCCTTATTCTTCTTTCTTGGTTCTCAGTTCTCCTCTTTTCCTTCAGTCCTCTCACCTTGGCGACCAGCAGACGGTGGTCACTGTCCAGGGCTTCTGAAGGTATTACCCTTATATCCGTGATACTCTTCTTTGTCTCCTTCCCGCATAAAATGTAGTCCACCACTGATTTCCTAGTCAAATCCCTGCTGTACCAAGTAATTTTATGGCTCTCTCTCTCTTCTTGTACCATGGGTTTCCAACCATTAGCCCATTTATCTTGCACAGTTCCAACAATCTCTCTCCTTCCTTATTCCTGTTTCCCCATCCTTCACCACCAATCACTTCCTCAAAACCTCTTCTATCAGTTCCGACATGGGCATTTAGGTCTCCCATGACTATCAGGTCTCTCCCCACTAACTGCTTCTGCAACTCCTCTTCAAACTCGTCCTTCTCGCCTTCTGTGCATCCCACCTGTGGTGCATAGACTTGCAGAATGTCCAGGTTTCTACCTTTCACAGTGATTCTGGCTCTAATTATTCTATCACTTACCCTCTTTACTTCCTCCCTCAGCCCTTCTCTCACCACCATTCCCACTCCATTTCTCTTCCCCTCCTCATTTCCTATCCAGTATAGCTGCAAGCCATTTCTCAGTTCTTTTCTTCCTTCCCCTCTCCATCTGGTCTCTGCCAGTCCGAGTACGTCCAGTTTTCTCCTCTCCATCATATCCACAATCTCCTCCACTCTTCCCGTCAATGTAGTTATATTCAAAGTTCCGATTCGTAGTCCATTTCCATAGCCAGGTCTGTTTCCTTTAGATCTGTCCTTTCCGAGGCCCGTTCCCGTTTTAAAAGCAGTTTCATATCCACTACTGGCTTGCTAGGCCTAACGTAGCTTCACCATAACCCTGGCAAGGGGCCTGTTTTTGGTCCGCGAGAGGTATTTTATTTCCCTCAAACCCTCCGGACAAGTCTGGCGAGCCCCCCTATCCGCCACCTGGGACGCGCCCGATAGAGGAACACGTGCGTAGTAACAGATCCAAATATATTGGTCGGTGACTCACTCACTCATTCGCAACACCACAGTGGTTTGAGCAACGGCCGTATGTAATCAGAATTGGAATAGAAAGGAATACCACTTATCATGGCGGGCTGTTGACAGATCCTTCTCTTCTCGCCCGACCTACCTCTGCTCCTTCTCCTCACCCCGCAAGTTCACAGAGCTTGGACCCGAGCAGTACAACAGTTCATGGGTATGATTTGAACACACATTATATGATACCGTGACAAATGTTGTAGTTACTGTGACCGACCGTACACATCAAGTGGGAGTAACTTGCAGTACTATGCGGTGCTGGGGCCAACAGGTCAGACTACAACTATAGAAACAACATATTCACTAGCATAGAGCAAGTCAATGTCCTATGTACAGCAACCCCGCAATGAAGGGACATTCTTGCCTCTCAGAAATGTCATCTCCTCTAGCCCTAACTGAGATTAAAGATTAATGCAAGTGCTGGAAGAGAGTGAACTGACCCCTGCGAGGACAATCGAGTGATTGCTTGATATGAAAAGTAGCTCTTTGACCCAATACCACGGTAATGAAGCTAAGGGTGTTGAGCAGACCATGCACCCATCATATTCCAGATGATACAAGCTGGGTTGCAGTTGTCCTGGAATAGGCGTGGATGTCTATATTCTTACCACTGTTTTATCAGGGCATTTTGAAGAAAGCAGTAAATATTCCGTGATAATTTCTCCTTTATAAAACAGGGGAACAATTTCAAATAACACCTACAGTGAAACTTGTTTAATTATAAGTTAGAGGGCCTGACGAGAAAATATGATTGTAGTATTCAAGATTTCGAATGAACAGTTAGCATCGACTTGTATAGGAAAGGATAAGGACCATGCAGAAGTACATATTATTCACAATTTTGGAATAAAAACATCAGAATAAGTCGCCTCCGTAGCGTAGCGGTGAGCATGGTTAGCTGCCGCCCCGGAGGTCCTGGGTTCGATTCCCGTCTCTGCCACGAAATTTGAAAAGTGGTATGAGGATTGGAACGGGGTCTGCTCAGCCTCGGGTGGTCCAAATGAGTAGAGGGGGTTCGATTCCCACCTCAGCCATCCTCGAAGTGGTTTTCCGTGGTTTCCCACTTCGTCTTCGGGCAAAAGCCGGGATGGTACTGTACCCGATATCCGGATAGTAGGCTGTCAGATATCCGCCCCCCTCAATCGGATTGCCAATAATCAAACGCACCGGCACAGCTATATCAATGAAATGGCACTGACAGATACTATCGAGATTAGAGCACAATAGTTAACAAGAAATTATTGTGGAACACACCAAAATATACGGGGGTTCATACTTACCTTTACTTACCTCTTAAATTTATCTCGGGGACTGGGTTGTCAACTGGATCACTTAAAAGTATGCCCACACAATAACCTCCACCATGATATTTAAAATGAACCAGAACGAAGACGAGAAACTTTAAACTGCACAATAATTTATTTCACATAAAGAATGATAAAAAAAACAACAAAATCAACGTGGCAATCAGAAGCCATCAACCACATAACCATGTCCTCCTGTAGGACCTGTATTCTCTACATATAATGTTTCAGCTTTCTCAAGCTCATAGCAACGTAAAAATAATAATGCATATGGAATGGAAACGGGATTTGGGATGAGACACATATATCAATTGTTTTGCGTGTTTATATACTTCACATTTTATTTATAGCCACAAGGCTATTATGGAACGTCCTTGGCCTCTGTAACACAGTTGTCCGGGCCAGCTGCAATGCACCTGTATCGTCAAAGCGGACTCCCTTTCGTTCAACCCTAGCATAAGCGTGTTACCTCAGAGCTCGGCTCTCCTTTTTCAAACACGTAAATGTTCACATCTCAACTGAAATATTATCACGCAAATGTCTTACATGCTTCATTCAAACACCAGTGGATTACTCCAACAATCACAAATCATGATTAATTGTTCAAACCACTTGCTTAATTAGCGTTGTTTAGAGTATAAAAACAAAACTCTAAATGTTAATAACAAAAGTTCATTAATTATTTATAACAATAATAAATTGTTAATAACAATGTCAAATGACAATTGAAAATTTAATACACGCTTCTATTAATCACTATCATTTCAAATTATTATCAAAGATATTTACAAAATTATTTTACAATATTATATTGTTTATATTATTTATACAAGAAATACATTAAACCACATGTTTATCCGGTTGATAATTACTCAAATCGTGATGATATAATCGACCAATGAAGGTTAGTTATATTTAACTGTCAAATTCAGGTTTAATAAGGTTTAATAATAATTATTAATATTTGTGACGGTAACCTCCATTCAAAATCTTTATCTCAAATTATTTAACACTCTTGTTAATTTTAACAGTATCTTCATATGAATAATCTTTCAAAGAACAAGAACAATACTCAGCGGAAAAATACTTCGCTCAAAATGCACAAACTTACACAACAATTGGCCCAAAATTCATCATATATCTTCATATATATGGCATAAAAATCTTCCAAACTACACACAAAAATCCTCCACTTATTAATTCATCAACTTCATTAATTATTGTGGGAACCTCCTTCATTATTCAAGGGCATTACTCAACAGCGACTTTTACACGTCCACTGAACTAACGATTATACATCCATTGTTGCTCTTTAAAAATTCTTATATTCATCAATTGTAATAATGACTGTTATTATTTAACCTTCGTGGGTTTCATTCATGAATCGATATGAAGTAAAAATTTGCCAATCACAAATAAATTTAATAGCAAATACGATTAGACACTCCTGCCTGGTCTATCAAAATTGAGATTAATATCTTCAAAGTAACGCAGTATAAAAATACTATCTTCAAACAAAGTTCATCTAAACTGCAAAATAGTCGAATAGAATACAATTAGATTGTGGAATGCAAACATTATTGTTCCAATCTATAATTGAGAAAAACTCCTATCTAATGTTCATTACTATAGTGTATTCAATAAATCGAAATAAAAGTTCATATTTCATAAAATTGTCTATAATGCAATGATAAATGTCTATGTTGCAATCATGTTCATAAGACGACTAGTATTTCAAAGATCGTCGATATCGTAATAGATTTTAACGCTCTAAAATCATTTAATCACTCTTCTTTCTTGAGGATGACAGAAAATTGGTCAAAGTAATTTACTGAATAGAATTACTTTAATAAAAATGACACGCTGTCTGAATTCAAATCTGCCATAGCAAATCGTTAACTTTACAGTCAAATCGTGACTACAAAAATATGCAAATTACTGAAAGAATCTAAATCATCAGTCTCAACTGATCCAAAATTATTAAGTATGCCAATGACATAGCAATGTCTCAAAAATCGAAGAAAAAGGCATAAATCATCGAAGTGTACTGAGTACAGAAATATCAATCAAGAAAATGGGGCAAAAGATAGGACAGAAAATATGGGAAAATGGTTGCTCAGATATCGCTACAAGACTCAAATAATACAAGAAACGTTCACGACTACCTTATCTGTTGATTGAAGATCTAGAGGAAAGTTTTCAAAGAAAACTGCTGTTGGCTCCAATTCACCAGCGTAAAGATGTGCTCCGTCCTCGAACCTGGAATCAGCGTCCTCGGAGAATCGAACTGCTTCCTCCTCCGAAATTGCACTGCTCCGTGGATACGAAAAAACATCCTTCTGGAAAAACTCTTCTTTGTGCGCCGGGACAACCCTGGCCTCTCTTGAAAGTTCCCTGAAGTTCTTGCAGGAATTCGCCATGAAGTTTATTGTAGTTATTTCCGCAGAAATATTCATAGTTGTGGAGTATGAAAATATTTCCACTGTTATCTGGTATAATTCAGCGATGGATTCACGATGCATGAGTGTAGTTGGATGTTCACTACATGCTCGCTTTTGTAGAAAGACGATTAACGAAGTTCCATGCTGTTACTTTACTCCAACGATATATGTCCCAATTGCATTGAAGCCTTAGCCTTCCATCTCAACTACTGTTATAATCATTGAAAGCACTGCAAGATTATAATGTTCCATAGTCGAATGTATCGTTGTAATACCAAACGTATTCTCCAATATCACTGTTGCACTCCACGTGTCAGCCGTAGTGTATAATGTGGAATTTTAAAAGTGTTTCTCCTGTGGCGAGAAAATCACTTTTGTTGGCAGCCTTAAAGTTTCAATATCTTTCGAAGTATAACTGTGAAATTGTTCAAATCTTCTACACACCTCAATGTTATACTGCCCAATAGAATTATAATACAGGCTGAAGTTAGCGCTTGATATCTTAACTGGTGGAAACGTTAATGTGAGCGTTTCAACTTCACCTAGTTTCGAGCAGCGTAAAATGGAACTGCTCCGAGTTCGTTCGATGCGCCGGGCTTGAACCACGCTAAAGACAACTTACTTCACTGAATCACTTGAAAATAACTATATATCACCAGAAATATATATGCGATCTGACATATGAGATCTGAGAGCTCCTCTCTCCTGTGCACGACCTTTTATCAACTTCTTAAGGGGCGTATCCATCCCTTCCATAGCCTGTTGCTGCGTCATTGCTGGAAGTTTTAACTTTGGCTATACTTGACGGATTTTCAAATTTCAAAAACTCAAAATTAATTTCTTCAAAATTCCAAATCAATGCCATAACTGAAAATAGATTTCCACAAATCTGCATGCCAAAATTAATCAAATATCGTAGTTTCAGCAATCTCCGTCTTCCTTCCAAACTATCGTTCATTGGTTCGAGTCTCTCCTCCAATAGCGTAACTTCTTCCTTAGCACAATACCTTGTTTCCTGCGACTGCGTCGTAAATCTAAGATCTTTCTCGAACAAAATCATGACGTCACCAAGAATCTCAGCTCAATCAGCCTACTGGCATGAAGTATACGTCATCCGTGCCTACGTCATGAATATCCACGTCATAACTATGACATTCATAACTTTACTCATATTTGCCAATACAGCCATCGTGGTCTCAATATAATTCAATTTCCGGGGGCATTCTCCCTTCATCACGTTTTAAAAACAGTTGCAAATTGTTTTTAAACTCTGTGTTATAAATATCTCAATTCACTTGAACACGAAATTGAATTATATTCTACTCTTGTATGATATTTCTTCTATGTTCCTTAATCATAAGTCTCTTCTTCTCTGGTTTGTGTGTGGCTAATGCATTCTCTCCTCTCTACTTTCTCTTCTGTCCTGAATTTCTGTTTTCCAAGTTCTGCTGACTTGTAGAAGGACCAGGATCGATCACTACATCCTGTCTTTTCTTTTGATTTTCAGCTTCCTTTTCTCGTAATTCCTTCAGATACTGCTGACTTTCTTTCTCTCTTTCTTGATACTTGTCGGGTGTCATAACCTGACCTTGAGAATTCTGATTCTGATTCTGGTACTGGTTATTTCTGTTATAATTTCTATTATAACCATTGTTGTAGTATCTACCTCTTCCGTTGTTGTAATTCCCTCTATTATTATTCCAGCCTCGTCTTTGCTGATATGGACGGTAACCTTGGGATCTGTGGTTGCGGAAATAATTATTCCTGTGAGGACCTACATTTTCAGTTTTTCCTTCCTCAGGCTTATCAGTTTGTTGCACTTGATCCATGTAGACCGTATTAACGTCTTTGAATTCGTGCCTCTGACCTTTTTGTACCAAATTTGGCATTGGACTCGTGTAGTCAAGCCTTCTCAACAATTCGTCCATACTTGTCAAATCTCTAATGTTTGACGATATGATCAGTCTTCTTACCTCCACAGGCAGCATACGTGAAATCGCATCTATCAACTGCTCTGTTGACAATGGGGGTGCAAAAATCTCAAGCGTGATAGTTGACTGGTGAAGAAATCAGCGTACCGTGTTGGAAGAGTACCTGAATACTTCCTCGAGTATACCTCAGCTCTTAATGAATTCTGAGCTTCTATTGACCAGAATCGTTTAATCAGTGCCTCTGCAAATTCGTCAAAATTGCTGAAAGTGTACCGAAATGCTCTAAACCATTCGAGGGGTCCTCCAGCTAGAAATCTTTCTACGATTCTCATCTCTCTCTCTCTAGGAATGTGGGCTTCTATGAAGTAGTCTTTAAGATTCCTGATATATTCGATCGGTGTGAGACTATCAGTGTTGCTAAATTTTTGAGGTTTGTCTTCAAAATTCCGGATGACTGTCACATTTCTCGGATATGAATCCATATAATTCCTCCCACTATCGCGATACTTCCATTCGGGTTCAATATTCCGATCCTCTTCTTCTTCCCTGAATCTGGATATACGTTCCTCAGGACTAATATCTCTCTCTTCTGTATTAAGGTTACCTCTTCTCACGTAATTTCTCTCCTCTTCACCAGTCAATCCTTCGGTATCCTTGTCTGTGATTTCTGTGATGACTTTCCTAATCAACTCTTCCTTATAGGTTTCCATCATGCTAGCTTCTCCTAGTTTCAAATTCTGCAGCTTGCTCGTAGTTTCATTAACATCAGAGACAACCTTATGAATCTGTTCCTCTAACGCAGTTTTTAATGCTTGCACGTCCTGACCTATCTGAGTTCTATCCTCTACCTGCTTTTCGGATAGCGAATCCATCCTTACATTCAAGTCTTTCCTAATCTGAACTACTTCGTTATTAATGTCTACTTGTGTACTGGCAAGTTTTCTTTCAATTCGTTCCTGAATCTGATCTACATGTTCCCCACTTGACCTGTTCCATTCATCTTTCCACACCGTTACATTTGCAGTTAACATTTCCGCAATATCTACTTCGATGTCCTCCTTAAGTAAACGATTGTGATCTAATACTTGGGTTCTCATGACCTCTACATCGTATTTTAAACCAGCTAAAGAAGCTGTTGTCCTGACAGACTCGTCAACTAACCGAGTTGTTAATGCACTAATGTTACGAGTACAAAGCATTTTTGAAGTTTCAATTTCCTCCCTAACTTTGTTAACATCAGTCTGAACTTTAGCAATGTCTACAAAAACAGTATTGACTTCTACTTGTATTTTATTGATATCGCTTTGCATATCGTTAACATCTGAATGAATATTATTGATGTCTACTTGAACATTTGACACATCAGTTCGAACATTACTAACCTCTCTTTGAACTTCTTCTACTTTGTCTTGTACAGTAGCAACATCATTCCTTACAACAATTACTTCAGCTCTAGCACATGAAATATCACCCCGGACATTAGCAACATCAAGATTCAACATAGTAAGATCTTTTTGTACCTTAGAAACATCATTTTTAACATCAGACACATCTTTATGCACATTGGATAAATCTTTATGGACATTGGACACGTCTGTGCGCATGTCAGTTACAGCATTCTCGATTCCCTGGGCACTGATCTGTAAACGCGACATATCATTTTCTAAGTTTGCAGAACTGGTCTGAATAACTTTCAAATTTTCATCCATCCTAGTAGACAAATTACTAGCATTCTCCTTCATCATCTCCTGCATTCTAATAGACAAATTAGCAGACATCTCCTCTAACATCATTCTCAGACTTTCATCTGCCATTTCAATAATATTTCGATAATAAGCTGCTTTAGGGACATACATCAAACAGAGCAAAATAACAACATCTGAGCAACATTTTTCACCATATATAAAATTTGAGCAATTTTCTGTCTTAAATCTAACTTATAAATACATTATAATTAACCTTCGTAGACATTTCATGTTGAAATAAACTCAAGCACATGTTCAAGTTTCTTTGGTTCATTTTAAAATATCCTAACACAAATAATTTTCATTTATAATCCAAATAGTTTAAATTTATCTTTAATATGACTATACATGTCATAAGCCGGTCAAATAAAATAAGATTCCAGATCATAGACGATTTTTCTAAGTTTCCAGCCTATTTAACCTCTTTCAAGTCGTATAAGATCTGATCTTTTCTGAGTGTAATTTTCCTAATACAACACAACATTTATTCCTATATAATCACACTCTCAAATTCTACAATTGGCTAAGACATCTAACAAAGAATCAACCTCTTTATTTGAGTCTTCACAATCCCTTTGACATCGATAACTTGGTAATCCAATGTTATTCGAACACTCCACAAAAATTGCGGTGTCAATTCTACTGCAATAACTTGGTAATCCAATGTTTTGCTGATCGTGCCAATCGAGCCAATCGTGCCCCACACGTTGATTGCGCCAATCCTACTTGGCAATCCAGTTTTGTAGAACAAGCCCCACGTTTTAGGGTCGCCAATCCTACTGTACCCGATATCCGGATAGTAGGCTGTCAGATATCCACCCCCCTCAATCGGATTGCCAATAATCAAACGCACCGGCACAGCTACATCAATGAAAATGGCACTGACAGATACTATCGAGATTAGAGCACAATAGTTAACAAGAAATTATTGTGGAACACACCAAAATATACGGGGTTCATACTTACCTTTACTTACCTCTTAAATTTATCTCGGGGACTGGGTTGTCAACTGGATCACTTAAAAGTATGCCCACACAATAATCTCCACCATGATATTTAAAATGAACCATAACAAAGACGAGAAACTTTAAACTGCACAATAATTTATTTCACATAAAGAATGATTTAAAAAAAAAAACAACAACGTGGCAATCAGAAGCCATCGACCACATAACCATGTCCTCCTGCAGGACCTGTATTCTCTACATATAATGTTTCAGCTTTCTCAAGCTCATAGCAACGTAAAAATAATAATGCATGTGGAATGGAAACGGGATTTGGGATGGGACACATATATCAATTGTTTTGCGTGTTTATATACTTCACATTTTATTTATAGCCACAAGGCTATTATGGAACGTCCTTGGCCTCTGTAACACAGTTGTCCGGGCCAGCTGCAATGCACCTGTATCGTCAAAGCGGACTCCCGTTCGTTCAACCCTAGCATAAGCGTGTTACCTCAGAGCTTGACTCTCCTTTTTCAAACACGTAAATGTTCACATCTCAACTGAAATATTATCACGCAAATGTCTTACATGCTTCATTCAAACACCAGTGGATTACTCCAACAATCCCAAATCATGATTAATTTTTCAAACCACTTGCTTAATTAGCGTTGTTTAGAGTATAAAAACAAAACTCTAAATGTTAATAACAAAAGTTCATTAATTATTAATAACAATAATAAATTGTTAATAACAATGTCAAATGACAATTGAAAATTTAATATACGCTTCTATTAATCACTATCATTTCAAATTATTATCAAAGATATTTACAAAATTATTTTACAATATTATATTGTTTATATTATTTACACAAGAAATACATTAAACCACATGTTTATCCGGTTGATAATAACTCAAATCGTGATGATATAATCGACCAATGAAGGTTAGTTATATTTAACTGTCAAATTCAGGTTTAATAAGGTTTAATAATAATTATTAATATTTGTGACGGTAACCTCCATTCAAAATCTTTATCTCAAATTATTTAACACTCTTGTTAATTTTAACAGTATCTTCATATGAATAATCTTTCAAAGAACAAGAACAATACTCAGCGGAAAAATACTTCGCTCAAAATGCACAAACTTACACAACAATTGGCCCAAAATTCATCATATATCTTCATATATATGGCATAAAAATCTTCCAAACTACACACAAAAATCCTCCACTTATTAATTCATCAACTTCATTAATTATTGTGGGAACCTCCTTCATTATTCAAGGGCATTACTCAACAGCGACTTTTACACGTCCACTGAACTAACGATTATACATCCATTGTTCCTCTTTAAAAATTCTTATATTCATCAATTGTAATAATGACTGTTATTATTTAACCTTCGTGGGTTTCATTCATGAATCGATATGAAGTAAAAATTTGCCAATCACAAATAAATTTAATAGCAAATACGATTAGACACTCCTGCCTGGTCTATCAAAATTGAGATTAATATCTTCAAAGTAACGCAGTATAAAAATACTATCTTCAAACAAAGTTCATCTAAACTGCAAAATAGTCGAATAGAATACAATTAGATTGTGGAATGCAAACATTATTGTTCCAATCTATAATTGAGAAAAACTCCTATCAAATGTTCATTACTATAGTGTATTCAATAAATCGAAATAAAAGTTCATATTTCATAAAATTGTCTATAATGCAATGATAAATGTCTATGTTGCAATCATGTTCATAAGACGACTAGTATTTCAAAGATCGTCGATATCGTAATAGATTTTAACGCTCTAAAATCATTTAATCATTCTTCTTTCTTGAGGATGACAGAAAATTGGTCAAAGTAATTTACTGAATAGAATTACTTTAATAAAAATGACACGCTGTCTGAATTCAAATCTGCCATAGCAAATCGTTAACTTTACAGTCAAATCGTGACTACAAAAATATGCAAATTACTGAAAGAATCTAAATCATCAGTCTCAACTGATCCAAAATTATTAAGTATGCCAATGACATAGCAATGTCTCAAAAATCGAAGAAAAAGGCATAAATCATCGAAGTGTACTGAGTACAGAAATATCAATCAAGAAAATGGGGCAAAAGATAGGACAGAAAATATGGGAAAATGGTTGCTCAGATATCGCTACAAGACTCAAATAATACAAGAAACGTTCAGGACTACCTTATCTGTTGATTGAAGATCTAGAGGAAAGTTTTCAAAGAAAACTGCTGTTGGCTCCAATTCACCAGCGTAAAGATGTGCTCCGTCCTCGAACCTGGAATCAGCGTCCTCGGAGAATCGAACTGCTTCCTCCTCCGAAATTGCACTGCTCCGTGGATACGAAAAAACATCCTTCTGGAAAAACTCTTCTTTGTGCGCCGGGACAACCCTGGCCTCTCTTGAAAGTTCCCTGAAGTTCTTGCAGGAATTCGCCATGAAGTTTATTGTAGTTATTTCCGCAGAAATATTCATAGTTGTGGAGTATGAAAATATTTCCACTGTTATCTGGTATAATTCAGCGATGGATTCACGATGCATGAGTGTAGTTGGATGTTCACTACATGCTCGCTTTTGTAGAAAGACGATTAACGAAGTTCCATGCTGTTACTTTACTCCAACGATATATGTCCCAATTGCATTGAAGCCTTAGCCTTCCATCTCAACTACTGTTATAATCATTGAAAGCACTGCAAGATTATAATGTTCCATAGTCGAATGTATCGTTGTAATACCAAACGTATTCTCCAATATCACTGTTGCACTCCACGTGTCAGCCGTAGTGTATAATGTGGAATTTTAAAAGTGTTTCTCCTGTGGCGAGAAAATCACTTTTGTTGGCAGCCTTAAAGTTTCAATATCTTTCGAAGTATAACTGTGAAATTGTTCAAATCTTCTACACACCTCAATGTTATACTGCCCAATAGAATTATAATACAGGCTGAAGTTAGCGCTTGATATCTTAACTGGTGGAAACGTTAATGTGAGCGTTTCAACTTCACCTAGTTTCGAGCAGCGTAAAATGGAACTGCTCCGAGTTCGTTCGATGCGCCGGGCTTGAACCACGCTAAAGACAACTTACTTCACTGAATCACTTGAAAATAACTATATATCACCAGAAATATATATGCGATCTGACATATGAGATCTGAGAGCTCCTCTCTCCTGTGCACGACCTTTTATCAACTTCTTAAGGGGCGTATCCATCCCTTCCATAGCCTGTTGCTGCGTCATTGCTGGAAGTTTTAACTTTGGCTATACTTGACGGATTTTCAAATTTCAAAAACTCAAAATTAATTTCTTCAAAATTCCAAATCAATGCCATAACTGAAAATAGATTTCCACAAATCTGCATGCCAAAAGTAATCAAATATCGTAGTTTCAGCAATCTCCGTCTTCCTTCCAAACTATCGTTCATTGGTTCGAGTCTCTCCTCCAATAGCGTAACTTCTTCCTTAGCACAATACCTTGTTTCCTGCGACTGCGTCGTAAATCTAAGATCTTTCTCGAACAAAATCATGACGTCACCAAGAATCTCAGCTCAATCAGCCTACTGGCATGAAGTATACGTCATCCGTGCCTACGTCATGAATATCCACGTCATAACTATGACATTCATAACTTTACTCATATTTGCCAATACAGCCATCGTGGTCTCAATATAATTCATTTTCCGGGGGCAGTACCTTCTTCAAGGCCTCGGCCGCCTCCTTCCCTCTTCCTTGCCTATCCATCCTGCCCATCCATTACCTTCCCTCATGAGGCCCCTGTTCGCTTTGCAGGTGAGGCCGCCTGGGCGAGGTGCCAATCACACCTCACCAGTTGTATCCACTCCGATTAGATGTTCTCAGCTCTAGGACACTGCCCGTAGAGGTGGTAGTGGTGAGTTCCCTCGCTGAGTCCGTGGGTTCCACCAACCTGGAGGGTAAACGACTAAGAAGAAGAAGAACATCAGAATAAATTATTAACTTGGACTACAATATTCCTTTTCTTAAGGAACACCAGAAATGTATGTCAAGTAGATGCCCAATATTCATAAAGCAGTCATCATAAAGTTGTTGGTTGAGTCATTATGGGATTTACAGCATCATAGTATTGTAGTCCTGGTTGCCCAATTATGTGTGTGGAATCTGTCTGATAACCTGTGACACCTGAGCAAATGAGCGTATTGCAATTGAACCTAGAATTTGTGTGGTAGGTGGTCATAGCCCCAATTCAGGTTTACCCTGCCATGTTTACCGGGGCGCACAAAGTTAATGACCCTGTACCTTGCTCATCCAGATGTGCACCATCAGTGGTTCTCTTCCATTTCCCCAAAGGCAATACTGGGCTTACATCACCTGAAAATAATAATAATAATGAAGTAAAACTCTATAAATAAACATAATAAAAATGCACACACGCATAATATACATTTTTAAAATTAGCAATGCAGTAGTTAAGGATTCAAGGAAATGTGTTTCATTACTTAAGTTTTACTTGGTCTAATTTTTTACATGCGATTAAAACATGTCGTCATGCGAACATTAACTAAACCGATACACCTCCCATAAATTCTGCGCTTTCCATGACCGCCAATGAGGGAAATGTATTGTGACAGAAGGAGGAGTGGTGGCTCAGCGGTTTAGCTGTATGCCTCTCACCAAGGCGGTCCGGGTTCGATTCCCGGTCAATGCATGTGAGATTTTCGAAGTGAAATGCCATGTCCTGTGGTTCAGATTCCACGTAAAAAGGAGGTCCCGTGGCTCATGATCTCGAGATTAACGGTCACGTTAAACTACAAGCTTCTTTCCTTACTTTTTGTATTGTGACAGGTACCAGGTTTCGCTTCCTAAATCAAAGCACAATGGTAGCTAGCGGGGCACGGTTGACACAAAACAATTGATCTGGGTGCGATAGGCTGTAACAATTTTCAAAAACCATTGGATTGGACAAAACGAAGGTTAGAAGGTCGGGTGTAGGTGCGGCCATGGCCGCTCGCAGCTAGCGGTGCACGGTTGACGCAAAACCATTGATCTGGGCGCGTTAGGCTGTAACCATTGTCAAAACCACAGCTGTGCAAAAAAAAAAAAAAATACACATATTTATTACAGCATAGTAATTACTAGAACCCGGATGTTCAGGCGTTAATAGGATGGATTACAGCACGGTATAGATGAGCAATTTCCGTTTTGTTGACATTTCTTCAAACTGAAACATTTCTTAAGCGAAGAATATTGGCATTTCTTTCCCTTAGAAATAAATTTGAATTTGAAGTATATTAGAAACGTTATTTCCAATTCTCTTAAATTACTATTTCATGTCTACATAAAAGAACATTTCATTCGGGGAAAAGCAGCATTTAATATTTTTGCTCTTTTCTCAACGTTCTATAATTTGAAAAAATATATATACAAGCACAGGACTATCATAAACGTGAAACTTCGCTTCAGGTCAAAGTAATTGAGTCATTTTGAACATAAATTCATTACTGCTAGAACTTTTTAGTTTCAAATTCTAAGAATTTTTAGCGTACTCCATTTTTTTGTGTTTGTGTAATGGCTAAAGATGCAATTTTACTACACGGAATTTCTTTTCTACACCATACCTGCACTAAACTGCTCATATAGAGTTGCAGTCTATTCTATTAATGTCTAAATATCTGGGCTCAAGTAAAACAGAGCAGGTAACAAAAAACACTCATTTCAGCCGCGAAAAAAAAAATCATTACAGAGAATCGAAATATTGCACACACTAGCCTAATTAAAGCGGTGAACTGAGTGTTGCGCACGAATGATGCGCACTAGAGGCTGAACTGGGCGCTTCCTTGTTTTACATAGTACCATACGGGTGAGGTTGGCAGTACTGTCATGGCACTGTTTTGATGACTGATTTGAACAAAGGCGCTCACATCTGTAATTTTCGCTATATAAGTCGTGACCCTGTTTGGGATGGCTGAGTGGGTCACGGACGGCGGAGGAGGAAACATCTATTAAAACATCGCTCCCTTATTTATTTCTCATTGTTTCATACGGCAATTTGGCTAATTCATGTATTATAGAGAATGTTATCGCTCGTTCTATGTCAATTCAGCGCTACCGAAATGACCTTGACACGAGGCAAGACAAACCTTACCTCACTATCCTTAACTGATACCGTAGGACATGCAGATATGCTTCTGATATACTTACACTGCTCAAAAGGTTGCTCTTCCTCAGGCACACTAGTATCCAGAATACTTATGCCAGGAATGTGTGTGGAAGAAAGATGTTCTGAAAGATGATGCAAATTTCTTCAATAACAGAGCACAAGAATGGGAATACATTGCTCAATTAAGTACATAGTATATATTACCATCCCATTAGACGTTGTCACATATGAACAACCATAATGCAAAAGTAATCCAGTGAAGCCTTGCAGAATTATCTACCAGTATACAGTATTCAAATAGGAACAGATAATATGAATTCTGTATTATATCAACAGCCTACTAAAGAGTATTAGCACAAACTTACTTGCAGTATGGTATGTCCAATGTATTTTTATGCTTACGGGAATAACACTGACTATGATATGTGACTAGTCCTGGCCGTGGGTTAGATGTCTTCATACGAACTCAGAATCAAGCCTGCAATCTAGAGTTCTGACAAAATACACCAATGAACCAATATTAGAAGAGAATACTTACCTAAGTTGAGAGTTGGGTCTTGTTCTGCCTGTCCTTGTCAACACGCGAGCCATCAAGTCTAGCCATCCCCTCATCTGTGAGGCCCTTACAACAAAATATAGTGGGCACAACATTTCAATGCAACCTCGTTTAAATTTGTTCCGGAGATGCTGTGGCTCGAAGTGGTCAAACCACAGAAAACAGCTCCGAGACAACTTCTTTACAGGCAGTGACAGCAGATTGGGATTACCACAATTCGGGACCCAAACTCGGCGCCTAGGAGAATAATAGTAAATAGATATTATGCGACATATTTCCATAAACCTTAAGGGGATGTAACCGAAAATGCATATTTGGCTTTAAAACGTTCACTGACTTCACAATATAAAACATAGAGTATTAAAACTTTGTACAGTTGATCTATTACGTGGCAAGCAACAGCTATCACAGGTGGAAAAATGGCATCAGTACAGTCACTGAAAAAGTTTGTTACATCCTCTTATTTAGGTACACTTTACAACATAACTATAAAAGATCCTGACCTGAGCTTTTAACTAGTTTAAATATATGCCACTATCTCTAACTTTGTGAAGAATTATCAAAATTCCATGAAAAGTTTTTAATTTATGGTCATTTGAAGTTTGGATTCTATAAACCTCAGTGTAAATAGGAATGTAAATGAATGCAAATTCTACAAATGGTTAAATAGAAGCATAATTCTTGATAAATATCTGTATAATCACTCAAAAAACAATCCCTGAAAATTTCAGTTATGTAGCATTTAGGGGTTCAGAGAAATGTGTACCTATGTGATGGAAATATTAATATTGAGAAAACAACATTTGAGAGTTGGATATGTTATTTTACTCAAATTTAACTAACTTTCTCTGTAGGCATGCAGCATCGGATATATATATATATTTAAATACTTCCAGTTGAGTAATGAGCTTGAAATTTCGACACAAAGTAAACACATATTTCAAAATTTTGATATTTTGACCCCTCATCAGTTACATCCCCCACCCCTTAATCCATCTACTGACATTTTGCCAAACACCAAGCTGGTAGGCTAGTACGGAAATAATTCTAGCGAAGCATGGGAAGGTTCTGAAACAGTAATTTACTTTGCGACTTTTGTACTTAACGTGCAGGATCCTTTTGGGAACATGAAAACTGCCGTATTGTTCTTACTATCATTATAATTCTTACATCCTTGTGCTGGGCATTTCTTCCTCCCTTGCTGTGGGATGATTGATTCTCAATTCCATTCAAATAAATAATCAAAATACCGGCGAACAAAATAACGAACAACACGAGGAAAATGAATCAAAATAGACCAACTACGGAGTGCCAACTACGGAACCTTAGTACTAAAATTAATTCTTCATTGGTTGGCAGAACATCTGGAGCAGAGCTTTATCGCGACCCACGCGCTCCCCATGATCTGTCATCCCCCTGGCTGCTAGCGAGCTACTGCCGTGAAGAGGGTGGGACGTTGTATGCCACTACCGACCTCACCCGAACATGGCCGAAAATCTGCGCAGCATTCTGCGGCAAGCTCTTCCAAGACCGACTACAATATATCAGACTGCAATGCCACTATAGTAGGATATAAAGGCCGAAGCTGGGGCAGGGGCTAATGGGCAAGATGGCCGCCGCGCGCAACCAGCCCTATGTTATTCTTATGGAGGGGTCAGTCAGAGCTGGCGCAGTGGCTAATGGGCAAGATGGCCGCCACGCCCTGACACCGTGCATGACGTCACAGAGAGAGGTCGGCCGTGTAGTTGCTAAATGGAATATTTATTATTATTATTATTATTATTATTATTATTATTATTATTATTATTATTATTATTATGTAATTATTGATTGATTGTGTAAAATCAAGACCAGCCTTATATTGTCCACCTCTTGGTGTAGTGGCAAGCATTCTTGGCGGTCATTCCTGAGGTTCGAATCCCGGCACTGCCAAGAAATTTAATTTCTGGTCTCAGGAGTGGAACGGGGTACACTCAGCCTTGTGAGGCAAAACTGACAGGAGCTGGCTTTTGATTCATACCTCAACCATTCTGCCTAACCCAACTTCACCTAACCTAACTTAACCTAACCTAACCTAACCTAACCTAACTTCAAAGTCAGAGCAAATATGAGAGCAAATGTGAGAGCACACATAATAAACTAAGTTATAACCTAACCTAACCTAACCTAACTTAACCTAATCTAACCTAACTTCAAAGTCAGAGCAAATATGAGAGCAAATGTGTGAACACACATAATAAACTAAGTTATAACCTAACCTAACTACCTAACCTAACCTAACTTAAAAGTGCGAGCAAAAAAAAAGTAAGAGCAAAAAGGGTGAGCAAAAAAGTGAGAGCAAATGTGAGAGCACAAATAATAAACTTAGTTATAACCTAACCACACCTAACCTAACCTAACCTAACTTAACCTAACATAACATAACCTAACTTCAATGTGAGACCAAATATGGGAACAAAAAGTAAGAGCAATAAGTGTGAGCAAATAGTGGGAGCAAAAAAGTGGGAGCAAAAAGTGAGAGCAAAAAAGTGGAAGCAAAAAGTTGGAGCAAAAAAGTGAAAGCAAAATGTGGGAGCAAAAACGTGGGAGCAAAAAGTGGGGGCAAAAAAGTGAGAGCAAAAATGTGGGAGCAAAAAGTGGGAACAAAAAGGTGAGACCAAAAAGTGGGAGCAAAAAAATGGGAGCAAAAAGTGGGAGCAAAAAAGTGAGAGCAAAAAGTGAGAGCAAAAAAGTGGGGAGCAAAAATTGGGGAGCAAAAAAGTAAGAGCAAATGGGAGAGCACAAATAATAAACTAAGTTATAACCTAACATAACCTAACCCACAGGAACCTCATTTAAAGATTTCAGATTTTACATTTTAACATTTTACATTTTAACATCTTAGATTTTTGATTTTTCATTTTACATTTTTTAGATTTCACATTTTACATTTTTGATTTTTTTGTATTTTAGATTTTAGTTTTTTTAGATTTTACATTTTAAATTTAAGATTTTTTGATTTTAGATTTACATTTTACATTTTCCGAAAAGAGTAAACTACAAGGTCACAAACCTAACCTCACCAACCCTAACTTAAGCTTATCCAAAGGCTAATGAACATACACAAAGTATATAAGGGCACATGCAACTATCCTTATGCTAGTCTTATAGGCTACTGTACAACATGATCACTACCCCAACCGGTTTTTTTTTTTCATTTTGTTGTTTACACATTTGTCAATTTTCCAATTTACCATTTTCAGTTTTTTTAATGTCAGTTTTAAGTTTTTCAATTTCATAATATGGAAACATGGAATTTGCATTTTGTTGTTTACACATTTGTCAATTTTCCAATTCCCCATTTTCAGTATTTTAAAAATGTTAGTCTTTAGTTTTTCAATTTCATAATATGGAAACATAGATTTTTGCATTTTGTTGTTTACACATTTATCAATTTCACAATTTTCCATTTACAGTTTTTAAAATGTCAGTTTAAAGTTTTTCAATTTCATGATATAGAAACATGGATTTTCCAATTTGTTGTTTACACATTTGTCAATTTACCAAATACCCATTTACAGTTTTTAAAATTTCATTTTTTTCTATTTTATCAATATGGAAACATGGATTTTCCAATTTGTGTTTTACAAGTTCATTTTGCATTAGGAGTGGGGAGAGGTGGGTAGTAATTAGAAATGTACAAGCAGTGTCCATACAATATTTTTATTTTAAATACATGTACACTATTTACACATAATACATTTTTATATATATTCTTTTTTTTAATTTTATTTATTTATTTTTATTATGAATACCATTTTTTTATTTTTGTAGTGCTATTGTTTTATTTCCTAAATTGTTTTGTTTGATGTATTTGCTAGTTGCAGGCAGAAGATTTTGATATTCATAACTTAACTCTTTAATCATGGTCAATGATTGAGTAATGACCATGGGCATGTGTACCTATACCATCAGCATCAATCACTCTTTTATCAACGGGTGAGTTAGCCGTGGTGGTTACGGCATGACTGATGGCAGTCGCTCACATCCGGGAGGCGAGGAGGTTCGAATCCCCCCCGCCGGCAACCTTGAAGATGGTCTTCTGTGGTTTCCCATCTTCCTTCCAGGCAAATGCCGGGGTTGGTCCCTAACTATAGGCCACAGCCGCTACCTTCCAACTCCTCGACCTTACTTTCCAACTTCCCTCCTTCCCTCCCCAACGGTACTTGTAGCTCACCCATTGGGTGTCCGTCTCGAAGCAGCTAAAAAACTGGCGAGCCGAACATGTCCTCGGACACTCCCGGCACTAAAAGCCATACGCTTAAAAAAAAAAACTCTTTTAACATCACCAGGACACAAAGCAATTTTGTTTAGTCTTATAGATGATATGTCATGTTGTTTAGAAGCGATAATGTTCATGGGTATTCTTTTTACATTGTTTTTCATGACACAATCCTTATAATCTTGAAAGCTTATGCAATTTTTGACAACACCTCTGCTAATACCTTTAATCTTTTTGATTTCTTTACCATTTATGTCTAAAGCGTACATTTTAGCTCAAAGTCCAACGAATGCTTTTATAATTTGTCCACAAGCCTCGTCTTTAAAATTCCCCAACGTTTTCTTGTTTGATGTAGAGTAACATATGTGATTAGTAGGATAATCTGATGTGTCCAGTTGTTCTAGGAAATCCAACTTGTCTTGATATACATCTTGGGTGTTAACCAAATAAATGAACGAGTCGGTATCCATATACATGAGTTTAAGATTGTTCATTCCATAATAGGGTAGCAGGACATCATAGTGGTGGGAATACATGAGAGTTTTTGAAATGTCCAGTATACACATTCCAATATATATAGGCTTCTTGAATACAATGTTGCGTTTAGCCATGTGGAAAGCAGCTAGGTTAGGACCATAAATTGTTCTGTCAATAATTGTCGGCTTTGCTATTAGCTTTTCTGCCTTTTTGCAGTCAGTCACAAGACGTATGTCTATTCTTCTACGGATATTTTCCATTGTTTTCCCAAAAGTGGCATTGTTGAATGATTTGTACAGATTTTTCTCAAAATCATTTTTGGCTTGTTTTTGAAGGTTGTTATTAAAATCAACGTATGCCTTTAACCAAGGTCTTTGCTTAAACTTTAACACACGATGAATTTTTATCAATTTTATTCCTTGATCTAAAGCCTGTTTTAATGCCATGTAGTGAACAACATATCGCCTTCGATTTCCAAGATGAGGAACTAGTTTTTTCAGAGACGAATCCTTAGGTTGTGTACGCTCTGGTAGGAAAGGTAAATCGTTGTGTAGATCATGAAGGTCAGATGGGCAATCAACATCAACGTCTAGAATGTATCCCACAGGATCGTCTTTCTTCAGTTTTTCTAGATCAACAGTATCTGGAGAAACCCACTGAAATCCACCATAAGGAAGACAGTGACACATAGCCCACTCGTATTGGTTGTTGGCATCACCGTAGGTAATAAACTGCGATGGTTTCTCAGAATCATAGGTTTCCATGTATTTATTGTTAGCATCAGCATACCGATGAGACACCTGGCTTATGCCTCCACGTATTCCAGACTCGATTAGAGGAATCTGATCGTAATCCTGTAGCAATTCCAGTCCAATGCCTGTGTAAAAGAGCATTGCCTCGAAACTTAAACCAGGCGAAGTAAAAAAGTGTGCAGCATCCACTCGGTGTGTTTCTAGTGTTTTGTTTCTAAACGTTTCAAAGCTCTCTGCAAGAAGGAGTACATCTGAAGTTAGGTAGAGCTTTAATGTTGAACTGTTTCCACACATTTTTGGCATGTTCATAGTCTTCTTGACTAACATCTTCTTGACTTAATTTGTTAAGGAATACCTCTTTGGGAGGTGAACACGTTTCACTTAACTTTTCCCATGAATCAATGTAGTCATAACAAAATACCCCTTTACGAGTCATGAGCATTGCATTTTCTTTTCCAAAGTACTTGTCTGTTTCAGGGTATGATGTTAAGTTGGAAACTAAGTTTTCCAAACTACTCGGAATTAACCGAAACGTGTCCACAAATCGAAGCTTAACATTTCCTACATATTTGGTGAAGGAAATGTACTTTTCTTTGGAGTTAGCGATAACATCCACTCTGTCAGTAGTACACCCCAATTGCTTTACAATGAAATTTGCGTCGTAGCCACTCATATTATGTAGAAATACAGGAACGGGGTTACGTGTTTTACACCTAAAATTACAGTTATTTGGAGCACTTCCACGGTATTCCCCTGTAATATGGCAATGTTCTCTAACTTTCCAGTCCTCTTTGGTAAATGGTTTATGACACAAATAACAGGTTTCATAACATTGGAACTCTGCTTTTGATCCTGAGTTAAGGCCTTTGGAACATTTAAGCTGTAAATGCGATCAATTTCATTAGCTATTGAGATCAAACAGTCCATAAACTTTTCTGCAGCGTCAGGTCCACGATAAATAACATGTTGGCTTGGAAGGTTGTCTTTATGTGTTCCACAGCAGGTGAGGGTTTAACGTATATACCAAAGCTCATAGGACCATGACTCTGGTATGGAACTGTATAACTTGCTTCAGGATTGGGTAAACATGTTTGATATGGTAAGAGTATACTTTCGAAATCTGCATAGATAACGTAAGGTATTCTCAGCATTTTTTCAACATTTAAGAATTTCACAATTGAGTTTTTAATAGGCATTTCAACCCTAGCAATGTCATGCTGGACACACAAAGCTCTATGCTCTTTCAATTTTTCCATTCCTTGTTGACCATATCGATTATCGAAGTGAGTAAAACACCGTTTACACGTATATATCTTATGTCCATGGTGAGTAATCTGATGTCCTACTAGTTTATCAAAATCTTTGATAAAGACGTAGTGGTTCTGACCAGGTGAAGAACATAGCAGAAGGAGGTCGCGATGGTCTTGCAGCTCTTGATCCACAACCTTTAGAGGGAACAATTTGTTGTCTTGTTCCAATCCAAATACATTAATGGATATATCGTTGGCTTTTTCAAATTTGGGAATGTCAACTAGAGATGTAGGAAACGATATTACAGAAAAATCATACTTGTTGTCCAGGTCCTTGTATTTACTAATGCGTTGAGCATTCATTTTAACCAGTTTTGCTACAATGGCATACATAAATCACTTTTCATCTTTCAAATTTTCAGGATTAATGCAGGCTTTTCTTGCTTTTATAGCTGCTGGTAATGGAATATATGTATTACCACGCAAGGGATCGTACTTATTTATTTTCAATCGTACTCTTCCACAGCTAACAAAGCCCAATTACTGCCTTTTAGCTCAGATTCCTCCATTTCTGTTGTTAACTTTTTAAATTGTGTTTCCAAGGAACTACTCAAGTCTGTTTCCAAAAATAGTGGCTGATTTCGTGTTTTAAAAGCACGATCTGTAATTTCATTGGTAGATGTATGAATGAATCTACATTCAGCCACAAGATTAACTTTTATCGACTTGTGCATTGCTAGTTTTTTCTCTGTAACTTGTATTATTTGCTGATTGGACTCTTTAAGGTATGAATTTAAATCCTTGCACGTATCGCAACGAATGAAATAGGATTTAAGTCGACCTTGAAAAGATGTCTTATATTCAATAAGTCCATTTTTGTCAGGGACCAATGACAGTAGGTAATGTTTTGTAGGCTCAGATTGTTGTCTTTAACTGCCGACACAACATTACAACATTCTTTATAACGACGTCCATTGTAGGCATTGTTGAATTTACTGCCACACGTTATACACTCATGAAATTCCCCACACGAAACTTCATGACGCTTCCTATGATAGTCACGAAGAAAAGCTTTTACACACTCTTTGCACATATAGCTAGAAATGGATTCTTCCATTACGAATGTTGATTTCTACAAACAGCTGCTTACTACGTATCACAGGGCTAGAGGGTGGTCGGTGAGACGGTCTTTTACGATGTGAACACCGTGAGAGGTAGTAGTCAACTGGTGATATTCTACTTAAGGGTCCTCTAATATACCCCTAGTCTGGACCAACAGCTCTTTACAGCGTATGACAAGGCTGTAGACTGGAGAGTGAGACGGTCTTTCACGATGTGAACACTGTAACAAGTAGTAGTCAACTGATTATATACTTGCTAAGGGTTCTCTAATATACAATAGTCAAGACCAACAGCTACTTACTGAGTAGTAGAAGGCTGTACAATAGTTGTTTTGACAGTCTTTCACGATGTGGTCACTGTGAGTGGTGGTAGTCAAATGATGATATTCTTGATAAGGGTCCTCTAATATGCCCCTAGTTAAGGGTAACAGCTCCTCACTGCTTATGACAAGGCTAAAGACTGGTTGTTTCAACGGTCTTTCACAATGTAAACACTGTGACAGGTAGTAGTCAACTGAAAATATTCTTATGGCCTACTCAAGGTTATCAGGTACTTACTGCATATCAAAAGGCTGTACACTCATGTGTTGTAGGCACTCTTTCTTGCTAAGGACCCCAATATTCCCTACACAAGGCTATACATGTTAGTTCTGAACACCTAGTAAATTGTATATTCAATTTTCGTACAATGCTTATACAAGCACGTTTTTCATGAGGTAAAACTTTGTCAAATAGCCACATGCGACACGCAAAGTCTGTTTCCGCTATCTAGCGGTGACTATGGAAACTACCTGAACGACCAGTATGGTACCTAGAGCTCAATATCAACACTACTGAACGACCAGCATGCTATCTAGCGGTCGATATCAACACTCCACTCAACTACCAGCATGCTACCTAACGGCCGATATCAACACTCACTCAACTCACTTAACCTAACCTGACCACGCCTGACTTGTCTACTGAACCTATCCTGATCTAGTCCTAGCTAACCTCACCTGACGTGACCATACCTGTTTGTAAGCAACAACAACAACACATTAAGTTTCCATGAAATCCAGAGTACTTTTAGATTAATTATCGACTCGCAACTCTTATAACTATGTATATCCCACTCTGTCAGAAACACGATATTTCCTTTTTTAAAAATTTTGCTCGATGTCACTACTAAAGTGATAATGGGTTTTCCGATCCTATCACTATAAAGTCATTACCCCCGCTCTTATCTCAGTCTCGACAACAACCATGCCTATTTTTATTATGTCAGATGATGTAATGTTCGGGTGCAAGGTGAGTGCAAAGTAGGTGTAAAAGTGAGTGAAAAGTGGGTGCAAAGGGGGTGCAAAGTGGGTGCAAAGTGGGTGCAAAGTGGGCGCAATAGTGGGTGCAAACAGTGGGGGTGTAAAAGTGGTACCCGATTTGTAATGGCTTATTTGACAAGTTATCTTTATCAATGTATTTAGAGGACATTTCTCTTGTTCTTGGAAAGTATCTCAACCCTTTTTATGATAGCATATGCTTACCGCCATGTTTGTAAGCAACAACAACACACTAAAATTCCAAGAATCCAAACTATTTACTCTAAGGTTAATGATTGCCTCTCAACTCCATTCCACGCCTAGTCAAAAACATTATACATTTCAAATTTTTCAAAAAAAGCTAAATTGGGAGAGTAGGCTATATGTTTAATCTAAAAATCATAAAAAATCATATGCTAACTACAACACCTAAGTCAATCCCTCTCTCAGTCAAAAAATGTTATATTCTTTAAATTGTTCCAAAAATATTTGGAAAGTAGGCTATATTTTGAAAACTAATCATCCAAAAAAGTCATATATAGACTCAAACCAATGGCTTTTATGTCCTTAATAGTTAGAACAAGACACGGAATTTTTGACATTTTTCCAAAAAATGTTCATTTTAAAAATTGGGCTATATTTTGGAAACTATGAATTTTACATAAAACGTGTGTTTGACATAAATAACAGCTACTTATCCCCTCTACCCTCAAGCCAATTCTCAGGTCTCTGGAACAAAATCCAAAAAAGTTCAATTTTGAAAGTAGGCGATATTTTGAAAACTAATCATTCTAAAAAGTCATATATATATACTCAAACAAATGTTCGTTATGTCCTTTAACGTTAGAACATAACTTAACATTTTTTCATTTTTTCCAAAAAAAGGTCAATTTCCAAATTGCTTATATTTTGGAAACTAAGAATTTTACAAAAAAGTTTGTTTAACGTAAATGAAAGGTCTTTACCCCCTATACCCCAAAAATAAATTGTAGGTGCCTAGGACAAAAACTGTGCAGTAGTGGTTTTTGGACAGTTCTAGAGCCCCCTCCTCCTCACAAGATAGCGGCCGAGTGAGTCCAACTACTTACATGGCGCGCACACCTATGTTCCCACGGCACAAACCTATGTTGGGCGCGGTCATCGGCCTCACGTCAGGTGAGGTTAGCTAGGATTAGATTAGGATAGGTTCAGTAGACAAGCCAGGCGTGGTCAGGTTAGGTTAGGTGAGTTGAGTGAGTGTTGATATCGGCCGTTAGGTAGCATGCTGGTAGTTGAGTGGAGTGTTGATATCGACCGCTAGATAGCATGCTGATCGTTCAGTAGTGTTGATATGGAGCGCTAGGTACCATACTGGTCGTTCAGGTAGCTTCCATAGTCACCGCTAGATAGCAGAAACATACTTTGCGTGTCGCATGTGGCTATTTGACAAAGTTTTACCTCATGAAAAACGTGCTTGTATAAGCATTGTACGAAAATTGAATATACAATTTACTAGGTGTTCAGAACTAACATGTATAGCCTTGTGTAGGGAATATTGGGGTCCTTAGCAAGAAAGAGTGCCTACAACACATGAGTGTACAGCCTTTTGATATGCAGTAAGTACCTGATAACCTTGAGTAGGCCATAAGAATATTTTCAGTTGACTACTACCTGTCACAGTGTTTACATTGTGAAAGACCGTTGAAACAACCAGTCTTTAGCCTTGTCATAAGCAGTGAGGAGCTGTTACCCTTAACTAGGGGCATATTAGAGGACCCTTATCAAGAATATCATCATTTGACTACCACCACTCACAGCGACCACATCGTGAAAGACTGTCAAAACAACTATTGTACAGCCTTCTACTACTCAGTAAGTAGCTGTTGGTCTTGACTATTGTATATTAGAGAACCCTTAGCAAGTATATAATCAGTTGACTACTACTTGTTACAGTGTTCACATCGTGAAAGACCGTCTCACTCTCCAGTCTACAGCCTTGTCATACGCTGTAAAGAGCTGTTGGTCCAGACTAGGGGTATATTAGAGGACCCTTAAGTAGAATATCACCAGTTGACTACTACCTCTCACGGTGTTCACATCGTGAAAGACCGTCTCAACGACCACCCTCTAGCCCTGTGATACGTAGTAAGCAGCTGTTTGTAGAAATCAACATTCGTAATGGAAGAACCCATTTCTAGCTATATGTGCAAAGAGTGTGTAAAAGCTTTTCTTCGTGACTATCATAGGAAGCGTCATGAAGTTTCGTGTGGGGAATTTCATGAGTGTATAACGTGTGGCAGTAAATTCAACAATGCCTACAATGGACGTCGTCATAAAGAATGTTGTAATGTTGTGTCGGCAGTTAAAGACAACAATCTGAGCCTACAAAACATTACCTACTGTCATTGGTCCCTGACAAAAATGGACTTATTGAATATAAGACATCTTTTCAAGGTCGACTTAAATCCTATTTCATTCGTTGCGATACGTACAAGGATTTAAATTCATACCTTAAAGAGTCCAAACAGCAAATAATACAAGCTATGGAGAAAGAACTAGCAATGCACAAGTCGATAAAAGTTAATCTTGTGGCTGAATGTAGATTCATTCATACATCTACCAATGAAATTACACATCGTGCTTTTAAAACACGAAATCAGGCCCTATTCTTGGAGACAGACTTGAGTAGTTTCTTGGAAACACAATTTAAAAAGTTAACTACCGAAATTGAGGAATCTGAGCTAAAAGGCAGTAATTGGGCTTTGTTAGCAGTGGAAGGAGTACGATTGAAAATAGATAAGTACAATCCCTTGCGTGGTAGCTCATATGTTCCATTACCAGCAGCTATAAAACCAAGAAAATCCTGCATTAATCCTGAAAATTTGGAAGATGAAAAGTGTTTTATGTATGCCATTTTAGCAAAACTGGTTAAAAAGGACGCTCAACGCATTATTAAATACAAGGACCTGGACAACAAGTATGATTTTTCTGTAATATCGTTTCCTACATCGCTAGCTGACATTCCCAAATTTGAAAGAGCCAACGATATATCCATTAATGTATTTGGATTGGAACAAGACAACAAATTGTTCCCTCTAAAGGTTGTGGATCAAGAGCTGCAAGACCATCGCGACCTCCTTCTGCTAAGTTCTTCATCTAGTCAGAACCACTACGTATTTATCAAAGATTTTGATAAACTAGTAGGACATCAGATTACTCACCATGAACATAAGATATATACGTGTAAACAGTATTTTACTCACTTCGATAATCGATATGGTCAACAAGGAATGGAAAAATTGAAAGAGCATAGAGCTTTGTGTGTCCAGCATGACATTGCTAGGGTTGAAATGCCTATTAAAAACTCAATTGTGAAATTCTCAAATGTTGAAAACATGCTGAGAATACCTTACGTTATCTATGCAGATTTCGAAAGTATAAGCTTACCATATCAAACATGTTTACCCAATCCTGAAGCAAGTTATACAGTGCCTTACCAGAGTCATGGTCCTATGAGCTTTGGTACATACGTTAAACCCTCACCTGCTGTGGAACACATAAAGACAAACCTTCCAAGCCAACCTGTTTTTTTTATCGTGGACCTGACGCTGCAGAAAGGTTTATGGACTGTTTGATCTTAATAGCTAACGAAATTGATCGCATTTACAGCTTAAATGTTCCAAATACCTTAACTCAGGATCAAGAAGCAGAGTTCTAATGTTCTAAAACCTGTTATTTGTGTCATAAACCATTTACCAAAGAGGACTGGAATGTTAGAGAACATTGCCATATTACAGGGGAATACCGTGGAAGTGCTCCAAATAACTGTAATTTTAGGTGTAAAACACGTAACCCCGTTCCTGTATTTCTACATAATATGAGTGGCTACGACGCAAATTTCATTGTAAAGCAATTGGGGTGTACTACTGACAGAGTGGATGTTATCGCTAACTCCAAAGAAAAGTACATTTCCTTCACCAAATATGTAGGAAATGTTAAGCTTCGATTTGTGGACACGTTTCGGTTAATTCCGAGTAGTTTGGAAAACTTAGTTTCCAACTTAACATCATACCCTGAAACAGACAAGTACTTTGGAAAAGAAAATGCAATGCTCATGACTCGTAAAGGGGTATTTTGTTATGACTACATTGATTCATGGGAAAAGTTAAGTGAAACGTGTTCACCTCCCAAAGAGGTATTCCTTAACAAATAAAGTCAAGAAGATGTTAGTCAAGAAGACTATGAACATGCCAAAAATGTGTGGAATCAGTTCAACATTAAAACTCTACCTAACTTCAGATGTACTCCTTCTTGCAGACAGCTTTGAAACGTTTAGAAACAAAACACTAGAAACACTCCGAGTGGATGCTGCACACTTTTTTACTTCGCCTGGTTTAAGTTTCGAGGCAATGCTCCTTTACACAGGCATTAAACTGGAATTGCTACAGGATTACGATCAGATTCTTCTAATCGAGTCTGGAATACGTGGAGGCATATGCCAGGTGTCTCATCGGTATGCTGAAGCTAACAATAAATACATGGAAACCTATGATTCTGAGAAACCATCGCAGTTTATTACCTACGATGATGCCAACAACCAATACGGGTGGGCTATGTGTCACTGTCTTCCTTAAGGTGGATTTCAGTGGGTTTCTCCAGATACTGTTGATCTAGAAAAACTGAAGAAAGACGATCCTGTGGGATACATTCTAGACGTTGATGTTGATTGCCCATCTGACCTGCATGATCTACACAACGATTTACCTTTCCTACCAGAGTGTACACAACCTAAGGATTCGTCTCTGAAAAAACTAGTTCCTCATCTTGGAAATCGAAGGCGATATGTTGTTCACTACATGGCATTAAAACAGGCTTTAGATCATGGAATAAAATTGATAAAAATTCATCGTGTGTTAAAGTTTAAGCAAAGACCTTGGTTAAAGGCATACGTTGATTTTAATAACAACCTTCGAAAACAAGCCAAAAATGATTTTGAGAACAATCTGTACAAATTATTCAACAATGCCATTTTTGGAAAAACAATGGAAAATATCCGTAGAAGAATAGACATACGTATTGTGACTGACAGCAAAAAGGCAGAAAAGCTAATAGCAAAGCCCACAATAATTGACAGAACAATTTAATGGTCATAACCTAGCTGCTTTCCACATGGCTAAACGCAACATTGTATTCAATAAGCCTATATATATTGGAATGTGTATACTGGATATTTCAAAACTCTCATGTATTCCCACCACTATGATGTCCTGCTACCCTATTATGGAATGAACAATCTTAAACTCATGTATATGGATACCGACTCGTTCATTTATTTGGTTAACACCCAAGATGTATATCAAGACAAGTTGGATTTCCTAGAACAACTGGACACATCAGATTATCCTACTAATCACATATGTTACTCTACATCAAACAAGAAAACTTTGGGGAATTTTAAAGACGAGGCTTGTGGACAAATTATAAAAGCATTTGTTGGACTTTGAGCTAAAATGTACGCTTTAGACATAAATGGTAAAGAAATCAAAAAGATTAAAGGTATTAGCAGAGGTGTTGTCAAAAATTGCATAAGCTTTCAAGATTATAAGGATTGTGTCATGAAAAACAATGTAAAAAGAATACCCATGAACATTATCGCTTCTAAACAACATGACATATCATCTATAAGACTAAACAAAATTGCTATGTGTCCTGGTGATGATAAAAGAGTGATTGATGCTGATGGTATAGGTACACATGCCTATGGTCATTACTCAATCATTGACCATGATTAAAGGGTTAAGTTATGAATATCAAAATCTTCTGCCTGCAACTAGCAAATACATCAAACAAAACAATTTAGGAAATAAAACAATAGCACTGCAAAAATAAAAAAATGGTATTCATAATCAAAAATAAATAAAATAGAAAACAAAATAAAAAAGAATATATATAAAAATGTATTATGTGTAAATAGTGTACATGTATTTAAAATAAAAATATTGTATGGACACTGCTTGTACATTTCTAATTACTACCCACCTCTCCCCACTCCTAATGCTAAATGAACATGTAAAACACAAATTGCAAAATCCATGTTTCCATATTGATAAAATAGAAAAAAATGAAATTTTAAAAACTGTAAATGGGAATTGGTAAATTGACAAATGTGTAAACAACAAATTGGAAAATCAATGTTTCTATATCATGAAATTAAAAACTTTAAACTGACATTTTAAAAACTGTAAATGGGAAATTGTGAAATTGATAAATGTGTAAACAACAAAATGCAAAATCTATGTTTCCATATTATGAAATTGAAAAACTAAAAACTAACATTTTTAAAATACTAAAAATGGGTAATTGGAAAATTGACAAATGTGTAAACAACAAAATGCAAATTCCATGTTTCCATATTATGAAATTGAAAAACTTAAAACTGACATTAAAAAAAACTGAAAATGGTAAATTGGAAAATTGACAAATGTGTAAACATCAAAATGAAAAAAAAAATACCCGGTTGGGGTAGTGATCATGTTGTACATTCTAGACGTTGATGTTGATTGCCCATCTGACCTTCATGATCTACACAACGATTTACCTTTCCTACCAGAGTGTACACAACCTAAGGATTCATCTCTGAAAAAACTAGTTCCTCATCTTGGAAATCGAAGGCGATATGTTGAGCATAAGACTAGCATAAGGATAGTTGCATGTGCCCTTATATACTTTGTGTATGTGCATTAGCCTTTGGATTAGCTTAAGTTAGGGTTGGTGAAGTTAGGTATGTGACCTTGTAGTTTACTCTTTTCAGAAAATGTAAAATCTAAAAAAACTAAAATCTAAAATACAAAAAAAATCAAAAATGTAAAATCTAAAATCCAAAAAATGTAAAATGAATAATCAAAAATCTAAAATGTTAAAATGTAAAATGTTAAAATGTAAAATCTGAAGTCTTTAAATAAGGTTCCTGTGGGTTAGTTTAGATTAGGTTAGGTTAGGTTAGGCTAGGTTATAACTTAGTTCATTATTTGTGCTCTCCCATTTGCTCTTACTTTTTTGCTCCCCAATTTTTGCTCCCCACTTTTTTGCTCTCACTTTTTGCTCTCACTTTTTTGCTCCCACATTTAGCTACCACTTTTTTGCTCCCACTTTATGGTCTCACATTTTTGCTCCCACTTTTTTGCTCTCACTTTTTTTGCCCCACTTTTTGCTCCCACGTTTTTGCTCCCACTTTTTGCTTTCACTTTTTTGCTCCCACTTTTTGCTCCCACTTTTTGCTCTCACTTTTTGCTCCCACTTTTTTGCTCCCACTATTTGCTCACACTTATTGCTCTTACTTTTTGTTCCCATATTTGCTCTCACATTGAAGTTAGGTTATGTTATGTTAGGTTAAGTTATGTTAGGTTAGGTTAGGTGTGGTTAGGTTATAACTAAGTTTATTATTTGTGCTCTCACATTTGCTCTCACTTTTTTGCTCACCCTTTTTGCTCTTACTTTTTTTTTGCTCGCACTTTTAAGTTAGGTTAGGTTAGGTAGTTAGGTTAGGTTATAACTTAGTTTATTATGTGTTTTCACACATTTGCTCTCATATTTGCTCTGACTTTGAAGTTAGGTTAGGTTAGGTTAAGTTAGGTTAGGTTAGGTTAGGTTATAACTTAGTTTATTATGTGTGCTCTCACATTTGCTCTCATATTTGCTCTGACTTTGAAGTTAGGTTAGGTTAGGTTAGGTTAAGTTAGGTTAGGTGAAGTTGGGTTAGGCAGAATGGTTGAGGTATGAATCAAAAGCCAGCTCCTGTCAGTTTTGCCTCACAAGGCTGAGTGCACCCCGTTCCACTCCTGAGACCAGAAATTAAATTTCTTGGCAGAGCCGGGATTCGAACCTCAGGAATGACCGCCAAGAATGCTTGCCACTACACCAAGAGGTGGACAATATAAGGCTGGTCTTGATTGTACACAATCAATCAATAATTACATAATAATAATAATAATAATAATAATAATAATAGTAATAATACATATTCCATTTAGCAACTACACGGCCGACCTCTCTCTGTGACGTCATGCACGGTGTCAGGGCGTGGCGGCCATCTTGCCCATTAGCCACTGCGCCAGCTCTGACTGACCCCTCCATAAGAATAACATAGGGCTGGTTGCGTGCGGCGGCCATCTTGCCCATTAGCCCCTGCGCCAGCTTCGGCCTTTATATCCTACTCAATATCGATACCGTAGAAAATGGCGGAAATCGTAGGGGATTGTTTACATTTGGTGAACCAACATTTTAGTTTGTCTGCTGCCAGAATTTCGTTCAAATGTCGCGTATCTCAAGTGATTTCGTGCTGTTATTTATTGCAATAGTGTACCTTAAGTAGTGTACTTCACTGTGGATAATTATAAATTCCGGTGATACCTAATTGAGAATTATTGTCTGTTCATTGTTATTGTCTGTGAACCCGGCTGTAAATTTAATACTGCTGCAGATACTTCAATTTTTAAATTTCCTAAAGAAAGAGAAGTGGATAAGAAATATTCACCGGGATAATTTTCGAAGTTAAAACAGTAGTATGTTGTTGTTAGGAAAATTCCTTAGCCCCTGTTGCCATTCCAGTAGGTGGTGTTGGCCATTCCGACAATTTCCTCAAATGAACCGTTCTACCACACAACTCCTGTTTGTTAAAGTTGATGATGGTAGTTGTAATGACATACCATGAGTGTCAGTGTGTTCTATAGTGTCAAGTTCTTTAAGTGTAATGTATTGTATAAGAATCATGATTCAAGAATCTTTGTGTGCTTGTGGGCAAATTTAAGTGGATACTGCAGTCTGATTAAGCAGTGATTTAAAATGCGACAGGTATGTAAATAGAATTACTGTTAGTATCACAAGCAAGTGGACCTGGGGCGTTAACCCCAGATTAGGTTCGTTTTTGTATATAACACATTAATAAGATAGAATTTATGTCCGTTACTAGGTTATAGTCCGGGACAGCTTAAATAAGTTACTAGATCAAAACAGGGTAGGCAACATTAACAGCCGCCCCCTATGCCTACGTAAATGTTGATTTATGGTTGCATTTCTTGAAGGTAAGTTGTTTTCAGGTGCGAGCACATTGTCGCCAACCCTGCTTAAAATCCCGCCATCTCCAGTAAAATTCCGTACCACACAGTTGCCGACATGTTTCTGGCAATAACTCCCAGAATGCATTTTTCACAAAGTCAGCCAACATTATAATTACGACTGTAACTAATGCCTTATTATTTAAATAATTTCACAGTTTTCTTTGGAAATTCAAGTCTAATGAAGTTGTAACAAGTTGTACAAGGTAAGTACTAGTAATATACATCGATTAAAACAGTTTTTACAGTTATTATAGACTCTTGATATGTGTGTGTCAAATCCACTTGTCTGAGATGTTTCGAAGGTTTTATTTAATTAATTTTTGGATAAATTCTTACTTAGATTTCATCATGACGCCTAAAAAATACGAGAACAAGATTGGAGTAACTCTACAAAGATCACTACAATTTAAGTAAGTAGGCCTAGCCTAGACCTACAAAATTTAAAGTACAGAGTTATTTAATCGTTGTTTTATTTATTTTTATATTCAGTCAGAACACAAGTAACGTAATAAAAAACCTTAATGGTCTTTGGAAATTTTGAAATAGTCTTCCGACTGCATTTTCCGTATAGGCGTAATTCAAACATAACCTAAAATATAGCCTATGTAAGTTCTCTCTCGGGAATATATTCTTAGGTTCAATTCGCCTTCTAATATAGTAATGTATATTATTCTCGACTTCCAAATGCCGTCAGCCATAATATTATAATACATTGCACATGTAACTCTTAAGCTTGGAAGTAGGCCTAGTCTATGATTCACACTCGGTTGGTGGTAGTGAATGTATTGGTGATTATTTATGAAGCTTATAACTTATGTACGTGGCTACTGACCTATAGCCATCTTAGTAGTAGGCGGATAAAATATTTATATTAGGCCTATTTTTATTTGTTTCAGTCATGGTAGCGACAGAGTAGTGTGATGCCCTTCAACGAACTTCAAGGGTTGTGCAACATGAATCAATCATCATTCTGAAGAGCCATATAGGCCTACTCACATGTGCATGGTATATGCACTGTGCTGGAGTCACGGTTTGGGCGAAGCCACTGGTTGCAATACATTGTAAATATTGGTCGCAGCTATAGCCTACTTGTATTATTAATTCTGAATGAAAGTAGAAAGTGGCTTATACACCTGCATCGGACATGATTGTGACTGTATACTGTGATGGCTGCGCTAGAATTATTAACACACAGGTAACGATATTTGTAGGCTATACATTATACGGTAATAGAAAACTAAAAATTTCATAGATCTCGTAGGCCTATACTACACAGCTTGGACATTCTTAAAATTCACGACACGTGAATAATGAAATAAAAGGCAAAACCATTGGCCTGGATAAAGATTATTGATGCTTGACTACCCCCACTGTGCATGACAAAATCCGGGGGTGTTATATATTAGCTAACACGGCCCGCGTTACCTCAATTTTTCATATTAAAGCATTGTTGTTGTTTCTTATGGCTAGCCCAGATTCCAATCCATCAGCTTTCTTGCATTCCAATAGAGTTGTGTGAGGTTTCCTGAAGTTCTAGCAGTCACATCAAGTTTGTTGCAATGTGGCAGGTGCCCCTTATCCATTTTACTTCCAGGTTCGTGACAAAGTGTGCATTTTTCAGATCTCAGGGTGTCCCAAATAGGATCACGACTTATATAGATGGAATTCCAGCTGAGTCTGTCATTTTCGCTGTTAATTATGCACAAGTACAGTATTGTCAATCCCACACTTACGGGGCTACTTTGTATAAGCGCGGTACCATGAAACAAAATAGCGCCAAGTTTGAACCAGTTCGCAATGGATTGTGCAAGCTGTTTTTGTCTAGACCAATAATTTATTGTTAATTCATTAGGCCATACAAACACCCCTGGATTTTATCACGCAAAGTGGGGGTAGACACGCATCAATAAATTTCATCCAAACCCATGGTTTGTGCCTAGACCAATAACTTTTAGGCAGTGAGGCGCTGGTTTTGACGATTAGTTCGAAACATGAAATTCTTGCTATCAGCGTTCATTACAGTGGTAAATACTGTTCTACATACAAAACAAACCTAGCCTAGGGCTTACGCCCAGACCTCCTTGCTTGCTTGTAGTGCAATCGGTAATTTTCGTCCAGACAGTCGTCTAACCAAGTAGCGACCAATGGTTTCGTCCAGTCAGTCGTCTAACCAAGATGAGCTCGTTTATTTCTTTTTCTCACATAATTACAACATTACATGTGTCGTCTAATGTAGGCCTATTTAGTATCTGATATGTTGGTAACTAATGACGTCAATGTGATCGCTCACTGCGGCAGTTTCACATACCAAATATGCTGTCGAACATGGCTGCGGTTGTTAAATATACAATAAATAAAAACACATATTTAAGTGATTTAGCACATACTGTATATCCGGTGCAGAAGTGATCAAGGTTAGTAGTCACAATTGATAATGTCCCCCCCCCCCCTCCCACCAAAAGATGAAATAAGGTATGAAAATGATATATTATCAAAGTGAAAGCGAAAAGAAAAAAGAGTGATACATGGTACAGAATTAATCTGAAATTTCACTACAGTATATGTCGTTTTATAAAAGGGCATAGCGGGTGGGTTACAGACAGCGAAGGAGAAAACATCTATTTGGACATCACTTCCATAATTATTATTCATCATTACACAAGGCTAATTTAAGTATTCTACTTGGTTCATCACTCCTGAAGTGTTACCTCTATTACGTATGACGTTTTGCCTTGAACATTTTTGGCTCTTATTTTATTTTAGAATATGCACTGAAAATTTGATGTAATCAGCGTTACGTAAAGAGGTTTACGCAGGCCATCGCGTATCCCATTTTTGAACAGCTGACTGCGGTTGACTGTAGCGTTGGGGGTCTGCACCACTAGCGCTGGCCAACAGCGGGGCGCGCTTGAACTCCGTCAGTGATAACACTATGTATTCTATCATGGCTTCCTATAAGCAAGCCTTGTCCATAGCGGAGCGGCAACGCTGCACTCTCGTCTATGTGTGGTGAGAAGTAAGCATGGGGATGAATGGTGCTGAACGTGCTAGTCCACATAAAATTGGATATATTCTTTTATCGCTCGCAGTTCTTTCAATTGTGTTTAAGGTAGACCCGAGAGCGAAGGCTAATCATCTGGGAAACGTAAGTACAGCTTCTAAAACAACGTCGTTATTCTATAATATCAAATCATAGTAAGCTCTCGAATTCTTTCGCACGTGGTTGCTCTTCTGTACTGTTCCGAAGCTTCATGCATTTTGATTTTTAAGCTTCATACACTTGTTAAAATTTAAATACGTTGAAACAACAATCGTACGTTGATACCAGCAGAGTCTTTATTCTCGTCAATAATCAGTAGGTCTACTTTCGATCGACCATGACCTACGATAGCTATTATTCTCATGTCTGCGTTGGCATTTAAGCAGTGTAAGTTAAACAGATACACATAAATCACTGATATGGGCGTACTAATTAGTTACTAAAACAGAGATAGCGATTTATTGCATGAGGGTGTCATCTCCGTCTATTTCTGTTTCGTATGATGTCAGAATAAGAATGCCTGCTGGAAATGACAGACATGAATGACGAAGATCAGTCTACCTAACTACCTACGGTACTGTAATTTATTAGCAGAGGCAAGAGATGTCTCAGAAGTCTAATGGTGCTTTATCATTATTATTATTATTATTATCATTATTATTATTATTATTATTATTATTATTATTTTCAAGTCATATTATTGCTGTTTCTACGGGGTTGGTGTTGAACTAAGATTTTTTAAAAATGTTGAAACGTTTTCTTACTTGCCCTCACTGTTGGGTGACAAGTGTAACGCTTTTACTAGCCCTGCCTTGCACTTTGAAATACATATATAAGAAGCTCCACAGTTGGGATGACAAGTGTAATGTTTACTCTGACTAAGATACGTCGTTTTAATGGGCACCAAAACCTCAACGCTATGTTGAAATCTAAATTTATATTTAATAACACCTAGCTCTGGTAGAACACCTTCAAGAATCTTTACCCTCAGATCGTGGTATGATTTGATCATTAACCCAACTAACAATTGTATCAGGAGAAGGAATTTGGTCCATATCTAATGCTACCTACTAAAAGCAAAGATTGCATGGTTATAAGAAATGAATTTATTATATAAAAACAAGTATGGCAAAATTAATAATAATAATAATAATAATAAATTTAAATTGGAGCGTTACGATTTGAATATTACCACTAGAGAATTACGTGAAAACGGAGTCGGATGAATTACTGATTTTACTATTATTCCCAAGCTAAGAAGTTACTGAAATACTGAATATGAAACAAAGAAACGAGAGATTATGTAGTTCTGAGTCATTCGCGCTTACCATTGGAAATTGCCGTGGCATTTCCCTCGTACATGATGCTGAAGAGAGCTTCCCACAGCCTTCTGGACGTCGTCATCTTCTTCGTCAGTTGAAGAGATACTTGTAGAAATGTTAAGTTATGGTCCGGTCACACCGGAACCAACCACACGAGCAACCACAACGGTCAAGTTTTACAAAGATAATCGCCTTGCCTCCTCGGCGCGCAAACAACATATGCACTCGTCGCATCCCCTCTCTGGTGCCGTCTCCAAGTCGCTCGGTCTCCACTGATTGGCTGAGCCACAACGCGATCTTCCCCACCTCCGGGTCAATACACTCGGCGCGACGAAGATGTCGATTACCGGTCCAGGCCATTTCGCCTTTTCTTGATGCTGCCACCCGCCTTGCGTCACGCTTCTCGACAAGAATAAGCCTGTATCTGAATTTCCAGTGACTCATCTCTCTCACAATACCCTAACTGACAAAATCCGTAAAATTCCGTAATCATATAATTTTCCGCGATAATGTTGTTCGTAATAACTCGCTTGATAGAGTTTTCTATAACATCGAAAACCTATCTGTATACTTATAATCTTATAAAAAAACGCTCCAAAAATACCTTAATAATAATAAGTTACATGAAACTTCTCTTGGCTGAACAATTTGCCGCGTAAATAAATATAGAATGGCTTCCTACCGACTTATGTCAGTGGCGTAAAATACCCTCGAAAAACACGTTACATATTCGCCTCGGATCATCGGATGATTTACCGTGACGACGGTCCATCATGCGATTATCCCAGAGACGTTAATAAAATCCCCATCCAAAATACATATGACATAAATTAAATCACCCTAAATTACATATATATACACTCATAATTTTCTTTACGCACTTTGCGTCAAAGTCTGTTGTCATTTTGGATTGCCCTGTGCACTCAGTCCAATGTTTTTCATTTAGATTAATGTTCCACGGATATTTCCGCATCTCAAATATCTCTATGTTGGGAAAGATATACATAAATAATGTGTGAGCACTGTGTATATATGATGTCACATCACACGCATCAAAGGTGTTCTGATATATATATATCACCACAGAACTTCCTAATATCACTGGAGGTCGCTTCCTTCTGGTGAAACTTAATCTCACTGATCTCACTGAGCACACGATCACACTATTGTGGCTGCGCCTCGTGACCATAATACTTAATCTCTCTGTATATTAGACAAAATTAATATTGACTTCTGAAAAAAAAACAGTAAGTGCGCATTACATATAACACCAAATATTTCTGTGCCGTAATCGCCCTGTCTTCTTAAGTTCCCGTAGACCAAATTCTACTTAATACTAGTTCGCAACCCAGGCCAGTTCTCCTCACTCAAATAATACCTTTGTACTAATTACCTTAAATTACACACTTACAACTCTTACATGGCGAGGCCGTAAACAGAAATCACGTGTGCTGTTATGTATGAGTTTCATGAAGGACTGTCTCGCCATCTGGTGGCCCATCTTTTGTCTCGTGGACGCCTTAAGCAAAAATACCCTGTTCAAGCGCTCACCCATCTCTAGGAGACAAATGGGAATTCACCAGCGCTACCAAATTCTGGCCTTGGTGTATCGAGACATTTTAGTGCTCAAGAGCATCCGACAATCCCGTCATATATCCCTGTACCTTAAAAACTCTCAATTACTTACATACTACCCCCGTTTGTGACTTCTGATACGCCTGCCTGGAAGACCAGATCTTCCACGCACCAAATACCACACTTACTAATTTGATAGGCTGGCCCGCCAGCTAAACACACTTACTTTATGACACATCCTTAATGTCATCACGTTGCTCCACTAGCATATTTCTCAGTGTCTGTAACGATGCCCTGTTGCTACTGTCCACACATGCACATATTAAAATACCGTCCTCTGCTTTAACCACAGGATAATCCCTACATAAATTTGTGTCCCTTGATAGCATGTCTGCAAGAATGTTATCTTTACCTTTAATATATTTTACTGTGAATTCGTATTCCTGCAGAGCAAGAATCCACCTACTAACTCTGTTAGAACTGAGTTTACAAGTCCTCATATACAGTAATGCATGGTGATCTGTATGGATCTCAAATTTCCCCCTTACTAAATACATTCTAAATTTCCCCAAACTGAAAACAATACCTAAAAGCTCTAACTCAGTAATCGTGTATCTTTTCTCTGCTGCTGTCAGTCCTCGCGAGGCTAAAGACACAATGCACAGATTATCCTCATCATCTTTCTGACATAATACTCCAGCAATACCTATGTGCGAAGCATCTGTCATAACCACATATTCCTTATCATTCAAAGGATATTTCAGCACTACAGCTTTCTCAAAACCTTCCTTCAGCGCTCTAAAAGCCTGATCATGCTTGGACTCCCATCTCCACCGAGTCCCACTTTTAAGCAATTCCCTGAATGGTTCTACCAACCCTGAGTATTTAAGAACGAACCTCCTGAAAAAGTTGCAAATTCCCATGTATGCTTTTAACTGTTTAACATTCTGTGGCACCTCTGCGTTAAGTATCTTAATAACCCTACTTTCTTCTGGTGTTACACCTCTACTCGACACTCTATGACCTAAAAATGTCACTTCTGACTGACAGAATGACGACTTAGACAGCTTCAAAGTGAACCCTGCCTGATCTAACTTCTGAAAAACTATATCTAAATGACGTAGGTGCTCCTCAAAACTGTGTGAACTAATTACCATATCATCAATGTAAATGGTTACAAACTCTCCTGTGTCATCCCCTAATGCGATGTTTAAAGACCTAATTAAAGCTGCTGAACTACTCTTTAACCCATAAGGTGTTCTACAAAATTGATAAAGGTTATATTTATGACTAAAAGCTGTAAATGGTCTATCTTCGTACATAAGTGGCACTTGCCAAAAACTGGAACTCAAATCTACACAAGTGAAATACTTCTTCCCCTCAAATGTTTGCATTAATTCCTCTATTGACATAGATTTCAGATGATCTGAACTAATTCTACTGTTAACAAAACGAGCGTCTAAACAAATACGAACTGTGCCGTCGGCCTTGGGTACCGTGATCAAAGAATTAACATATGGACTGTTAGAGTGCTCAATAATCCCATCTTCAAGCATCTGGTTAATTTGTGCCTCAACTGCACTCTGATAAGCGAAAGGTACAGGATATCTATGTCCTGTGAATACTGACCTATCAATAACGTTCAATGAATGTGTATAGCAATTGGCCATACCAATGCGATCCTCAAAAACTCTCCTATTACACAATAACACACATTGTTCCTCCTCTATATTTCCCTGAAATGCAGCATCACGTAACGAGTCCTCTAGACTACCGTTCGTAATCACACTGCCCACAAAACATGGAGAACCCCGCTCTACGGCTGGCGTTATCTCATTTAAAGTACAAATCACACCTACAACACTACTTCTCTGAATATGGTCATTGCACGCTACTTCTACTTCAGAATCACCCCATTTAAATTTCAAACTCCCTACATCATAACATAAGTTACCAGACACTCTACTTAGCCACTCTGAACCCAAGATAACACTGAATACTAAATTTGGAATTACAAGACAAATCTGCTTTTCTACATGATTATTAATTTTAATGTCTACTAAAACTTGCTTAGAAATTACTTTAGACCTCTTCCCAACAGCTGTGATAACAAAAGTGCTTTTAATTGGCATCTCCTCAAAATTTACTCCAGTTCCTTTCATTTTATCATAAAATGCACTACTTATGCAACTCTTCATACAACCACTATCAATTAAAACATCTGTGTACGCCTCGGACACGTTAAATTTAACTATGGGGCTCTTACTAACCACTTCCTGAATATTACCTTCATCATTTAGTTCACGTAATAATTCATTTCTTACATTTAGGTCATAGGGTTCCTGTATAAGTGTATGGACAGGGCATGTTACAGACTGAGATTCTGACCTTACATCGCAGCCTGGTTCGTGTTTAAAGTATGGCTACCGCTTGGTGTAGTACTACTCACTACTGCACTGGTCTGGTTGTTCTGGGTTGTGTTAACGGTATCTCTCTGTCCGTTATTACCATTGGGCTGATTCCCTCCTTGACCCCTGTTCTGGTTATAATTATTATTGTTATTATACCTCCCTTGGTTACCCCTAAAATCATTATTTCGGCCTTGATTTCCCCTGAAATCATTATTTCTACCTTTGTAGTTCGTACCATACCCATTTCCTCTGTACTGATTTTGCTGATTATTATTATTATTATTTTGGTTCCCCCTATTTTGGACGTTGGCCCCTTCGCCACTGTTCCCTTGAACTTCCTGATTCCTATTCTCATTAGGCCTGTTATTATGGTTACCCTGGTTCCTAACGAAATTCTCCTCGTAACCACCTCTTCCCAGAGCATCGAATGTACTTAATAAATTTTCCACTTGTGAAATAGATTTAACATTTTGGATACAGGCAGCTTCTTTGATTCTATATGGAAAATGTCTTAATAATAGCCTGACTACATCACTTTCCTCCTTCAAACCATCCAGATATTTACACGTCAATGCCTGTCCTAAATAGTACTCGGTCATAGTGTAGTTTCCTCTCGGGTTATATTTCCCACACACAATTCCCTCACGATGCTGAGACTGAATTACCTCATTCCAAAATTTCTCACAAAATTTAACTTTAAAATCTGAAATATTCTCGAAATTGTCTCTGTAGACAGCAAACCAATTTCTTGTCTCTCCTACAAACGCCTGCTCTAAAATCTGAACTACCTGGCACCACTCAATACTACCATCTTCCAACCTCTCCCCGAATTTATTTTCTATTGTATTCATGAACTCCATTGGACAACCCTGCCGATTACTGAATTTGCCTAGTTCTATTTCCCTGTGTGTGCTATTCACATAAACTGGCCTACTCTGACTATTTTCCTGCCTAATTCTAGCTTTCAACTTCTGTTCTAATTCAGCAATTTTCTCCTCAGCTTTTCTTTCAATATTAGTTACAGTTAACCTAATGCTCCCTTCCGATGCTTCAACTTTACCACTTAACTGAGCTTGTTTCTCATTAATCTCATTAATGCTTTCCTTATTCCTTTCCCTTAAAGCATTAACTTCAGTGATTATTTCTGCATGAACTTTATCAATTCCTCCCCCCAGCTGTTCTTTAACCTCTTTAGTTGCTACCTGAATTTTGTCAATTTCTCCCCCCAATTGCTTTTTGACCTGCTGTGTTTCAAATTGCACTAGTTCTTTTAAATGTTCAGCCTGTGTACTGATTCTAATTTCTAACTCCTCCTGTACTTTTCCTAATTTTCTGTCTACATCTGCAATAATCTCTTTAGCCTTCTCCTCCATCACCCCTCTGATCTCACCTCTAATCAGTTCGAATTTATCACTAATTTCCCTACTGTTTTGTTCAAGTTTAGCATTATTTTGTTCAAGTTTAGCATTTAAGGTTTCAGTACTCTCTTTATTTTCCCTACTATTTTGTTCAAGTTTAGCATTATTTTGTTCGAGTTTAGCATTTAAACTATCGCTCAATTCCCTATTACTCTCTTTATTTTCCCTACTATTTTGTTCAAGTTTAGCATTATTTTGTTCGAGTTTAGCATTATTTTGTTCGAGTTTAGCATTGTTTTGTTCTAGTTTGGCGTTTAAAGCATCTGTGCTAATTTTATTTCGTTGCATAAACTGAAGAAGCAAACTCTCTAACCCTGCTTGACTGTTTTGATTACCCCCCTCAGTATCGGGATTTACCTCCGACATCCCTGTACTGCTTTCATTTTCAAGACTAGCCATACTGCTCGTATCTTCACTATCCAACTGGTGACCACTACGCAACTTCATCTCTTCCTCAACACTACCCATGCTGATACACACCGATAAATGAAAAAAACAAAAACAAAATACAGGCACAGAAATATATACCCTTCTCCTTCCACAAATGTTATTAGGTTTTCGGTCTCACGTTGGTAGCGACAAGTGAAATGTTTTCTTACTTGCCCTCACTGATGGGTGACAAGTGTAACGCTTATACTAGCCCTGCATTGCACTTTGAAATACATATATAAAAAGCTCCAGAGTTGGGATGACAAGTGTAATGTTTACTCTGACTAAGATACGTTGTTTTAATGGGCGCCAAGACCTCAACGCTATGTTGAAATCTAAATTTATATTTAACAACATCTAGCTCTGGCAGAACACCTTCAAGAATCTTTACCCTCAGATCGTGGTATGATTTGATCATTAACCCAACTAGCAATTGTATCAGGTATTGTATTTGGTCTATATCTAATGCTACCTACTGAAAGTAAAGATTGCATGGTTATAAGAAATGAATGTATTATATAAAAAACAAGTATGGCAAAATTAATAATAATGATAATAATAAATTTAAATTGGAGCGTTACGATTTGAATATTACCACTAGAGAATTTCGTGAAAACGGCGCCGGATGAATTACTGATTTTACTAGTATTCCCAAGCTAAGAAGTTACTGAAATACTGAATATGAAACAAAGAAACGAGAGATTATGTAGTTCTGAGTCATTCGCGCTTACCATTGGAAATTGCCGTGGCATTTCCCTCGTACTTGATGCTGAAGAGAGCTTCCCACAGCCTTCTGGACGTCGTCATCTTCTTTGTCAGTTGAAGAGATACTTGTAGAAATGTTAACTTATGGTCCGGTCACACCGGAACCAACCACACGAGCAACCACAACGGTCAAGTTTTACAAAGATAATCGATTTGCCTCCTCGGCGCGCAAACAATATATGCACTCGTCGCATCCCCTCTCTGGTGCTGTCTCCAAGTCGCCCGGTCTCCACTGATTGGCTGAGCCACCACGCGATCTTCCCCACCTCCGGGTCAATACACTCGGCGCGACGAAGGTGTCGATTACCGGTCCAGGCCATTTCGCCTTTTCTTGATGCTGCCACCCGCCTTGCGTCACGCTTCTCGACAAGAATAAGCCTGTATCTGAATTTCCAGTGACTCATCTCTCTCACAATACCCTAACTGACAAAATCCGTAAAATTCCGCAATCATATAATTTTCCGCGATAATGTTGTTCGTAATAACTCGCTTGATAGAGTTTTCTATAACATCGAAAACTTATCTGTATACTTATAATCTAAAAAAAACGCTCCAAAAATACCTTAATAGTAATAATAAGTTACATGAAACTTCTCTTGGCTGAACAATTTGCCGCGTAAATAAATATAGAATGGCTTCCTACCGACTTATGTCAGTGGCATAAAATACCCTCGAAAAACACGTTACAATGTGGTGAATGGTTTTTACGGCTGGGTGCCCTTCCTCATGCCGGCCTCACCAGAATAGTTAATGCGAGATACAATGACTGAAACTGGGAAAAGAATTGAATGGAAGCGTCAGTGGCCGTTATTTGCCTGGAGCTAAAAATTTGAAACCACGGAAAACCATTTCAAGAACGGTTGACGATGGGATTCGAACCCACTACTCTTCCGATTCCATGGATAGTCAGGTTCCAGGGCCTTTCGGCACTACGTGAGTAGCTACCCCGGTCGATAGGCCTATTATTATTATTATTAATTTGTTCTTGAAATAACAAGCAATGTAATTGCGATTATGCAGTCGCTAATATCAGAGAGATATGAACAATGTCTTATCATTCATTGACAAACAGAAGGATGTTTTGTGCTTACTAAGTGAGAAGATAGTGTTTTCTGACTCAGTAATGCGTCACGTCATTGACGATACCTGTATCTGTGGCAGAGAAAATGGTGATACTGTTAAGATAATAAATGCAATTGCATCGAACATTCTTCTGAACAATTACTCCAAAATGATGACAGACGCATCGAGAAGGCCTACTTTAAGTGAAAGTATTAAATAAAGAAAATTGTTAACACTTATGTGAAGTATTTATTTGATTCTTGACATGTTTTAGTATAAGTTAAATGTATGTGAAGTAATTGTATAATTTTTATCGTTTTGTTGACTAATTATTAAATAACTTACATCAGAATCTACAGTACATCTACAGTATAAGCACCTTCCCTCGCCCATACATATTAGTGAATTTCTTTCCAATAACCCGATTTCAAATGAATATATTGACAGACAGCAATGTCTTCTCTGCCTAGCGCACGGCCGGACCCGGACGTATGACGTCAGAGAAGCGGTATTGCAATTCGGTGTGGCCGAGGCCTTCTTAGAGGAAGCCATGATTCTATTCGTCATGATAATGCTATTATTATGATCATGTATAAATGAGTGGAAGTGTAGGGGACGTACCCACCCGCGACAACGCTGCCTCAGTTCAATACCCTCTCATATATTCCGTTCTCGCAATTTAAATATCTCAGCTCGCCACAGAAAATTGTTTTGTGTTGGTATCTTATAATTATAATTTTCGAGATATTACTCCGTCGATAAAGCTTGCCTTTCAACGCCTGTACTTAACTCGTCAATTTCTCAGTGAATTCATTGAATTTTCTACAAGTGGCTTTTAATGTGCCGGTTGATGAGAGGTCAGGAGACTATTCTACCAACCATCTCGCGTTGTGCGGCTAGCATTTTTTTGGCAGTTGGTCCAGGTTCAATTTCCAGCTCTGCCAAGAAATTTTAATTTTGGTCTGAGGGATGGAACAAGGCACACTCAGCCTCATGAGGCAAAACTGAGAAAAGGAGGGTTCGATTCCTATCTTAGCCATCTTGGAAGTGGTTTCCACGCTTTTACTCCTGGCAAATGCCGGGATGGTTCCTAAATTAAGGCCATGGCCACCTCGTTCCCAATCCTCATCTGAATAATAAATGCACACACTAATCCAGACATCACAATAACACAGGTTATCAGACAAATTCCACATGCCCAAGTACACAGATCTACATGACCATGATGTCACAAAGCCCCAAAATCAACCAACTGCTGCTTTCTACCATTCCAAGACGAAATCTTCGAGTTGCCATTAGTCTTATGCCCCTAAAATCCACAACTAGTTCGAATGGTTTTAGGCCTAAGCATTGGATCAACCATCTTCTTGCATCTCAATAGGGATTTTCCAACAGGCTTTCAACAGCTTGTCTCAATTCTGCCTTCATATATGTAGGCCTATACATGCAAGAAATGAGTACGGTACTTATCAAAAATAAAGAAATAATAAGCAAATACGTACCCTACTATTATATTTCTCTCCTACTCCTAAATCCTTCTCTGAACACTCATCTTAAAACAGAATGGTCTGCATTTTTGGACTAATTATAAAAATATAGCCTATAAGAAGAAATGAACATGCTCATCTTTAGCTCCCTGGCGAAAATAATTGAGTAAGTATTAATGTTTCTGTTCTTATGCATTTTATATGATGCTTTAAAAATCAATCTAGAAGAGATAATTTAAGTTAACTTCACTACCATAATACTGCTTAAGAGTTACTATCGAGGACTGATGACCAAGATGTCCCTAACTTGAGCAAGGACTGCTCCACAACTTCATGTAAAACGTATTTTCGTAAAAGGGCCTTTACTTAGTTTGGATCATTTGCGATACGTGTTACATGGATGTGTGTGCTGACTTTTTGGTGTTAAATGATGTAGGTTGGCAACACCAAATGTGGCGGCCATGTTGGTTTTCTAGTAACTTATTTAAGGTGTCCTGGACTATAGGTAGGCCTACTGCCTGGCCGAAAATTGCTTTTAGTACCACAGGCAAGGGGGTCCGCTACTAGGTTAGATTTTTATATATAAAGCCTTCATGACCCAATTGATTTGCCTTCCGTTGGAATTCTATACACATCGAATTTGAAGAATGACAAGTTGATAATACAGTAAATTTTCATTTTAAAGAGTTTGTAACAGTCAATTGTGTGTTATTGGCAAATGCTATTTGAAATAAAGAACAAAATGATAGTACCTGTGCGCCATCTGTTGGAGCTAGTTCAGGATGCCCCTATCCTATACAAACAGATAGAAGCGAGTGCGCTCTAATAGCTCTCTCCGCTCAAAACAAACAACCCATGGCCGTGTTTACGGTATACGTAGGGTTGGCAATATCTTTTTTGTCAAATAAGCCAAATGGCCGACACAACTGAAATTTCACTATATAGGCCTAAGTCGTGTTATACATTGGGATGGTGGGTGGGTTATAGACAGCGGAGGAGACAACATCTATTAGCAGAACACTGTTGTTAAAAAAAGGCAGTCATCGGAACGCGTTAGGCTGTAACCATTGTCAAAAACCATTGTTCTGGATGCGTTAGGATGTAAGCATTGTCAAAAACCATTGGATTGGACAAATCGAAGGTTAGAATGGTCTGGTGTAGTTGCCGCTTTGATTGCGTGCAGCTATTGGGGCAGGTTGACACAAAACCATTGATCTGGACGCGTTAGTCTGTAACCATTGGATTGGACAAAACGGAGCTTAGAATGGTCGGGTCTTTGTGCGGCATAGTACCAAAATGGTGAGGTTGGCAGAACTGTTCTGATGATGGTTGATGTGAATAATGGCATCCACAGCTGGAAATTCACCTACAGCCAATAATAATAAGGGATTATTGCAGCCAATGGCCATGCATACAATGAATAAAATATAAAATCATACAGTAAACTAATTGTTATTCCCTAGGAATATCAAAGATCCATGTCTTAATCTACCACATTGTTCTCCACAGCGCTCACACAAACATTCGTCACACGGATGATGGAACTTTCTGGTGCGACAAATTTTATAACGGAAACCATGTATGGCAACGCGCGTGAGAATATGTCTCAGCCATTGAACTCTAAGTAATACTGGAATGCCGACTGTATGGGAGGAAAGTGCAGATTGTTGGTGCGACTAGTTACGCCTGGTAATGCACGTCAAGGAGGAGAATTTGACGTATACGACGAAAGGATGATGTACGTACGACGAGATACAAGTAAAAGAGGTACTTTTGAACATTTAGGCGAACGGTAAACTAAACGGAACTCACGCCGAAATACAAATTTCAAAACATCATAGTAATTTGATACTTAAAATGGCTAGGAATATACGCCATCATAAAATATTATATTGCAGCCTGATTGTTCATCATTTTATCCTTAGATCAAAGGCAGCATACACAATAACTATAGGCCTACTGGCAAAAAATACAAGCCGTACATACATTAAAATAAAATAAAAATAAGGTTAGGCTGGGAATTACTAAGAATGAAGAACGAAAAATATGTTAATTGGTATTCAACATTTTTATTAACTCAAAGGCAGCATTCATATGTGTGTGAATATGCATAAGCCTACAACTAAACAATTAAGTAGATGCTTAGTGAACAAAAATACATAGCCTACTTTATTTATACAAAACACCCACATGTTCAGTATTCTTCAAAGCAATGGGGGCGTGGTGGCGCAGTGGTCAAGCTATTCGCCTCTCACCAAGGTGGTTCGATTCACGGTCATTGCAAGTGAGATTTTTGAAGTGAAATGCCATGTCCTGTGGTTCGGATTCCACGTATAATGGAGGTCCCTTGGCTCATGATCACAAGATTAACGGTCACGTAAAACTACAAGCTTCTTTTTCTTCAAAGCAGGTCGAAACTTAGACCTCACATAAGTCATACAGCAAACGAACAGGTCCTGCAGGGAAGATCCCTTAAGCCGAATTATTTCTATCGTCTCCAAGAAAGACATCATAAAAGTATACTGGAAAATGTGAAATTTTATGCCTATGCTGATGAAGAAAGTAACAGTAAATATTAGGCTACTTGTCGTTCAATAACTCTTGGTCTTTTCTTGGGTGGCTGAAGCCGATGCTGTGGGAAATTGCAAATTGCAGGTACCGCATCATCTTTAAGCAGTGGTTTGTTTCTATTTGAATGAATCAAGTAGCATGTTTATAAAAGTATTCACAGCTATAACCCATTTCCTTAATAGGCCTACATCGGGGCGTTTCCATGGAAATCTGTAATATAAGCTAGACGTAGGTTATAATTCTGTGACTAATAACTTATAACCTACAATAGGGCCTACGTGTATTTGTCATGTGCTATTTAGGCCTATGTCAAAATTTGATGTAAATATTATCCATAAACGCAGAATAGGCTACTTCATTACAAATCTCAATTCGAAAAAAAAGTAGACCGTAAACCTACCGTATTATTGCAAATACCATACATATAAAGTTGCACAGAGGTACGTACGATCAAATATATGAAAAGAATCAAGACATATCAGCTGACTTGCAACCTGAGTTAAATGGTATGACAGTTTATGGTGCGACTAGTTACGCCTGGTAGTGCACCAGGAAGCAGTTTTCAGCGAGGGTTACCATGGGAGGAGTTGTTCCAGTAGTACCTTCAGTTCAATGGTCTCAGCTCGTACCCCCCACTCTTCCAATCGTCAAAAATCATAGCGTCCGTGGCGCAAAAATCCTACCAAATGTCCTTTGACCCTAGTGTGTCCTGGAGTAGAAGGTAGCAGCATTTGAAGTCGCAGTTCTTCTACATTATAAACCTCGCGAGTTACCTCTTACACCGGTCTTGAAGGTGTATACTTTGATACACCCAAGGCCTTCTTTATGTAAGTCGCCTTCAGTTTCTCCATATTGTTCCAAATACTTCATATTTAAATGTGTCCAAATGCTCTTCAGTCCATAAGTCACAATCCAGGTAACTTTTAACCAAAAACGTTTTAAAGCTGTTTTTATAGATAGCTTAGTCAAATGTTTTATGTCATTCATGGCTTTGGTAGCGACGCTGCGTCTATCCTTGATGTGCAGTGTGAAAACATTGACAGTTGTCTGTAGTGTAAGACCTAAGTACAGTACTTGTAATGTGATACACTCTCAAGCGGTTTTCCCGCAATGTGAAAAATTGCTCCCTTTCCCCCTTTCCTAAAGGTTATAGATTTAGTCTTGTTTCTGTTTAACCTAAGGTCATTGTCTAACGCCCATCCTTCTAACGCATCGAGAGCAGATTACAATTCGACCTATGAACTTGAAGCGAGCACCATGTCATCCGCGTATATAAATGAGATTACCCTTTCTGATAATATCTCTGTGATATCTGCCGTAGCAGTGACAAATAACAGAGGGCTTAATGGGTCTCCTTGCAGCACACCCGTAGTCTGCTCTATTGGGCTCGATGTTGTAATGCCATCGTTAATGACTAGATAGTTAGAGCCTAAAATACTTTTGACAAGACGTTTCGTGTAGCTGTTACCTCTCAAGAGTCTGTCTGGTTTTTCCAATATTTTCTTCCTGCTAATCGAGTCAAAAGCTTTAGAGAAGTCAATGAATATGGATTGTAACTTTCCCTTCGGTACTGGCAGGGTAGACGCAATCTCAGTTTGAAGACCTTGAATTGCCTGGATTGTGCATCTTCCTCTCCTAAAGACAAATTTGGGGTGGCTAGGTGGGTCACATACAGAGGAGGAGGAAGCATCTATTAAAATATCATTCCCTGATTTATTTCTCGTTGTTTGATAAGGTATTTTGGCTAATTTATGTACTATAGAGAATATTATCGCTCGTTCTACTTTCATTCAGTGCTACCATTCTGTTTTAGACCACCTCGTTGTGTAGTGCCTAGCGTTCTTGGCTGTCGTCCCGGAGGTCCGGGTTTGATTCTCCGGCTCTGCCAAGAAATTTAATTCTCATGTGAGGGCTGGGACGGGGTGCACTCAGCCTCTTGAAGCAACTTAGTAGAGGAGGGTTCAATTCCCACCTCAGTCATCCTGGAAGTGGTTTTCCATGGTTTCCCCACTTCTAATCCAGGAGAATGCCAGGATGGTTCCTAACTTAAGGCCATGGCCGCTTCCTTCCCATTACAATCCCCAATTTACAAACACACTAGTTCAGCCATAACAATAACACAGGTTATCACACAAATTCCACACACAAATACATGGGGCTACAAGACCACGATGTCGTAGCAACAAGCATTTATATTTGCATTTTATATTTGCCTAGGCCCTTCATGGGCTGTATAGTGTCAGGGGTTGACTTAGTTGTTGGTTGACTATTCTTGTAGTTCCATTTAAAAGTATTTGCATGTTTTTAACAGTATGTCTTACCTCTGCTTTATTTATGTCTGTATTTTTAGCTACTGTCTGTTCGCGTGGCTTGTAGCGAAGTACGTCAGGGTTTCATATTGAATTTATGCCTTATTACATAAAAACCTGTAATTTCTGGTGGAATTTAATCAGTTATGTGAATGTTTGTCTTCGAATTTGGCGCCATGCCCACCAGTCGCTACAGCTGTTTTGATGTTACGGTAGTAGTGGAGTACTAGGAGTTCTGCCCCACTTCAGAACCCCCCTTGCTCTACTACTAAGCCTCAGCCATGTTAAATATCTCTTGAACGAATGGTCCGATTTTGACAAATGAGGTATTGTTGGACTCGGGCTGACGTCCTCTTTGCTATGGACCACTCGTTATATTTTTCAAAATTTTTTTGAAAATTTTTGTTTTCGAAACTATGTGATAGTTTGAAAACCAAACAGGATAGAACGTTGTGCCATGGCTCAAACGAACAGTCTTTATGACCTTTATTTTTTGTAATAAAACTTTTTTATTTTTTATATTTTTTTGAAAACACTCGAATTTTGAAAATCCTATATTTTGGAAACTAGGAACTCTACAAAAAAAATTGTTTAACGTAAATCAATGGTCCCTACCCCCTCTACCCCCAAAATAAATTTCAAGTCTCTAGAATGAAAACCTGCAGTAGTGTGGTAGTGGGAAAGCTGCTCCACTTAGGAAGTTGTGAGCCCCTGCGACCTTGGAATGGAAGGAGCCATGCTAGGAGGGCGTGCTTGGATTCGTTTTTTTCGTCTCGTCGTGCTCTTTACGGGAATGTCGGTGTCGAAAATGTGAAAATCTGGAAACACAGTCTTTTTGGGGTAAAAACGTGATTTTAGACTTTTTGCTATATCTCACGAACCAATAACGCTAGAGGCGTGTTCGACAGGTCCAAGGACTCGGGGTAACGTTCTCTCTCCTATGGACCACTCGTTATAATTTTTAATAAAATTGGAAACTCGATTTTGGGGTAAACACATGTTTTTTGTGATTTTGCCGATATCTCACGAAGCAATAACGCTAGAGGCATGTACGATGGGTCCAAGGATTCGGGAAGACGTCCTCTTTGCTATGGACCACTCGTTGTAATTTTAAAAAAATTGGGAAACGCGATTTTGGGGTAAACACGTGTTTTTTATAATTTTTGCCGATATGTCACGAACCAATAACGCTAGAGACGTGTACGAGGTGTCCTAGCACTCGGGCTAACGCCCCCTTTCAAATGTGGTAGATATTTTTTTCGAAAAAATAATTCACAAAGGGCCTAACGCCATACATGTTGAAAAAAAAATCATTACCGTTACCTGTTTATAATGTTTATAAAGCGTGGTGGTTGAGAGAGACGATACGGCTGGGTGTGTGTGTGTGTGTGTGTGTGTGTGTGTCGCTGACCACGGTGGATGTGTTCAATAGATCAATCGCTATTTCGACGGGTCGGTGTATGACAGAGCGAGGGTGCGTTTTCTGATATTTTACCTTTAACGTGTAAACGGTGATGAGAACTAGGTTCTATGTTGGTCGAAGCGAGTACAGAAAACAAACTTACAGGAGGTGAAGGTCATTTGAGATTATTGGAAGGCGTTGATCTGACTTGACAACAGGTGACGCTTGAAGGTGAAATAATCTGACCATCGTGGTGGCAGGGGAGTGTGAAAGGCATGCACACACACATTTGTGAAACCACATGTAGGCTAAACCAGTGACATCCTGTTTTGCTTCGTACGTGACAAAATGCAAGTTGACGTGAAATTTGATCTACCGCAGGTGTTCGCTTGGGACGTTATCTATCTACATGCGCGATAACTGTTAACAAGTTACATCCTGTCTTGCTTCGTACGTGACAAAATGCAAGTTGACGTGAAATTTGATCCGGCACAGGTGTTCGCTTGGGTGTTATCTGTCCACGTGCGCGATAACTGTTAACAAGTTACATCCTGTCTTGCTTCGTACGTGACAAAATGCAAGTTCAGGTGAAATTTGATCCGGCACAGGTGTTCGCTTGGGTGTTATCTGTCCACGTGCACGATAAGAGAATGTTCAAAGCGTGGGAATCGCTGAATCAGTAAAAAGTATAATGCAACTTGTGGGAATGATGTCACAACCAATAGATAGGCAAGAGCTGCAAACAGCAGTGGTGGGAGGTGAAGGGAGGGAGAGGGGAGGGGGTGATGTATGAGAGAACACAGGAGGAAAGGGAAAGACAAACATGTATGAACATGCATGAAGCGCGGAGCGCTGTATACATAGAGCTATAGGTGGTGTACAACATGTGTGAATAAATAAAAAGTACACAGGTTCACACAACATGTAGTTTATTGATCCAAGAATTAAACGTAGAGTTAAACCCTAACCATTTGACGTAGAGTTTATTTCCTTTTTGTTTCAACACTTTTTCCACAAGATAATGCTGAGGAAATGCTGTTTTCTGAAGTTCATGGAGATAAAATCTACCTTTTATGGGTTGATGATTGAGGTCCTCGAGTAAATAGGTGACTGGAGTGTCCAAGTTGACTCGACGAATTCGAAATAGTTCAGTCCCCCACTGAGGCGTGTAACCCTTATTGAAGGCAGACTTAAATTTGCTCACACGAACAAAATCCCCAATGTTCAGTCGGTGACGTTTAGGATCGGCTGTTTTTATGGGGTTAAACAGTTTATCCAATCGCTGAATATTTTTAGTCACGAGCCGTGGCTTGGTCCCAATCGTTCTATGGTTGGTGTCATTGTAACGTGACACTAGCTCAGGTAACATGTCCAACCAGCGATAACTGCCCTGAGCGGTAAACGCTTTCCACATATGGGTTTTCAATGTTCGGTTGAACCGCTCGACCACACTGGCTTTCAGATTGCTGTACGTGGTGTAATGGTGAATATCCTTAGATTTGAGAAAACGGGAGAAGTCCTTGTTGAAAAATTCTTTCCCCTGGTCGGTTTGTAGCAACTGAGGTTGACGTTTGGAGTGTTGAATAATATGTTGAAAGGCCTTGGTAACTAGTGGGCCAGACTTGCGACGCACAGGTTCAACAAAGGCCATTTTGGAATAGACATCAATGACGGTCAACATATAGCGTACACCGTCGTTAACGCCAGCATAGGGTATCATTTCAACCAAGTCAGCCTGCCAAAGTTCATCCACACCTCGTGAAATCACCTTGAGTCGCGGATAGTGACGCCTAGCTGGGCGATGCAACTCGTGAGCAATACCCATTTTAATGGGTGAGGGCTTAAACAATAATTTTGGCATTTCGAAGTTCTTGTTCAATTTCTTGAATTTCCCAATCGTGACCGGTGTGGCCAGCTTGACGTGAGGCATGCAACAACTGTAGCCGCTGGACGAGCTTATTGGGATTGTGCCAGTAGGTAACATCCACAAGGGGTTTTAATGGTTTAAATGTCACTCCCGAAGCGGATGCTTTACGACGAGTACTTTGACTGGTGGGAAACATTTTTGCAATGATGGTTTTATATTTTTGAGATATATTGGCATTCACTTGTTGCGTGGGATCATACTGTCTTTTGTGAGCATGGGTATCCAATAAAATGGATTTATATTTGTCAAGATCCTCTGACGTATAATCATGGGAAGAGGGGGTCCGAGAAAAGAGCAGCTTTAACAGTCCTGGCGTTAATTTATAGTTGATGTTTTTAATGACAGCTTTAGTACGAGCAAATTTAATGGATGAATCGCCAATTTTAAAACTATCATTCTCATAGCGAACACCATACGTGGTATCTGTGTTTCCAATAAATAGATCGGTGAAATAGGGTTCCAATGTTGATCCATAATATTTTATTAAAATGGTTTTCAGTTGAGCTTTATGTTGAGGGGTGGCCAAGAGTTGTGAAAACGGAGACGCTCTGGAAGGGCAAGGTGTTTCGACCATGGCCAAGGATTTCTTTTTTCTCAAAAACTCTGCAAGGGGTGCGGCCTTTTTTTGAGGCGTAAACACTTGTTCCTCCTCATCCTCAACTTCACTAACACTAGTCAAATCTTCCTGTTCCTCTTCCTCTTCCTCAGGGTCCTCGTGCAGCGTCTGCGTGGCTTGTGAAACGGTGGGTAGCGTTTCAGATGGCTTGAAAGAGGGTTTCAACATGGCTTTTAGCGGAGGTGCTAAATGTTGTTGAATAAACAAAGCATGATTGGCACGTGATTGTTTCAATTGACGAAACTTTTGGCGAATAGTATGTTTTGCTCTAATAATATGCTTTTTTAATTGACTCTCTGCTAACGCCATGGTGTCTTGACAAATGACTTGATGGGGAATGAGACAGGGCCTTAAATAGCAATAAAATGATCAAACCCTAAGCGATACCGTCCTTGGTTGAGTTCACTTTGTTTGTCAATCACTAAACAGGCATGACGTTGAGTGTTCCAGCACTTGGCACACAATTCTGTAAACATTTGAAAGGTCATATCCGGATTCACATGTTCATTATAAATGTGACGACTGTTCCTCTCGTCCTGACGAAATAAAACAATGACATTGGCATTGTCACGAATCAACTGTTTGGACATTTTTGAATACGTTTGTCCAAGATAGAAGCAATCGATATGTTTGTGGCGACCCATGCTGAAATAGCTTTGAATGATGCCTTGACGTTCAGTGGATACATCATCGAAAATCATGAGTGAATCAGGCTTTACCTCATCCGGTGAAATCACATTTTCTTGCATGGAAAATGTAAAATAACCCATATTCTCTTTTTGTAATCCAGACATGACTTGATCCAGAAACACGTAGAGGGGTTGGTAGAGAGATTTTGCAAAAATATAAATATTTTGAAAACGCAGACCATTGGGCGCTGTGATGAGCGTTAGCAAAAGATTAGTCTTTCCACAGCCGGAAGGCCCCACAATGATGCAGCGAATGGAAAATGGAAACAGTGAACCATGGCGTTGTTCACGTGATGTAGGACAGAGATGGGAAACCATGTCCCCCACGGGGAATGACTCTTGCTGCTTAATAATCTTCATTTCAACTAAGGCTTAGACAGGCTAGCCGGCTGTCTATATACAGGACACCGAACCTTGTCATAGAAACAGTAGACTGGTACTACAGGTTGACGATGGATGTCTTTGGACGTGCGTTGATGGCCAAAGCTAGGCCTGTCCTCATACATGATCCTAAACAGGAAACAGATCCTGCTAATAAACACTATGTGGATAGGTCAGTAGTGCCACGCGCAAAACAGGGAGATTATGACTTTAAGGGAAAGCGGTTAACCCATGTAAAACATCCTCAAGTGTCTACAGACGTTACTACGAAAAAGTATGTGGATAACAAAGTGTATGAGTTTTATGACAAAGTGCCCCAGCTTATGGTGAATGGCTATAGCGCTAATCACCATCGGATTATTCACGTGGAAGACCCACAAGACGAAGACGATGTTTGTACCAAGCGTTACGTGACCCATGAAATGAAAAGGCTTTATAAATTTATCCCATCTGTGTTTTTAGTGTATCTGACAAATGAAAAACCTGTGAATGACAGAAACCATTTACCGCTAGTCCATGATCAGCACTCGACCTATGTGCTTGCTTCGGGTTTAAGCCACTATCGATTACACTATGATGGAACCATTCACATCAAATATGCCATACCTGATGAGAACCATTTACAAATAAAGATAAATGGTCATAGGATGTTGGTCCATGACCATGAAATGGTCAATGCAGGGGACGAATTATCCTTTTATCTCATGTTGACATGGGATGAAAAGCAAGCGGGAAAAACCATAAACGACTTCCCACTTTATGTGGAATTGGAATATACAGCCATGAAATAACCATCTGACGTTAGTTGTGATTTAAACTTTCTTGTGAAAGGTTGTGGGTCATTATCATCATGGTGAAACAAAGGTATGCAGTGAGAAAGACTAAAAAAAGGACATTGTCCTTGGCAAAGCCTGGGTTTTCAACATTCGAGGACAAGCCCTTGCGAAAGAAAAAAAGAAAAAATAATGTATTGACCATAAGGAAAGCCCTTCGAGCAGCACAGAGACAGGTTATTCCAAAACGTCGGCGACAGGTTTCAAACCAAGGGCGAGTGATTCCAGTCCCCAAACGAGCGGGATTTTTACCTGCATTATATGCTGGTTTGGCTGCTCTGGGCTCACTTTTGGGCGGTGCCAGTGCAGTGGCGAAAACCATTAAAGCCGCGCAGCAGGGCAAGCAACAACTCAAAGAAAGTCAGCGACACAATGAAACGATGGAAGCGATTGCCATGGGGGCTAGAAATGCCAATTTAAAGCCAGCCTTTTATCAACAAGGATTTGGGATTTCACCATTTCGAAATATTAAAAAAAAATTTAACCTCTGCCATAGCGAGACATGCCCTGACGCATCAACAAGTGGAAAGCTATGCTAAACAACTAAAGCTTTCTCATTTTCGAGGTGTGTTTATGCGAAACCAATTACCCCCACGACCTTGGAAACAGGAATGTGCTGTTGTCAATTTGGATGATCACCGAGGACCAGGAACGCATTATGTAGCTTATGTCAAAGAGGGATCCACGGTATGGTACTTTGACAGTTTTGGGAATTTGCCCCCGCCCATGGAACTAGTGACCTACTTTGGAAACAGGATCAAGATATATTATATTGTGAAACGAGAGCAAACGTTTAACAGCCAACAGTGTGGACGTTTGTGTTTAATTTTTTTATATAAGACGCAGCATAAGCTAAAACGCCACCAGTATGTCGGCAGAAAGTAAAACGTTTACAGTGCATGGACGTGGACCTGAAGTCAGCCTAGACTTTTACCCGCCTATCGAATTGAGTGAAAAACCCTATGGTTTAGGACTTGTTTCTCTTGAAACATACAATCGAATATACAACATACGTGAAAATGTGAACAACAAGTTTTACTATGATGATTCTGTGCTCACCTTGAACTCTGGTGGATACACGACCGATGACATTTATGAACACATTTATGTGGTGTTGATCAATCAATATGGTTTAAAGTCATTTCTCGACGGAACGCACAAGTTTGAACTTGTAGGAAATACCAACACTCATCGCTGCAGTATTTTCTCCTCATTCAACGTTGACTTTAAAACACACCCCGATTCCATTGGCCCATTACTAGGATTTAAACCACGTGTGTTGGAGCCCAACAAAAAACATGAATCAGACCATGAAGTGAAATTCATTGAGGACCATCATGTGTCGGTGACGTGTAATATTATTAGCCAAGTGTACACCAATCAAGAACCATCGCATTCACTTTATGACTTTATTGTGACATCGCCCAATGGCTATATTATTCGTGAAAACCCTCCAGTGGTGCTTTTTCATGCTGTGGCTGTTGATAGTATTAGTAATATAACATTAAGACTGATCAATAGAGATCAACAACTCATTGATCTAGATTCTACCACACCAGTGACTTACAAGTTGGTGCTAAAGCCACTATGAAGTTTGTGTATAAAACAACAACACCGTCTAGGAATGGTGTTAGTTGTTTGCCACGTGAATACACGTTAACATCTCAGAACAAGCAGATTTTACAGCATTTGGGTTACCACGTCAACCCTCATGATGAATTCTATCCTAGAGATAGCGAACCACATCGAAGAGCAACCAGGAGTGGTAAGAATTGATCTCCATTCCTATCAAGCTCAAACACCTGGACTCAATAACAATGATGAAATTCAATTTGTTATCAACAACCAAGATATTTACACCCTACCGCATGAAAGTGTCATTCAAATTGAAGGTCGGCTCACCAAAGCCGATGGCTCTACACCTACCACATCCAAGTTGGCCAACCATGGTTTAGCCTTTCTGTTTTCTGAAGTGCGGTATGTCATTAACGATATCGTGGTGGATAGCACTCGAAATGTGGGCATTTCCAGTGTCATGAAACTATACCCCTCTTATAGTGAGGAAGAAGGTAAAACACTTTGCATGGCAGGTTGGTGTCCTGACTCGACCAATGACTGGATGGTACACACCGATGGAACCTTTACTGGATATTTACCTCTTAAACTGATTTTAGGCTTTGCCGAAGATCACCAACGCATTGTGGTCAACGCAAGGCAAGTGCTTTATCTGGTGAGAGACAGGAGTGATAATAATGCACTCAAGGGAGCTGACAATGCCCCCATCGATTCAAAAGTTCAACTACAACGCTTGCTATGGAAAGTGCCTCATGTGACCCTTAACGATAGCAAAAAACTGGACATACTCAAGATGGTAAAGAGAGATATGCCTCTACCCATGGAATTTAGAAGCTGGGCACTCCATGAGTATCCGCTATTGCCCACCACCAACACACACAGTTGGTCTGTAAAAACAGCTCGCTATACAGAGAGACCTCTCTACCTGATCGTGGGTTTTCAAACGAATCGCAAGTATCAACAAACCAAAGATGCCACGCAATTTGATCACCTGCAATTGAGAAATGCACGTCTTTTCCTCAACGGAGCTGTGTTTCCCTATGAAGGACTGGATTTGGATTTTTCAAAAAATAAGTTTGGCCCCCTGTACGACTTGTTTTCTAAATTTCGATGGTCGTATTATCAAAAAGAGAACGGCCCCATGCTACTACCCCAAGCGTTTAAGGCAAGAGCACCACTGATTGTTTTTGACTGTTCTTACCTGGAAGAGTCTGTCAAGCCATCCAATATCGACATTCGACTAGATTTTGAAACGCATGACAATGTACCAGCCAATACGACGGCCTACTGTCTGATTATTCATCACAAACAAGTCAACTATTATCCACTGTCCAACCAAGTGACGAGTGTATAAATAACAGCTCAACCCACGTTAAGTCGCTCAGTCATGTCTTGCTTTAAAGCCTCAAGAGACGTTACATCCATGAATTTAAACTCTGAGGAACAACGTTTCAAGACTTTTGCCACATGGCCAGTGCCTTTCATAAACCCTCAAGCCTTGGCGGCCGCTGGATTCTACTATTTAAAAACAAGAGATGAAGTGAAATGTGCCTTTTGTCCCATCATCATAGACCAATGGCAGGAGGGCGATGAACCCATGCAGGAACATCAACGCTGGTCACCCACCTGCCCCTACCTGTGCAGAATGAAAGTGGGAAATATACCCTGTCATTCAAGCTATCCCTCACTTGTGTCTCTGGGTGATGAAAAAAATACAAGTTACGATACATGTGGGCCGTATGGTATCCATGGTGCTTCGGTGAGCAGCTCACCATCAAAAACGCCTAGTTTAGAGACATTGGGACATCATCGGTGTTATGGACGTTACAAACACAAGAGACTATATTGCTGTATCAGTTGCTATCGTCCTTATCCTAAAATGAGAAAAGCCTGTAAGACGTGTTATGATAATAAAATGATGTAATTCTTAAATTCTAATTTTTGCATGTCCCCCCTGTCCTACCCTAACCTTAATTTGAAACTAGCATGGCAGGTAAGTCCATGTCATGATCACACCTGATCGTCAGTCAGTCGTCAGTTGAACTCGGTCCAGGCAAGCGTCAACATGTTGCGCACACTCATTGTGGATTGCCAAGGGTTTAAAATTGGTGACAACAAATTTATATTTAAACAAGTGGCCATGATCGATTGTACCACGTTTTGGATATCGCAAGCTACGCATTTGCTATTTAAACCACCCCATGCTTTTGATTTATTGTGTGAAAAAGACCGTAAACAAACCCAGTGGATTGAAAATCATAGACAACTAGACTGGAATCAGGGAACCATTTCCTATAAATATTTGGACGTGGTCATGAAAGCACACTTGTCCTCGGCCAATGTGGTATTTGTGAAAGGTAATGAAAAACGTCAATGGTTGCAACCATTTTTGGCGTCTTACTGTCAATGTATCGACCTCATGGAGTTGGGCTGCCCCTCCCTGCAAACGCTCATGGATACTTGTTCCTGTGGCAACATTACCCATACAGCCCTATCGCATGCGTGGCATCTCTTTCATTGGTTAACCACTCATGCCTGCTGGGAGTTGTTGAACAAAATTATAACTCAAGATTTACCTGTGAATGACGTCAGTGAGATTTCTACAAGCGACGTGTAAACATCTACAGCACGTGATACCATGGAGAAAGGCAATGCTACGGACAAAGCCATCGGCAAGTTCTTTGTGTGCAAAAAGAAACTAGACAGTTTTACCAAAGAGGAACTCTTGGCGCTGCCCAAGTCGTTCATTTATTATGTGGCTGCCAACGCGGTCAAAGAAATCTGGCAACATGTACCAAAATCATGGACTCAAGACCCTGTGTTGAGTGAATTGCAACCCTGTACGGATTACGATCACCATAAGCAAGTGGCCATGGCAAAAATACCGTCTATGCGTCAGTGTGCGACTTGCCAGCTAGTGAAACTGTATCACGGTCATAAGAGTCCATGTAAAGACTTTGTTGAATCATTCCACGGGTGTCATGGCGAGAAAAAGCAACAACAACAACAAACACAAACATCGTCCACAGAGGAGGAGGAAGACCAAACCTTCTTACCATCGATGGAAAAGGATATGCCAGACCTGTACTGGCAATGGCGTCATTGACAAAGTGATTCAATACTTACCTTTCGAAATCCATCTTCCAGGTTATCGTTTTTGCGGCCCTGGAACTCGTCTCGAAAAACGTTTACAACGTGGTGATGTACCCATTAATCTTTTGAATCAAGCATGCAAGGAACATGACCTTTCTTATCGCCATAGTCATCCTGGTTTAAGACATGTGGCAGATAAATTGTTATTGAAGAAAGCTAAACAACGTTTCACATCCAATGATGCCTCAGTGGGTGAAAGGATGGCAGCCCTAATTGTCATGAGTGCTATGAAAGGAAAGTTGATGATGCATGGACATAAACATTGAGGAGTGAGGAATTGGGATTTGTTTGTATTCTATTTTTCTTTTGTCAATTCACTATGACTATGAAATAAAAACAAAAGTTTTCCAGAGCACGATGTTTTGTGTTTTTATTTATAAAAAACCATGATGTTGATGGCTGATTTCTCATTTTCACATTTCACACATTGCCATTTTGCTAATTTGCAATTTACAGTTTTTGAAAACGTTCATTTTGATGATATGGATTTTTCCATTTTGCTGATGACACTTTTTAAACAATGACCGTTTAAAGTTTTTGAATTTTCAAATTTCACACATGCCCATTTCCAGTTTTTTAAAATGTCCATTTTAAGTTTTGCTGTTTTGGTGATATGGAAACATGGAATTTCCATTTTGCTGTTTTCACATTTTTCCATTTGGTGTATGTCGAAAGTTGAGATTTGACAATGATGTTGATGCAAGTGCTTGACCTTGATAATACTGCAATGTGCTGATGCGTGTTTGGAGAAACGTCGAGGTCTACGACTACTGCAGGTAAGACTGTTTTTAAAAAATAATGTCTATTGTCTGCCACATTTCAATGAAAAAACAAAACTATTGAAAACAAAATGACTATATAAGTGACCATTTACCCCCTCCCCACCCACCCACCCTACCTCACCGTGTTTGCTCTGGTCAATCATACACACCAGTTTTCTCTCTCCAGTCATACATTCACACCTGTCTTTGGGAACAAACACAACCACTTTATTTATTCCCAAAAGCACATTCTTGACATGTACACTCATCCCAAAAGAACTTTTTTTAGTTTACCATTTTACTATTTCAAAAAATAATTAAATACTAGTTATTAAAGTTACTAAAAATCTTACTTATTTCATATTTACAAAAAAATCAATTTTGTACAGCGTTAAAAGAATCACACTATTTACCAATCAAAAAATTTTTAAAAAATAAGGTTGCACACAACTTTTTTAAAGAGCAAAAGGTCCAAGTGAATTGTCACTATTTACAAAATCTACTATTTACAATGACAGAAACCAATATTTACAAAATTCTAAATCTACAAGTTACAAAAAGCCATGTCCCATAAACGATTAAACAGTGAAATCACACCTCCTCCTCGTTGCGATCATAACCCCAGGGCAGGCTAGTGAGCAGGTCATCAGCCCACACACGCTTGTTATCCATGGAGGCGAGGGTGCGTTTTCTCTGTTCCACAAGATACAAATGATGGTTGCTGGATTGTATCCTGCACTGTGTATGAGACATAGCTTTGCCAGTGCGTAAAACCGCTAAGTAATCGTCTACACGTAGCGATTTTACCACTGCCCTACCTACACCTTTTGCTCTTTTGGCTTCCTTACAATCGAGTGTGCGGTAAGCATACATTTTCGAAGCCAAACCTACGAATTCCGTCATAATGGAATCACCGCATTCATCTTTTAAAACGCCCATTTCCTTCTTGTTTTTTATGGGCAGCTGAAACACGTTGTCAGCGCTATAGCAAGAGGTGTCGAACCAGTCACTATGTTGCCTCATGACGTCATAGGGGTTGCAGTGGCGAATGTGGTAAATGAATGAGTCCGTGTCCATATACAAAAGAGAGACGTCCTCAAAATGGCGTTTCGCAAACTCATAGTGGAATCGATACATGACCGATTTAGAAAAGTCTAAAATGACTTGACCCAAGTAAATGGGCTTATCCATGGTCACGCTGGTCTTACTCATTTCAATAGTAGCCAAATCCTCATCGATAATTTTGATCGATTTGAAATTTGGCTTGGCAATGTACCGCCGGGCACCCCACCGTCCCTCCCAGACATTGACCAATTTAATGTCACGGTATTTGCGGACATTCTCCATGGACTTGCCATAGATGCAGTTGTTCATTAATTTAAAAAAATTAATTTCAAACTGCTGTGTTGCCATTTGTCGGTGCTCTGTGTTGAGTCGCATGTATGGCTCAAGCCATGCTTTTTGAGCAAAAGAAATACCCCTGTGGATTTTCTTCAACACTAAGCCTTGGGCGAGGCATTGCATCAACATTTGGATATGTAGCACATACCGATTTTTGTTGTAAAGTGTGCCCATGAGTTTTTCAATTTTCACTTTACTGTCAGGGGGAACCATTTGCTCAAGACAGAATGGGAAATCGGCATGTTCATCATACAAGGATGAGGGATATTCAATATCCACTTCTAGCACATATCCACGGCCTGTTTCTTGGCTAGCCATGTTCACATGAAATTCTGACACTTGTTTGTCTGTCAGCCAAGCAAACTTCCCATAGGGCAAAGGCTGACTCATGGCGTAACCGTACAAATTATTCACGTCATAGTACATTAAGTACGATTCTGGTTTGTCTGGTGAATAATCAGGCATGTAGACATTGTTCGCTTCAGCATGGCGCTGGTTAAGTGACACAAAGCCGCCACGAATGCCCTTTTCAAAAAATAGAACCATGTCTACATCAGTGAGTAAATCCAATTCCACTTGAGTGTATTTCAAAGCGGCATCGAACGAGAGTCCAGGACTCGTGTAATAGTGAGCCGGGTCAAGACCGTAAATGTGTTGACACAAGTTACGGAATTTTTCAAACACATCAGTGAGCAGCAATACATCCAGTTTTAGGTAATGCAAAGCATATTCACTTAGCGTGTTCATGCCAAACACTCGCCAAACTTGACATGCATGTGCATAGTCTTCATCGGAAACGGTACTGCGTGTTAGTTTCGAGTAAAATTTCTCTTGTGGAGGGAGTTTTCTTTGCTTTAACACGTCCCAGCTATTGCAGAAATCATACGGGAATATACCTTTCCGAATGCACAACTGAAATTGCTCTGGATCGTTAAAATGTATTCTAGTATTTTTTAATTCCTCCTCATTCAAGCCATTCACAAGGCTGTCTAGCGAGGATGCCATAAACTTAAAGGAATCCAAAAATCGAATGCTAAAGTCGCCCAACCACCATGTCAGGGCTGTAAAACGCTCATGGTTTTGGGGAATAATGGTAAACGAGCCCTTGTTAACATGGCCCAATTCACGAATCAAAAACTGAATGTCATAATTTGCCAGATTGTGGAAAAAGACACTGATGAAGCGAGGAGCTGGAAAGTTCAAGTTGCATTTACTATGCGCAGCTCCACGAAACTCCCCCGTAAAGTGCGAGTGATCACGAACGGTGTCTTCAGCACTGATCAGTGGCTTTTCGCAAATATGGCATGTCATGGCATGCTCATACTGCTGCTGCTGTTCTGGAGATAGACTCATGGGTACTGGGTGGTTTAGTAATTCCTGTACATCATGAGTCAACTTGACAAGTTCATCCAAGAACCATTTGGCACAATCTGGCCCCTCACGGTATTTGTAAACGGATTGTGTGGGGTCATGGGCACACACCACATTAAATCCTATGGCAAAGGGTTCATGTTTTTGAATGGGTGTGGTTGAGCTCATGGAGGGATCTGGTTCACATCCCGCCATGGGTGTGGTGAGAGCTTCGAAATCTGCATATACCACATAGGGAACAGTGTCACGCTTATGAATGTCCTTAAACTTTAACACAGCCTTGTCCCCTTGTGGCAATATCAGTCTCACCGCTTCCTGAGTAACACAATCTACCCTATGACGTTCCAAAGAAGTAGGCGTCCAAAAGTATTGGAGACAACGGTCACAAATATGCTTTATACCATGTGCTTTGGACATTTGACTGCTTAGCAATCTACTCAGGCTTTTAATGAGGCAATAGTGATTCACTTCTCCTACAGATAAATATAAAAGATGAATGTGATGTCGTTTCGGTTCTTTTGTGGCATAAAGAGGACCCACAATCTCATCACCGTCAAGGCCATACACCATGAACGAAAAGTCCTGGTTGTCTTGTTCAAACCTATGGATCTCGGTTAAGTCCATAGGGAACGATACTCGAGTTAAATTTAACGTTTGTTTTAATTCATCAAACTTGGCCTTGTACTTTGCTGGTCTGTTAACATGACGATCTTGAGCTGGCTGCAAGTACGCAGCCACAGCCCACAGAAAGCAATCATTGTCACGATTCTTTATATTGACCACAGCCTTTTTCGAAGCTATGGCTGGTGGTGTTTTAATATAGCTAGACCCAGCGTTCAACGGGTTGAATTGACAAATGTTGATTTGCAAATAATGAATTTTGTCTAAGGCAAGGCCACTCGGTCCTTGTTGCAGTTTATCAAATTTTGACAGCAAGGCATTCACCACGTGGGTTTCATACCACTGTTCCAAATTATGGGCTATGAATAGCTCTTGCATTTTACTGCAAATATAAAATGTCTCTTTATGCTCTACGTTCTTCTTTTTATATATGAAATCGCACACCAGTTCTGTATTCACCTTTAAAGCCGTATGCAACCTTTGCGCTGTACAAATTTCAATTTTAAAAATTTCAAAACAAGATTGTAAAAATTCTTTGGGAATCAAACTTTTTCTAACATTGACCACACGACCAGAGCACACACGTGATTTGAAACAAGACTCAAGGGGCTCCCAAGTTAACGTATCCGCAGCAGTAAAAGACATTATTTTGAAAGAACACTCTCACCTGAGTTTTCAGCTGTAGACTGCTTGACAAGGGTTCCACTCTAAAGCCACTTGGTTTTCAACTGTATTTGCTATAGCAGTGAACCCTTTTTTTCTCTCCAAATATCTAAAAAGAAATAAAATAAACCACCATAAGTATATCCATTCCATATAGTTTATGCATTTCATAAACAAAAACAAAATCAAACAGGTTATATTATATAATAAAACAAATCTCACTTTTACGTGTAATGCTTTGCTATATTCCCGTCTCGTGGGCTAGTGTGGAAATGGTTTCCTCTTCTATCGGTCTGTCTTTCTCTTTCTTTAATATCGTTCACACACACACACACACACGACAAGTAGGCTATACCGGTTATCTGCAAACAAATAAATAAATAAAATCATTAATTACCTAATCAATAAATAATTGCATGTATTTATATATAAATCAATAAATGTATAAATGAATAAATATATACCTACCTCACAACAAGAATAAGTATTTTCCACCAACACCAAAACTGTTAAACAAGGCCAAGTGTTTCACACAACGCTGTAGCGTGTTCAAAGGTAGTCACATAAGTGCGAGTGGAAATGTCAGCGACGTGTCTTTATATATCACATTGCATGTATAATCTTTTTTTTTTCACGCTTTGAACATTCTCTTATCGTGCACGTGGACAGATAACACCCAAGCGAACACCTGTGCCGGATCAAATTTCACGTCAACTTGCATTTTGTCACGTACGAAGCAAAACAGGATGTCACTGGTTTAGCCTACATGTGGTTTCACAAATGTGTGTGTGCATGCCTTTCACACTCCCCTGCCACCACGATGGTCAGATTATTTCACCTTCAAGCGTCACCTGTTGTCAAGTCAGATCAACGCCTTCCAATAATCTCAAATGACCTTCACCTCCTGTAAGTTTGTTTTCTGTACTCGCTTCGACCAACATAGAACCTAGTTCTCATCACCGTTTACACGTTAAAGGTAAAATATCAGAAAACGCACCCTCGCTCTGTCATACACCGACCCGTCGAAATAGCGATTGATCTATTGAACACAGCCACCGTGGTCAGCGATACACACACACACACACACACACACACACACCCAGCCGTATCGTCTCTCTCAACCACCACGCTTTATAAACATTATAAACAGGTAACGGTAATGATTTTTTTTTCAACATGTATGGCGTTAGGCCCTTTGTGAATTATTTTTTCGAAAAAAATATCTACCACATTTGAAAGGGGGCGTTAGCCCGAGTGCTAGGACACCTCGTACACGTCTCTAGCGTTATTGGTTCGTGACTTATCGGCAAAAATTATAAAAAACACGTGTTTACCCCAAAATCGCGTTTCCCAATTTTTTTAAAATTACAACGAGTGGTCCATAGCAAAGAGGACGTCTTCCCGAATCCTTGGACCCATCGTACATGCCTCTAGCGTTATTGCTTCGTGAGATATCGGCAAAATCACAAAAAACATGTGTTTACCCCAAAATCGAGTTTCCAATTTTATTAAAAATTATAACGAGTGGTCCATAGGAGAGAGAACGTTACCCCGAGTCCTTGGACCTGTCGAACACGCCTCTAGCGTTATTGGTTCGTGAGATATAGCAAAAAGTCTAAAATCACGTTTTTACCCCAAAAAGACTGTGTTTCCAGATTTTCACATTTTCGACACCGACATTCCCGTAAAGAGCACGACGAGACGAAAAAAACGAATCCAAGCACGCCCTCCTAGCATGGCTCCTTCCATTCCAAGGTCGCAGGGGCTCACAACTTCCTAAGTGAGACAGCTCCCCCCTCATCACACTACTGCAGGTTTTCATTCTAGAGACTTGAAATTTATTTTGGGGGTAGAGGGGGTAGGGACCATTGATTTACGTTAAACAATTTTTTTTGTAGAGTTCCTAGTTTCCAAAATATAGGATTTTCAAAATTCGAGTGTTTTCAAAAAAATATAAAAAATAAAAAAGTTTTATTACAAAAAATAAAGGTCATAAAGACTGTTCGTTTGAGCCATGGCACAACGTTCTATCCTGTTTGGTTTTCAAACTATCACATAGTTTCGAAAACAAAAATTTTCAAAAAAAATTTGAAAAATATAACGAGTGGTCCATAGCAAAGAGGACGTCAGCCCGAGTCCAACAATACCTCATTTGTCAAAATCGGACCATTCGTTCAAGAGATATTTAACATGGCTGAGGCTTAGTAGTAGAGCAAGGGGGGTTCTGAAGTGGGGCAGAACTCCTAGTACTCCACTACTTACGGTCTGAGATATTGTAGTCGGTCTTGGCTCTCCTTGGGTCTGCTATTCGCGAACTCAATCGAGTGTAGGTGGCGGGTCAGTCGCGACAAAATGGTGGACGCAAGGGTGAGATAGACTTCATGATAAGGCTACCGTATTGAATGTTGTTGGCAATTCTAGGCGGGCTCTCGACGGAGGACAGGCAATTTTAGACGCCAAACACATAATTATGTGTGGGAAAATCAAAAAAAACGGAAGATTTTATGAGACTTGAAGCTTTATGGTTACAAACTAGTAATTTGTAATCAGATACTAAATGAAATTCGGTCACCAGTTGCCGAGAAAAAAATAATTTGTTCAGGAATATGTAATATGCGTATATTCCAGTAGCGTAGACAGGATCGACCAATGGGGCGGGGGTTATAGTTACTCGAAGCCAAATTCTACAAGCATTTCGTCCCGTGGCATAGCCGCGCTCGTCAAACATGCACCATGGCCGCGAGGGCATCTGCAGCAAGTACGGATATCGTAGGTTTGAATCCCGGTGCTGACAGCGGTTATCCAGAGTGTGGTTTTCCCCGGGTTTTTCCACACTCCCTACAGGAAATTGCCGGGATAATATCTAACTTCAAGTCCCGGAGCGTCTACCCCATCCCTGTCCCTGATACATTTACACACATTACCACTGTCACCACAGCAATACAGGTTGCCAGACAATTTCAGGACACACCCAACTACACGGGGCTGATGACCAAAATGTTTCAAGCCCCTCAAATGAATTAACAACAACTCTACAATATTTCCATTACCAATGAGATAATATTACACAAGACAAGTTTCATGTATTTTGGTCCAGAAGTTTTCGGGTAATACAATAGGCTATGCACAAAAGACAACAACAAAAAACAGTTCTTACAAACTTAGGTTAATTTTTGACTGAAATGGTAAATCTAGAACATTCCTGTTCCCCCGACAGGAACAATATAAACTCGAATCTATCTGCACTACCAACATGAGGATTGCTATCTCTCAACAAGAGAAGTCATTTTCAGAAGTCTCAGCAAAAGTGGGCATGTCATCTCACGGTGTATCATGTTGATTTATGAGTTATACAATAGGCTACTCATTATAATGTTTATTCAGTTTTTCCAACAAGATCCTGTGCTTTATATTGCAATTAGCCCTGACGCCTAAAATGTCATTTTCGAAGATGTTTGTCACCTATTAAGTCCATTTTTCCTTACAAATGCTACATGCAGCCGGAAAAAGGTTTAGTTGCTTACACTACACATGCGATAAATCACACTCATTCGTAACTGGAAGATAACCATAATTCGGGGAATTGTGGACATACAGTACACTGTATTAACATTATATGAAGCAACTCGGCTGACAGCGATCTCATGCTCAAGAAGTTAATAACGATCCCACAAATTGTGTCAATGTACACATATAATTTTCTAAGTCCTTATTAAAACACGTTACTTTTAATTAAAACTAGATTGATTTGCATGTAACTTCTCTCCCGCTAAGAAAAGAAAAGAAAAAAAGCGCTAAGATTGTCCCGCTAGGTGGGATTCAAAATTACTTGGCGGTAGTCTCAGTTTGAAATAAGCTATATTTCGCGGGGGAAAAGTTACATTGGCAATCCTGGGAGGACGGAGTTGTATTACCACAGTCTAAAACACACAGTCACGAAGCTCGCTGCGTTACGAATTTGCATCCTCTTGGTAGATGGAGCGACACTAGCGCTCGCGCTGGCCAGCAAGCTGGCAACTGCCTTGAGCGCGTTATTCGCGGAAATGATGATTTCACTTTTATAGAGGTTTTATGGATTTTAACTCACCTGAGTGATTATTTAAATTGTAAACATAAGTCATGTTAAATCACAATGTTGACATACTGTACACTTTTAATTAATTGGAACATTTTAAAAAATGCTCTGGTATTATTATTTCAGTCCTCTACAAGTATCCCTAGGTACAGTTGTATGCCGTATTTAATGAGTCTTACGTAGAATTAATAGCCCATACTAGTTATAAATTCATGTAGGCCTATTTGTTTCAATGATAGTCGCGGGCATCTCGACATACTGAAGTATAAAACCGAGTCTCCGCTTCTTGGATGTAACGGGTAATCTTAAGAACCACTGGATGGATTCTGATGTGGTTTTCACCATTATCGAGGAAGATTTCTGTAGAAAAACATTCATTTGTGACCATAGAAAGCCGAGCAGTAACGATTTCAGAGAATCGAGTCAAAGGAAAACCTGCCGTCGTTGCGCCACTTAAACTTACGCTGGATAACCCGTCAAAAGTATCTATATAGGCCTACTATGAGTGTACGAATTGGTCAGCATAAAATGTTCTACATAAAGTTCTGTGACATCATGTATTTATCTTTAATACATTGCTCACTATAAGTGATTTTACGTTTCCATTTCTTCCAACAATCTCCATTCAGTGGAAATATAAATTACTAGCTTTGGAGCGATTTTACGAGGTAGTGAGCGAGTCTATCACCCCAGCTTCGGCCAGCATCAACTTTCGAGTCGTGTCGAGTTAAGACTTCAGAGAAGAGTATATGTGTTTGTAGTTTCGCTGTTAACCTCGGCTTTTCTGAATTGCGCTTGGGACCTGCCGTCCTTTCGCCTTTTAAGCTTACGCTGGGTAAACCGTTAAAGATACCGGGCGAAGCCGGGGCGGGTTACTAGCATGGGTATTATTGTAAATAGGTAAGCTATATCAAATTCTTAAATATATCAAAAGCTAGTTCTTCCGTAAAATAGAGTAACATTATAATAAATTTAAAAAATACCAGTGTGATTTGTGAAACGAAAAGTATAAAAAGATATTAAGGTCTTAAATGGTTCAATTGTAAGTAAGTTACTTCGTAATTTCTCTGTGATTTTGAAACCTTTCATTCCTGAATTTGACAATAAAATACAATGTCAATTTTATAAATAATTTCAGCAATAGCAATTGTGTACCGTACCTTCACAGCAGTCGTGTGGGAGACCAGGTATTTCATAATAGAATTAACAAACAGTGAACCACATCTAAGTTTGTGAGCATTATCCGGACGACATAAATTGGCTTACTACTAAATGGTTCGAGAATAAGTTTATATTATTGTACAAAAAAAGTCTACATTTTTATTAATTAAATCAGCTGTCTGACTATTTGAAAGCCATTTTCTACACCTGAAAATTAAATTTTCGGCACGTGTTTGAGATGGCATCATTTACGTTTACTAATGCCTTAATTTTCAAAATGAATTGATATTATTTATATTTGAATTGCAGCCAATTGCCATAGCAGGGCATTTCAATTGAACGCCCGTAGGGTACCCAATTCCAAATAGGTCCAACTTTGGCTACCAGACGCCACTGTCACTGACACCCAGCGGCGAACGTTGGGACTTGAAAGAGCGTTTCTAACCAAATAGCCTACAAATTTTGGCTACACACTACCATTGTAGTGGTAGGTTCTTTTACATGCCATTAATCTATGACATAGGCCCGCCGGCTTCACTTCCTCTCCAAAGGAAGGCATTGTGAAGAACTTAAACGCTCTAAGAATCCGATGACTTTGGTATGGTTTTAACCCGCGATCTTGGGCGTAGCAGTTCAGCATGCTACCGACTACGCCACCGAAGCCATGCATTGTTATCCTACCGAGACATGCTTCTGATTTATATCCGAATGGCTGCGTCGTTCAGCGGTAACGTTCTCGCCTGCTGTGCCCAAGGATGCAGGACCTAATCCTGGCGCAGTCAGCTGGCATTTGAGGGTACGTAAATGTAAGGGAGTTTACTGGCACGTTAAAGATCCCCTTCGGGGCAAAACTTCGGTACCCTGGCGTCTCTAAAAGTCCCAGTAGTCAAAACAGTTGTAAAACCAATAACATTATTATTGATCTATAACCAGTTAAAGACCCAGCTCCGTTGTTTGCTTGAAAAGCTTTATAATACTAGCCTAAAATGCATAGCTCAAGTCTTACCTATTAGGGTCCTGTGGGAACTCGGGTGTCGTCTTGATTTTTGAACAGTCTACATTAATAGACTGTTCCCAGTCGGTCAACACGAATACACCCAATTAGGTTGGGCGGGGAGTAACAATTAATTTCCCTGTGTAATTCATAATACAATAATTATTTATACACTTAAGAAAACGTTTTTTTCATACAATGAAAAGTGTTTTACTATGTGTTATTAAGAGTATAGACAATTCATGTATTTTCATTTCAGGCACTAGGAGATAAATTGTCACTCCCGCCTACACTCGTGTTGACCGACTGAAAAGCGATCATATTGGTTACTAAGCAACACTGAAATATGGCTTTTAATATTTGATCTGTTTATTACACTGCACATCTCCTCTTGTAAAACACATGATTAAAGATATAGCTGTTACACAATGCTTTATCATACAGTAAATCCAGCAACAATAGCATACACCAACACAGCGCAGTTGGCGCATGATTGCTGGCTGATGAGAGCATTATTGGCGCGCGGCGCGTGGCTGTAGAAAAATATGAGCCAAGCTTCGCGACTGTGTAGATAGACTGTGGTTATACGTTGTCATGAACACGTGTCTAGCCTCAAATGTGGAGCCGGGCCGAAAGGCAACAACTGTACATCACCAAGTACAGTTCTGAAACAGACAGAAATCACAACCATGCCGATTTTCCAATGAGGGGGTTCTAACCCCCCAGTACCCCCCCCCCCCTGGCTACGCCACTGGTATAGTCGGTACATTGCTTTACATACTTCAGTAAGTAGACACATTTAAATTTGTAAATGTAATACTGTTTAAGTCGATAAATCAAAGGCAGTACGTTTACAAGTTGGCTATAAAGATTTTTGAATTATTTATAAGCACATGATTGAAAACTTAGAAGACCTGAGCTTCACAGATTTGAAGGAGCAATGGGGCAGATTAAAGGAAGACAACCACATGTAGGTCTACGATAAGTCGCCTAGTGTGTAGTGCAGGGGTGAATGTAGGGTACTGGTCATTGTAAGAAATTAATTAGTATTTATTAATAAATAATTCTCCTTTGTAAAATGCCAGCCACATACGATCAAATACTTCGAAATCGGCTTTGCGACGCAAAATAATCGACTCCATTCCGTCTGAAAAGCTTTCTCTTTCTGAAAGGAATGCATTGATATCGCAATTGTTGAATTTGAAGAACACAGCGGAACTGGGCAATTATATAAGTCAACTTTTAGCCTCAATTATAATGAAAATAACTGAAAAAAAAACGAGAGAAGAGCCCACCCATCAACTTAAAACACATGTTATAGTATCTGTTATTCTATGTTTCCATCACCCTTACGCTAGTTCCAAATAACGTCACTTGAGTTCGCGAATACCTGGCGTAGCTTTCTGGTGCAAGGATGATAAATTGAACTAGCTAGACGCAAGTACTTATCCATTGCATAATATTTATTGCTTTATACTCCTTGGAGACAATGATGTATCTAGTTTGAACTGGGCGTTTTATTCGTGGCTTGGAAATTAGTGGCGATTTGCTATATCAGTTAAACAGTGCAGCAACCTAATTCACTTCCACGCAGCCTAATTAAACTTGTTAAAAGGTAAGTTACTTTATCGTCTGACAACATAATATTTAATCTGCTTCCCCAAATCAAATTATTGTGTATACAGGAATAGAGAAATCGATTGTAGGATTCTTTATTTCCCTGCTCTACAAGCAGGCACCATTAGTTCGCCTATAATCTATCCAATTAGAAGGATAGTTAATAGTGACGACTTAATTGACTATGACGGTCAACTTGCAAACATATCACTGTACACTTCGAGGGTTCTGAGAATACCTCATTTAATTTATTAGATATGAGACTGATTTGGCGTAGGCTACTGGCATAAGTATGGTCTTTAATTCTCTCTCTCTCTCTTCTAGTTTGGTAATCAAGATGGATCAAGGACTACGCATCAAGAGTACTCATGAATTCCCTGACCATGTAAGTTGCATTTTAATTCGTATATGGTGTAACATTGATATCTTAGTGATGTGCAAGGTTTAGTGACAATAGGCCTACTGCACTTTATAGTAAATTGTACGGTACTCTAACCAGGATCTGTTAACTTTCAGTTTTTATGATACACGTAACTTACGGTACCGTAGTACTCATATTGTGTCTATATACGGTATTTAACATTGGGTAATACTTCGCAGGATTCAAATGAGCTGTTGCCCTCTGATAACCTGCAGGACGAGGCTGGCGATATATTTGACAATAAGGGGATACCGGTGGCTGTTAAAGAAGAACGTGAACTGGTAATTACATGTTCTGCATTACTTCTCTTATAATAATACGAATTAGTTATAGGCCTACAGTAAATATTATTTGGAAGAATGGATTACTTAGTCTTGTTTTCTATGAGATCACCTAACAATACCGTAGCAGATCCTATTGGTACTGCAGTTCCACTCTGCTGGCACCCTGGATCCTATTACAGGTGATGTCTTTACAACGTGCCATGTTAAAACTCAATCATAGACGGCATTTGAGATATATGATAGCCCGTACGTGAATGCGCTGCTGTTTGAGTATCCCATTGCTTATAGGCTTGACTGCGACAACAAAGCAAACTCGGTACCGACATAAAACAATGTGAAGATTGTATGTTGGCAGTTAGCAATCACATTTCCAATGAATAATCATCACTACATCCAGGGGCGTATATAGAGTTTTATTTGGGGAGCGGGGGAGGGGGGGGGGGGGCCAACCGGGGGTTATGGGGCATGGTATAGGCCCAAAGAATAGGGGGTCCTGGGTTCTCCCCTGGAAACGTTTGTATAATTTGGTGCAAAATGATGAGTTTTAAGGCTATCTGGCATCACTTTTTCAAGCAATTTGTTAAGATGTTTTATGTTTGGTTAATGTCAAACAAAACTAAGACCATTTTATGATACGGTACTTTTTATTAATACAATCATCTTGCTCACTTGATAATATTTACAAGGAAAGAATTAATGTTACTGTTTTGATTTACAACTCACACTATAATATAAAGTCAAGGATTCTTGAAGCATTGCCAAATCGGTTCATAACTTCATCGTCAGTGATATGCATGTCTCTGTGAATAGATGACAATACTAGACTGTTGAGTCTGTTTTCAGAAGTAGAATTTCTTAAGTATGTTTTCAACCAACTGAAACTCCGTTCGGCAGTACCAGTAGCTACAGAGAGAGGCAAATTTGCCAACATTTTGATAAGGGTATAAAAGGTAGGAAAAATACTTTTGTCACACGCTTCAAGGGCACTTGTTGCTGTTCTTGGTTCGTTCATAAGAGCGAAGGCACTGGAGAGTAATAAGAGGTTATGTTGTTACACATAAGATCAGAGCAAACTGATTGTCAAACTTTTTACATCGCTCTACGTTCGCCTTGCTTTGCTACGTTCCCATACGTCACTTAGTAACAATAGTACATGATTATATTGGTTCTTAATGTTTTAATTCATAAACAAATAATATATGTGACAAAAATTTCGAGGGTGGGGGGCAGGTCCCCCGCGTGACTGCCAACGGAATAAACAGAAAACCTTACATTCCGCGCAGTTGCGCTAAGCAATTAAACAACTAATGGTCTCTGCCTGTGGTAGCTCATTGATGTAACAGATAAGTTGGTACAGTGCCACGCACTCTAGAATAATTTGTATAAACACATGTTTTAGTTAGCTTAAGTGAATACACAGAATCTAAATATTAACTTGCGACAATAACAGTAAGGTAACTGTACCGGTTTTCGTCACTGAGCCAATAGTCGTCACTCTCGTATATAAGTACATATAATAAGGATGTCAACGGGTCTTTCTCAAGGCACGAAGTCCTGCGAGATTTGTCATACCTTCGTTGCCGATAAGGAGCAACTTTGCGAAATCATGCGTGCGATGTGATATGTGATTTCCCAGCTTCAAACATCTCGTGTGAGTTGAGCTGTCATGACGCGGCGTATTGCTTCTCGCATGTGCTAAGCAGGCACGTGAGTTAATTATGTGAATACGTGTTATGTTCCGACATTTTAAAATGTTACAAGTGTGTGATGAAAATCCACAGCCTGCTTCCAGTCAACCGACCGGGTCAGGAATGGAATGAAGCCCTCATCTAGCGGCGAGGATATGAACTGTACCGGCTGCCGAAGCCTGTCGCACTCCTCTGGGGGCAATGATTCAATGAATGACAGATGAAATGAAATTATAGTGGAGAGTGTTGCAGGAATGAAATTTCAAGTGTGTGATATAGTTGGTAATTGTTTCTGTAACATATGCGATTTGCTATTTCGTGCTCACGTTCCTAGTTTGGTTAGAAATACTGGTGACGAACACTGGATTTAAAAACACGCACTTGACCAATGCTCAATTGTGACGAAAACTGGCACATTGTCATATCTCCTTGTAATACCTAACTAACAGCGGCAATATAGCCTACTTATAATGTAGTTCTGAAGCACCCTGCATTAATTAAATTGTCGTTTGATCATCGTGTCCAATAGTCGTCATAGCTGACGTCACATGCGTGACGAACACTAGTGCACGATAATATTAAAGTTTGCGTTAACGTTTCAGAACCAATAAACATCTACAGTGTGCTGTTATTATGTAGATCTGTCTCTTTGACGACCGTAAGTCTACACTGGCTGCGTGGCTCAGCGGAAACGTACTCGCCTGCTGTTGGAGGATCGGATCCTGGCGCAGTCATGTGGAATTTGAGGGTGCGCAAATGCGAGGGTGCCGTGTCAGTAGATTTACTGGCACGTTATTGATCCCCTTCGGTGCAAAATTCCGGCACCCCGGGGTCTCTAATAGCCGCAGCAGTTAAAAGGGACGTAAAAGAAATAACATTATTATTATTATTATCAGTAGGTCTAGGAAAGCCTCCGTGGCTTAGGCGGCAGCACGCCGGCCTCTCACCGCTGAGTCCGTGGTTCAAATCCCGGTCCCTCCATGTGAGATCTGTGCTGGACACAACGGAGGCAGACAGGTTTTTCTCCGGGTTCTCCGGTTTTCCCTGTCAACATTTCATTCCAGCAACACTCTCCACTATCATTTCATTTCATCTGTCATTCATTTAATCATTGCCCCAGAGGAGTGCGTCAGGCCTCGGCAGCCGGCACAGTTCATATCCTCGCCGCTAGATGGGGGCTTCATTCATTCCATTCCTGACCCGGTCGGAGACTGGAAGCAGGTTGTGGATTTTCATTTTCATTATCAGTAGGTCGGCTGCGTAGAGTAATGGTGTTCCGGGAAACGCTCTCTCGGACAAAAGTAAAGGAAAAACTACAGAGAGGAAGATGGGGCCAAGTTCCTTTTTAACAAAGGGTGCTAGTTCAATGGGTTATCTCACTAGGAAAAGCGGGGTTCCCGGTAACAAAGGACGATTTGCAAAATAGCGTACAGTGCCTCACAAAAGAATTGAAGAGGAACTCTCTTTTCAAAGATGGGCGACCAGGGAGGAAATGGTGTGAATCTTTCCTAAAAAGAAATCCAAGCCTGTCTTTACGAACCCCTCAAAATTTAACAGTAAACCGTGCTGCAATATTACAGAACATCAAATTAAACCCTACTGTTATTTGGTGGAAAACGACTTACAGTCCATCTTGTCAGACCCTCGGCGATTGTTCAACGCAGACGTTATGTTATGTCATGGTCTGGTCTCACTTTTTATGTGACTAAGCCTCCCATCCCCCGTCAAAAAAATAAAAATAAAAGATCACGGCATAACAGCCCGGAAAATGACCATTCGCTCTTGAACATCGGTCGGGGATGCCTACATCAATACACGTTCTTGTGGTTATATTGTTCGAATTTCAATTATTATTAATATTATTATTAGGTTGTATTTCTAATGCACATTAAGTAAATACAAAAATAACTTATAATAAATGTGTTTAGAGCAGAATTACGATATTTTCATGCCTGTATGTCTTCTACCCACCTTTCCCGCTTCCCGATGCCGTCTTATATATATATTAATTAAAATAATTAATTAATTGGTATTCTGCCCGAAGGCAGGTCCGAGCCTCCGAAGAGGCTACCCCCAGCCGGAGTTTACTTGCGGTAGGGTGGCCAGGGCCTTTCCGCTCCTCCTTATGTTGGCCAACAGCGCGCAGTGCCTAGAACCGGCATACCATCCAAGTTCTGACTGCGCCCAATGTTGCTTAACTGCGGAGTTCTCATGGGATCCGGTGTTTCAACACGGCTAGGCCGTTGGCATATATATATATATATATTTCATTTTTTATTAAAAAAAAACATAATTACTGGTACTGTTTTATTCGTAAATGTTAGCCTCCAAGTCGATAAATCGGTGTCTTACGCAACAATTGACAGAAATGCTATATAAACAACAGATAAGGAAAACTAACAATGTGACGGCCATTGGTGCGAACGGGTGACAAATATAGGAAAAATCCAAAGACATCGTGCCGAGGACTAGGGCAAAAACATTTTGTTTTTAATACTTAATTTTTCCTAAAACGAATATTTTCGATATTGAGAGTTTCCTAGTGTTTGAGTAGAGTTTGAGGTTAGGTGCAGTGCTTTTGTTGATTACATTTCCCAAAATGTAGGCTATAAGGTGTATATATTTTCTTGACTAAATCTGTCTTTACATGACGACCATTGGTGCATTTACCTTAATTGGAAGTTGAGACCCACATGGCCTGAGTAAAGTCCGACATTGCTTCTGGTTACTTGTCCATCTCTTCATTTCACCACCCCTTGTTAACACTCCCTTAATTCTTATTCTGATACTCCATTTTCTCTCTCTTATTGACTGTTTTCTTTACTGCCTGATAACTTGCTCTAATTCTTTTATGGGGTCTGACCTCTTCCTTCTCTTCATGATATAATAGTGTCACAATGCTACCCATTAGGGTCCGTATTGACGTAAATTATTATAAGAAAATATTTAATTCCGCCTTTTCAATACAATTTTTATGAAAATGGTAATCACAGGTACATATTTCGGGGATAACTTACTCCCCCTTCATCAGCCTGCTTATCAAACATTGGAGAACTTTTCATGCCGTACAAATATAAATTAACATGAAGAAATAAATCACAGTCAGTCTGAAAGACTAGACGTTGTATCATTTCAAATGACGCATGCTACAAATGCTACACATGTTAGAAAGGCTCAGTAGGGCTTCTCGCTTTGCTCGAAGCCCCAGGACTCTTTCAACAGACTGCATTACCCATTAACTTAGGCTTCCCGCGCGGGCACCTCTTTAAAAGGGTCACGGGAAGAAATGTGTTTCTTGTACTTGTATTAGAGATGTGTTCGGTTGAATAAAGCGTAAATTGTGTACTTTTTGATAGCGGTTTTGTGGCCCATCATCCCAGGCAAGCCGGCGGAAAACTTTGCCTCCCTGTCAGAAGGATCATTTGGCCGTAAATTTGAATTAGTGTAAGGATGTAGTATGAGTGTCCAGATTTAGACAATAGCCTACTCCATGAAGGGGTCATAACTATGCCTTATATGTTTGTTTAATGAATAGTGTATCTGAAATATGGGAAGAATACTGATTTACAGATTTGTGGAGTGAGTTTCTGATTTTTAAATAGAGTTTATGAAATTTATAGTAAAGGTGAAGGAGAGGTGAACATGATTAGACAATAGCCTACTCCATGAAGGAGTCATGACTATGCCTTCTGTGTCTGTTTAAAGTATAGAGTAACTGAAATGAGGGACGTTTACTGAATTTGGTGGTCGTAGAATGTAATTTTCGATTTTAATTTGGATTTTCGTGAAGCTTGTTGCGGAGTTGTTATTTCTCTGAAAAGGAGTGTTTTTGCCCCAGGCAGGCCTGTGTTCGATCTGGCTAGACTAGTGTAACGGTATAGAGTTGGAAGATGAGTTGTAGAACCTGGGAGCGAGCAGTGGCGGGCTGAACATTAGGGGGGGGGGGGGGGGCTATTTTGAGTGAGAGTAGGGATGGAATAATGGGACTGGTTCGATGCTTTGCTCTGACATCCTGCACACCTCTTGGTGAGGCACCCTGTATTCTTATTCTTGTATGGCATCTTGTATATCTCTTTTGAAGTCACCCTGTATTCTTGTGTTCGCTTCGCCTGTATTTTGCTCTGACATCCTGCACACCGCTTTAGGAGGCACCCTGTATTCTTATATGGCATCTTGTATATCTCTTTAGAAGTCACCCTGTATTCTTGTGTTCGCTTCTCTCAAAGTCCCAGGTCGCTTGACGCCAGGCCTCTTTCAACAGACTCCAATAATCATTAGCGTCTGCTTCTCGCTCCTTGCGTGAGCATGATGTCACGTTCCCGCGCAGCTGCATGACGTCACTTCCCGCGCGGCTGCATGACGTCACGTCCGTCTCCGTGTCCGTGTCCGTAACGCATTACGATGGACCCCAACCATAACGACTAAGTCGACAAGATCATTTGAAATGATAAAACAATTTTTACACTGCATATCACTAAAATTAAACAGATTATAAAAATTATTGCATGCTAATATAGAATGGTTAATGGTTAAAAGTTGTTATATAAGCTTGCCACGGTGGGTGAGTGGTTATAGTGTCGGACTACCAACCCCAAGATTGCAGGTTCGCCCCTGGCCATGGTAAGTGATTTTTGAAGGCGACAAAAATCACGATACTCATGTCATACGTTGTTGGCATGTTAAAGAACCCATTTGAATTCAGTAGGCCGTGTTCAATGGCAAAATTAATCTCGGGATTTTCCGCCAACACAAAGTTCCTCCATTATCTACTTGAAAGCGCTGTAGTGTCAAGGAGTTTAGATATCTAACCTCCTTGACTTTCATAGCGTTCAAAGGAACGACGAAATTCGACATGCAAGCTACCCTCTGGGTGTCAATTAACAAAGCTTGCACCAGGCACCCGAGGCCATACGATATTATTATAGTTGTTATATATATTAAAAATGTACATAGTTCAGGGTGAACCCTGTCATTGGTCCAGTCCTCTTATTCTGATAGTTCACCTACTATTACATGTTGTCGGAATAAATAGGTCCATTAATAAAATTAGGAACACTCATTGTGGTTTAAAATAGAGTTCAATGCACTTAGATGTGTATGAGTGACAGTTGTCGACACTTTAAAACATTTTCTTTTTGTACATAAAAAATTAAAATATTTTAGCAGGAGATATTACAAATTAGCTATGTTTCATTAGTTTCCAGTTCTTGTTTCATTTTAGTCCAAAATGATCTTCTTAATGGATATATTGTGCACCGCTTTGTGCTTTTACGTTAAACAAAATAGCAGAGGTATGAGGAATACAGTGGAAGGAAAAACAACAAAAACTAAACAGGATCACGTAGGGAACGAGGAAGGGATAATTCTTTCGATGCGTGCTGGGCCCAAGATTCCGAATCGAAAGAAAGAAGACTTCCACAGAAAGTAAGCCAGAACAAATGTTTAAGATAAAATCAAAAGGAAAAATTAAACTTAAGTAATAGAGCAAGGGTCCCAGAGACCGTGTTAGTCGTAACTTCGCTACAGTGCGAAGACAAGACTAAGTCGAATCGAAAGACAAACGAGGAACTCAAATACGAGAAATCATAAGACAGAAGCAAATATTGTACTTACTGAATAAAAATATATTAATAATAAAATTAACACATGTGTACTGATTACAAATTAGAAATGAAAATAAAACACGAGCAACTTAAATGTAAAATAAAAGGAATCTAGAAATAAATTCAAATCATAATAGCAACTAATTGGAAACGCGATTCAATAATAAAACTTAAAAAAAGATGAAGCAAAATTAAAGAAATTAAAGAAATTCGTGGGATAGATTACAAGAATGACTACTTACAGAGATGACATGATCTGGACTACTCCGCATAAAAACAGAACTACGGCGTTTATGATGTTGTGAAATCATGGGGTAGGGGTAAACGAGTGGGGAGTGGAGGTGTGCGTATGTAGGGAAACGGGGGGTGGGGGATGACACTGAGTTACGTAATACAACGAAGTCAGAGGAAGTAACACAAAATTAACACATAAAAATAAACGAAATGAAAATTACATTAAATTACTTGACATTACCGGGACAGGAAATAAAAGAAAAAAATCAATCAGCTAAGAAATATGCTTCGTAGGAAGATGTAGGCTTACGCAGAGGTAGAAATGTCGAATCCCAACGACATACGATGAAACAAAGAAAGTAATGTGGCGCATGGACAGTGATTAGCACGATGACCATCGCTCACATACATTTCAATAAAACAGAGGGAGGATCTGGCTGAAGACGTGAGACTCAGCTCCGTAACTTCACCGATTCCATCCACAAAAAACAAGGCTCTAATGCGACAATCTACCGGAGGTCGTCCTCAAAGAACGCCGAACTAGGTGGTGATGCAATACAGAGCATAATTAAGCCTCGTTGAAAAATAGCAGATATTTCAGACCTGAGAGATTTACGTAAAAATAAAACCGATTACATGAAAGGGAGGGATGACAAATAAACACAGAGACTTCGCTAAACTAACATAAACAAAGACGAAGGGACTTTGGTTCATGGATCGAATTCACATCATCATAAGAAAGGAAAATTATAAGTGAATCGAAGGAGACACAAAATGAAAAAATATGGAGAAACAGAAATTTAAAATGACCTCAAGTTAGATAAATTCAATGACTGAATCGTACTTACATTTAGTTGCTTTCTGGGAGCGGGCAAAAGCCCGACACGTGCACACACGTCCGTCTTACATGACGGCCCCAATTGGAAGGAAGAAGCCTTCTCTTAAAGAACGCAGTAACGCGCCCGAGAAAAATAAGTCGTAGATACGACAAACATCCCCTCTCCGTATACATGGGTGGAGGGGGTCCAATGGCGAAGGCAAAGCCTGGCAACAAGTAGTGCTTCAACCAATGGTAAAATTGTACATAAAGTGAGTTAGCAGAAGGGTGAAATATTTCACCATATTGCGAGGTATGTATGAAGTTTATGCGCAGTACGAAAGACAGAGAAACTTATGTCACAATAATGTGACATGAAGGAAGATAATAATAATAATAATAATAATAATAATAATTGACACGGTTGACGGCCAGCGTGGATGGGCCAACTTACCTCATTTAGAGGTCCGCCTCGCTTCAGCAACCAAAATCACCTCCAGATGACATGTCCCAACAGAAGAGCTCCAAAGGGGTGGAAGGAAGGAGGAGAAGGGGACAACGCACAGGCTATTCTACAGACACACTCCAACAACTAATGGAATTGCTGCCGACGAAATAATGCCACAACAGTTGCTTAAAAATTTTAAGAGAAAATTTAATGTTAAAATTTAAAAAGAAACACCTCCACCAGAAAACAGAACATGCATCAGGCAGCATAAATTTCAAAATAAAATAAAATCTCAGCTAGAATTCTCACTGTAGAAATAATAAATATTTAAGGCCGATATAAAAAAACAATTACTTGAGGTAAGAGCATAACAAGCTACAAACCAAAAAAAACACTAAATAAGCACCAGACATATTCCCAAACTGGACCATGAGGGCCTTGGAGAATCAAAAAAAAAACTAGTGCAAAATTATTACCATAAACAAGGCAACGAAAGAATAACGAAGGAGTACCAAGAAAACTCCAAAAAAGGAAACCCAAAGGAAAATTTAAAACAAATAAGTTAACCAACATCACCATGACCCAAGAACGTGCACTTCAAAACACGCCAGAAAAACAAAACCCACAATGCACTTCTGTCAACAAGTTACCATGGCGACCAAGAACAGTTGAAGGTACATCAGTACGTATTTATGTGAAACGCGTAATTTACAATTTTAAATTAAATCTTCTCCAGTGAGAAAACAGCTAGATATAAACAAACTCAAGCCACTACGAGATCAAATAGTTTTTACAGGCAACGGCTCAGACTAAAAACCGACCGACTAATGAACCAATTTAGGCCTAGTGTTAATAGATTCGTCTGGCCAGTACCATAATATTATAAGAAGAAAATGCCTTAGCCAGATGCCAAATAATAAAATAAGAAGAAAAACAGTAGTGTTCCCCGGACAAATATAGTTTAACAAAAAATTTACATTTTCATAGGTGACATATCTATTCCAAAGGTCAACCTTTCAGAACCAAAACAAACACTCAGTACACAATGCAAAATCTGGAGCTCCAATAATTTAAAATAATAAAATGCAAAACATACCTTTAGGGCAAACACTAATTTTTTAAACACTACTTAGACATCCTTAAAGGATTTATAGCATCAGAAATAAACTAAAATAGCAGATGGCTGCCAGTCGCTGTCGAAGAGATGCACACCAAAATCGCATTTCCATATTAAGGCCGAAGAAACTATTTACACGATTTTCATAGATGATAGTTGCACACTAATACGTAACATCAAATACTGGGATATATTCCCAAGTTAGCGTGGACGAGGGCAAAGCCCTCGCCCTGGCGAGATTCACAATAGGCGAAGTTCCTCTCCCAGCAATTAGTCACAACTTATTATTCACAAGAAGGATGACAAAAGCGAAGAAGGCCACCCAGCATGCACCAGGTTTATTTAAATTGGACCAATTAAATTTAGCCACATATTACGACAATGTGAAAACCAAATAATATTCACACGACACCACTAAAATGTTTTGGCGGCATGAAGTATATATAGTCTTTTGTTTATGACGTAGAATATAATTGCCTTCAATTATGCCACGAATAGGAAGAGTTTTATAAGGCACAACCAACACACTCTAGCGGAGAAGAAGGAACCACGTGAAGAAACGCCAAAGTCCGACAGCAGCTACCATCTCGTGTTCACAAACGGAACCAAGCGACCATGCGGTCATTTCAAAATGTCATGAAGTCACATCTAAGGGTAGATACATGTTTGAAAACGTTGGGACGGGCTCTTGCACGTAACAATAATAATAATAATAATAATAATAATAATAATAATAATAATAATAATAATAATAATAATAATAATAATAATATGACAAAAAATAATGAACCTGATAAAAACGGTTCAATTGTCGAGTTGTCTGTGTGTTACCAAACGCATATTCATTGAATTGGGCGGATGCGGCCAGAACGTGCTGTCTTAATTGCGTGACTGCGGCACCTCCCTTCGGTCAACACCGGAGAATGAAATGGTCATGTCCTTTCTGTTAAAAGAAATTGAGGTGCATTGAACTCTATTTTAAACCACAATGAGTGTTCCTAATTTTATTAATGGACCTATTTATTCCGATAACAAGTAATAGTAGGTGAACAATCAGAATAAGAGGACTGGACCAATGCCAGGGTTCAACCTGAACTATGTACTTTGTTTTTATATATAACAACTTTTAAACATTAACCATTCTATATTAGCATGCAATAATTTTTACAATCTGTTTAATTTTAGTGATATTCAGTGTAAAAGTGTTTTTTCTTCATTTCAATTTATATTTGTACGGCATGAAAAGTTTTCTATTGTTTGATAAGCAGGCTGATGAAGGGGGAGTAAGCTACCTCCGAAACATTTACCTGTGATTACCTTTTTCATAAAAATTGTATTGAAAAGGCAGAATGAAATATTTTCTTATAATATAATGGTGTAATTGCACAGCACAACTGCCTGGAATCTAAAATATTCAGATTTATTCCATCATTCATAAGAGGAAACTTAAAGGGTGGTGTGTACCACACCTTCAATAATCTGGTGAGCACTAAACCAGCATTGCGGTGAAAATTAAATATATATAATTGTTCAAGATATGCAAGGCACAGACTATCTTCAGGGGTTAAAAGACTAACGTCTAATTTAATTTAAATTTTATGACAACGTAAAATTGACGTTGAGCACAATTTTTTTAATAACATTTTTTTGTCTTAAAATATGAGAGAAATGTAAATTGGTCTAATGAACTAATATTCTGGCATATAACTCTACAGCATAAACATAAAACATTCCAACATGGCGTTCATGCGATATATCACACAGTTCAAATTATCTCTCAAACTAATTAAGTAATCAAACTGAAATTTTGTATGTTGCTATGGGACTATTAAGTAAGTACGAACAATAACTTTGTCTCCATGTGATTTTTAACCACTCCGAATGACATTTCTGGCGATCTAATTACTCGATGGAAATGAAACTTATTACATGGTATCTTTCTTCGGCGTTTAGTGTAGATTATTCAAGATGGCATCAGTTCGAATTTTTAAAAGATATTATTTTTATCTCTCGTATCCTATTTAAGCCATGAATAAGATTGATTTTATATTAAATAACCTTTATCTAATGATAGTAAATTCTGTGACTCACTGTTCGTAAATCATAAAAGACGTGCTTTTGACTTTTCTAGAAATGAATTTCCATGACAGAAAGAAGGCATGTCCTTGGAGGAGCCTTAATCACCTATGCTGAAAGTAATACACACAGCACATTATTATTGGTGTTGGCATATATAAACAGCTTGTTATTTCTCGAAGTAATGGTGTTGGTGGAGACAAGTCGTTTGTTTAGTACATCACATGGAATATATAATTTTAGGGACGGGAGAGTTTTCAATGGGGCAGATAACCTCGTAGTTCCGCCCCTTTAAACCTCAATAACTAGCTCAGAATTTTCAATGGAAACGTTCATAGAGATATATGAAAATAGGCCAATTATTTCTACTTGTTCAGATTTGCCTTCGTAATCTTGCTCAATATATTAATTTCGGTGCATTCTCTGGAAGTTTTGCTGCATTAAGGCAAAAGCCGTCTTTTTTATTTTTCCCAGAATGTGCTGTTTTGTACATTCCCATTGACCATAAAATACCCCTCTCATTTTCAGTTTCATTCAGTTTTCAGGGCATATTCTTAAAGGATAATTATTGATATTGTGCTCCGATTTCTCTGAGATACCACAGGGCCCAAGGCCAAAATCAAGCCTCGTGAAATCCGATCACATACAAACACATACTCTCAGGGCATCAGGCAAGGATTGGGAGGAGTTAGCTCAAAATACACGTTAATTAATGAAAAGGAAAGTTCTAATGTACTGCAAATCACCAACCATATCAGATAAAAACGTGTCCTAAAATAATATATCCACGAAAGATCCCTAGCCAAAACTTTATTAGGGATATATTTATTTATATTAAGTTAGTTGTAAGGATTAATAGTACTTTTAGCTCCAAATAACTGCCACTACAATACATGTTTCATTTAAAAATAAACTTAAAATAACCTAAATAGTCTTCATAATAAGGAAGAAATATTTACAAACCATTTGACGTACATAAGTAGGTCTAGCGTTACAAGGTTGCATTTCAAACCAGTATAAAAAGAAACTTTTAACACCTGCACCTCAAACACGTGTTCACAGTCACTGGAGCACCGCCTCCTGGATTATACTTAACAACTATTACAGGGTCTTTCATATAAAATAAGAGCGCCAAGCGGCGGCTTTGTTATCCGCTGCTGCGGTCACCTTGGCCGACTGCTTTAAACGTGTGTACAATCCTATATGATGCAGCAGCCTTGCTAGCGTATGTACAATGCTGAAATCGTACTTTAGTTGGTTAGTTAGTTATTGTTATATACAATTTAGCATTTCCATTTCCAAAAGCTGGTCCTTCGCATTATGGTTGAACTCACCATCAAGGCTTGAATTGGATTCGCCATAATGACCTCAGTAGTGTCAATTGGACAGTTCTGCTACACCCCCTACTTTCATATAAACTTTTGCCGATATCTCTCGAACGCATGGTCGGACTTTAACGAATGAGGTGACGTTGGACTCGAGCTGACGGGGGGCTTTGCTATGGACCACTCATTTCAACCCTAAAATAAAACCTACCCCTACACGGGGGTGAAATTTTAATTTGTTAGTAAAAGTGGCTTTCTTTTTGATACATATATGCATGTCAATGCTAATTTGAAATTAAACGTTTTTGCACATGAACAACATACAAACGGGTCAACGCCATAATAAATTAAATTTTTGTTTTTGTTTTTTTACGCATGCGCACTAGGGGATTTTGTAAGTGGGTGGGCTTTTTAAATAATTATATATAAATGAGTTTTTTGAAATATTTATTAAGAACAAAAAAACTAATAGGTAGCTTTTTAGTATTTTGCTAACCAACAATGGGATTTAAACATATGGGGTGTGGTAGGACTCGTGGTGAACCCCCCTTTCCTATGAATGAAGCATGTCCACCCCAAAATAAAACTACCCTTACCTGGGGGTGAAATAGTATTTTTTTTGTATGCATACGAACTTGACGGCTTTTGTAAAAGAGCGGGCTTTTTAAATGATTATTTCTAGATGAGTTTTTTTTAATATTTATTAAGAACCAAAAAAAAACTAATAGGTCATCTGCTTTTCAGTATCTTGCTAACCAATAACTGGATATAAACATATGGGATATCGTAGGACTCGAGGTGAACTCCCCTTTTCTATGGACGGGGTATATGCACCCCCAAATAAAAACTACCCTTACCCGGGGGGGGGGGGGTTGAAATAGTATTTTTTTGTATGCATGCGCACTTGGGGTGGGCTTTTGTAAGAGAGCGGGCTTTATAAATGATTATTTATAGATGAGGTTTTTGTAAATATTTATTAAGAACCAAATAACTAATAGGTCATCCGCTTTTTAGTATCTCGCTAACCAATAATCGGAATTAAACATATGGGGTGTCGTAGGACTCATGGTGAACTCCCTTTTTCTATGGACGTGGTTTATGCACCCCCAAATAAAAACTACTCTTACCCGGGGTGAAATAGTATTTTTTTTGTATGCATGCGCACTTGGGTTAGGCTTTTGTAAGAGAGCGGGCTTTATAAATGATTATTTATAGCTGAGTTTTTTTAAAATATTTATTCAGACCCAAAAAACTAATAGGTCATCTGTTTTTAGTATCTTGCTAACCAATAATGGGATTTAAACTTATGGGGTATCGTAGGACCTGTGGTGAACTCCCCTTTTCTATGGACAGGGTTTATGCACCCCCAAATAAAAACTACCCTTACCCGGGGGGGGGGGGTGAAATAGTATTTTTTTGTATGCATGCGCACTTGGGGTGGGCTTTTGTAAGAGAGCGGGCTTTATAAATGATTATTTATAAATGAGTTTTTATTTAATATTTATTAAGAACCAAAAAACAAATAGGTCATCACTTTTTAGTATCTCGCTAACCAATAATCGGATTTAAACATATGGGGTGTCGTAGGATTCATGGTGAACTCCCTTTTTCAATGGACGGGGTTTATGCACCCCCAAATAAAAACCACCCTTACCCGGGGGTGAAAGTATTTTTTTTGAATGCATGCGCACTTGGAGTGGGCTTTTTTAAGAGAGTGGGCTTTATAAATGATTATTTATAGATGAGTTTTTTTAATATTTATTAAGAACCAAAAAACTAATAGGTCATCCGCTTTTTAGTATCTCGCTAACCAATAATTAGATTTAAACATATGGGGTGACGTAGGACTCGTGGTGAACTACCCCTTTTTTATGGACGAGGTATGTCCACCCCAAAATAAAAACTACCCTTACCCAGGGGTAAATAATATTTTTTTGTATGTATGCACACCGATGGCTTTTGTCAAAAGGGCCTAACTATAGTTTCGTTAATATTTTCTGAACCCCTGATGGGATTTTGCCATTGGCAGCATCCTAGACCTTGGGGTGACGACCCGATTTTTGAATGTATGATTCCTTTTTGTCAAAAGAGCCTAAATACAATTTTGTTAATATCTCGCAAACCAATCATGTTAGGGTCTTGTATGAGGGGTCCTAGCACTTGGGGCGACGTCCCCCTTGGGGGGGGGGGTGAAACTACCCCCAAAAATTGAAAATTCAATATCTTTGAAACTAAGAACCCTAAAATTAGGCGTGATAGCTTTAAAAATAGTTTGTGATATAGGCTTTTACCTAGATTGGTCATTTCACCCCTAACACAGTAAATAGTCATGTTATGAAAAAAAAACGTGTTAAACACTTAAAAATTATAAATGAACCTAAGATCTTTTGTTTTTGATGAAAAATCGCAGGGGGTGGAAACTACCCCCAAATTGAAAAATTGATATCTTGGAAACTAAGATCCGTCAAATTAGGTGTGATGGCTTAAATAATTGGTTATGACATAGGTTTTTACCGGGATAGATCACTTCACCCCTAAAACAGAAAATAGTGATTTTACAGGGGTGTGGGGGGGGAGGTGTTAAACATGTACAAATGATAATTGGACCTCGGATCTTTTTGTTTTTTCATGAATAATAGTAGGAGGGTAAAAACTACCCCCCCCCCCAAATTGAAAAAATCTATATCACGCAAACAAAGAACCCTAAAATTAGGTGAGATAGTTGAAAAAATACATGATGACATATGCTTTAACCTTCATAGGTTATTTGCCGTCTAAAACAGGAAAATAGCCATGTTACAGTGGGAAGAGGTATTAAACACCTCAAAAGCATATACGTTTTGTGAAACCATGCTTTAATGGACATGAGAATGGTTTATTATTATTATTATTATTATTATTATTATTACGTAATTATGGTTTAATGTGTGTATAGGTAACTAACCAGTAGGCTAATAGCAAACATTTGTATGAGTTGTTGAAGAAGTCAGGAAGGCCAACCCTTTGGCATGGCCCATGAATTGACCCAAAAGTTTTAACTGTCAAGACTCAGTGTACCCTGTTCCAGCCCTTAGACCGGAGATAAAATGTCTTGGTAGAGCGCAGAAATCGAACCTGGACTTCTGTCATGACTGCTAAGTTACAATAATATTATAATAAATAATGGATTTTATAAAGAGAGAGACACACGCTTTAATGCTCTCGCTAGCTCCAGTCTGCAAACATACACTAGCTTGCTGAACTAGTAAGACTTGCTGATAAGAGCTGTGCAGTGTTGTCAGATTTCTTGTTTGGCTGATTCTGCAACTTGAGTTTAAACGGAGCCGCACATGTCAATGCTTAGCTGGCTCCACGCAGCATAATTGTAATTCAAATAAAGATAATGATGATGATGATGATGATAATAATAATAATGATGATGATGATGATTGTTGTTTTAAGGGGCGGGTTTAACATGTAGGTTATCGGCCCCTAATGGTTAAGATGAAAATAAAATGTAAACTATAAGTAAACCTAACTACACACTAATAGACTAGGAAAAGAAATCGATGACAAAAGGACAATAAGGCAAATGAAGGAATAAAAACGCCCTCAAGAATGTGGATTGAGGGAGTTGGAAGGAGAGGCGTGAAAGGCAGATAGAAAAGCAAAAGAGGAGAGGTTGTGCCCCAGAGGTAATGGATAAAGAGAAGGAAAACTGGACTCAGCTCAGAAATCCTTGGGGTCGCCAACTTCCAAACTGATCAGCCGTAAGCTCCTTGAGGGTGTAGCCATATGTAGAGTGCACCACCTTCTTGAGTGGCTTCAGCAAAAGACAGGAAATATCATGAAAATAAAAACAAGGCTGACTCCTCACACAAGTAGGATAACAGAAAAAATAAATAAACAAAGGCCAATTAAGTTGCAATAGGAAGAGACTCCCTAGGCCTTGGATACCCTAATAATGTCGGGGTCGGTAGAGAACAAGAGTTGGGCAAGTGTGGTCGACAGAAAAGAAGGCAGAGAAGAGCCTAGCACAAGTCAGTGGAAGCAATGACGAACTCAGCTGGGACTCCGTGGTCGTCAAACTGCATGACACTAGATATGACTCCCAGGGGTGGAATTAAAGACCTCTTTTGTTTAATATCACTGGCTTTTAAGGACGGTAACATATGGCATGTCTTTATAATGCGATACTGGTCCTAGGGTATGCAAAATTGTATTAGATACTCAGCTAATAATAGTGTGCATGACCATTATTATATTTCCTAAGAACAGTAAATGGGACTGATGACCATGATTTTCCAAGCCCCTAAGTAAGACAAAAACAAAATATTTTCATTTTCCAATGAGTTGGGGTGAGGTGAGGTGAGGTGAGGTGAGGTGAGGTGAGGTGAGTTTTCTATACACCAAACTGATGTGGTTTCCCACTTTTACTCCAGGCAAATATACATTTAATGTTAAGAATAGTGAAATGGTTTGCAGCTGTCCAATGCTAGGACCTGATTAGCGGCTTTTAAAAAATGGAATAGAATGGAGTACACTTCCCTCAAAACTAACAATAGGAGTGTTCGATCCCCCACAACAACCATTCTTAAAGTCAATATCAATGGCTATGCCCTTCAGGTCATGACGGTCTTATGTTCAATCCTATCTCTTGGTGGTGAAAGGCACACTCTAATACAACCATAATAGTGACAGGTTATCTGTTAAATACCTATCTCCAGATTTACCTTGTTTTTTTTGTGTAAAATCCACTACATTTTCCGCAAATTGACCCAAATGACACAACATTCTAGCAAAATCCAACAGATTAATTAAAATTCCATTGTTTTACCTAAGAATGGTTTTAACTACCTGAAATTGATATAAATTTACATGAATATATATGAAAATTCAACTTACCCAAAGTGGGCTACAACCATGAAATTTATCCATTTTATTTTGGATATTCATTAGATGTACTCGAAAATTCCATAATATTGCCTTTGCATGTATGCTTTTATTGTTTTTGTTGTTGTTGTTTCGTTTACCACACTCCCTGCAGACAAATACCTGAACATGACTTTCTCTTAGGCTAGGACCTCCACATTGGACGTGATAGTCGAGTTTCATCTTCCATAAACTCGTCTCTGAGGTGGGATGTCAGAAAAGGCATCCAGCTGTAAAATCCACACCCTGACATAGACTTTAATAACCTCTTACGTTGAGGTTCCTAACACTAGAGATATTGAATGATTGAACGGTTTCCTTTTCACAATTCCTGTCTATACTTTCCTCTTCAAGGTTGCTAAAATGCAATTAAATTTAATAAATACCTTCCGATGGTTTCATTTGATTAATGATATGGTGTTGATGATTGATATATACGTTCAGACTAATTGTTTTAGGTCTTGACTGGCCTTGCAATAAAAATTGACTAACCAACCATGAGTTGCCTATCAGGGAAACATTTTGGCCACTATGTTGGTTATTGACCAATCAGTAGAGTTCCAGTAATAAGACAGAAATTCAACACAAACAATGAGCGCGCGCGGTGGCTGAGATTCATACGTACTGTCGGTTATGTAGCTATGTGGAATGTATATGACATATGGTTTACTTTAAGGTTTGGAGATCCCATTAAAGATATTCCTACAATAAATGATCTTCAAATGGTCATTGTTTGGTGTGAAAATATGTATTATATGATATTTAATGAAAACAATTATGATTTATTAAATGTTCATACGTTTACGGTATTCTTATTTAATGTATGCACTCGAGACACTATCGACCAAAATACAGCACTATCTGGAATGTATATTGCATAGTTAAAGGTTTGGTGATCCCATTAAAGTTATTCCTACAATAAATGATTTTTAAGTTGTCGTTGTTTGGCATGAAAATATTTTACAGGTAGGTATTTTAATGACCAACAGAGTTGACTGTTAAGAAGGATAAGAAGTGCCCTATGTGAAATGTAGTGTAACATGTAACATGTTATACATGATATGTAACAACTGTAAGGCTTGTGATTTTTAAGATGCCTTTATCCCTATATTAATCACCCAGTTTACAAGACTCATAACTGTAATGTTACGGAAAAAAATTGAAACAAAACAAAAATCTGCATTGAAAAACCAAAAAGTGGTTGAGCAAATATATACTGGGGAAACAAAGTTTTGTAAACACTGATGTCCAACAAGACTAATTAAATCAGTAACTGTCAGGGTTGCCGAGTGGTTAAGGCGTTTGACTTAAGGTCAAATTTCCAAATATATAAGGAAGCAAGGGTCGAACCCCTTCCCTGACATAACTATTGCTTGAACATGCAAGAAAACAAGAAATATACACTAACTATGTTTTTTAATTTCATCAAAATATTTCTTTTACAAGAGATAGACACACAGAATACAGCTCTTTTTTGTTTATCATTTCTTTTAAACATAACACATGTTGAAAATTATTTTTAGGGGATGGAGGGGTGTTGCTTCGTTGACCCATCACACAGTAATAGCAGCTTTACGAAGTTCATCTTCTATATTTAATAGCTCTTCCTCATAACCAATATGACCAACCTGTTTACAGGCATGCAAGAGCTGTAGACGTTCGACTAATATATTAGGATCATTCCATTTGCTATTTTTATGAATGCTTTAAAAACTCGGGAAGCATTTCATCATTATCAACATCATCATGATTATCATCCTCGTCATTATAATCATCTTCATAAAGATGATCATCATCGATATCATTACCATCATAATTTCCACCTTTGTCCACACTCTGTTCAATGGTTTGAGTTGCCTTTGATAGTGTTGAAAGCTTCTTTTTAGATGTGCTAGAGTGCTTTAACATTGTTATGTTATTATTATCACCATTACCTTGCTTTTCACCTTTCCCCACCATCTTCTTCATGGAGTGTGTTGTCTCTGATAGAGTTGAGGGATTTTGAGATGTGTGTGGGTGCCTCAACATGGGTTTTACAGGAGGTGTTGAAGGTTTCTCATTAGACAACTTGCTAACAGCATGAGTGCGTTGTAGTGTATTAAACTTGAGGTTAATATTATCTTGAGCAGCACTATCTTTTTCTTGAACTTGGTTTTTTGCTTTGGTTTGGGTTTTCCTTACTTTTAGACTAGCATGATTATTAAGTTTACAATCATGATTCTTTGAAGAAAGTATGTCCAATTCTTTTGTCTTAAGCATTCCTCGACACTGTTTCGATCGTTGCTTTGAACAGCGCCAAATAACAGTTTCATTTTTATTGCTTCGTTTCACAATATATGCATATCCTTTGTAGTATGCATAAGGCTTACCATACCTAGTCACTGATACTTCCATATCAACTGTCAAGCATAAACTAATCTCTAGTAAAGACATCTCGGTTATACAAAAATTGGGGGCAAAGGGGGGGGGGGGGGGGTAAAACATGGGAGAAAAGGTGGCAGCAAATGTGGGGAGAAAAAAAAACTGTCAGCAAAAAGAGGGAGCAAATATGGGATCAAATTCGGGAGCAAAGCAAATATAAAAAGTGGGAGCAAATATGCTAACAAATACGTCAACAAATATGCCAGCAAAAGCAAATACACAAGTCAAGATAGTTTAAAGTACAAAGAAAATATGGAAGCAACTATGAGAGCAAAAGTGGTGTTTTTCTAAATCAACTAGACATAACAAACTTAGTCATAACCTAACCTAACCTAACCTAACCTCACCTAACCTAACCTCACCTAACCTAACCTCACCTCACCTAACTTCACCTAACCTAACCTAACTTGTCTGAACTTTACATATCCTAACCTATCGTAACTTCACCTAACCTAACTTTACCTAATCTAACTTCACCTAACCAAACCTTTCAACTCTCAGATCAAAATTAAATTCTGGGCATAGTTGAGTTGGAACCCAAGACTTCAGGGATTACACCCATGTATACTAGCCACTACACCGCAAGATGGGCAAATTATCATGCAACACAGCATAAAAATAAAGGTTTCCTCTTGTGTAACTCATTGGTTGTCAACCATAGTTGGGAATTCAAACCCAAGACCTCAGGACTTTTGTTTTGAACATTATCAGAAATATTATTCCAATTACAATTTGCTGCTGCTTATAGTTATAAGAGTTGGCATTAATATGGGGAGCAAAAAAGTGGTAGCAAATGTGGGAGCCAATATGGGAGCCAATACGAGAGCCAATATGAGAGCCAATATGGAAGCAAAAGTGGGAGCAAATATGGGAGCAAATGTGGGAGGCAATATGGGGGTAAACGTGGGAGCAAATATGGGGACAAATTAGGGAGCCAATATGGGAGTCAATATGGGGGGGGGGGGGGGGGAATATGGGAGCAAATGTGTGAGCAAATCAGCTCACCTCGGATATCACCAGTGAGTACTCATATCCACCGCTAGGTAGCCGAAACATACCTTGCGTGTTGTATGTAACTATCTTACAAAGTTTGACTGCATGCAAAACGTGCTTGTATAAGCTGTGCATATAATTTTAATATACAATTAACACTAAGTGTTCAGAACTGACGTGTATAGCCTTGTCTAGGGTATATAGAGGATCCTTAGCAAGAAAGACTGACTAACCCAGGAGTGTAAAGCCTTGCCACATGCAGTAAGCACCAGTTGGCAGAAAATGGTTCCTAATAATAACAGACTTAATGAATATGAAACGTGTTTTGAGTGTCGTCATAAACCATATTTTATACGTTGTGATACGTGTAAGGATTTAACTCTTGTTCTCTACCGACCCCGACATTATTAGGGTATCCGAGGCCTAGGGAGTCTCTTCCTTTTGCAACTTAATTGGCCTTTGTTTATTTATTTTTTATGTTATCCTACTTGTGTGAGTAGGCAGCCTTGTTTTTATTTTCATGTTATTTCCTGTCTTTTGCTGAAGCCACTCAAGAAGGTAGGGTGTATATACCCCCACCACTTGCGGTGCACTCTACATATGGCTACACCCTCAAGGAGCTTACGGCTGATCAGTTTGGAAGTTGGCGACCCCAAGGGATTTCTGAGCTGAGTCCAGTTTTCCTCCTCTTTATCCATTACCTCTGGAGCTCAACCTCTCCTCTTTTGCTTTTCTATCTGCCTTTCACGCCTCTCCTTCCAACTCCCTCAATCCACATTCTTGAGGGCGTTTTTATTCCTTTATTTGCCTTATTGTCCTTTTGTCATCGATTTCTTTTCCTAGTCTATTAGTGTGTAGTTAGGCTTACTTATAGTTTACATTTTATTTTCATCTTAACAATTAGGGGCCGATAACCTACATGTTAAACCCCCCTTAAAACAACAATCATCATCATCATCATCATCATCATCATCATCATCATTATTATTATTATTATTATTATTATCATCATCATCATGATCTTTATTTGAATTACAATTATGCTGCGTGGAGCCAGCTAAGCATTGACATGTGCGGCTCCGTTTAAACTCAAGTTGCAGAATCAGCCAAACAAGAAATCTGACAACACTGCACAGCTCTTATCAGCAAGTCTTACTAGTTCAGCAAGCTAGTGTATGTCTGCAGACTGGAGCTAGCGAAAGCATTAAAGCGTGTCTCTCTCTCTCTCTCTTTATAAAATCCATTATTTATTATAATATTATTATAACTTAGCAGTCATGACAGAGGTCCAGGTTCGCTTACAGCGGGGGCGTGGTGGCTCAGCGGTCTAGCTGTATGCCTCTCACCAAGGCGGTCCGGGTTCGATTCCCGGTCAATGCATGTGAGATTTTCGAAGTGAAATGCCATGTCCTGTGGTTCGGATTCCACGTAAAAAGGAGGTCCCGTGGCTCATGATCTCAAGATTAACGGTCACGTTAAACTACAAGCTTCCTTTCCTTTCCTTCGCTTACAGCGCTCTACCAAGACATTTTATCTCCGTTCTAAGGGCTGGAACAGGGTACACTGAGTCTTGACAGGTAAAACTTTTGGGTCAATTCATGGGCCATGCCAAAGGGTTCGCCTTCCTGGCTTCTTCAACAACAACTCATACAAATGTTTACTATTAGCCTACTGGTTATTTACCTATACACACATTAAACCATAATTACGTAATAATAATAATAATAATAATAATAATAATAATAATAATAATAAACCATTCTCATGTCCATTAAAGCATGGTTTCACAAAACGCATATGCTTTTGAGGTGTTAAATACCTCTTCCCACAGTAACATGACTAGTTTCCTGTTTTAGACGTCAAATAACCTATGAAGGTAAAAGCATATGTCATCATGTATTTTTTCAACTATCACACCTAATTTTAGGGTTCTTCGTTTTCAAGATATATATTTTTTCAATTTGTGGGGTAGTTTATACCCCCCTACTATTTTTCATTAAAAAAACAAAAATATCTCAGGTTCAATTATCATTTTTACACGTTTAACACCTCCCCACCCCCACCCCTGTAAAATCACTATTTTCTGTTTTAGGGGTGAAATGATCTATCCAGGTCAAAGCCTATGTCATAACCAATTTTTTAAACCATCACACCTAATTATTCGGATCTTAGTTTCCAAGATATAAATTTTTCAATTTGGGGGTCGTTTCCACCCCCCCCCTGCCATTTTTCATCAAAAACAAAAGATCTTAGGTTCATTTATCATTTTTAAGTATTTAACACGTTTTTTTCCATAACATGACTATTTACTGTTTTAGGGGTGAAATGACCAATCTAGGTAAAAAAATATTTTTAAAGCTATCACGCCTAATTTTAGGGTTCTTAGTTTCAAAGATATTGAATTTTCAATTTTGGGGGGTAGTTTCACCCCCCCCCAAAAGGGGGACGTCGCCCCAAGTGCTAGGACCCCTCATACAAGACCCTAGCATGATTGGTTTGCGAGATATTAACAAAAGTTTATTTAGGCTCTTTTGACAAAAAAGAATCATACATTCAAAAAACGGGGCGTCACCCCAAGGTCTAGGATGCTGCCTGTGGCAAAATCCGATCAGGGGTTCAGAAAATATTAACGAAAGTGTAATTAGGCCCTTTTGACAAAAGCCGTCGGTGTGCATACATACAAAAAATATTATTTCCCCGTGGGTAAGGGTAGTTTTTATTTTGGGGTGGACATACCTCGTCCATAAAAAAGAGAATTTCACCACGAGTCCTACGTCACCCCATATGTTTAAATCTAATTATTGGTTAGCGAGATACTAAAAAGCGGATGACCTATTAGTTTTTTGGTTCTTAATAAATATTAAAAAAACTCATCTATAAATAATCATTTATAAAGCCCACTCTCTTACAAAAGCCCACTCCAAGTGCGCATGCATACAAAAAAATATTATTTCACCCCCGGGTAAGGATAGTTTTTATTTGGGGGTGCATAAACCCCGTCCATAGAAAAAGGGAGTTCACCATGAGTCCTACGACACCCCATATGTTTAAATCCGATTATTGGTTAGCGAGATACTAAAAAGTGGATGACCTATTAGTTTTTTGGTTCTTAATAAATATTTAAAAAAACCTCATCTATAAATAATCATTTATAAAGCCCGCTCTCTTACAAAAGCCCACCCCAAGTGCGCATGCATACAAAAATACTATTTCAACCCCCCTCCCCCGGGAAAGGGTAGATTCTATTTGGGGGTGCATAAACCCCGTCCATAGAAAAGGGGAGTTCACCACGAGTCATACGATACCCCATATGTTTAAATCCCATTATTGGTTAGCAAGATACTAGAAGGCAGATGACCTATTAGTTTTTTGGTTCTTAATAAATATTTTAAAACATCCTCATCTATAAATAATCATTTATAAAGCCCGCTCTCTTACAAAAGCCCACCCCAAGTGCGCATGCATACAAAAAAAAAAATCTATTTCACCCCCCCCCCCCGGGTAAGGGTAATTTTTATTTGGGGGTGCATAAACCCCGTCCATAGAAAAGGGGAGTTCACCACGAGTCCTACGATACCCCATATGTTTAAATCCCATTATTGGTTAGCAAGATACTAAAAAGCAGATGACCTATTAGTTTTTTGGTTCTTAATAAATATTTTTTTTAAAAAAACTTATCTATATATAATCATTTATAAAGCCTGCTCTCTTACAAAATCCGTCCAAGTTCGTATGTATACCAAAAAAATTACTATTTCCCCCCCCCCCGGGTAAGGGTAGTTTTTATTGGGGTGTGCATATGCCCCGTCCATATAAAAGGGGAGTTCACCACGAGTCGTACGATACCACATATGTTTATATCCCATTATTGGTTAGCAAGATACTAAAAAGCAGATGACCCATTAGTTGGTTTTTTTTTGGTTCTGAATAAATATTTAAAAAATCACATGGTACAGTGATGACTTGACCAGGAAGTCGGTGGTCGACTATATACTGTATGAGAAAGAACTAAATAAGAATATCACGGACATCAAGGTTATACCATCGGAGAACCTGGATAGCGACCATCGATTGCTGGTATTGTTACGTGCCACCCCCCTAGTGGCACTTTTTGTTAACTGGATTACGGTGGGTTGAAGCACAACACAGATTGTTCCTTTAAATGAAATAATTAACTTTATTGCGGCCAGAAAGATACAGCACTCATCAGTAAATACAAGCAATTATTACCTTACTCCAGTTTCCTCACGGCGAGAACACTTCCCCTTTCACTTGTCAGTAAGCCTCAGAAGTTAATCCCTCGTAATGAGGTGGCCCCGTGCGTTGGCTGGAAATATCTGCACTCAGCCTGTCACCGTACTACACACTGTTTCACAATGCACCACAATCACTTCTGTCGCACTGGAAAAACACACTCGTTCAAGACACAGTTCCTCTGTAGGCTTCTCACTTCCGCGCTGTCAAGAAAATCAGCTTCCCTAGGGGTTTAGCAAGTCACCACACTTCTGTCGCTCAGGATAAACGCTCGCACTAGCTCATAAAAACACAACACACACTGGTTGAGAGGTCGCTCTTATATAGCAGGCCGGTGACTCAATAAATGCTTCTAGACCCATCCAGGGTTCACGGCTTCTCGAGGCTTCCTTCACTGGCTGAGTCACGAATATTCTGGACCGTCCCTTTGTCCTAGTAGTCCTGTTGCATAAGGTGCACGCAATACACTGAGGCAGAGCAGCCCAGCCCTGGGGCAGTTGTGACTCATGCGGCGAGCGATGAAACGAACTCACAGCCGTAACAGTATTGACCCTGAGAGGGAGTAAGGAGAAGAAAGAGACTGAGAACCAGGAAAGACGTATAAGTATATGGAAACTGAAAGAAGGGGATAGAAGTGTCGAGTACCTCAAAATGGTAAAGGAAGGAATTCCAACAGATGAGGAAAGAGGGGTGGAAGAGGAATGGGCTAGATTTAAGAAGACACTAGTAGGTGCAGCAGAAGCAGTATGTGGGAGGACAAGTAGTAAGAAGAGGTGGAAGGAAACACCATGGTGGAATGAGAAGACAAAATATATAGCAAGGGAAAAGAATAGAGCCTTTAGGAGGTGGTATCAAAATAGGACGGTAGAGACAAGGGAAGAGTACCAGGAAAGAAAGAAGGAGGCGAAGAGAGAAGTGGCTGAGGAGAGAAGAAAGTGGATGGAAGAGTGGACAAAGATGATGAAGGAGGATAGTGAATGTACAAAAAAGGTCCTGTATGGGATGGTAAAAAATAAGAGGCGGAAGGATCCTACGGATTATGTTAGAATGGTGAACAAAAGGTGACAAGAGACACAAAATAGGGAAGAACTGAAGAAAATATGGAAAGAATATTTCGAAGAACTTCTGAACCCAAATGGAAACCACGGTGAGGAGGAAGAAATTGGGGGAAGAGGAAGATGAACTGCAAACAGAAAAGGACTTAACATGGAAAAAAGTGGAAGATGCAGTGAGGAAGATGAAAGGAGGGAAGGCACAGGGTGTGGATGAGTTGAGTGTGGAGATGGTGAGAGCAGCAGGAGAGGTTGGGATACAATGGTTGTACCGAGTGATGAGGACAGCATGGAAGGAAAGGAAGACCCCGGAGGACTGGAAAAAAAGGAATAATTGTCCCGATCTTCAAGAAAGGTAGTAGAACAGAATGCAGAAACTATCGGGGAATAACACTGATGAGTCATTGTGCAAAGATCTCTGAGAAAGTTTTGGAAAGGAGAATTAGGACAAGGATAAAAGGAGGGATGAGGGAAGAACAACAAGGCTTCAGAGCAGGAAGGTCCACAGTGGATTTGATTTTTGCTGTAAGGCAGTTACAAGAACAGCACCATGAGTATGGAACAGATCTACTGATGGCCTTCCTGGACATTGAGAAAGCATATGAAAGTGTTTGCAGAAACAAAGTATGGAAGTCCCTGGAAGATAGAGGAGTAGAGAAATGGACTATAAAGAGGATAAAGGAGATGTACAAGGGAAGAGTGAGCTGTGTGAAAGTGGCAGGAGAGAGATCGGACTGATTGGAACAGACAAACGGCCTGAAACAAGGAAGTGCACTGTCACCGTTACTTTTCATTGTGGTGATGGATGACATAATGACCCGAGTGGCACAAGTAATTGGGGAAGGAAAGATGAAAGCAATGGTGTTTGCAGATGATTTGATGATTTGGGGAAACAAGGAGGAGGAGGTACAGGAACAGTTAGACGTGTGGGAAGGAATAATACAAGGATATGGGATGAAATTTAGCATAAATAAGAGTGAGATGGTGATCACAACAAGGAAGAAGGAAAGAACCACAATGGGAATAACAATTGGTGGGGAACAGCTGAAGAAAGTGGAGAGTTTCAAGTATCTGGGAAACCTGATACAAGATAATGGAAGAAACGATAGAGAAATAAATGAGCGGGGGAGGCAGGCAGAAGCATTCGGGAGGAGTGTGAGAAACATGTTATGGAGCAAGGATGTCCCTCAGAACAGCAAAAAGATCATATATCGGACGTACTATGTCCCTATCCTGACATATGCCTCGGAGACCTGGGTTATGAAAGGAAGGGAGAAGAGCAAAATACAGGCCAGTGAGTTGAGGTTCTTGAGAAGCAGTATTGGAGCTACGAAGATGGACAGAATAAGAAATGAGAGGACCAGAGAATTAATGAAGGAGGAACCATTACAGGATGGTATAGAGAAATCTAGACTTAGATGGTATGGACATGTAAAACGAATGGAAGAAGAAGGAAGATTGTAGTTTTACGTGACCGTGAAGCTTGTGATTATGAGCCACGGGACCTCCTTTTTACGTGGAATCCGAACCCCAGGACATGGTATTTCACTTCGAAAATCTCACATGCATTGACCGGGAATCGAACCCGGACCGCCTTGGTGAGAGCATACAGCTAGACCGCTGAGCCACCACGCCCCCTAAAACGAATGGAGAAGAAGAGGATACCCAGGAGGGTACACGAGACGAAGTGGGAAGGAAAGAGACCGAGAGGAAGACCGAGATACAGGTGGCTGAAGGGGGTGGAAGAAAGCGTGAAGAAGAGAGGAGAAGACTGGACAAGGGTGGAGGCTGAGAGATGGTGGGAAGACAGAAGACGTTGGAGAGGCTTGTGTTCCAAACAGACCCGGCCAGTGGCTGGAAACTGTGCAAGATGATGATGATGAATAAATATTAAAAAAAACTCATCTATAAATAATCATTTAAAAACCCGCTCTTTTACAAAAGCCGTCAAGTTCGTATGCATTCAAAAAAAATACTTTTTCACTCCCGGGTAAGGGTAGTTTTTATTTTGGGGTGGATATGCCTCATTCATAGGAAAGGGGGGTTCACCACGAGTCCTACGGCACCCCATATGTTTAAATCCCATTGTTGGTTAGCAAAATACTAAAAAGCAGATGACCTATTAGTTTTTTTTGGTTCTTAATAAATATTTAAAAAAACTCATTTATAAATAATTATTTAAAAAGCCCACCCTCTTACAAAATCCCCAAGTGCGCATGCGTAAAAAAAAATCATTATGGCGTTGACCCGTTTGTATGTTGTTCATGTGCAAAAACGTTTAATTTCATATTAGCATTGACATGCATATATGTATCAAAAAGAAAGCCACTTCTACTAACAAATTACAATTTCACCCCCTTGTAGGGGTAGGTTTTATTTTAGGGCTGAAAAGAGTTGTCCATAGCAAAGACCCCCGTCAGCTCGAGTCCAACGACACCTCATTCGTTAAAATCTGACCATGCGTTCGAGAGATATCGGCAAAAGCTTATATGAAAGTAGGGGGTGTAGCAGAACTGTCCAATTGGCTCATGGTGTTGGTTGGAATCATCTTCTCTATGGCGTGAAACTTCATAATAATTGCATCACATCTTCTACACTTGTAGTAAATAAATGCTCTGCTTTCAGATTTATCACAGATTCTAGCATTGCATCACTTAGAATAATTTTTAGCCTACTTTTCGCATTTTGCAAAAATGGGGAAAAAGTAGAGTTATGAGATCGGGCAAATGTGTGTCTGTCTGTCTGTCTGTCTGTCCTTCTGTCTGTCTGTCTGGCTGGCTGTGTGTGTGTCCCTCCCTATCAACTCCTAAACGACTGCAGCAATCGAAACAAAATTTGGTAGGAGTAAAGATCTATACCCGAATAGCTCACGGCCATATTTCAAAATGATGTCAGTGGTACCAACTTCTGAAAAATCGCAATTGAAATTTGAGCTCCATGTTGGATATCTTGGAAGGTATGAATGGGAGCTATTTCAAAACTGGCACACGTATAGATAATAATATTGCAGTTTAATTTCCAGGAGGCCATACATGGCAATGTTGCCAAAATGATTATAAGCCTGATGATAAATCCAAATTTTAAATGCATATAACTTCTACACTATCAATTGGATTTCGACCAAATTTCGCATGTGCTATGTGTACATAAACAGATATGTTTGAGCGTATTTTTAAGAGCAACCAGGGCTGCCAACTGTTAATAAATGCTCTCAATTTTTTTAAAATCCAAATACCCATATATCAGAAAGTATGCAAGCCTACAGCTTTAAACTATGCACACGTATAGCACCTGACATTCTATATTAATTTGGAGTAACTTATATACGTTAGTGCTACCAACATGAGTCAAAGCCTGCTGAGAGGTCCAACTTTAAATACATGTAACTTCTATACTATCATTTGGATTTCAACCAAATTTCGTGTGTGCTATGTGTACCATAACAGATATGACTATGCCGATTCTTAATAGTAACCAGGGCTGCCAACTGTTAATAAATACGGTCTCTATTTTTGTTACCCTAATATCAATATATCAGAAAGTATGCAAGCCAATAGCTCTAAACATTGCACACGTATTAATTTGGAGTAACTAATACTGTATAGGCCTACGCCAGTGCTGCCGACATGATTCTAAGCCTGCTGATAGGTCCAATTTTAAAATACATGTAACTTCTATACTAACTAATGGATTTCATTCAATATTGACACAACAATAAATCATATTATTTCAGATTATTTCTGACCAATATATGTATGTCATTGTTGCCAACATGATTTTACGCGCGAGTTATATCCAATGTTTAACTGCATGTAACGTCCATGCTATCCATTGGACTTCAACCAAATTTTGTATTCTGTACCTTAAGAGATGGAACTAACAATATATTCAGTCACCAGGGCTGCCAACTGTAGTTCTCTATTAGACTACATTATGCCATGTATACCGGGTGAGTTAGCCGAGGTCGTTGCGGCATGACTGTTGGCAGTCGCTCACATCCGGGAGGCGAGGAGGTTCGAATCCCCCCGCCGGCAACCTTGAAGATGGTCTTCTGTGGTTTCCCATCTTCCTTCCAGGCAAATGCCGGGGTTGGTCCCTAACTATAGGCCACAGCCGCTACCTTCCAACTCCTCGACCCTCCCATCCAACATTCCCCCCAACGGTACTTGTAGCTCACCCATTGGGTGTCCGTCTCGAAGGAGCTACAAAAAACTGGCGAGCCGAACATGTCCTCGGACACTCCCGGCACTAAAAGCCATACGCTGAAAAAAAAATGCCATGTATACAGTATTTCGAACTAATTAGAAATTTCGATATTACCAACTTAATTTCGTCATTATTGTAGATATATCCATATACATTAATTATTGGCATGAATCTTACATTTTAAGAAAAGTAGGCTCTTTAGTTCGTCACGGAACTTCTTGTTCGCGTTGACTTCTCTCACGTGCCCAATTTCATGTTTAAATCTCTGTCATTTATATCTGATTTTATTTGAATGATCATGCTTTCAAAGCATTCTACAGTTAATTTACGGACTACAGCAAATAATTCTGATCAATATTTGAGCTCTATCTTGTCGGTGTAGCACTTTCCTGTTTTATGATATGTAGGCCTACTCAAACCATCGCACATTGACCTTGCACTCGACAGATCGCAAAATTCAATACATACACAAATCTTTGTTTTCAACCATCGAACGCGTATTTTTTTTAACGTGTTGCACACTCAATAACGAATATTTTCACTCTATTTCACTAATACTCAATTCTATACACAGTAGATTACCATGGGGTTCGATGCTCGAATTTCCGTATCCACCATCTCAGGTGTTCGACAAGTTCTGCTTTATGCGTACAGTAGCATTTCCGACTCCTCCGTTCTGCAGCCAATCAGCTTCTTCCTATGTTCTTCCGGGTTGTTTGAAATATTTCCGTACAATGTACGGTGAATGTATAATTTAATTTGTTGTATTGTCCGTTTCTTCAATCTTTTTTTTTTTTTTTTCGCTATCGTTTTACCCTCCAGGATCGGCTTTTCCCACGGACTAAGCGAGGGATCCCACCTCTACCGCCACTTAGGGTAGTGTCCTGGAGCTTGAGACTCTGAGTCAGGGATACAACTGGCGTGTGTGGCCAGCACTACGCCCAGGCGGCCTCACCTGCAAAGCGAACAGAGGGCCTGATGAAGGGATGGGAAGAGTGGGATGGTTAGGCAAGGAAGTGGGCAGGATGTGGCCGTGGCCTTACTGTAGGGATCATCCCGGTATTTACCCGAAGACGAAGTGGGAAACCACGGAAAACCACTTCGAGGATGGCTGAGGTGGGAATCGAACCCCTCTACTCATTTGGGCCACCCGAGGCTGAGTATACCCCGTTCAAGTCCTCATACCACTTTTCAAATTTCGTGGCAGAGCCTGAAATCGAACCCAGGACCTCCGGGGCGGCAGCTAACTATGCTGACCGCTACGCTACGGAGGCGACCTTCTTCAATCCTCATACTACTAATTTTGATATCGTGTTTCCAATGAATTACACGGCTCGCTCGATCCTTTCACGGCCTTAACAAGTATCTTTTTTTGCGCCTTGTCTTCATAATTGTTCTCAGCTTACAATTTTAGAGAATGCGGCTTGAGCGGCGTAATTGGTAGAATGTTGAGCTTCTATGCCCAAGATCGTGAGTTCAAACCCGGCCCAAGTCGTTGGATTTTTAAAGAGCGTTAAAAATCCCTCAGTATGCCTTCCTTCGGAGGAGAAGTAAAGCTGGCGGCCTCATGTCATAGATTTATGGCATGATAAAGAACTTTCCACTAATTACACTTGTGTGAAGCTAAATTATAGTTTAGATTTGACTAACGCTCTTAGATTCAAATGTTCGTCGCCAGGAGTCGACTGTGGTGGCATCTAGTTACCAAGTTCAGAACTAGTTGGTCGTTGACGGTGGCGTATGGTAGCAAAAGTTGGAACTACTTGAAAATCGAATGGCTGCAGCCCTTACTCGAATTAAAAAAGAGAAAACACATCCTAATACAGCCATCAAAATTAACACCGGTTATCAACCAGATTCTACACACACCCAAAGTACTCGGGCCTACATGACCGCGTTGTCGCAGCCCCTAAACTGAGGAATCATCAACCAATCTCAGAGAATGACTCAGTGATGTTACGTGGTCTGACATGGAATTCATATCTTGGCGCGGTTAATGAACAAGTGAACGGGGACAATACATATATATGTAGACCAACCGATGAAGTTACCCAAGTCTGGGATGTTAACTCTGAAAACAGAACTACCCTTCTGTTCAACATTTTTGATCTAGGTCTTGTATGTCGCGTTATGTTGGAAGGTATTCAAATCATTGGAAACCTGTGTAAGATTTAATTCCACCTATGCAAAGAAGCATGTTTGTGAAGTACTCTGCAGGATGATGCTGATCTCACTGAGGATATTAAGATAGAAACATTCTATGTACCCGAGTTTGTTCAATGCATCAAGACAGAAACTCCATCTTTAGCGAGTAGTGGAAATTCCAAAGAGGTAAGAACCTGATCGGGTTATTATTAGTTGCATCTTATAAAGTACATGTACTGATCGCCATCTTATTCTCACCATTGACCTTGCACTCGACAGATCGCAAAATTCAATAAATACACAAATCATTTAGGGATTATAGAATTGTGCATTCAGACTATAGTGATGACGAATGGAAGCTGTCTACTGTTAGGTTGTGTAAATTACGGAAAGTGCAAGACGCCTAGATGGATGGTATAGCATTATGTTATCCGACTAGTGCTGGACTCAAACCAATGACCTTTCTCTGTGTACGACGCTGGCCTATTCACTGATGTAATGGAGGATATCTTAATTGTCATAGGTGAAGGGTACATTATATGAAGCCAATCACTTTTTATTAGTTGCCTGTTGTGAAGTTTGTATTTTTGTATGAAGAAGTTACAGTATTCCAATGGACGAGATTGGTGGGCTCTTATATGAAAATCAACAGCCAGCTTCCAGTCTCCGACCGGGTTAGGAATGGAATGAATGAAGCCCCCATCTAGCGACGAGGATATGGACTGTGCCGGCTGCCGAGGACTGACGCACTCTTCTTGGGCAATGATTAAATGAATGACGGATGAAATGAAATGAAATGATAGTGTTGCTGGAATGAAATTTTGACAGGGAAAACCGGAGTACCCGGAGACAAACCTGTCTGCCTCCGTTTTGTCCAGCACAGATCTCACATGGAGTGACCGGGATTTGAACCACGGACCCAGCGGTGAGAGGCCGGCGTGCTGCCGCCTAAGCCACGGAGGCTTGGGCTCTTATATAAACATTATTATCCAATGACACTAAATTATGTGGCTTACTTTTCGTAAATCAGAGTGCACGTGCATTAGACTTTCTAAGAACTAATTTCCATGTTAGAAAGATGCCATGTCATTGGATGAGTCTTAATCACCTATACTGAAAGTTAAATATACAGCACATTATTTCAAAAATGAATGGTATTGGTGGAGACAGGTCGTGTACCTAGCCTACAGTTTATTGGGGAAAAAAGAATTTATTTTAAGTTAATTGCAAGTAGGATTACAATGCCCCTTTAGCTGCAATTAATTGCCACTATAATACATGTTTCCTTTAAGAATAGACGAAAATTAAGTCTAAATACTGTACCCGATTGTCACCATGTGGACCATGTGTTCGTATCCCAACTAGCTCACGGTCTTTCGAGGTATGGGACGTTCCTGCCCACAATACGACCACATGCTCAGGATTTGAGTCTACCAGGTAACTACTCTACAGGAAATACACAACATTCCTAACAATAAAACATTTACTGGTCTAAAATCATGGCTATACAACAAATACAAATCAAAGGACAAATTACATTTAATTCCCACAAATAAAATAGGGTTATTCTGTGAGCTTTCTTCTTAAAAATAGTGCTACACTGCACTCAAACCTAATTCTAACATCCTGTCAATAATAGTTCAGACTACAAGGTTTCCATAGTGTTCATCATGTGACACAATCTTAGTTGATGGGAGTATCTTAACACAAAAATCACATGTCACATAAAAATGATATTTCTAAGACATTATTCCGTCTCTTACGGCATTTACTTTAACTAGCAAAAATTCATTATATTCTGAATTTATTAACAAATATTTGTTGTGTCGTGAGAATCATCTTCCTTCTTTCCATCCCTATGAACGATCTAGGACAGTGATACATGCTCCTTAAAAAAAACATGGATAGAATATTTTATAGTTTCACCATATAACGATTTTCTGGGTCTTGTCGGGCTTACCATAGTTACAACTGTGTCATGTTCTGGGAAAAACACATACCCGTTTGCATAAATTAGCATGAACTGGCAAAATGCATATTAAAGAAGATGCCTACATTATTTTGGTTCAGCTTTCCCCCTCAGAGGATAACTTCGCCAAATATTATCTGATTTCTATGATCCAACAACGTATGTGACTTGCCACACACCATTCAATTCAATTGGCATCATTATAACACTCATATCTTAATTGCATATTTAAATACCGAGATTCCTCAGTGTCCTACTGTGACTGTAACTGACAAGGGATCAGTCGACCGACCTTTCTCCCCCTCAACAGGCCATAAAATTCGTTCCAGCTGGCTAACCAAGATGGCCGCCACGGAAATGGTCTACACTACCTCTCTCTCTCTCTATCGTCAAGGTCAAACTTGTTTACAATTATATAACAGTACAGATACGCTAGGCGTGATTCCTAAGTAATTGAGTCACTTAATTAATCAACACCTATCTTTATAGTGTATTTGGGCTCAAATGGCTTCTTAATAAACATTCATGGCTGGGGTGGAATTCTAGTGATAGCCTTGCCGTTCTATGGTGATTATGTGGCTTTAAGACGCGCATCATAGTGAAACCCCACGGTTTTCACCAGCAGCTGTCAGTAATAATATCAGGAAACCTGCGTTCCTAGACGACGAATATGATCCTACCTCTCAGGGTAGACCATTGGTACAAATGCTCACCGCGTCTCGACGGACGTCAATAGTGGCCATAATTCATGCAAGCGTTGGAAATAGACAGGATCTATCCAAATCGCTGCGTATAATACAGTATGCACAAAGGCGATACTCCTCGAAGATTCAGCCAACTTTTCACCTAACGCGCAAGCTATACTAGTCAATCCCCGCGATTATCTTACGTAAATCACTGGATTCTACGTTAATCTGCACGCTATACATGCGGCTCAAACAATATTTCACATATATGACTCCATTATTAAGGCACCTGCGTTCTCCCTGTCATACTACTTAAGCCAAAGCTTTACATAGCTCCTAACACAAATGTATAAATTTACTGGCTTACTTTAATTTAATGGTCCTCAAACATAATCCTAAGGATTGACCATATCAAATATTCATTCAAATTTTCACTGACACTGAAAAAGCTCTCGTATTTCACTATATTCCACGTTACATTTTTACTGTTTACCAAATTACAGTATCTTTAAATTAGACATGACACTATTTGAACATTATTTAGGCCAAATTTGCCCATTACTTTATTGTTGCCGACCCCAGTTATTATTATTATTCATTTACCGTTACCGTTAGATTCATCACTATTTTTGACCTAAAGGGTCCTAAACAAATCACCTTCCAAGCCATACTTTATTCAAGACGAGTGGTGAAAACTCGTTCAGTAAGTGACTATTACATCTTTTAATCTCAAAGTGATAAATCGTTACATGGTGAACTATTCAGTTATAAGGATATAATTGCATGTGTACTCACTTTTTCCTTCTTGCTGGAAAATGCCAGCTCTTCAGCCTAAGCGCTACCATGATGATTGGTTTAAGCCATCATGATATCCTTAACACAACACTGAGATTCACACACTTGCCACATGATACACATATTTTTATAAGTGGCCTTTACCACTGCTATACACTGAATATTAACCATTAGACACATGAACACTTTAAATCATTATTTCACAATTTATGTACACTTTATCCACGACTTCACATGTTGATCCTTAATCCGGACTTCTCCTACGCTTGATCTCAGAGATGCGATGCAATTATGACAACCGCTGGTCTACGTGAAATCTAGTAGCGTTTTACGGATGTTCGATCCTCATTCCCTGCACTCTCGTTCAGCTCACTATCCTGGTTAGGTGGCAATGACTTCCACGCTCCCATCACTGTAGTGATCCTGATGATAATGTCATACAATTCTGACAATACCTCCCGGTATAAGAACTGTTCGAAAACATTTTAAGTTCCTTTTCGCTGTAGCGAATTTATATCTGCGTCAGATAATAGATAAATATCTGCATTAATTTACTTTCGACGCCCTTCATGATTACTTATGAAGCTTATAACTTGCTTCCATTGTCTTCAACGGCGGAGCGTTGATATTTTAATACTTGGCGTGCTTACTGTAGATCAACTGCTTCTGACTGCTTTCAACTGACTGCTTTCAACTGACGCTTGGCGTGGGCTGCTCTCCCTTATAAAGGTTTCTTGCACAAAATAGTCCACGGGACACGTGAGAGTGACTCCCTTCTTGAAATAATCCTTCTTCAGTCGAAATGACATCTGCATCTTGTTTATTTAGGTGTGGAGGTTTCAAAAACATTCGCGTGCCGGCGATCGCTTCGGCCAATTAATTACAATTAATTGCCTTAGTTCAGCGCGTTATGACGCCACGGTGGGGGTTCCCCGCTAGCTGGTTACAGTATCCCTGCTCTTGAGCGTGAGTTAGGTTGTAATGCGGTCATTTGGAGATATAGGCATTAATTTAGGTGAAAAACCACTCCTAAATTACCTCTCCGTGAATATATTCATCTGTGTGTATATTTCAATGCATTACAATGCTCCATTTAGCTGGAATTAATTAATTTCCTTGTGCATGCGGTCCCGCCATAGCTTGCCCCGTTGTCGAGTGGTGGATACCCGGGTCATTAATTTTGAGCTGTCTCCCCGCTCCAGACATAAGTAGTGCGGTAGGCGCCGAAATTCTGCACCCACTTGTTAAGGATCATTTGTAAACTGCCAAACTCGCCTTCTCTCGTTTTCGTATGCTCTGAAAACGTATCTTTCCTTTGCATTTGGCTACAATTCTTCCCTTAAATTGCTATGATTTTCACGTATAAATCGTGAAATCACGCTAGACTAATATATGTCAGTATACCTCTCATTGCTCTGTGGGTTCCCTATAATTGCTCCCCCTTAGAGACCAATGGTTCGACCCTAGGCATAACCATGTGCCTGGTCTTCTCTGATGAGACCTGAGTTCGATGCCAGACTGCCGTGACTAATTGGGCACAATACTAAGGAAGAAATATTTTCAATCCGTTTAACCGACTTATCGGCTCTGCCTAGCCTTTACATGATTGCATATAAAACAGTATCAAGAAACTGTTAACACCTGCACCTCAAACAAGTTTTCACGGTCACTGGAGCACCGCCTCCTGGATTATACTCGACATCTGCTACATCTCAATTCAGCATTTCCATCTCCTGAAGCCGGTCCTTCGAATTTTGGTTGAACTCACCTTCCAGGTGAATTTAGTTGAAATTAGATCGTAGGCTTTCGCGGCCGGTGTCTAGTTTTTCATCTAGGCTTACAGGATGGAGCCGCGTCGTATATTGGTAATTGTTTCAATGGCGAAGATGGTTTCAAACTTAGCAACACTTGGAAAGTTCTTTTAGCGCGCGACTGACAGGGGCGCAGACCAATCTGTGAGCAGCGTGACGTCAATCCAGGGCAAGTAAGCACCTCTGACTGGCAATAACCGTCAGTTTGAGTATGGACACCAACTCGTACCTACCATGATTAAGGCTGCTGCAATGTCAGCCGAAACGTCGGTAAATAATTACCGATATACGACGCGGATCCATCCTGTAAGCCTAGATGATAATGTTATACCTTTAAGGTCATATAATGTCATTAGAGGTACACTTACATATATCTACAAATCGACAACTAACCATACACTCCATACATCTATAATTGTTTGCAAGTATCTACAATCACACCCACATTATCTACACCATCTACACCTATCTGCCCAATACTGAACACCACTTCACCCCTGAATCTACCCCAAAGCTGCAAGCAACAACAACAGCCACTCGCTTCATTTCATACCAAGTTGGCAGAGCCATGCCCCAGCTCTTGCTCAAACTCTTGCTACACTTATCAACAAACACACAGGATGATGATGATGATAATTGTTGTTTTAAGGGGCCTAACATCTAGGTTGCTAAGTAGGACAGCGGTGTGTCAATTAGCAGCAGTCAGCACACCAGCGCACATAAATAGATCTACCCCTCAGAGGGAAATGGTCTGTTCTACCGTGGTGCTGTCCGAGTGACGTCCGAGGCCAGAGTACCAAGGTGAGAGTAAACTCAGGTATCCCGCACAAGTTGATTCCTTCCCCATTGCCTTACCTATTTAAATTGTATCACTGCACCAACATTATTAAGCTACACTCAACAAGCTAGAGAAAGGTATATAGAGTGGAAATGGCGCCGCCATATTTGAAGAAGGTTGAACTGGAAGCCGCCATGATATATCCTGTCAAGAGGGTGGGAGGCAGGGAGGGAGAGGCGTGACTAACGAGGCTTAAGATTAGGCGTACGTAAGGCCTGACAATTTAATTTGTACATTGAACGAAAACTAACACAATCATCTTACAAGACAATAAGCTACGTTGCTTATGCACAGTACATTGCATGATTCCATTCTCCTTTAAAAAGAAAACGTTTTGTGTACAACTGACGCACCTGTTGACCTCTCACGTTGAGCTGTATTTCTGCAGAAGTGTGAAGCCTGCCTTTATAATACTGTTTCACAATTCGCTCGATGAGTGAAGCATAGTGAGGCTTTTCCCCAGGTTCAGTAGCTGTAAATAGATGGTCAGATTTCTGAAACAGATAACCCGGCAGAATAGCATAGACATCAGCTGTCTGCAACTTCAGCATGAGATTCTTCGTGTTCTTTCGCAACATACAGTCATTCTTCCTGATAACACTCTCAGCTGTTTTACATAATTTCACTACCGGTACATCATTTGATGGATTCAAAGGGCATTCTTTCTCGTCTTTTTCTTTAATCACTCCTTCTTTTTGAACATCTTGACCTGATAAAAGCACTTCTAGGCATTCAATACAAGTAATTTTTTTAGACACTTGGCGAACGACACTTCCTGCTATGTAATGAACAACATTTCCTACATACAAGCTCGGTGAATTATAATGTGCACAGTAACCATGATCTGTCTGCCAGCATAGTATCGTCCTTCCCATTGACACCATGAATATTTGCTGTTGCAGTTGTCACAAGTAGGTCACACTCAATAGGCTTACAGTTGGAATTCATGGTTGGGCGTACCCTCGCAATTAAACACTTCCTATTAGCTGAATTAAATTGTACTGCATTTGGATTATTTCTATTCCCACTTCTGGAGCGAATAGAAGAGAAAAATAGCTCTAAGTGATCCTGACTCAATCTGCGTGTTAATAAGTATCTCAATACAGAACTTTGTCCTCACACGTGTGTTTCTGCTAGTTGTATCACACTTATGAGATCAATAATCAAACCGTATATTGGCATCTGTCTGCTGGAATCGCAAATAAGCTTTCCATCTGAAATTTCTGAGAAGAAAGAAAGAAAGAAAGAAAGAAAGAAAGAAAGAAGGAAAGAAAGAAAAAAAAGATTAGTAAAGCCTGTTACGTTTCCCATAATTAGTTCAAAACAACGAATTAGAGAAAGTATACCTCGTTGGCTTACGAAGATTGATATTTGAACAATATATTTTATTTTATAGCTTGCCACGGTGTGTGAGTGGTTATCGTGTCGGATTACTAACCCCCAAGCTTGCAGGTTCGCTCCTGGCCGTGGTAAGTGTTTTTTTTAAGGCGGCAAAAATCACGATACGCATGTCATACGATGTTGGCATGTTAAAGAACCCCGTGTTCATAATGGCAAAATTAATCTCGGGATTTTCCGGCTACACAAAGTTCCTCATTTCTCTACTAGAAAGCGCTCTAATGTCAAGGAGCTTAGTTATCTAACCTCCTTGACTTTCATAGAGCTTCAGGGAAGAACAAAATTCGACATGCAAGCTACCCTCTGGATGTCAAATAACAAAGCTTGCACCCGGCACCGAGGCCATACGATATTATTATTACCGTAATTATTATTATGGCTCACAACTATCTTTGCTTAAATTTTAAGACAGCCTAATATATTTACCTACTGATATCAAGGTCTTCTGCAACAATGCTACCGTATCTGAATGCGAGTGTTCTGTAGTTTCCTGGAAACTACGCTTCTTCGGCGAAGATCTACAGGCCTGCTTCTTCTGCAGATGTGCAGGAGAGTTGAAAATTGTAGATACTGCATTAGCTAGTAGACGTTTCCTTTCATTTGCTACATACATATATTTATCTTCAAAGTGTAGAGAACAAATTAAGCTGTATCTCGTGGGGTACCATTTATTGCTTTTCATGTTGACAACCCATTGTTTTGTTAGTTCCTGGTTCTGCAAAGGGAATCTGAAATGTAAATATTACACAAACTTAAACTGCTGCATCACGTTTTCGTAAAGGGTCTACCTCATTAATTTAAGAATTTGGATAACATTTCTTACCTGAAATACAACACTCCGGTTGTCTTATTACTTCTATTCGTACAATTGAATGACGAACACACTGATGGCATGGTCAATGTATTTTTAAACAAATTTCATTCAACACATGTTCCCGCTCAACGCGAAAAATCACAACAAACTCTTGTCAGACGACGTTCTGAATCATGGCCGCCTTAACTCAGGTTGCCTCCGCCCAGAGCGCTGCTACGCGGCTCCTTGCCTCTCTATATACCTTTCTCTAGCTCGTTGACTACACTACATTAAGTGAAGCTAGTGCATTATTCTCAAGCCCTACATTCAACAAGCACATTTACTATAACTGATTATTTATGTCATTGTTCACGGCCTGGTCCCCTCCCGCACTTTACAATTTACCTGCTTGCTTGTAAATCGCTGCGTAAGCGCTATTAGTTTGTTTATTGACACTGACATTGTCCCTCACTCACGCTACGTGCGTACATTCTGCCACACTGCGCTATAAGCAATTTGCTAACTCTGCCCATCACGCGCGCCTTACTCATTGCTCGTTAGGCGTTGCCTCCGTTTAGGAATCACCCCTTTCTTTTAGTCGCTAATTCATAGAGCTTCGTCCACTTCCCCGACACACTCGGACTCTCTATTCCTTGCGGAGATTAGACCAACACTTTAAATCACCCTATCAGGCTCGACTTGATCGCGCATCCCCTAGAGACACGCCACCCTTCACACACGTCCCATATTTCTATCCCCTTAAAGGGCAAAACAATAAATTAGTTGAATTTAGTTGCTCATAATTTGTGGGGTTTGAAGCCATTTTTCAGTGTTGCCTTAGTAAACAAGAGTTTAGTGCTTTACAATCGGTCAACACGAATGTTCCCAAAAGAGCTGGGTTATGCCCTTTTGGGTAAATTCGTGTTGACCGACTGAAAAGCACTCAACTCTTGTTGCTCATAATGTTGGTTGGTATTATCTTCTCTATAGTGTGAAATTTCTTAATAATTGTAACACAGCTTCTTCACTTGTTTCAATTGGTAGTAAAAAAAAAATGCACTGCTTTCAGATTTATCACAGATTCTAATATTTAAGCACTCCGGATAATTCTTCTTGTACACTTTGCAAACGTGCTCAACTTTATGTTTAAATCACTGTTACTTATATCTGATTTTATCGGAGTAATCGTCATTTTAAAGTTTTCTACAATTAATTCACGCACTGCAATAATTAATTCTGAAGAATATTTTAGCTCCCTCGTGTCGGTGTAGAACTTTCCAGTTTAACCTACAACGCGACATGTGAGTCTATCAGACTCATACGATTTATTTCATGTCAAGTATTGGCTGCCCTATTCCTCTAGGAGGTCAAAGAAACCTATGTAAATCACTACAGCCAGTTGTCGTGCAGCTGTGGCATATGACGGTGCGGTTGACAGCAGCTGTTGAATGTAAGGGAAATATTTCTAACACCTAGGGATCCTCACAGGCTGACGTGTCGCAACGGGCTATAAAATAATATGAGTCTGGTATACTCGTGTGTCATCACGGGATGGTGACAAACTGCAGTTACGTCTAAATGTGTGTTTCTTGACCGTGAATACTTTTCTTTTTCCTGCTAATTCACATTTTTTCTTCTTCTTACTATTATTATTCTTCCTGCATATGAAAATAAGTGATAAAAAGGAAGAAGTATTGCTCATTGTGCTCTTACAAGAAACATCGGCAAACCAGTTGCAGGTGTGTGAAGGTGTGTTTGAAATACCTGCAGGAAAATTAAAATTGTTCATTTCTTATTGGTCTCCTGAACCCAGAGCTTGGTTCCATAGCCTTAGTTAAATAACAGACGTGGTCACTACACTTTCGATGTAACGCCTGTGATTTTTTGATTTTTTATGTTTATAAATTTTCTTTCAAAAATTATGGAATCTATATTGATATTTTAAGCTTTCCCCTATTTTCTCCCTCCCTGTGGCATTTCGAATTATTCAAAACGTGTAATTTTAATTGAATTATCGTTTCATGCTCTGGGAATTAGTTGAGATTTTGAATTTTCGTGGATGTGAGCCTGTCATGCTCACGTGTCGCTACGGAGTGGTTAAGAGGACGTGTTGCGTCGCGTTGTTGGTTAAATGAAATGTGCTCAAACTATCGCGCAAACTCCACAGTTCGCAAAATTCAATAGATACACAAATTTTTCCTACACTCATTAAGAAATAATCTGCCCTCTATTTCACTACTTATATTCAATTCTATGCACTGTTGATACCCTGTGATTCGATGCTCGTATCCACCCTGTCAGACGTTCGACAAGTACTGTTTTGTGCGTAGTGTAGCACTTCCGGCTTCTCCGTTCTGCAGCCAATCAGCGTCTTCCTATGTTCTTCCGGTTTGTTTGAAGTATTTCCACGAAATGTACGGCAAATGTCTAACTCATTTTATTGTTCGGTTCTTCAAAACTTAAAATTTTTATTATTATTTATGATCTGGTTTTTCCAATGAATTCCATGGCTTGCTGTATCCTTTCACAGCCTTGACAAGTATTTATTCTCGTGCCCTGTCCTCCTAGTTATTGTACTTAGCTTACAATGTTGGAGATTGACTCGGTGTTGTCTCGTATAGAATTGAGATCTTGGTGCGGTTTATAAAGAAGAGAACGGGGACAATCAATATACATTGAGATCAGCTGGTGAAGTTACCCAAGTCTGGGATGTTAACTCTGAAAACAGAACTACCATTCTGTACAAAATTTCTTATCTAGGGTTTGTACTGTGTGTCGAATTATGTTTGGAAGGAATTCAAAGTAGTGGAAAAACTGTATAAGATCTAAGTCCACCTATGTAAAGGAACGTGTTTGTGAAACAACTAATTTCTCTGCAGGATTATACTGAGCTGATTGACGACATTAAGATTGAAGAGACAGTCGTACCAATAACCTTTCCAACCATCAAATCAGAAACTACAGCTTCAGCAAGTGGTGGAGATTTCAGAGAGGTAAGTACCTTATTGGGTTACTACTTGTTGCACCTTATAAAGGACATGTCAGATCGCCATCTTCTTCTCACCAATGCTATTTAGGGATTCCAGAATTGTGTATTTTGACCGTGCTGATGACAAATGGAACCTGTTTGCTATTAGGTTGTGAAAAGTACGGAAATAACAAGACGTCTAGATGGATGGTAAATCATTATATTTTCCGACTAGTGCTGGACTCAAACCATTGACCTCACTTTATGTGTGCCGTTGTTCTGTTCAGTGAAACAGTGGAGGCTATATTTTAATCCTCATAGGTGAATGGTATATGAGAGCCTCTGTGGCTTAGACGGCAGCACGCCGGCCTCTCAACGCTGGGTCCGTGGTTCAAATCCCTCTCACTCCATGTGAGATCTGTGCTGGACTAAACGGAGGAAGACAGGTTTTTCTTCGGGTACTCCGGTGGTCCCTGTGAAAAAATTAATTCCAGCAACACTCCCCACTATCATTTAATTTCACCTGTCATTCATTTAATCATTGCCTCAGAGGAGTGCGACTGGTTTCGGCAGCCGGCAGAGTTCATATCCTCGCCGATAGATGGGGGCTTCATTCATTCCATCCCTGACCCGGTCGGATGACTGGACCACGCTGTGGATTTTCATTTCCAGGTGAAGGGTACATGATATGAAGCCAGCTTATCCTTAGCACAATCACGTTGTATTAGTTGCCTGTTGTTTTCATGGTATAAGTATACCAAATGATCCCATTATGCATGTCGGCTTGTCACATTATACTTGATACGAGGTACGTCCAGAAAATAAGTTCCGTTTGGTAATAACATTAAATTGTGTACAGATACAGAAAAATTATTTATTGCACAAACTTCTACAGCCCTTATACTACTTTTACACATAACTGCCGAAATGTTGCAGGCATTTGTCGTAGCGTGGCACGAGTTTTCGTATACCTTCTTCATAGACGTGTGCCGCCTGTGTCTTCAACTAGTTGTACGTTCCGCTGCAGCGGTTACAGAAGAACTGGTTCACGCGATTGTTGACAAGATCCGGGAAAACCACAGGTTTACAATTAGTGCTCTCGCTATGGAATTTCCCCAAATCTCACGATCACTAATTCATGAAATTTTTGCCGAAAAACAGAACTTTCGTAAACTTTGCCGACGTTGGGTACCAAAGATACTTACGGAGCAACACAAAACAGAACGGATGGGCAGAGCACTTCAGTTTTTGACCCGTTACAATGAAGGCGGCGAAGAATTCCTGACACAGATGAAACTTGGGTTTCTTACGACACCCCTGAAAGCAAGCGACAATCAATGGAATGGAGGCACACTTCATCCCCAGCAAAGGTTAAGCCGAAACAAATCATGACACCTCGGAAAATGATGTTTCCAACTGGTTCAAGACACAGGCGGCAAACTTCTATGAAGAAGGTATCCAAAAACTAGTGCCACGCTATGACAAATGCCTGCAAAAGTTCGGCGGTTATGTGGAAAAGTAGTTTAAGAGGTGTAGAATGTTGTGCAATAAATAATTTTTCTGTATCTGTACACAATTTATTTTTATTACCAAACGGAACTTACTTTCTGGACGTGCCTCGTATTTCTCCTTTCCTGGCAGCCCGGACAAACGGGAAGGTTGTTATTCTATTTAGAAAATAAATCCCTTTTACCTGTACCGCAGTAACTCTGGTAACTGCTGTTGATAAACATTATAATGTGAATACAGTTGGCCTACTGCCTGCAGTTAGGAACATTATGTAGTGGCTAAATGTAAGTTATGATAAATAGTCTACAAATCACTCTCTCCAGAGGCGCTTACTGTAATTGGCTTACTGGAAGTTTCTTGACAATGTATCTGCCCTAATCACCAGTTTTGCAGTTTTATCATTTCAAATGATCTTGTCGACTTCGTCGTTATGGTTGGGGTCCATCGTTATGCATTACTGACACGGACACGGACACGGTGACGGACGTGACGTCATGCAGCCACGCGGGAAGTGACGTCATGCAGCTGCGCGGGAACGTGACGTCATGCTCACGCGAGAACCAGACGCTAATGATTATTGGAGTCTGTTGAAAGAGGCCTGGCGTCGAACGACCTTTTAAAAATCAGAAACTCACTCCACAAATCTGTAAATCAGTATTCTTCCCTTATTTCAGATACACTATTCATTAAACAAACATATATGGCATAGTCATGACCCCTTCATGGAGTAGGCTATTGTCTAAATCTGGACACTCATACTTCATCCTTACACTAATTCAAATTTACGGCCAAATGATCCTTCTGACAGGGAGGCAAAGGTTTCCGCCGGCTTGCCTGGGATGATGGGCCACAAAACCGCTATCAAAAAGTACACAATTTACGCTTTATTCAACCAAACACATCTCTAATACAAGTACAAGAAACACATTTCTTCCCGTGACCCTTAAAGGTGCCCGCGCGGGAAGCCTAAGTTAATGGGTAATGCAGTCTGTTGAAAGAGTCCTGGAGCTTCGAGCAAAGCGAGAAGCCCTCCTGAGCCTTTCTAACATGTGTAGCATTTGTAGCACGCGTCATTTGAAATGATACAACGTCTAGTCTTTCAGACTGACTATGATTTTTTTTGTTAAGATGTTCATGTAGAATATTGTTTATATGGCATATGAGTGATTTATAAATTCATTCTTAGAAGCTGTACTGGTACAACTATTGAGGACCAAGTCACGTGTAAATGACATGTGCATGTATTACAGTATGTGCTGTGACTGAAATGGAAGAAAAGGATGGACCAGTAAGAGAAGGGGCTTTTACAGTCTTGCTGCTAGAAATTTCAAAAATAATTATTTCATCCCTTAAGCCTATTACTTCCTTTATGTACTGTTCTTCACATTTTCTATCACATTTCAATTTGTTGTTGTTGTTTGGGTTTCATCTCGACATAGCTACAACACACTACATCCGAGGCATTCTGTTAAACATATTCTAACCTTGGTCTATCCCTACCGTTCTTGTCCTCGACCCTACCTTCCATAACTAACTTTGCTATCCCTGGGTGTTTTAGAATGTGTCCCGCCAACTCATTCAAATCCTCTGGTGTGTCGGCTAATATGACGATGTTATCAGCAAATCTCAGAGCTGAAATTATTTATCTTTGAATCTTTACTCCTACTTCGGATTTTTATGGGCCGATAACCCTTAGAACAACAATTATCACCATCTATCGAATTTTTACAAATTCCCTTGATTGCTCGTTCAATATACACATTGAGTACTATGGGTGATAAGTTGCAGCCTTGCATTACACCTTTCTGAATACCAGCTCTCTCTCATGTCCTCCTGCTAGAATGACTGCTGTCTGGTTTCTGTATAGATTGTATAGCACCATCCTATCCCTGTACTTTATTACAATCTTTTTCAATTTATCAAACTACTTACTCCAGTCAACGCTGTCAAAAGCCTCTTCTAAGACTACAAATGCCACGAGCGTTCTGTTATCCTTCCGTATTCTTCCTCCCAAAATCAGCCTAAGACTTAGTACAGCTTCTCTTGTTGCTATTGTTACGTGCCACCCCCTAGTGGCACTTCCGTTAACTGGATTACGGTGGGTAGAAAGCACAACACAAATTGTTCCTTTAAAGAAACGTATTAGCTTTATTGCGGGCCAGAAAGATACACCACACAAATAGCAAATACAAGCAATTAGTATCTCACTCTAGTTTGCTCTTGTAGGGAACACTTGCCTTTCACTTGTCAATAAGCCACAGAAGTTAATCCCTCCTAATGAGTCCGGTGGCCTCGACAGAACTACCTGCAACACTTCCTTGAATACGCAAGCTACAGTTGTTTACGATAGCCGGTCACTCACCACTACATTCTGCTCCGCTGTCCGCTGGCTAGGAAAACAGGCTCTGGTGATTTCGCTATTCACCACACTAATCTCTGCCGCTCAGGTAAAAGCTCGCACTAGCTCGAAAAACACTGTCCCCCTCAATGGCCAGGTCGCTCTTATATAGCAGGCTGGTGACTCAATGAATGGTTCTAGACCCGTCCAGGATTCACGGCTTCTCGAGGTTTCCATCACTGGCTGGGTCACGAATATTCTGGACCATCCCTTTGTCCTAGTAGCCCTGTTGCGTAAGGCGCACGTAATACACTGAGGCAGAGCACAGCCCGGGGCAGCTGTGACTCAACCGGCGAGGCGACGAAACAAACTCACAGCCGTAACACCACCCTCTTCCTAAAAGGCTGATCGTCCCGATCAATCATTGGTCCGTCTGTGTCCCTCCGTAGGCTGCCAGGCGATCTCGATGCACGATCTTCATCTTCGCCCTCGGGCTCCGCTGGATCCTGTAGACGACATCGTTGATCCGTTTCACGACTCGGTACGGGCCCTCCCAGGACTTCTGCAGTTTGGGTGACGGGCCTTTCTTCCGTAATGGGTCGTCCTCGTGGAATCCGCCGGCATCCGTCTGCTGGTCGTATCGGGTCTTCATTCGGTCGGTCTCGATCCGCAGTCTCCTCCTCGCGAACGCGTGCACGTCCTCCAGTTGGTCGACCAGTTCTTGACAATACTGGCTTACCGGGACCGGATCATTCCCAGGTTGGCCGAAGGCAAGGTCGACAGGTAGACGGAGACGGAGTTCCCTCCCGAACATGGCACGGGCAGGTGTGCACCCGGTGGCTTCATGCACGGCGGCGCGGTAGGCCAGAAGAAATAGTGGAAGATGTTTGTCCCAATCCCTCTGGTGCTCGCTGACGACTATTCGGAGATGGTTCTCCATGGTGCGATTGAATCGCTCTACCATCCCGTCGGACTGAGGGTGTAGCGGCGGCGTCCTTGTCGTCCGGATTCCCAGCAGCTGGCATAGGTTCTGGAACACCTGCGACTCGAAATTCCTCCCTTGGTCGGAGTGCAGATCCAGGGGTACTCCGTGTTGGCTGACGAATTCCTTCACCAGGGTCTCTGCGATCGTCGTGGCTTCTTGGTTAGGGAGCGCATACGCCTCCGGTCATTTGGTGAAGTAGTCGCTGACGACCAATATGTAGCGGTTCCCCGCCTCGCTCAACAGAAATGGCCCAGCAACGTCGATGGCCACTCTCTCCATGGGGCCGCCCTCGTTGTAGGTCTTCAGTGGACCCCGTCGTCTTGGTCCTGGTCCCTTGATGGCTGCGCATTCGTGGCACATCGCGCAGTGGTTATCACCGTCTGCTCGGCATCCGATCCAGTAAAACCGCTCTCTCAGCTTCTCCAGGGTCTTCTAAATCCCAAGGTGTCCTCCCGATGATCCTCCATGGACTTCCTTCAGGACTTCCTCCGTCATAGCCGTTGGTACGACGACTTGTTCCCGAGATGTCTTCCCATCGGTGCTCTCCCAGGTACGGACGATGAGGCCATCCATTACAATCAGCGAGTCCCACTGCGCCCAACAGGACTTGAACATTGGACTGCAGTCGCTCACAATGTTCCACCTGGGTCTGGGAACACAGGCCCTCTTCCATTCGGCTATCAGTCCAAGGTAATCAACTTCTGCTTGTGCCCGCGTGACAGATTCGCGGCTCCAGCTCCCCTGAAGTTCCACGGTAGTCCTTCGGAACTGTATCCCGTTGTTCTCCTCCCTTCTGGTACAGAAGGTGCAGTCTTCGGGGCAGGTCTTCGTGACAGGGCGTCGGCGTTAGAATGCAGTTGGCCTTTCCTGTGCTGGATCTCAAAGTTGTACTGTTGAAGCCTCTCTAACCACCGCGCGAGTTGACCCTCGGGCTGCTTGAAGTTCAGGAGCCACAGCAGGGATGCATGGTCGGCCCTGTGGAAGTGTTCAATGGTCTTCACGATGGCGAGCAGCTCCTTCCTGGTGACGCAGTAGTCCCTCTCTGGCTTTGACAAGGCTTTGCTGAAGTAGGCCACTACTCTCTCCTCGGCGTCCACTACTTGCGACAGGATTCCCCCTATACCAAAGTCGCTGGCATCGGTATCGACGATGAACCTTGTTCCAGGTCAGGGGTAGGCCAGAATAGGTGCGATGCACAGAGCCTGCTTGAGTTGTTCGAACGCACTGTGGAATTCCGCTGTCCACGTGAAGAGTTGGTCCTTCTCAGTCAGTCGATGTAGTGGTTTGGTGATGTCGGCGAATCCTCTCACGAAGCGACGGTAATAAGTGCAGAGTCCCTGGAAGCTTCGTAGTTGGGACTTGTCCTTCGGAACTGGCCACTCCCCCACAGCTGCGGTATTCTCTGGGTCGGTGCGCACCCCTTCCTCGGAGACGATATGCCCAAGGTACTGGACCTGCTTCTGGAAGAGCTGACACTTCTTGGGGCTCAACTTCAGCTGGGCAGCCCGTAGCTTCATCAAGATCTCCTTCAGGTTGCTGTAGTGCTCCTCGAAGCTTCTCCCCAGAACGATGACGTCGCCTAGGTAGACCAGGCAGGTCTTCCAGTGTAGTCCCCTCAGAATGGACTCCATTAGCCAGGGGCGTTGCACAGACCGAATGGCATGACGGTGAACAGCCAGAACCCGCTGCCCACAGAGAACGCCGTTTTCTCGCGGTCCTTAGGGTGGACCTCCACCTGCCAGTAGCCACTCTTCAAATCCAAGGTGGAGAACCATCTTGACCCTGATATGGTGTCCAGGGTGTCGTCGATCCGGGGTAGAGGGTAGCTGTCCTACTTCGTGACGTCATTCACCCGCCTGTAATTCACGCAGAACCTGGTGAAACCGTCCTTCTTCTTCACTAGCACGACCGGAGAACTCCAAGGACTATGTGATGGCTCGATCACCCCTTGCTCCTTCATCTCTTCTACCATCCGGTCGATTTCGGCTTGCTTGGCGAGTGGGACAAGTCGGAATGGGGCCCTAATCGGTGCGCTCTCCCCAACGTCGATTCTGTGCTGGACCAAGTTGTCCTGCCGAAGTCTTTGCTCCCCACGGAGAAGACATCCTGGAATTCGTGTAGCAGGTCCCGAAGTTGGCGTGATTGTTCCTCGTCTAAATGGTCCTGGGATCCTTGGTACAGCTTCTGTAGTTCTTTTGGCAGCGCGCGTCTTCTTCGGTTGTCCGTCTGCAGGTGTCCGTCCGTCGTGTCTGTGATGCGGGCAATCCAGGTAACGGGCTCGCAGACTCCTAGGTTGGTGTCCCGGTGAACCGTAATGTCGTAGTCGTTCAGGTTGGACAGGCGGACGTACGGCCGAGACGTCGTGTTGATGAGGGTCTTGGCAATTAGCAATCCTTTTGTCTGGATGTCCTCATATTTTGGCTCGATGACAGCCGCCACTCCCTCAGCAGTTCCGTCGACAATTACGGCAGCGCTGACCTCCGTCCTGGCGGGAATGATGACGTTTCTCTCAGCCTTACTCTTTGTGCGGTGATGGCATCGTGTGCTGGTTGCAAAGCAAGTTCTTCACCTCCGTAGCGGAGAGTGTTGGTGCTCAGGTCCAAGATGATGTTTTTCTGGTCCAGGAAGTCCAGTCCGATGATCACATCATTTGCTACATCAGCCACGAGCACTGGATGCTTCACCGTCCACCGACCAATGACGAACTCCAGTGATGCTTCGCCATGTACCGGTGCGGTCTCTCCAGTCGCGGTTATTAGCTGGAGGTTCGTTTGTGTGGTTTGCACTGTCCACTTCGGGATCACGGTGGGGCTGACGATGGTCCTCGATGCTCCCCTGTCGATTAGCATGGGCCAGGTCTCTCCGTTGACGACTCAGTCGACCATCAGGCTGCTATTATCCCTCCGTAACTGCGTCACATGAACTTGGACTGCCGAGGCTTGACGACTGTCCAAGCCAACCTTTGCCCCCCAAGGCTGGCTAATACTCGTTTCCCTGGGCCGCGCTGTTTTCAGACGACTGATTTCCCGTCGGATACCCTCGGCGGCGGCGATCACCGCAGTCCTTGCTCAGGTGGCCTTTATTACCGCAGGTCCAGCAGGTCGGTAGCCCTCTTCCGGGCCGCCTCTCCGCTTGTCTTCCGGCTGTGTCATTGCTGGTGGTGCCACGACCATCGAAGAAATGGCTTAGCTCCTCCATCAATTCGTTGGCCAGGGGCTTGGTCTCGTTGGTTTTTGCTGGTTCGTCGACGTCCACTTGACGCACCCGCGCGTGCATTCTAGATGTCTGTTTTGCCGTCTCGAACTCAAGTGCGTGGCTCAGCGCATCTGCCAGGGTCTTAATGCGCGCGAGTCGCAGCGCCTGTTGAGTGTCCTAGTCCCGTAGCCCGTCGATGAAGGTCTGCGTCGCTATCTGTTCCAGAAAGTCGGCCGGCGCTGTTGGATAGGCGAGCCTTACGAGGCGTGCGATTACCATCTCGAACTCCTGCAGGGTTTCCGCGTTCTTTTTCACCCGGGTCCGGAGCTGCATCTGGTAGGCCTGCTGAAGATGGCTATCTCCATATCGGGACTCCATATGGGCGATTAGTGAAGAGTAGTCCTGGTATCCAGTCGGGATGGCCTGAAGGACTTTAAGGGCGTCCCCTCTCAGCGCTACAATGAGAGCTGTAGCCTTTTCCGTGCTGTTCCAGTTGTTTATGGAACAGGCTGCCTTGAACTGACGTAAATAGGTGCTCCACGGGACCTTTCCTTCGAAGGTTGGAGGCGTCACTCTGCTCTGTCCTGTTCCTGATATTCCCGGTGTACCTGTGGGCGGGCGTCGGCGCAGCTCGGCAACTTCCTCTTGAAGAGCGTTGAATCTCGCTTCCATCCCGACGGCGGGCGTTGGCTCAGCTCAGCAATTTCCTTTTGTAAAGCGTTGAATTTCTCTTCCACCCCCGTCAGTGGGTGTTGACGCAGCTCGGCAACTTCCTTTTGTAAGGCGTTGAATTTCTCCTCCACCCCTATCATCGGGCGTCGGCGCAGCTCGGCAACTTCCACTTGTAAGGCGTCGAACTTCTTTTCCACTGCCGTGACTTCCTCAGGCAGACCCAGTTCTAATTCCTTCAGGTCCTGTGTTAACTTATTCTGACCGTCTTTCATCTTCTTCTGGCCGTCCTCTATCCTCTTCAGGTCCTCCGCTAGCTTATTTTGACCGTCTTCCATCTTCTTCTGGCCGCCTTCTAGCTTCTTCTGGCCGTCTTCTAGTTTGGCAGTTAGGTCCTTGGTTAAATTCTTCTGGCCGTCTTCCATCTTCTTCTGGCCGTCTTCCATCTTCTTCTGGCCCGCCTCCATCTTGGTTTCCATGTCACTTAACTTTTCTAGCAATGCTGCCAATTGCGCTTCCATTTTAGATGTTTGTCTATTAAAGGGCATGCACACACAGGAAAATTATGAACTGTGATACAATGACCTGCACGATTTTGAACCTTCAGGTGTTGTGCTTGTGCTTGAATTCATAATCCGGCTTCTGACACCAGTTGTTACGTGCCACCCCCTTGTGGCACTTCCGTTAACTGGATTACGGTGGGTAGAAAGCACAACACAAATTGTTCCTTTAAAGAAACGTATTAGCTTTATTGCGGGCCAGAAAGATACACCACACAAATAGCAAATAGAAGCAATTAGTATCTCACTCTAGTTTCCTCTTGTAGGTAACACTTGCCTTTCACTTGTCAATAAGCCACAGAAGTTAATCCCTCCTAATGAGTCCGGTGGCCTCGACAGAACTACCTGCAACACTTCCTTGAATACGCAAGCTACAGTTGTTTACGATAGCCGGTCACTCACCACTACACTCTGCTCCGCTGTCCGCTGGCTAGGGAAACAGGCCCTGGTGCTTTCGCAATTCACCACACTAACCTCTGTCGCTCAGGTAAAAGCTCGCACTAGCTCGAAAAACACTGTCCCCCTCAATGGCCAGGTCGCTCTTATATAGCAGGCTGGTGACTCAATGAATGGTTCTAGACCCGTCCAGGATTCACGGCTTCTCGAGGTTTCCATCACTGGCTGGGTCACGAATATTCTGGACCATCCCTTTGTCCTAGTAGCCCTGTTGCGTAAGGCGCACGTAATACACTGAGGCAGAGCACAGCCCGGGGCAGCTGTGACTCAACCGGCGAGGCGACGGAACAAACTCACAGCCGTAACACTATGTTTCTCCTGAAGCCAACTGGCCTTGACCCAACTCTGTTTGTATCTGTCTTTCCATCATTTTGTGAGTTATTCTCGTCAGGATATTTGAAGCATGACTGATCAAAGTGATTGTACGGTAATCTTCACATATGTCAGCTCCTGTTTTCTTCGGTATATTTTTCTTGAAATCAGAATGTAACTAACTCACTTGTATCATAAATCCAACACACCAAGTGAAATAACCTGATCAGTCTTTCATCATCTATGATGCGTGGCAATTCAATCTGTATATCATCTCTGCCTGGTGATTTGTTTCTGCTCAAGTCTTCCAATGCTCTGTCAAATTCTGATTTACTTGACCTATCAAAGAGGGATTTCTTTAATAAGTTTCATATCTAGATGAGACATTTATAATGCAGTAAGATATGATTGAGAATAAGAAAGTAATTTCAGTAAGTTTTACAGCTGATAAATCTTTCTTTAAGTTGAGCTGTCATGTAAATTTACATTATTTGTTATTGATTGTTTAGAAGTGCAATATGATAGGAAATAAATTAATGATTCATTCTTGTTGCTAGGATATGAGAGAAGAACCCCATGATGAAGAGAGTGATGCAAGTGGAAATCATGCTAATGCGTAAGTGGACAACATAATAGGGAAAATAATTGTATGTATGATAACTAAAACTGTTGGATGTGTATAAGTTTTATTGACAAATCAGTTATTCTCTTATTTTTATCATTGAAGGTTTTTGTATTTGTGTGTCTAAAGTGGATATTGATATACACTTTTTAGTTGGCAGCTCAAAAACTAATCGTTCGCATTTAGAGTTTTAACTGTTGGAATTATTCCATGACACGGTGGACGGCCAGCGTGGATGGGCCAACTTACCTTTTATTTAGAGGTCCGCCTCGCTTCAGCAAAATCACCTCCAGAAGACATGCCCCAACAGAAGAGCACCAAAAGGGGTAGAAGGAAGGTGGAGAAGGGGAACGCACAGGCTATTCTACAGACACCCCCCAATAACCAACAGAACTGCTGCCGACGAAATAATGTCACAACAGTTGCTTAAAAATTTTAAATAAAAATTTAATGTTAAAGGTTAAAAAAGAGCACCTCCACCAGAAAACAGAACATGCATCAGCCAGCATTAAATTACAAAATAGGCAAGAGACGGCTTAACATGCTTGCTTGCAAAGCAAAAGAAAAGAAAAGAATTAAATTAAAATTAAAATGTTAAAACCCAAAGATAAAAATAAAATTACAGGCATAATTAAATAAGGACGGGCTTGATAATTTAGTAGGACGCAATACCGACCGGACATGCAGAGAGCAAGGCCATGATGCAAAACAAGAAATTTAAAATTAAATTAATAAAATAAAATATTATCAATTAATTAATTCCCGATATTCGTGACTAAGAAAAACACAAGAACATTCACCAAAAACATAAGGTTAAACCAACAAGGTTAATAAAAAAACATATTAAGTTAACACCACAACACGTTTGAGTTTCGCGGTCGGCGCCAAGAGAATGCCCTCAAGACCAGAATGCATTTCGGCAAAACAAAAACAAACATGGCCACGAAACAGAAGACCGCATGTCAAATCGAAATTACGGCAAAGAATTAGCATTAAATTAATTTTAAAATCACCGGAATGAAATGAAATGAGGAAAACAATTACATCTAAATACTATTTGCGTGAGTGTGGAGCATCGGATCGTAAAACAGATTAATAATATGCCAATCCCAAGATTGCCAAAAGAAAATAAATAATAATTTAAAACGTAAAATAAACTTAGAAATGTGCCTCCAGAAGGTACGAAGAAAAAAAAATTAATATATATATATATGGAAACATTATTAAAACATAACAAAATTTTAGGCCTACCAGGCGAAACAAAACACAAGATCAAACATTCATACAAGGCCCATATTGGAGCTCACAAAATAAAATAAATAAAAAAACGTACCTTAAAACTTCACAGTGGAGACACAATAAAAATAAAATAATTCACACACAAACCAAATAACGTTATACGTCACTATATTGCCTGAAAATGGCCCACCCAGCACATGCTTCGTTTTGGTATCACAAGCACTGGTCTGTATCGAGATGCGCTTTTCATTTCGTACTTCTTCACTGCGAAACGATGAAATAATATCCTGAAGAGCACAGGCAATTTCTTAGTAGAATTGGTATTCATATTTTGTATAAGCTGGGGGCCAAGCCCCCCCCCCCAGTCCACGAAGAGATACTCTGTCACACCAGCTGGCCAGTTGCTTCTTAGACGACAGACAATGAACTCCACAAGATGGCTGAGAATCGCGCGTCAAAAACAGCATTGCATACATGTTAATTTAATTGTCCAATCACAGCTTGACACATCAAGCAACAATGTCAATATTAAGTAATTAATTTGGCGGTATCATGAATACACAGTCCTTTGTATCATGACGTAGAATATAATAAATAGCCTTCGAACATGACTGGAATAGGATGAGTTATAAGGCACCCCAACACACTCTATCGGAGAAGAAGGAACCACGTGAAGAAACCCCGAAGTCCGACAGCAGCAGCCATCTCGTGTTCACAAACGGAACCAAGCGACCAGGCGGTCGTTTCAAAATGTCATGAAGTCACATCCAAGGGTAGATACATATTTGAAAACGTTGGGACGGGCTCTTGCACGTAACAATTCCAGTATGAATGTTATTGAGAAGATGACCTACTAGTTGTTCCCACCATGCGTTGCATCGCCCATCAAAGAATGAAAGTGTTTCTGTAGTACTTTTGTTTAATCAAGTGTACTGTATTTTGTTTTTCTGTCTGATGCGTACATACATAAATCAGATTGCATTCCGACGCGTGAGCAAATCACAAACAACTATCCATGTGAGAACATTTGTTGAAACGATAGTCATACGTTACATCTAAATGAAACCCCAATTCGATTAGGGTTCTTGTTCTGGAAACAAAGCTATGCACCACGTGACTCCTTCATTTCACGCTGAGTGTGCGGGATGTCCCGAAGAGCAGGTTTAACATCATCTTTTCGTTTTAATGAACAAATCTTGGAATTACCGTGCAAAGCACAATCTATTTATTCATAATGATCATAAACCTGGGATATATTGTACCCTTCAATGGTTTCTAGGATGCCGACTCTAGCTCGGGGTAATGGTCTGTCCGGTGTGGCTCTAACTTATTCTAAACATCCTAGGAATATCGTCAAGGATCACAGGAGGCTTAACTTAAAATCAGTATGTCAGAGAACTCCTAATATAAAATAATTTTATTCACAAAACATCATCTCCCGTTTGCTCCCATCCATAGACAATAAAAGAACAAAATATACTCCCTCAAATTATTCTAATCAACAACATCAAAATGCAAAAGGTAAATTAATCACACTGGCTGAAAACAGGAAAAGAAAAATAATTTATTTCACTGCAGTCCACTGCTTCAAGTTCAAAAATAAAACGTCAACAGACTTATTCATCAAAACTATGGCCTGAATAACCCAGCCATTCTATAAAAAAAAAATGCGCACTCATATTTATAACTTGCAAAATTGGTTTCTGGGGTTCGGACATGTTCTCTCGTACAATCATCATTCTTCCTCACAAGAGTCAGACAATGAAGGCAATAGACTTATTCTAGGCCACAGGCATGTGTGCACGTTCTAGCTTAATAAACAATTAATTCACTCAGAGCCATGACTCTGCTAATTACGGTAAAACAAACAAGTCAAATACACGAAGCATCAAATAAACACACTTCGGTGGCCAATGCCCCGTTACTCTTGATAAACAAACGACTATAATGAATGCACTCAAAATGATATCACAATACAAGATGTCGCTTCCTGAAGCGGTAAAAAAAGAAACAAACCCTGGGAAGCTAGACTACCTTCCCTCAAAAGAAAACAATACCATCCAACGTGGTCCCTCGACCTTGTTACAGACACTCTCACACCATAATAACCAGCTGGGCGGGCAACAACCTTCGCTGCTACTTTCAGAATTCAGACGGCTGGCCACAGTCTTATACCTGCTTCCTATGACTCCCTTGGGTTCGAGCTGTACAGTTACCTTTCCGACGGAGCTATAGCGCACTCTCATCAGACAATGAATTCAATCATTTCACTTACCAATTATATCATCGTAGACTTGCGGGAATTTCGCCTCCGCCTTAAATTCACTTACCATTTATATCATCGTAGACTCGCGGGAATTTCGCCTCCGCCTTAAATTCACTTACCATTTTATATCATCGTAGAACACGGGAATACCATCTCCGTTATTAATTTCAGCTCAACCCAGGATCAACTCTCAACCTTTTCTGAATATTATATTATCATCCAGCCATTTTGTCTTACCTTTCTTTACCTTGGTGTGATTATCAATTACCATACTTACTGTTCACATAATTTCAGTGTCACTACAGGTCTTGGTCACAATATCAAGCTGTTTCCCCCATATTAGCTTTTACGTTAATATCATGCGTAAGCACTATCAACCCAATTATTCCCTTAATTGTGCATTCAGCAAAGTTACTGACACCCTCAAACAAAACACATTTAAACAAGATTTGATGCTCATATACTAATTTTACATTATAAAACACACAAAAAATCATAAATGACAAATATACACAAATCTACACGAAACATGCCTGCTGTGCCCAAAATATCCATTTTATCATAATTGCTTATGATCGAGATAAACTTATCCGATTCCCATGATGGGATACGCTATGGCAAACATGCCCCATGCAATATCTACTTATCTCGTATACATCATGATGGTGATGCTCTGGTCCTTGATATCAGTCTTCTGGATCACTTGGTTCATCTTGTTAGGAGGATAATTTTTACACACGGTTTCCAGAAAATTCACCAAAGCAAAGGTCCACTGTGAATTATTATTATTGTTATCACAATGCACGGTTCTCGCGTATGTAGCTTCTACCTCCTACAGCTATCATCAACCTACTCAATTCAGCTGATAGTTCATAGTTTTCTATATCACTGACTTTGCTATTAATAGCACGTATGGCTATCTCTATCATATAACTGTGTCGTACTGTCACGGTATGCACACTCACGATACTGTTCCAATTCGCACTCGCGAATACTTAGCGATATCCAAATGTCCAAAGATAGAACTGCTTCTACTTATAAAATTTGTCAATATTTAAGAATGCGACGATCATAGGCTCGCGTCTATGCAATGCTCAAAGTAGAACTTGTAAAATTATTAATATTTCAGACCTCAACGAGCGTGGGCTTATGCCTCATGCAGCGCCCGGATACGAACTTATAAAACTTGTAAAAAGTGTTACTTTTCTTAATTCCACGAGCGTGGGCTTACGCCTCATGCAGCGCCCGGATACGAACTTATAAAACTTGTAAAAATTGTTACTTTTCTTAATGCCACGAGCGTGGGCTTACGCCTCATGCAGCGCCCGGATACGAACTGTTTTCGCTGCGTCTCCTGCTATTATTTATACGATTTCTCGTAGAAGTACTTGGAGTGGGGAGTTTTAGAATTTATTTCCATAATAACACTCGCATGAATAAGCAAATTAGCTCCTTTGAACGTCCTCATTTCTAATGTCTCAATGGCTTCTTTTATCCAAAATCCGATCGTTGGATCCTTATATAATGAGCTCCGTAATTCCCTTCATTGTTCCTTAATTTCGGAGGGATTTGGTCGAGTCTCGCGTCCCTCGCTGCTATTGGTAGTTACAAATCCACCCCCTGATTTCATTTTAATTCTGGCAAAAATCACAGAATGATCCAATTTAAATTTTGAAGATACTTCTGAGAGGCTGGGATTGTCCCCTATTCGATGGTGTAATTCCTGTTTCTGCATTTTAATTACTGCTCCAAATTCTCTCAAATGGGCGGGGTTTATCTAGTGAGTGATCGTTGAAATTTTCGTATTTACCCGCTTGGTTGAAAGACCGTTTCGCGTGGTCTGAGTGCATGTGGTTACCAGATGTTGGCTTTCTCTTCCTATCTTCATTGTCCGCGCTAGGTGAAAGTTACAGCAAAGCACGTACGGGCCTCCCTTTGTTGTGCTCTGGTTTACAGGCAACGTCTTTTCTTACATCAGCTTTGAAACATGAATAAAATCTTCTTGAAATAAATATGTAGAATTTATGCAATCACAGATGCATAAAGGTTACAATATTAATGGATTTTCCGTAAATGTACAGTGAAAGTAAGCTATGGCGTAAAATAAATACATTAAAAAGAAAAAAAATATAATAAATCAACTATATACAGACAATTAATTGAAATGCGTTTGGTATAATACGAAACCATTCATGCCATTATAACAATTACTCGCTGTTTCAGTACGTTACGGAATCATTGTAGTAATACCGATCCTTGTATAGCAGAACTAAGAAGAAATAGCTTCGTTTCCTACCCGAGCTATCCTAAGAGTGATTTTCCATTGTTTCCCCACTTCTTCTTTAACCAATTGCTGGGATGGTACCTCAATTCAGGTCATGGCCGCCTCCTACACAAACCTTTTCCCCAATCACAAATAACTAGTTAAGCCATCACAATCACACTGGTTATCAAACGTGTACATCTGGACTCCATTACCATGATGTAAAGCTCTTAGATGAGTTATCATTAACCATCACGAATGTATACACTCAATTGGTCTACTAATCCAAACCAGCGCACCTGGGGATGACAATAACGCTGCACAGACATTGTCCCAAGCAGTGTATCCCTCCCATAGCTCATGATCGGGATATTAATGGTCACGTTATGTAAACAATGTATCATTTACACATTAAAAAAAGGTCACTTTGAGGAAACAAGGCCCCTGCACAAACCGAGTTTATAAAATGTATACTCTCAGTTCAGTTACAAGTCAATACCAGGGCACCCTAGAGGTGACGAGGCTCTGCACACACAGTGTTTATAACAATGTATACTCTCAGTTAACCTACAAGTCAATACCAGGGTACCCTAGAAGTGGCGAGGCCCTGCACACACAGTGTTTATAACAATGTATACTCTCAGTTCTGCTACAAGTCAATATCAGGGCACCCTAGAGGTGGCGAGGCTCTGCACACACAGTCTTTATAACAATGTATACTCTCAGTTCAGCTACAAGTCAACACCAGGGCACCCTAGAGGTGACGAGGCTCTGCAAACACAGTGTTTATAACAATGTATACTCTCAGTTCACATACAAATCAATACCAGGGTACTCTAGAGGTGACGAGGCCCTGCACACACAGTGTTTATAACAATGTATACTCTCAGTTCACCTACAAGTCAATACTAGGGTACTCTAGAGGTGACGAGGCCCTGCACACAAAGTGTTTATAACAATATATACTCTCAGTTCAGCTACAAGTCAATACCAGGGCACCCTAGAGGTGACGAGGCTCTGCACACACAGTGTTTATAACAATGTATACTCTCAGTTAACCTACAAGTCAAAACCAGGGCACCCTAGAGGTGACGTGGCTCTGCACACACCGTGTTTATAACAATGTATACTCTCAGATCAGCTACAAGTCAATATCAGGGCACCCTAGAGGTGACGTGGCTCTGCACACACAGTGTTTATAACAATTTATACACTCAGTTAACCTACAAGTTAATACCAGGGCACCCTAGAGGTGGCGAGGCTCTGCACACACAGTGTTTATAACAATGTATACTCTCAGTTCAGCTACAAGTCAATACCAGGGCACCCTAGAGGTGACGAGGCTCTGCACACACAGTGTTTATATCAATGTATACTCTTAGTTCACATACAAGTCAATACCAGGGTTCCCTAGAGGTGACGAGGCCCTGAACACACAGTGTTTATAACAATGTATACACTCAGTTCACATACAAGTCAATACCAGGGCACCCTAGTGGTGGCGAGGCTCTGCACACACAGTGCTAATAACAATGTACACTATCAGCTCAGCTACAAGTCAATATCAGGGCACCCTAGAAGTGACGTGGCTCTGCACACACAGTGTTTATAACAATGTAAAAGTCAATACCAGGGCTTCCTAGAGGTGACGAGGCCCTGCACACACAGTGCTTATAACAATGTATACTCTCAGTTAACCTACAAGTCAATACAAGGGCACCCTAGAGGTGACGAGGCCCTGCACACACAGTGTTTATAACAATGTATGCTCTCAGTTAACCTACAAGTCAATACCAGGGCACCCTAGAGGTGGCGACGCCCTGCACACACAGTGATTATAACAATGTATACTCTCAGTTCAGCTACAAGTCAATACCAGGGCACCCTAGAGGTGACGAGGCCCTGCACACAGAGTGTTTATAACAATGTATACTCTCAGTTAACCTACAAGTCAATACCAGGGCACCCTAGAAGTGGCGAGGCCCTGCACACACAGTGTTTATAACAATGTATACTCTCAGTTCAGCTACAAGTCAATATCAGGGCACCCTAGAGGTGGCGAGGCTCTGCACACACAGTCTTTATAACAATGTATACTCTCAGTTCACATAGAAATCAATACCAGGGTACTCTAGAGGTGACGAGGCCCTGCACACACAGTGTTTATAACAATGTATACTCTCAGTTCACCTACAAGTCAATACTAGGGTACTCTAGAGGTGACGTGGCTCTGCACACACCGTGTTAATAACAATGTATACTCTCAGTTCAGCTACAAGTCAATAACAGGGCACCCTAGAGGTGACGACGCCCTGCAAACACAGTGTTTATAACAATGTATACTCTCAGTTCAGCTACAAGTCAATACCAGGGCACCCTAGAAGTGGCGAGGCCCTGCACACACAGTGTTTATAACAATGTATACTCTCAGTTCAGCTACAAGTCAATATCAGGGCACCCTAGAGGTGGCGAGGCTCTGCACACAAAGTGTTTATAACAATGTATACTCTCAGTTCAGCTACAAGTCAATACCAGGGCACCCTAGAGGTGACGAGGCTCTGCACACACAGTGTTTATAACAATGTATACACTCAGTTAACCTACAAGTCAAAACCAGGGCACCCTAGAGGTGACGTGGCTCTGCACACACCGTGTTAATAACAATGTATACTCTCAGTTCAGCTACAAGTCAATATCAGGGCACCCTAGAGGTGACGTGGCTCTGCACACACAGTGTTTATAACAATTTATACTCTCAGTTAACCTACAAGTCAATACCAGGGCACCCTAGAGGTGGCGAGGCTCGCACACACAGTGCTTATAACAATGTATACTCTCAGTTCAGCTACAAGTCAATACCAGGGAACCCTAGAGGTGACGAGGCTCTGCACACACAGTGTTTATATCAATGTATACTCTTAGTTCACATACAAGTCAATACCAGGGCACCCTAGAGGTGACGAGGCCCTGAACACACAGTGTTTATAACAATATACACTCTCAGCTCAGCTACAAGTCAATACCAGGGCACCCTAGTGGTGGCGAGGCTCTGCACACACAGTGTTAATAACAATGTACACACTCAGCTCAGCTTAAGTCAATACCAGGGCACCCTAGAAGTGACGTGGCTCTGCACACACAGTGTTTATAACAATGTAAAAGTCAATACCAGGGCTTCCTAGAGGTGACGAGGCCCTGCACACACAGTGTTTATAACAATGTATACTCTCAGTTAACCTACAAGTCAATACCAGGGCACCCTAGAGGTGACGAGGCCCTGCACACACAGTGTTTATAACAATGTATGCTCTCAGTTAACCTACAAGTCAATACCAGGGCACCCTAGAGGTGGCGAGGCCCTGCACACACAGTGTTTATAACAATGTATACTCTCAGTTCAGCTACAAGTCAATACCAGGGCACCCTAGAGGTGACGAGGCCCTGCACACGGAGTGTTTATAACAATGTATACTCTCAGTTTACCTACAAGTCAATACCAGGGCACCCTAGACGTGGCGAGGCCCTGCATACACAGTATTTATAACAATGTATACTCTCAGTTCAGCTACAAGTCAATACCAGGGCACCCTAGAGGTGACGAGGCCCTGCACACACAATGTTTATAACAATGTATACTCTCAGTTAACCTACAAGTCAATACCAGGGCACCCTAGAGGTAGCGAGGACCTGCACACACAGTGTTTATAACAATGTATACCCTCAGTTCAGCTACAAGTCAATATCAGGGCACCCTAGAGGTGACGAGGCCCTGCACACACAGTGTTTATAACAATGTAAAAGTCAATACCAGGGCACCCTAGAGGTGACGTGGCTCTGCACACACAGTGTTTATAACAATGTACACTCTCAGTTCAGCTACAAGTCAATACCAGGGCACCCTAGAGGTGGCGAGGCTCTGCACACACAGTGTTTATAACAATGTATACTCTCAGTTCAGCTACAAGTCAGTACCAGGGCACCCTAGAGGTGACGAGGTTCTGCACACACAGTGTTTATAACAATGTATACTCTCAGTTAACCTACAAGTCAATACCAGGGCACCCTAGAGGTGACGTGGCTCTGCACACATAGTATTTATAACAATGTATACTCTCAGTTAACCTACAAGTCAATACCAGGGCACTCTAGAGGTGACGAAGTCCTGCACACACAGTGTTTATAACAATGTATACTCTCAGTTCAGCTACAAGTCAATACCAGGGCACCCTAGATGTGACGTGGCCTTGCGCACACAGTGTTTATAACAATGTATACTCTCAGTTCAGCTACAGGTCAATTCCAGGTTACCCTAGAGGTGACGAGGTTCTGCACACACAGTGTTTATAACAATGTATACTCTCAGTTAACCTGTAAGTCAATACCAGGGCACCCTAGAGGTGACGTGGCTCTGCACACATAGTATTTATAACAATGTATACTCTCAGTTAACCTACAAGTCAATACCAGGGCACTCTAGAGGTGACGAAGTCCTGCACACACAGTGTTTATAACAATGTATACTCTCAGTTCAGCTACAAGTCAATAACAGGGCACCCTAGAGGTGACGACGCCCTGCAAACACAGTGTTTATAACAATGTATACTCTCAGTTCAGCTACAAGTCAATAGCAGGGCACCCTAGAGGTGACGAGGCTCTGCTACACAGTGTTTATAACAATGTTTACTCTCAGTTCATATACAGTCAATACCAGGGCACCCTAGAGGTGACGAGGCTCTGCACACACAGTGTTTATAACAATGTATACTCTAAGTTAACCTACAAGTCAATACCAGGGCACCCTAGATGTGGCGAGGCTCTGCACACACAGTGTTTATAACAATGTCTACTCTCACTTCACCTACAAGTCAATACCAGGGCACCCTAGAGGTGACGTGGGTCTGCACACACAGTGTTTATAACAATGTATACTCTCAGTTAACCTACAAGTCAATACCAGCGCACCCTAGAGGTGGCGAGGCTCTGCTACACAGTGTTTATAACAATGTAAAAGTCAATACCAGGGTACTCTAGAGGTGACGTGGCTCTGCACACACCGTGTTTATAACGATGTATACTCTCAGTTCAGGTACAAGTCAATACCAGGGCACCCTAGAGGTGACGTGGCTCTGCACACACAGTGTTTATAACAATGTATACTCTCAGTTAACCTACAAGTCAATACTAGGGCACCCTAGAGGTGGCGAGGCTCTGCACACGCAGTGTTTATAACAATGTCTACTCTCACTTCACCTACAAGTCAATACCAGGGCACCCTAGAGGTGACGTGGCTGTGCACACGCAGTGTTTATAACAATGTATACTCTCAGTTAACCTACAAGTCAATACCAGGGCACCCTAGAGGTGGCGAGGCTCTGCACGCACAGTGTTTATAACAATGTATAGCCTCAGTTCAGCTACAAGTCAATACCAGGGCACCCTACAGGTGACGAGGTTCTGCACACACAGAGTTTATAACAATGTATACTCTCAGTTCAGCTACAAGTCAATACCAGGGCACCCTAGAGGTGACGAGGCTCTGCACACACAGTGTTTATAACAATGTATACTGTCAGTTAGCCTACAAGTCAATACCAGGGCACCCTAGAGGTGACGAGGCCCTGCACACACAGTGTTTATAACAATGTATACTCTCAGTTAACCTACAAGTCAATACTAGGGCACCCTAGAGGTGGCGAGGCCCTGCACAGACAGTGTTTATAACAATGTATACTCTCAGTTCAGCTACAAGTCAATACCTGGGCACCCTAGAGGTGACGAGGCCCTGCACACAGAGTGTTTATAACAATGTATACTCTCAGTTTACCTACAAGTCAATACCAGGGCACCCTAGAAGTGGCGAGGCCCTGCATACACAGTATTTATAACAATGTATACTCTCAGTTCAGCTAAAAGTCATTACCAGGGCACCCTAGAGGTGACGAGGCCCTGCACACACAGTGTTTATAACAATGTATACTCTCAGTTAACCTACAAGTCAATACCAGGGCACCCTAGAGGTAGCGAGGCCCTGCACACACAGTGTTTATAACAATGTATACCCTCAGTTCAGCTACAAGTCAATATCAAGGCACCCTAGAGGTGACGAGGCCCTGCACACACAGTGTTTATAACAATGTAAAAGTCAATACAGGGGCACCCTAGAGGTGACGTGGCTCGGCACACACAGTGTTTATAACAATGTATACTCTCAGTTCAGCTACAAGTCAATACCAGGGCACCCTAGAGGTGGCGAGGCTCTGCACACACAGTGTTTATAACAATGTATACTCTCAGTTCAGCTACAAGTCAATACCAGGGCACCCTAGAGGTGACGAGGCTCTGCACACACAGTCTTTATAACAATGTATACTCTCAGTTAACCTACAAGTCAATATCAGGGCACCCTAGAGGTGACGAGGCTCTGCACACACAATCTTTATAACAATGTATACTCTCAGTTAACCTACAATTCAATACCAGGGCACCCTAGAGGTGGCGATGCTCTGCACACAGTGCTTGTAACAATGTATACTCTCAGTTCACATACAAGTCAATACCAGGGTACCTTAGAGTTGACGAGGCCCTGCACATACAGTGTTTATAACAATGTACACTCTCAGTTCACCTACAAGTCAATACCAGGGTACTCTAGAGGTGACGAGGCCCTGCACCCATTGTGTTTATAACAATGTATACTCTCAGTTCACCTACAAGTCAATACCAGGGTACCCTAGAGGTGACGAGGCCCTGCACACACAGTGTTTATTACAATGTAAGTAGAGAGGCAGGGAGGGTTCTGCTTCAAATACCGTTATTTATGCAAATGAGGGGGGCGTGGCAAGGTCAATGACCTTGAGGTAGGTCATGGTCAATGACCTTGAGGTAGGTCATTGACCCCCAAGGTCGCCGGGACCCCGGAAGGTAAACAAACCTTGGAGGGTCCAGGAACCGGTTTGAGGGGGTGTGGGTGGAGGGGGAGGAGTGGGGGTGGGGAGGGAGGGTGGGGGGAGGGAGGGGGAGGGAAGGGTGGGGTGGGGGACGAGGGGGGAAGGATGGAAGAGGCTCTGCACGAGACCCTCCTCGACCCAGTCTCTCTCTTGGACTGAGCGCCTTCTCTGATATTATCCTGGGCTATATAGCTTTGCTTTGAGCCCGATGAGATCCGAGTGTTGCCGAAGGTTTCCGAATCCTTGGTTGTGAATGATTCGTCAGAGAATTGAACGGTCAACTGGTGTGTGTGTGACGTCACAGCAGATTACGGGATGTGAGGTAGGTCATGGACGGGAGTGTTTTGAATGGAAAACATGAATGGCGGTGGATGGCGGCGGTTGTTGAACCCTGACGTGGTAGGTTGGTTAGATGTGAATGGGTCTGAGAGACAAACAAGATGGGGTTGAAAGCGCTCAATGGTAAACAAACATCAATGGTATCTGGAGTAGTGAATGGAATTGAGAGAGAGAGGGGGAATGAACTGGTTGTTGAATGTGCTCAATGGTAAACAAACGTCAATGAATCTGGAGTAGTATTTCCTGTAAATGGTAGGGTGGGGGTAGGATACAAATCGCATGGCATGTTGACTCGGCCAGCTCGACATGAAATAAAAACAAGAAGGTGTACACCAGATCTGATTTATTAATCCATGAATTATATGTGGCATTAAAACCTAGCCACTTAACAAAAAGTTTATTGCCACGTTTTTGTACAATTTTTTCAACAAGATAATGCTTGGGATATTGCGTCCTTTGCAGTTCCTCCACGTAGAATCCTCCTTGGATTGGCTGCTTGTTGAGGTCATCAAGTAAATAAACAACTGGATTAGAAAGTTTTACCTTGCGAATACGAAATATTTCTGTGCTCCAGTTTGGTGTGTATCCTTTGGCGAAGATTGTTTTATGTTTACTGATGCGCACATAATCACCAATACGTAATTTATGACGTCGCGGATCTACTGTTTTGATTTTGTGATGAATGCGATCCAATTGCGCAATGTTCTTGGTTACAAGGCGTGGTTTCATTTTGATGGTTCTATGTTTAGTGTTGTTGTAACGTGTCACCAGGTCGCCTACAAGTTCAAGCCAGCGATAGGATCCTCTTGCTGTAAATTGTTCCCACATGCGCGTCTTGAGTGTGCGGTTGAAACGTTCTACAACACTTGCCTTTAGACTGCTAAAAGTGGAATAGTGATGGATGTCAAGTGATTTGAGATAAGCGGAAAAAGTCTTGTTGAAAAATTCTTTGCCTTGATCTGTTTGAAGCAAACGAGGTTGTCGTCTTGACCGCTGAACGATGGTCTTGAATGCAGCGGTGACCAGTTGTGCAGATTTATTCCGAACAGGTTCAACAAAGGCCATTTTGGAATAAACGTCGATGACGGTGAGCAGATAGTTGACCCCGTTGTTAGCTTTGGCATAGGGAATCATTTCAACCAGATCAGCTTGCCAAAGATCGTCAACGCCCCGTGTGATGACATGACGACGATGGTAGAGACGACGAGCTGGTCTATGCAACTCGCGAGCAATGCCAGCCTTAACAGGCGAGGGTGTATGAACACGTTGACTCATTAGACAATAATGCCAGCATGAAGAAGCTCCTCTTCTATTTCTAAAACTTCCGCCTCGTGTCCGGTATGACCAGCCTGTTCCGATGCACGCAACAGTTGCAGACGTTTAACCAACTTATTTGGATTGTTCCAATAGGCGAAATCGATGAATGGTTTCAAAGTATTAAACGTGATACCGGACGCTGAATTTGCACGGCGAACACTTGCATAGGTGGGAAACAATTTTGATATGATGGTTTTATATTTGAAGCTCTTATTAGCATTTATTGCTTCAGAACGTTTATAATTACGTCTAAAACCATTTGTAGCCATCAAGATGTCTTTATACTTTTCAAGATCTTCTTTATCATAGTCCTCGGTAGAAGGGGTACGTGAAAATAAAAGTTCTAAAAGACATGGCGTCAATTTATAACGAACTGTTTTAACAATCAAAACATTGTCACTTATCTTGATTGGTGAATCGCCAATTCGAAATCTATTGTTTTCATAGCGAACACCATAGGTAGTATCAGTTTTCTTAGTAAAAAGATCTTCAAGGAAGGGAGTAACCAACGCACCATAATTTTGTAGTAAAATGGATTTTAACCGCACATATTGTTCGGGCGTATTTAATATTTCTTTAAGAGTAGGCTGCTTTTCTTTGAGCCTAGTGGGTGTTTCAGCAATTATTGATGTTTTCAAAAACTGGGGCAGCGGTGATTCTCTGGAGCTAGAAGACGGAAGCAATGGAGAAAAAACATCCTCAGGTTCTTCATCATTTTCTTCCTCCTCTTCAATTGTTTGTGTTTCTTTTGAGCGTGTACTAGGTTTTGATGTTCCTTTCAACACAGCTTCCAGAGGTGACTTCAAATGTTTTTCGACAAACAGTTCACTGTCGGCATGTGCACGTTTTAGATAGCGAAACTTTTGTCGAATGCTATTTCGTGCACGGATTATGTGCTTTTTTAATTGACTCCCTGTTGTCGCCATGACACCTGAACAAATGATGTTCAGAAAAGCAATGCAGCTACTTAAATACGAATGAAATGATCAAATCCCATGCGGTAGCGTCCATTGTTGATGTTGCTCTGCTTATCAATAACAAGACAACTGTGGTGATGAGCGTTCCAACACATGGCACACAACTGTGTAAAGGCTTGAAAGGTCATGTCTGGGTTCACGTGATCATCGTAGACGTGATGCATGTTGCGCTCATCCTGTCGGAAGAGAACAATCACGTTGGCATTGTCACGAATTAACTGTTTTGGTATTCGCGAATAGGTTTGAGCGAGATAAAAACAATCAATATATTTATGACGTCCCATGCTAAAGTAAGCCTGAATAATACCCTGTCGTTCTGTGGCCACATCGTCAAAAATCATAAGCGAATGGGGGCGAACATTGTCTGGAGAAATGACATCTTCGTGTGCTGCGAATGTGAAGTAGCCCATGTTGCGCAGACCTGACATGACCTGTTCCAAGAACACATACAGCGGTTGATACAGCGATTTGGCAAAAATATAGATATTTTGAAAGCGCACTCCGTTTAAGGAGGTGATGAGGGTAAGCAGAAGATTGGTTTTTCCACATCCCGACGGGCCGGCGATGAGACAGCGAATGGAGGATGGGAAGAGTGATCCATGACGTTGTTCGGACGATGTTGAGAAGAGGTGTGAAACCAAGTCTCCCACCGGAAGTGAATGTTGTTGCTTAATAATCTGCATATCAACTAAATGTGAAAGGGGAAGAGCTGGTCTCTATATACATGAGGCAAACGGGTGTTTCAGTTCCAGTGTAACCATGGACGCCTTTGGAAGAACTCTCAAAACAAATGAACGATTTGCTTTGACAAACGATCCAAAACATGATACAGATCCGGCTACTAAACGATATGTCGATGCTAATGTATTGTCACGCACTACAGATGGCAATTACGACTTTAATGGAAAGCGATTGACCAATATAACAGAACCCGTATTACCCTCGGACGCATGTTCAAAAAAGTATGTAGATTATTACCGATTACGACGTATCAAAGGAGATTATGAGGCTCAGAATAAACGTATTACAGGCGTTGCAGATCCTGTGAACGATCAAGATGTGTGCACCAAAGCCTATATGTTAACCAATGCTGTGGTGTTAACAGAAGCAAAGGACTATGACGTACACCAACGTCGAATCACTCAGCTGGCTCTTCCAACAAACAACACGGACGCTGCTCGAAAGGACTATGTAGATAACAAGGTGAAACAGGTGCTCAGTATTGTGCCCACCCTAACTGCAAAGGGCTATACAGCAAATAATGCACGCCTTGTGCATGTGGCCGATCCTGAAGATGATCAAGATGTTTGTACAAAACGGTTTTTAAACTCTGAAATGGAAAAGGTGTGGGAAATTAAGGAGAACGCTCTACAGATGAAGCGAAGACGAATAGCAGAAGTTGCTGATCCTGTGCAACCTCACGACGTGACGACCAAACGATTTTTGGAACAACGGTTATCGCTTTTTATTAAATCAATACCCTCTATATTTCTGCTTCACATTGTAAACCAACAACCGGTAAAAGATCCCAATAACCTCGCCTACATACTACGTTCGGGGTATGACAATTACCGTTTAATGTATGATGGTGCCATTCGTGTAATTGAGTATGCACCAGATTTGAAACATTTAGAGGTACGATTAAACGGTAGTGTTCAACCACTTATTGATCAACCGGTGAAAGCCGGAGACAAATTATTCTTTCACTTGAAACTCTCGTCTGAAGAAAAAGAGGCGGGGAAAACGATGAACGATTTTCCTCTGTATATAGAACTTGAATATACAGCCACCATTGAATAAATAACTACAGGTTCCCTTCCTGAGGAGCGTTAGTTGTGTTCTATACTTTGCGGTGTGAGGTTGTCTTGTTCTTTGGTCGCGATGGTGAAACAGAGATATGTGGTGAAGAAGAGGAAGAAGTTGTCAAGAAAGGGAGGCTTTAAAGCTATTCTTCATGCGGCACGTCAAGCTTCGCGCGGAGAAACAAATAGTGAGTTGGCTATTAAGAAAGCACTCCGAGCAGCACGATTGCATGCGAATCCCAAAAGTAAACTACGTTTTAGAAAACGTGCCCGAGTTATTCCTGTGCCGAAACGTGGTGGATTTTTACCTGCACTGTTTGCTGGACTAGCAGCCCTGGGTTCACTTCTTGGAGGAGCAAGTGCGGTAGCACGAACGGTGAAAGCTGTTGAGGAGGCGAAGCAACAGTTGAAGGAAAGTGAAAGGCATAATAAAACTATGGAGGCCATAGCACTGCGCGGCAAAGGTGTGAACATGAAGCTAGCACCCTACAAGAAAGGACTCGGCATTTACATGTCGCCAAAAAACGGTTAATCGATGCACTGCCACGACGAGCCATGACGCATGAGGAAGTTTTAAGATATGCAAAACAGCTTAAGATCTCCCACTTTCGAGGCGTGTTTATGCGCAACCAACTACCGTCTCGACCACGGAGCCATGAAAGTGCAGTTGTCAATTTGGATGACAGTCATGGACCGGGAACGCATTATGTGGCCTACATAAAGCATGGGCGAACCGTGTGGTACTTTGACAGTTTTGGAAATCTTCCTCCTCCGACAGAGCTTGTTCGCTATTTTGGAAGCAGTGCAACAATACACTATAATGTGAAACGAGTGCAAAATTTTAACACGCAACAGTGCGGTCGTCTATGTTTGACTTTTCTATATAAGACCGAGCATGGCGGGTGACGTGGTCATTATGACAACAGAAAGTAGAACGTTTACACTGCACGGACAAGGTGCGGAAGTAACTGTTGACTTTTATCCTCCTATTGAATTGGGACGACGACCCTACGTGCTGGGACTTGTTTCGTTTGAAGGCTATAATAGAATCTGCAACATAATTGAAGACGTCAATGATAAGTTCTACTACGATGACTATGTGTTAACTCTACCGTCTGGCAGCTACACCGTAGATGATATTCACGATCACATCTACACAACTCTCACCAAAGAATTTAGTCTAAAAGCATTTCTGGACGGGACACGCAAGTTTGAACTCATAGCCAACAACGTGACACATCGCTGCAGTATTCTTTCTTCTTTTAGGATTGATTTTAAATCTCAACCAGATTCGATTGGGTCATTGTTAGGCTATTCACCACAAGTGTTAGTACCGAACGTGATACACAAGTCTGACCAACCGGTGAAAATAATTGAAGATCATCACGTATCTGTCACGTGTAATATTATTACAGACGTCTACACCAATCAAGATCCCTCGCATTCGCTTTATGATTTTATTGTTACTTCACCTGGTGGTTATATCATCCGCGAAAACCCGTCGGTGGTGCTCTATCATCCTGTGAGTGTGACCAACATCAGGAATATTACCTTAAGACTGGTGAATAGAAACCAACGTCTCATCCGATTAGACCCTCATACACCTGTGACCTACAAACTGTATTTGAAACCAGCATGAAACAAGTGTATAAAGCGGCAACGCTGTCAAGAGCAGGTGTTAGTTGTGCTCAACGCGTGTACAGGTTAACACGTGTCAACAAGCAGATCCTACAACAACTTGGTTACATCTTACGTCATGAATTCGATTCTAGACGTGACAAACCCTGTCGAAGTACAGGAGGGTATTGTAAGAATTGAACACCATTCCTACCAACCGTATACTCAGGGACTAAATAATAATGATGAGATTCGAATTACTATTAACCAACAAGATATCTACACGCTTCCACATGAAAGTTACATCCAGATTGAAGGGCAACTCACCAAATTGGATGGTACCATTCCAACAACGTCAAAGTTGGCCAACAATGCTTTGGCCTTTTTGTTTTCTGAGGTTCGCTACGTGATCAACGGTATTGAAGTGGATACTACTCGAAATGTTGGCATAACAAGTGTCATGAAACTTTATCCCTCGTATGGAAGCGAAGAGAGTAAAGCTTTTTGTATGGCTGGTTGGTGTCCCAACTCAACCAACGACTGGATGATTAACGATGATGGTACATTTACTGGACATTTACCTCTAAAATTAATACTAGGCTTTGCAGAGGATCATAAGCGCATTGTTGTGAACGCAAGACAGGATCTGATTCTTGTACGAGACAGGAGTGATTATAATGCGCTAAAGGGAGCTGATACAGCGCCAATAGATACAAAAATTCTACTGCAACGAATTCTATGGAAAGTACCGCACGTTACTCTATCAGATCAGAAAAAATTGAGTCTGCTCAAGATTGTGGAGAAGGATACAGCTTTACCCATTCAATTTAGAAGCTGGGAGCTGCATGAATACCCGGTATTACCACTCTCCGATACACATACTTGGTCTATAAAAACCTCACGGTATACAGAGCGGCCACTCTACGTCCTGGTTGGATTTCAAACAGATCGCAAATATCAACAGAATAAAGATGCATCAAAATTTGACCACATCCAATTACGAAATATACGACTTTTTTTGAACGGAGTTACCTTTCCCTATGAGGGAATGGATTTAAACTTTAACAAGAACAAATATGGTAAGCTCTATGACATGTTTGTAAACTTTCAGTCTTCCTATTATCAGAAAGAGGCATGCCCGCTATTATCACCACAAGACTTCAAGTCCAAGGCGCCTCTGGTGGTGATGGACTGTTCGTATTTGGAGGAGTCGATGAAGGAAACAACTATTGATATCAGACTAGAATTTGAAACATCTACAGTTATTCCAGAAAAAACAACAGCCTATTGCCTTATTGTTCACGAGGCGCAAGTGTTTTATCAACCGCTGTCCAATATGGTGACCAGAGTATAAATAGCATGTCTTCCTGTATTGCCCTTCACAGTCATGGAAAGCTACGATGAAGTCACAACCCCCTCTGCGAGGTGGGTCTGCAAATGTGAAAGTGATTCACCAGGTTCAGATGAAGATTCAAGGTTTACCATTTATCGCGCCCTAGTGAGTGAAGCTATAACTGCCTATCACAAGAATCATACTGTGCTTAGAATGCCGCCGCATCTGGTTCACTATTTACCGGATGGATTCATGTCTACGTTTGGTATTCATGACAGGGGCTACAACAACAAGCCCATCGCTAATCAAACAAATAATGTGGACGATGGCGTTGCCAAAGCTTCATCTTGTCATGTTGGAGAGCGGGTAGATTGTATGGACTGCAAATGCGATCGTTGCTCAACAAGTCGAGACGCTGATGCAGCATTTGAGATTTATCGCACCCTGGTGAGTTTAGCAATACGCGCCTACCATAAAGCACAATTTCTTCGTGAAATGCCGCAGCATCTGATTGCCTATTTACCAGCTGGATTTCTGACCGCGTACGGTGCACACGACATTGACCTTAATTGGGATAAGCTACCATTACACCTCCGTATGTCGGCGGATGTTGCAGCCTGCCGTCCTTGTCGTAGACACTTTATGCATCGAGGAGATTCTCACTGTGATTGGGATGGTCCAAATCCTATGATAAAAAATTGTAAGCGATGTACTGATAACTTTATGAATAAAATTGTGTAATTGATTCTTTGTGTGTATATTATTTTCCCGCTCCTATCCAATCAGTTAGTTGTTAAGAAGCAGCGGTGGTGGAAGGTGTGATATCCGTCGCCATGCCGAAAACATTGATTGTCGACGTGCAGGGTTTCAAGGTGAACGGAAACAAGTTTGTATTTAAAGAAGTAGGAATTATTGACTGCACAACCATGTGGGCACCAAGAGTAACCAGTTTTGTCTTTGAACCACCGTTTCCATTGCATTTGCAGTCAGACGAGGACAGAAGACAAACAGAGTGGTTGCAACGCAATTTGGGACTAGTCTGGAAAGAAGGCGACATTCCTTACCAGCATCTATCACTTGTTCTGAAAGCACACTTGTTTGGTGCTGACCTTGTATTTGTAAAGGGAAGTGAAAAAAAGGAATGGTTGCGTCAGTATGTTAATTCAACATGTCAACTTGTTGACCTTCATGATCTGGGATGTCCTGCACTGTACAACCTGTCCGTGCCTGATGAACCTCTACAAAATAAAACACTTCAAAATGTTTGGAAGCTTTTTGATTGGCTAGCTCGCAGAGCGTGTCAAAACTTGCATGTTGAGTGCAAAGCGTCGTAACGTCAGCTTCAGTGTGAGACATACCAGTGATCAGTGTGGACGTGTAGTAATATGGCAGCAATTGAAGGTTTGGACTCAAACCCCACAGAGCGAGCTATTGTCAAGTTTTTTGCCTGTAAAAAAAAGCTTGACAGTTTCACAGATGAGGAATTGAACGCTTTGCCCAAGGCGTTCCTTTTTTATGTTGCTTCAAACGCGGTGAAAAATATTTGGCACAGTGTACCTAGTGAATGGAGCAGAGATCCTGGTCTGCGTGAACTACAACCATGCACTGACTTTAGTCATCACCAGCAAGTGTCTATTACTAAAATGCCATCCATTAGACAGTGTGGAACGTGTCAGCTCATCAAATTGTACCACGGCCATACAAATATACCGTCCTGTAAAGACTTTGCTTCATCATTCCATGGTTGCGATGAAGAAGAGGAAGAAGAGACAGCAGCGGCAGTATCGCCAGCGCCAAAAAGTAAGACAACGCTTGAAAAAGATATGCCAGACCTTTGCTGGTCATGGTCTAGTTAACAAGGCCATTGATTTACTTCCCATTGAACTGCATATTCCTGGCTATCAATTTTGTGGACCTGGAACTAAACTAAGCCAACGTCTAGCACAAGGGAACTCTGGAATCAACATATTGGATGCAGCGTGTAGAGATCATGACATTCCTTACAACAACAAGAATATAGAAGTACGTCGAGTTGCAGACCGCATTCTTCTAAGAAAGGCCATGCAGCGTGTGATGTCATCTACTGCTTCTATTGGTGAGAAGATTGCAGCCTTGATTGTAGCAGGAGCGATGAAGTCAAAGCTATTGATTGGTGGTGGATTAGTGAGGAAAAGGACAAAGTAATAAACATGAATCAAATATTGTGAAGTATTTATTTGAGAGTCAGTCCACCAGTTCATAGTATACACAAAATATGGTTTAGTTTTCTTCTTGTAAAAAACATACAATTTTAATAAAAAGAATTGAAAATGAAAGTGTGTTCTTTTTTACAAGGTGTGGAAATGTCCATAAGGCAAGCTATTTACACCATCCCACAGACGTTTGTTGTCATATGTTGTCAGCGATGTTTTATTTTGATTTACTGTAAAAATATTATGGTTCTTTGAAAGAATGCGTGTTTGCTGGTATAAGCGAGAGGTGTTTGCGTAGAGTACACATCGATATTCCTCAACATTGAGGAATTGTGTGACGCTACGAAGAACGCCCTTCGCTTTGCATTGACCTTTATTCTTTTGTGTTGAAAATGCGTACATTTTCGGCGCCAAAGCCACAAATTCTGTCATAACATCACCGGCGCACTCATCCTTAAATAGACCTATTTTTTTTTATTCATGGGAATTATGCCAAACATATTGTTAACCTCATAGTTTGAGGTATCAAAGTAATTTGGATGTTCTCTCATCACTGAGTAAACATCTATCGTATTGGTTTGATAAATAAGACTGTCTGTATCCATATACAGTAATTTTACATCTCCAAACTTTTGTTTGGCAAACTCATAATGAAATTGATACATTACAAATTTTGAAAAGTCAAGTATTACCATTCCCAAGTAAATTGGTTTGTTATACATGATTTCTGTCTTTGACAATTCAATGGTTACTAAATCAGTTTCAATAACTCGTACAGAATGGAAATTAGGCATAGCTATATATTTTCGTGCGCCATATCGTCCGTCCCAGTGGTTTACCAAATGAATAGTTCTATGCTTTCGAATATTTTCCATTGATTTACCGTAGCACGCATTGTTCATTAATTTATAAAAAATTGATTCAAATGTGGTCTTGGCGTGCTGCCGATGATGAGTATTCAATTGCATGTACGGTTGTAACCATGGTTTTTGGTCAAAGCAAATAATGCGGTGAATGGATTGCAGTTTCAAACCATGTTTCAAACATTGCATTAAATTTTCAATGTGTATGACGTACCGATTTTTTGAATTTAACGTTGCCAGCAACTTTTTATTGTTGGAACGTGAACTGGGAGGTTGTAATTTTTCAACACAAAATGGTAGATCAGAATGATCATTGTGTATCTCACAGGGATATAATAAGTCGACCTCTAGAACGTAGCCACGCGTGTCATTGCTCAACACATCTTTTAAATTAAAATTTGAAACTTCATCTGAAGTCAACCATCGAAAATTTTGATATGGAAGAGGTTTTTCCATAGCATATCCGTATAAATTGTTACAATCTAGGTAGGTGAGGTATGTTGTAGGTTGGTTTGGTTTGTATGTATCCATATATGGATTATTTGCTTTGGCGTGCTTTTGCACAAGCGAAACAAGACCACCACGTATTCCACGTTCAAAAAAGAGTAACATGTCGATGTCTGTTAATAGTTCCAGTTCTATGTCAGTCACCTTCAACATACAGTCCCAACTATATCCGGCAAGGGTGTAGTAATGGGCTGGATCTAGATTGTAGATTTCAAGACACAGTTTGCGAAAGTGTTCAAACACGTCTGTCAAAAGTAGTGTATCAATTTTGAGGTATAAATCAGCATACTCGCCCAAAGTTGATATCTTGAACACATCCCATACTTTTTGAGCGTGTAAATAGTCTTCTTCAGAAATATGACTTTTTGTTAAGTCATTGTAAAATTTGTCCTTTGAAGGGAGTGCAGTTTCCTGTAAACATGTCCAATTGTTTACATAATTATAGGGAAACACCCCTTTTCGAATGCATAATTCAAATTGTTTGGCATCAGTAAAGTGTTGACGTACAAAATGCAAATTGTTTGGGTGAAGCCCTTGAACAAGCGCATCCAATGATGATGCGAGGAATCTATACGAATCTAAAAATCGTATACTGATTCCATTTCGCCATTTCGAAAACGAAATAAAATTTTCATGATTTTGTGGAATTAAAGAAAACTTTTGGTTTTCAAGGTTAACAAATTCCTTAATAATTAGATGACTGTCATACCGAGACATGTTGTGCAAGAAACAAGAAATATAGCGTGCTCTTTTATACGCCAAATTACATACACTATGAGCCGCTCCTCTAAATTTGCCAGTGTACCGATTATGGTCTCTCACTAGTGTGTCACAAGGTGCTATTGGTTTTTGACAAATGTGGCAAGTGGTTGCTGTTGCAAAAACCGCCTCGTCTGCGTCCGACATTTGAAGCAGAATTGGGTTTTCCAGGATATTGTACACCCGATCTGCCAAGGCGTCCAATTCATTTAAAAACCAAGCAGCAGCATCTGCATCGCGATAAGATTTGAAGTATGAAAGTGAAGGGTCGTATGAACAAATCACGTTTAGAGCACAACTGAATGGCACATGTTGCTGTACTTGTTGAGTGTACGGACGTGCTGGATCCGGTTTACATGTGACAATGGGTGTGGTTAAACATTCAAAATCTGCAATTACTGTAAATGGAAGCGGTTCTTGACGAGACACATTTTGAAATTTCATACTGGCTTTATCCTTTTCTGGAAATATAATTTTTACCGCTGGTTGTGTGATGCAATCAATAGTATGTGCTGTCAACTTTTGATTGCTAGTAAAATATTGCAAACAGCGATCACATATATGTACCCTATTTTTTTTTTGTAACTTGTGAACGAACTAGTCTAGAAAGATCTTTGATATAACAATAATGGTTGCACAATTCCCCTTCAATGTACAGTAAATTAAAATGCTTTTCTTTTTTCCCTTTGTCACATACAATGGACCAATAACTTTGTCCCCTTCAACTCCGTATACATTAATGGAGTAAAGCGGATTTTTAGATTCAAAACGAGAAATGGCGTTGAGGTCCATTGGGAATTCTATGTCTGCTAAATTTAGACTGATCATTAATTCCATAAATTTCTGGTGATATTTTCCCATTCTGTGAACATTTTCAGTTGCAGGACTTAACCCAGCAGCCAAGGACCACACAAAGCAGAAAACATCATTATTATCCACATTGATAACTGCGTGACGGTTTTCCAACTGTTTAGGTAAATTAACATGAGCTGAACCACTGTTCATGGGATCAAAGGTGCATACATTAATTTTAAAATGGTTGATAGCTTCCAGCGATTTGCCACTTTCCAATTCTTGAAACTCGACAAAGCGCGTCATGAGCTTATCGACAATGTTTTTACTATACCAACTGTGTATATTATCAGTGCGGTACAATTCGCACATTTTCGTATGTAAATAAATCGGTTTGGTTATTCCAACACCTTGTTTTAAAATAACAAAATCACATAATAACTCTGCGTTAATCTTTAACGCTACATGTTCTCTTAAACAGTCTTGCATTTTATTTTGAAAAATGTTGTAGCTAGCGTTTAAAAATTCATTTGGGTCTAAAAATTTAGCATCATTATTAATTTTTAAGCTACATAACTTATTATTAAAACAACTATCCACGTTCTGCCAACTAAGTTCTGATGCTGACATCATGACACTTACAGTAATTACATTTACTACAAAAACAGCAAATCACTGAACAGTTTGCAGAGAATGAAAACAAACAAAGTTTATTGTCTCTGCAAATTCTGTTTTAAGATTAACAAATTTTAAATTTTATTTGATTCTTCAATAAATTCTACCAAACATCTTTTGTTTTCTAGTCCCAAATATTTTAGGTAGATGGTTCCTTTGTTGAGGTCATTTACAGCTTCGTCGTTGAGTTCCATGAACCTCGCAGGTAAGAAGACAGCGAAATCTTCTAGTTCACAAATTATTCTTCTGCCATATTTCGTGTTTACTTTGCGAACAGCTGTCACCAAATAGGTCTCGTTAACTGGCAGGTCCTGTAATCGTTTAGTCTCCAGACCTGTTGCTCTGCCAATGAGATTCGCAACTGTTATAGCAGACATATTGGTTCTGAAAGGTAATTATAAAGTGTTTAGGTAAACTATTAAAAAGGTTCAGGTACCCTCCACCTTTATTTATTAGCACATTAACTCAAACCCTGATCTATAGACTAAACCATCAAATGTGTATACAAAACTTATTTGCGAAGACGAGGAGTCTCCAACAGCGCTCAGTCCCAGTAAATCAGTCGGATAGAGCGAGATAAGGTAATATCTCTTTTGACTGACGTCAAGCCTGGTAATGACTGTTAGTTGCAATAATAGTTTCATATATCCACTTGAGTAGTGTGTCCTGCATCCCCATCCAAACCTCTAGACTAAACCATCAAATGTGTATACAAAACTTATTTGCGAAGACGAGGAGTCTCCAACAGCGCTCAGTCCCAGTAAATCAGTCGGATAGAGCGAGATAAGGTAATATCTCTTTTGACTGACGTCAAGCCTGGTAATGACTGTTAGTTGCAATAATCACCCCTCCCCCCCTCCCTCCCCCCACCCTCCCTCCCCACCCCCACTCCTCCCCCTCCACCCACACCCCCTCAAACCGGTTCCTGGACCCTCCAAGGTTTGTTTACCTTCCGGGGTCCCGGCGACCTTGGGGGTCAATGACCTACCTCAAGGTCATTCACCATGACCTACCTCAAGGTCATTGACCTTGCCACGCCCCCCTCATTTGCATAAATAACGGTATTTGAAGCAGAACCCTCCCTGCCTCTCTACTAATGTATACTCTCAGTTCAGCTACAAGTCAATACCAGGGCACCCTAGAGGTGACGAGGTTCTGCACACACAGTGTTTATAACAATGTATACTCTCAGTTAACCTACAAGTCAATACCGGGGCACTCTAGACGTGACGAAGTCCTGCACACACAGTGTTTATAACAATGTATACTCTCAGTTCAGCTACAAGTCAATACCAGGGCAACCTGGAGGTGAAGTGGCCCTGCGCACACAGTGTTTATAACAATGTATACTCTCAGTTCAGCTACATGTCAATACCAGGGCACCCTAGAGGTGAAGTGGCCCTGCGCACACAGTGTTTATAACAATGTATACTCTCAGTTCAGCTACAAGTCAATACCAGGGCACCCTAGAGGTGACGAGGCTCTGCACACACAGTGTTTATAACCATGTATACTCTCAGTTCACATACAAGTCAACACCAGGGCACCCTAGAGGTGACGAGGCTCTGCACACACAGTGATTATAACAATATATACTCTCAGTTAACCTACAAGTCAACACCAGGGCACCCTAGAGGTGACGAGGCTCTGGACACACAGTGTTTATAACCAAATATACTCTCAGTTCACATACAAGTCAATACCAGGGCACCCTAGAGATGACGAGGCCCTGCACACACAGTGATTATAACAATGTATACTCTCAGTTCAGCTACAAGTCAATACCAGGGCACCCTAGAGGTGAAGTGGCCCTGCGCACACAGTGTTTATAACAATGTATACTCTCAGTTCAGCTACAAGTCAATACCAGGGCACCCTAGAGGTGACGAGGCTCTGCACACACCGTGTTTATAACAATGTATACTCTCAGTTCAGCTACAAGTCAATACCAGGGCACCCTAGACGTGAAGTGGCCCTGCGCACACAGTGTTTATAACAATGTATATTCTCAGTTAACCTACAAGTCAATACCAGGGCACCCTAGAAGTGGCGAGGCCCTGCACACACAGTGTTTATAACAATGTATACTCTCAGTTCAGCTACAAGTCAATATCAGGGCACCCTAGAGGTGGCGAGGCTCTGCACACACAGTCTTTATAACAATGTATACTCTCAGTTCAGCTATAAGTCAATACCAGGGCACCCTAGAGGTGACGAGGCTCTGCACACACAGTGTTTATAACAATGTATACTCTCAGTTCAGCTAGAAGTCAATACCAGGGCACCCTAGAGGTGAAGTGGCCCTGCGCACACCGTGTATATAACAATGTATACTCTCAGTTCAGCTACAAGTCAATACCAGGGCACCCTATAGGTGACGTGGGTCTGCACACACAGTGTTTATAACAATGTATACTCTCAGTTAACCTACAAGTCAATACCAGGGCACCCTAGAGGTGCCGAGGCTCTGCACACACAGTGTTTATAACAATGTATACGCTCAGTTCAGCTACAAGTCAATACCAGGGCACCCTAGAGGTGTCGAGGTTCTGCACACACAGTGTTTATAACAATTTATACTCTCAGTTCAGCTACAAGTCAATACCAGGGCACCCTAGAGGTGACGAGGCTCTGCACACACAATGTTTATAACAATGTATACTCTCAGTTCAGGTACAAGTCAATACCAGGGCACCCTAGAGGTGACGTGGCTCTGCACACACAGTGGTTATAACAATGTATACTCTCAGTTAACCTACAAGTCGATACCAGGGCACCCTAGAGGTGGCGAGGCTCTGCACACACAGTGTTTATAACAATGTATACGCTCAGTTCAGCTACAAGTCAATACCAGGGCACCCTACTGGTTACGAGGCTCTCCACACACAGTGTTTATAACAATGTATACTCTCAGTTCAACTACAAGTCAATACCAGGGCACCTTAGAGGTGACGTGGGTCTGCACACACAGTGTTTATAACAATGTATACTCTCAGTTAACCTACAAGTCAATACCAGGGCACCCTAGAGGTGGCGAGACTCTGCACACACAATGTTTATAACAATGTATACGCTCAGTTCAGTTACGAGTCAATACCAGGGCACCCTAGAGGTGACGAGGTTCTGCACACACATTGTTTATAACAATGTATACTCTCAGATCAGCTACAAGTCAATACCAGGGCACCCTAGATGTGACGATGCTCTGCTACACAGTGTTTATAACAATGTAAAAGTCAATACCAGGGTACTCTAGAGGTGACGTGGCTCTGCTACACAGTGTTTATAACAATGTATACTCTCAGTTCACATACAAGTCAATACCAGAGAACCCTAGAGGTGGCGAGCCCCTGCACACACAGTGTTTATAACAATGTATACTCTCAGTTCACATACAAGTCAATACCAGGGCACCCTAGAGGTGGCGAGGTCCTGCACACACAGTGTTTATAACAATGTATACTCTCAGTTCACATACAAGTCAATACCAGAGTACCCTAGAGGTGGCGAGGCCCTGCACACACAGTGTTTATAACAATGTATACTCTCAGTTCACATACAAGTCAATACCAGAGTACCCTAGAGGTGGCGAGGCCCTGCACACACAGTGTTTATTACAATGTAAAAATCAATACTAGGGCACCCTAGAGGTGACGAGGCTCTGCATACACAGTGTTTATAACAATGTATACTCTCAGTTAACCTACAAGTCAATACCAGGGTACCCTAGAGGTGACGAGGCCCTGCGCATTCAGTGTTTATAACAATGTATACTCTCAGTTCACCTACAAGTCAAAACCAGGGCACCCTAGAGGTGACGAGGCCCTGCACTCACAGTGTTTATAACAAAGTATACTCTCAGTTCAGCTACAAGTCAATACCAGGGCACCCTAGAGGTGACGAGGCCCTGCACACACAGTGTTTATTACAATGTATACTCTCATTTAACCTACAAGTCAATACCAGGGCACCCTAGAGGTGGCGAGGCTCTGCACACACAGTGTTTATAACAATGTATACGCTCAGTTCAGCTACAAGTCAATACCAGGGCACCCTAGAGGTGACGAGGTTCTGCACACACAGTGTTTATAACAATGTATACTCTCAGTTCAGCTACAAGTCAATACCAGGGCACCCTAGAGGTGACGAGGCTCTGCACAGACAATGTTTATAACAATGTATACTCTCAGTTCAGCTACAAGTCAATACCAGGGATCCCTAGAGGTGGCGAGGTCCTGCACACACAGTGTTTATAACAATGTATACTCTCAGTTCACATACAAGTCAATACCAGAGTACCCTAGAGGTGGCGAGGCCATGCACACACAGTGATTATAACAATGTATACACTCAGTTCAGCTACAAGTCAATACCATGGCACCCTAGAGGTGAAGTGGCCCTGCGCACACAGTGTTTATAACAATGTATACTCTCAGTTCAGCTACAAGTCAATACCAGGGCACACTATAGGTGACGAGGCTCTGCACACACCGTGTTTATAACAATGTATACTCTCAGTTCAGCTACGAGTCAATACCAGGGCACCCTAGACGTGACGAGGCTCTGTTACACAGTGTTTATAACAATGTATACTCTCAGTTCAGCTACAAGTCAATACCAGGGCACCCTAGAGGTGACGAGGCTCTGCTACACAGTGTTTATAACAATGTTTACTCTCAGTTCACATACAAGTCATTACCAGGGCACCCTAGAGGTGACGAGGCTCTGCACACACAGTGTTTATAAAAATGTATACTCTCAGTTCACATACAAGTCACTAACAGGGCACCCTAGAGGTGACGAGGCTCGGCACACACAGTGTTTATAACAATGTATACTCTCAGTTCACAAACACGTCAATACCAGGGCACCCTACTGGTTACGAGGCTCTCCACACACAGTGTTTATTACAATGTATACTCTCAGTTCAGCTACAAGTCAATACCAGGGCACCCTAGAGGTGACGTGGGTCTGCACACACAGTGTTTATAACAATGTATACTCTCAGTTAACCTACAAGTCAATACCAGGGCACCCTAGAGGTGGCGAGGCTCTGCACACACAGTGTTTATAACAATGTATACGCTCAGTTCAGCTACAAGTCAATACCAGGGCACCCTAGAGGTGTCGAGGATCTGCACACACAGTGTTTATAACAATTTATACTCTCAGTTCAGCTACAAGTCAATACCAGGGCACCCTAGAGGTGACGAGGCTCTGCACACACAATGTTTATAACAATGTATACTCTCAGTTCAGGTACAAGTCAATACCAGGGCACCCTAGAGGTGACGTGGCTCTGCACACACAGTGTTTATAACAATGTATACTCTCAGTTAACCTACAAGTCAATACCAGGGCACCCTAGAGTCGGCGAGGCTCTGCACACACAGTGTTTATAACAATGTATACGCTCAGGTCAGCTACAAGTCAATACCAGGGCACCCTACTGGTTACGAGGCTCTCCACACACAGTGTTTATAACAATGTATACTCTCAGTTCAGCTACAAGTCAATATCAGGGCACATTAGAGGTGACGTGGGTCTGCACACACAGTGTTTATAACAATGTATACTCTCAGTTAACCTACAAGTCAATACCAGGGCACCCTAGAGGTGGCGAGGCTCTGCACACACAGTGTTTATAACAATGTATACGCTCAGTTCAGCTACAAGTCAATACCAGGGCACCCTAGAGGTGACGAGGCTCTGCACACACAGTGTTTATAACAATATACACTCTCAGCTCAGCTACAAGTCAATACCAGGGCACCCTAGTGGTGGCGAGGCTCTGCACACACAGTGTTAATAACAATGTACACTCTCAGCTCAGCTACAAGTCAACACCAGGGCACCCTAGAGGTGACGAGGCTCTGGACACACAGTGTTTATAACAATGTAAAAGTCAATACCAGGGCTTCCTAGAGGTGACGAGGCCCTGCACACACAGTGTTTATAACAATGTATACTCTCAGTTAACCTACAAGTCAATACCAGGGCACCCTAGAGGTGACGAGGCCCTGCACACAGAGTGTTTATAACAATGTATACTCTCAGTAAACTTACAAGTCAATACCAGGGCACCCTAGAAGTGGCGAGGCCCTGCACACACAGTGTTTATAACAATGTATACTCTCAGTTCAGCTACAAGTCAATATCAGGGCACCCTAGAGGTGGCGAGGCTCTGCACACACAGTCTTTATAACAATGTATACTCTCAGTTCACATACAAATCAATACCAGGGTACTCTAGAGGTGACGAGGCCCTGCACACACAGTGTATATAACAATGTATACTCTCAGTTCACCTACAAGTCAATACTAGGCTACTCTAGAGGTGACGAGGCCCTGCACACAAAGTGTTTATAACAATGTATACTCTCAGTTCAGCTACAAGTCAATACCAGGGCACCCTAGAGGTGACGAGGCTCTGCACACACAGTGTTTATAACAATGTATACACTCAGTTAACCTACAAGTCAAAACCAGGGCACCCTAGAGGTGACGTGGCTCTGCACACACTGTGTTTATAACAATTTATACTCTCAGTTAACCTAGAAGTCAATACCAGGGCTCCCTAGAGGTGGCGAGGCTCGCACACACAGTGTTTATAACAATGTATACTCTCAGTTAAGCTACAAGTCAATACCAGGGAACCCTAGAGGTGACGAGGCTCTGCACACACAGTGTTTATATCAATGTATACTCTTAGTTCACATACAAGTCAATACCAGGGCACCCTAGAGGTGACGAGGCCCTGCACACACAGTGTTTATAACAAAGTATACTCTCAGTTCAGCTACAAGTCAATACCAGGGCACCCTAGAGGTGACGAGGCCCTGCACACACAGTGTTAATAACAATGTACACTCTCAGCTCAGCTACAAGTCAATACCAGGGCACCCTAGAAGTGGCGAGGCCCTGCATACACAGTATTTATAACAATGTATACTCTCAGTTCAGCTACAAGTCAATACCAGGGCACCCTAGAGGTGACGAGGCCCTGTACACACAATGTTTATAACAATGTATACTCTCAGTTAACCTACAAGTCAATACCAGGCCACCCTAGAGGTAGCGAGGACCTGCACACACAGTGTTTATAACAATGTATACCCTCAGTTCAGCTACAAGTCAATATCAGGGCACCCTAGAGGTGACGAGGCCCTGCACACACAGTGTTTATAACAATGTAAAAGTCAATACCAGGGCACCCTAGAGGTGACGTGGCTCTGCACACACAGTGTTTATAACAATGTATACTCTCAGTTCAGCTACAAGTCAATACCAGGGCACCCTAGAGGTGGCGAGGCTCTGCACACACAGTGTTTATAACAATGTATACTCTCAGTTCAGCTACAAGTCAATACCAGGGCACCCTAGAGGTGACGAGGTTCTTCACACACAGTGTTTATAACAATGTATACTCTCAGTTAACCTGTAAGTCAATACCAGGGCACCCTAGAGGTGACGTGGCTCTGCACACATAGTATTTATAACAATGTATACTCTCAGTTAACCTACAAGTCAATACCAGCGCAATCTAGAGGTGACGAAGTCCTGCACACACAGTGTTTATAACAATGTATACTCTCAGTTCAGCTACAAGTCAATACCAGGGCACCCTAGAGGTGACGACGCCCTGCAAACACAGTGTTTATAACAATGTATACTCTCAGTTCAGCTACAAGTCAATACCAGGGCACCCTAGAGGTGACGAGGCTCTGCTACGCAGTGTTTATAACAATGTTTACTCTCAGTTCACATACAGTCAATACCAGGGCACCCTAGAGGTGACGAGGCTCTGCACACACAGTGTTTATAACAATGTATACTCTAAGTTAACCAACAAGTCAATACCAGGGCACCCTAGAGAAGGCGAGGCTCTGCACACACAGTGTTTATTACAATGTCTACTCTCACTTCACCTACAAGTCAATACCAGGGCACCCTAGAGGTGACGTGGGTCTGCACACACAGTGTTTATAACAATGTATACTCTCAGTTAACCTACAAGTCAATACCAGCGCACCCTAGAGGTGGCGAGGCTCTGCTACACAGTGTTTATAACAATGTAAAAGTCAATACCAGGGTACTCTAGAGGTGACGTGACTCTGCACACACCGTGTTTATAACGATGTATACTCTCAGTTCAGGTACAAGTCAATACCAGGGCACCCTAGAGGTGACGTGACTCTGCACACACAGTGTTTATAACAATGTATACTCTCAGTTAACCTACAAGTCAATACCAGGGCACCCTAGAGGTGAAGTGGCCCTGCGCACACAGTGTTCATAACAATGTATACTCTCAGTTCAGCTACAAGTCAATACCAGGGCACCCTAGAGGTGACGAGGCTCTGCACACACCGTGTTTATAACAATGTATACTCTCAGTTCAGCTACAAGTCAATACCAGGGCACCCTAGACGTGAAGTGGCCCTGCGCACACAGTGTTTATAACAATGTATACTCTCAGTTAACCTACAAGTCAATACCAGGGCACCCTAGAAGTGGCGAGGCCCTGCACACACAGTGTTTATAACAATGTATACTCTCAGTTCAGCTACAAGTCAATATCAGGGCACCCTAGAGGTGGCGAGGCTCTGCACACACAGTCTTTATAACAATATATACTCTCAGTTCAGCTATAAGTCAATACCAGGGCACCCTAGAGGTGACGAGGCTCTGCACACACAGTGTTTATAACAATGTATACTCTCAGTTCAGCTACAAGTCAATACCAGGGCACCCTAGAGGTGAAGTGGCCCTGCGCACACAGTGTTTATAACAATGTATACTCTCAGTTCAGCTACAAGTCAATACCAGGGCACCCTATAGGTGACGTGGGTCTGCACACACAGTGTTTATAACAATGTATACTCTCAGTTAACCTACAAGTCAATACCAGGGCACCCTAGAGGTGGCGAGGCTCTGCACACACAGTGTTTATAACAATGTATACGCTCAGTTCAGCTACAAGTCAATACCAGGGCACCCTAGAGGTGTCGAGGTTCTGCACACACAGTGTTCATAACAATTTATACTCTCAGTTCAGCTACAAGTCAATACCAGGGCACCCTAGATGTGACGAGGCTCTGCACACACAATGTTTATAACAATGTATACTCTCAGTTCAGGTACAAGTCAATACCAGGGCACCCTAGAGGTGACGTGGCTCTGCACACACAGTGGTTTTAACAATGTATACTCTCAGTTAACCTACAAGTCAATTCCAGGGCACCCTAGAGGTGGCGAGGTCCTGCACACACAGTGTTTATAACAATGTATACTCTCAGTTCACATACAAGTCAATACCAGAGTACCCTAGAGGTGGCGAGGCCCTGCACACACAGTGTTTATAACAATGTATACTCTCAGTTCACATACAAGTCAATACCAGAGTACCCTAGAGGTGGCGAGGCCCTGCACACACAGTGTTTATTACAATGTAAAAATCAATACTAGGGCACACTAGAGGTGACGAGGCTCTGCATACACAGTGTTTATAACAATGTATACTCTCAGTTAACCTACAAGTCAATACCAGGGCACCCTAGAGGTGACGAGGCCCTGCACTCACAGTGTTTATAACAATGTATACTCTCAGTTCACATACAAGTCAATACCAGGGCACCCTAGAGATGACGATGCCCTGCACACACAGTGATTATAACAATGTATACTCTCAGTTCAGCTACAAGTCAATACCAGGGCACCCTAGAGGTGAAGTGGCCCTGCGCACACAGTGTTTATAACAATGTATACTCTCAGTTCAGCTACAAGTCAATACCAGGGCACCCTAGAGGTGACGAGGCTCTGCACACACCGTGTTTATAACAATGTATACTCTCAATTCAGCTACAAGTCAATACCAGGGCACCCTAGACGTGAAGTGGCCCTGCGCACACAGTGTTTATAACAATGTATATTCTCAGTTAACCTACAAGTCAATACCAGGGCACCCTAGAAGTGGCGAGGCCCTGCACACACAGTGTTTATAACAATGTATACTCTCAGTTCAGCTACAAGTCAATATCAGGGCACCCTAGAGGTGGCGAGGCTCTGCACACACAGTCTTTATAACAATGTATACTCTCAGTTCAGCTATAAGTCAATACCAGGGCACCCTAGAGGTGACGAGGCTCTGCACACACAGTGTTTATAACAATGTATACTCTCAGTTCAGCTACAAGTCAATACCAGGGCACCCTAGAGGTGAAGTTGCCCTGCGCACACCGTGTTTATAACAATGTATACTCTCAGTTCAGCTACAAGTCAATACCAGGGCACCCTATAGGTGACGTGGGTCTGCACACACAGTGTTTATAACAATGTATACTCTCAGTTAACCTACAAGTCAATACCAGGGCACCCTAGATGTGCCGAGGCTCTGCACACACAGTGTTTATAACAATGTATACGCTCAGTTCAGCTACAAGTCAATACCAGGGCACCCTAGAGGTGTCGAGGTTCTGCACACACAGTGTTTATAACAATTTATACTCTCAGTTCAGCTACAAGTCAATACCAGGGCACCCTAGAGGTGACGAGGCTCTGCACACACAATGTTTATAACAATGTATACTCTCAGTTCAGGTACAAGTCAATACCAGGGCACCCTAGAGGTGACGTGGCTCTGCACACACAGTGGTTATAACAATGTATACTCTCAGTTAACCTACAAGTCGATACCAGGGCACCCTAGAGGTGGCGAGGCTCTGCACACACAGTGTTTATAACAATGTATACGCTCAGTTCAGCTACAAGTCAATACCAGGGCACCCTACTGGTTACGAGGCTCTCCACACACAGTGTTTATAACAATGTATACTCTCAGTTCAGCTACAAGTCAATACCAGGGCACCTTAGAGGTGACGTGGGTCTGCACACGCAGTGTTTATAACATTGTATACTCTCAGTTAACCTACAAGTCAATACCAGGGCACCCTAGAGGTGGCGAGACTCTGCACACACAGTGTTTATAACAATGTATACGCTCAGTTCAGTTACGAGTCAATACCAGGGCACCCTAGAGGTGACGAGGTTCTGCACACACATTGTTTATAACAATGTATACTCTCAGATCAGCTACAAGTCAATACCAGGGCACCCTAGATGTGACGATGCTCTGCTACACAGTGTTTATAACAATGTAAAAGTCAATACCAGGGTACTCTAGAGGTGACGAGGCTCTGCTACACAGTGTTTATAACAATGTATACTCTCAGTTCACATACAAGTCAATACCAGAGAACCCTAGAGGTGGCGAGCCCCTGCACACACAGTGTTTATAACAATGTATACTCTCAGTTCACATACAAGTCAATACCAGGGCACCCTAGAGGTGGCGAGGTCCTGCACACACAGTGTTTATAACAATGTATACTCTCAGTTCACATACAAGTCAATACCAGAGTACCCTAGAGGTGGCGAGGCCCTGCACACACAGTGTTTATAACAATGTATACTCTCAGTTCACATACAAGTCAATACCAGAGTACCCTAGATGTGGCGAGGCCCTGCACACACAGTGTTTATTACAATGTAAAAATCAATACTAGGGCACCCTAGAGGTGACGAGGTTCTGCATACACAGTGTTTATAACAATGTATACTCTCAGTTAACCTACAAGTCAATACCAGGGTACCCTAGAGGTGACGAGGCCCTGCGCATTCAGAGTTTATAACAATGTATACTCTCAGTTCACCTACAAGTCAAAACCAGGGCACCCTAGAGGTGACGAGGCCCTGCACTCACAGTGTTTATAACAAAGTATACTCTCAGTTCAGCTACAAGTCAATACCAGGGCACCCTAGAGGTGACGAGGCCCTGCACACACAGTGTTTATTACAATGTATACTCTCATTTAACCTACAAGTCAATACCAGGGCACCCTAGAGGTGGCGAGGCTCTGCACACACAGTGTTTATAAAAATGTATACGCTCAGTTCAGCTACAAGTCAATACCAGGGCACCCTAGAGGTGACGAGGTTCTGCACACACAGTGTTTATAACAATGTATACTCTCAGTTCAGCTACAAGTCAATACCAGGGCACCCTAGAGGTGACGAGGCTCTGCCCAGACAATGTTTATAACAATGTATACTCTCAGTTCAGCTACAAGTCAATACCAGGGCACCCTAGAGGTGGCGAGGTCCTGCACACACAGTGTTTATAACAATGTATACTCTCAGTTCACATACAAGTCAATACCAGAGTACCCTAGAGGTGGCGAGGCCATGCACACACAGTGATTATAACAATGTATACACTCAGTTCAGCTACAAGTCAATACCAGGGCACCCTAGAGGTGAAGTGGCCCTGCGCACACAGTGTTTATAACAATGTATACTCTCAGTTCAGCTACAAGTCAATATCAGGGCACCCTAGAGGTGGCGAGGCTCTGCACACACAGTCTTTATAACAATGTATACTCTCAGTTCAGCTATAAGTCAATACCAGGGCACCCTAGAGGTGACGAGGCTCTGCACACACAGTGTTTATAACAATGTATACTCTCAGTTCAGCTACAAGTCAATACCAGGGCACCCTAGAGGTGAAGTTGCCCTGCGCACACCGTGTTTATAACAATGTATACTCTCAGTTCAGCTACAAGTCAATACCAGGGCACCCTATAGGTGACGTGGGTCTGCACACACAGTGTTTATAACAATGTATACTCTCAGTTAACCTACAAGTCAATACCAGGGCACCCTAGATGTGCCGAGGCTCTGCACACACAGTGTTTATAACAATGTATACGCTCAGTTCAGCTACAAGTCAATACCAGGGCACCCTAGAGGTGTCGAGGTTCTGCACACACAGTGTTTATAACAATTTATACTCTCAGTTCAGCTACAAGTCAATACCAGGGCACCCTAGAGGTGACGAGGCTCTGCACCCACAATGTTTATAACAATGTATACTCTCAGTTCAGGTACAAGTCAATACCAGGGCACCCTAGAGGTGACGTGGCTCTGCACACACAGTGGTTATAACAATGTATACTCTCAGTTAACCTACAAGTCGATACCAGGGCACCCTAGAGGTGGCGAGGCTCTGCACACACAGTGTTTATAACAATGTATACGCTCAGTTCAGCTACAAGTCAATACCAGGGCACCCTACTGGTTACGAGGCTCTCCACACACAGTGTTTATAACAATGTATACTCTCAGTTCAGCTACAAGTCAATACCAGGGCACCTTAGAGGTGACGTGGGTCTGCACACGCAGTGTTTATAACAATGTATACTCTCAGTTAACCTACAAGTCAATACCAGGGCACCCTAGAGGTGGCGAGACTCTGCACACACAGTGTTTATAACAATGTATACGCTCAGTTCAGTTACGAGTCAATACCAGGGCACCCTAGAGGTGACGAGGTTCTGCACACACATTGTTTATAACAATGTATACTCTCAGATCAGCTACAAGTCAATACCAGGGCACCCTAGATGTGACGATGCTCTGCTACACAGTGTTTATAACAATGTAAAAGTCAATACCAGGGTACTCTAGAGGTGACGAGGCTCTGCTACACAGTGTTTATAACAATGTATACTCTCAGTTCACATACAAGTCAATACCAGAGAACCCTAGAGGTGGCGAGCCCCTGCACACACAGTGTTTATAACAATGTATACTCTCAGTTCACATACAAGTCAATACCAGGGCACCCTAGAGGTGGCGAGGTCCTGCACACACAGTGTTTATAACAATGTATACTCTCAGTTCACATACAAGTCAATACCAGAGTACCCTAGAGGTGGCGAGGCCCTGCACACACAGTGTTTATAACAATGTATACTCTCAGTTCACATACAAGTCAATACCAGAGTACCCTAGATGTGGCGAGGCCCTGCACACACAGTGTTTATTACAATGTAAAAATCAATACTAGGGCACCCTAGAGGTGACGAGGCTCTGCATACACAGTGTTTATAACAATGTATACTCTCAGTTAACCTACAAGTCAATACCAGGGTACCCTAGAGGTGACGAGGCCCTGCGCATTCAGAGTTTATAACAATGTATACTCTCAGTTCACCTACAAGTCAAAACCAGGGCACCCTAGAGGTGACGAGGCCCTGCACTCACAGTGTTTATAACAAAGTATACTCTCAGTTCAGCTACAAGTCAATACCAGGGCACCCTAGAGGTGACGAGGCCCTGCACACACAGTGTTTATTACAATGTATACTCTCATTTAACCTACAAGTCAATACCAGGGCACCCTAGAGGTGGCGAGGCTCTGCACACACAGTGTTTATAAAAATGTATACGCTCAGTTCAGCTACAAGTCAATACCAGGGCACCCTAGAGGTGACGAGGTTCTGCACACACAGTGTTTATAACAATGTATACTCTCAGTTCAGCTACAAGTCAATACCAGGGCACCCTAGAGGTGACGAGGCTCTGCCCAGACAATGTTTATAACAATGTATACTCTCAGTTCAGCTACAAGTCAATACCAGGGCACCCTAGAGGTGGCGAGGTCCTGCACACACAGTGTTTATAACAATGTATACTCTCAGTTCACATACAAGTCAATACCAGAGTACCCTAGAGGTGGCGAGGCCATGCACACACAGTGATTATAACAATGTATACACTCAGTTCAGCTACAAGTCAATACCAGGGCACCCTAGAGGTGAAGTGGCCCTGCGCACACAGTGTTTATAACAATGTATACTCTCAGTTCAGCTACAAGTCAATACCAGGGCACCCTATAGGTGACGAGGCTCTGCACACACCGTGTTTATAACAATGTATACTCTCAGTTCAGCTACGAGTCAATACCAGGGCACCCTAGACGTGACGAGGCTCTGCTACACAGTGTTTATAACAATGTATACTCTCAGTTCAGCTACAAGTCAATACCAGGGCACCCTAGATGTGACGAGGCTCTGCTACAGAGTGTTTATAACAATGTTTACTCTCAGTTCACATACAAGTCATTACCAGGGCACCCTAGAGGTGACGAGGCTCTGCACACACAGTGTTTATAACAATGTATACTCTCAGTTCACATACAAGTCAATAACAGGGCACCCTAGAGGTGACGAGGCTCTGCACACACAGTGTTTATAACAATGTATACTCTCAGTTCACAAACACGTCAATACCAGGGCACCCTACTGGTTACGAGGCTTTCCACACACAGTGTTTATTACAATGTATACTCTCAGTTCAGTTACAAGTCAATACCAGGGCACCCTAGAGGTGACGTGGGTCTGCACACACAGTGTTTATAACAATGTATACTCTCAGTTAACCTACAAGTCAATACCAGGGCACCCTAGAGGTGGCGAGGCTCTGCACACACAGTGTTTATAACAATGTATACGCTCAGTTCAGCTACAAGTCAATACCAGGGCAACCTAGAGGTGTCGAGGTTCTGCACACACAGTGTTTATAACAATTTATACTCTCAGTTCAGCTACAAGTCAATACCAGGGCACCCTAGAGGTGACGAGGCTCTGCACACACAATGTTTATAACAATGTATACTCTCAGTTCAGGTACAAGTCAATACCAGGGCACCCTAGAGGTGACGTGGCTCTGCACACACAGTGTTTATAACAATGTATACTCTCAGTTAACCTACAAGTCAATACCAGGGCACCCTAGAGTCGGCGAGGCTCTGCACACACAGTGTTTATAACAATGTATACGCTCAGGTCAGCTACAAGTCAATACCAGGGCACCTTACTGGTTACGAGGCTCTCCACACACAGTGTTTATAACAATGTATACTCTCAGTTCAGCTACAAGTCAATATCAGGGCACCTTAGAGGTGACGTGGGTCTGCACACACAGTGTTTATAACAATGTATACTCTCAGTTAACCTACAAGATAATACCAGGGCACCCTAGAGGTGGCGAGGCTCTGCACACACAGTGTTTATAACAATGTATACGCTCAGTTCAGCTACAAGTCAATACCAGGGCACCCTAGAGGTGACGAGGCTCTGCACACACAGTGTTTATAACAATATACACTCTCAGCTCAGCTACAAGTCAATACCAGGGCACCCTAGTGGTGGCGAGGCTCTGCACACACAGTGTTAATAACAATGTACACTCTCAGCTCAGCTACAAGTCAACACCAGGGCACCCTAGAGGTGACGAGGCTCTGGACACACAGTTTTTATAACAATGTAAAAGTCAATTCCAGGGCTTCCTAGAGGTGACGAGGCCCTGCACACACAGTGTTTATAACAATGTATACTCTCAGTTAACCTACAAGTCAATACCAGGGCACCCTAGAGGTGACGAGGCCCTGCACACACAGTGTTTATAACAATGTATGCTCTCAGATAACCTACAAGTCAATAACAGGGCACCCTAGAGGTGGCGAGGCCCTGCACACACAGTGTTTATAACAATGTATACTCTCAGTTCAGCTACAAGTCAATACCAGGGCACCCTAGAGGTGACGAGGCCCTGCACACAGAGTGTTTATAACAATGTATACTCTCAGTTAACTTACAAGTCAATACCAGGGCACCCTAGAAGTGGCGAGGCCCTGCACACACAGTGTTTATAACAATGTATACTCTCAGTTCAGCTACAAGTCAATATCAGGGCACCCTAGAGGTGGCGAGGCTCTGCACACACAGTCTTTATAACAATGTATACTCTCAGTTCACATACAAATCAATACCAGGGTACTCTAGAGGTGACGAGGCCCTGCACACACAGTGTTTATAACAATGTATACTCTCAGTTCACCTACAAGTCAATACTAGGGTACTCTAGAGGTGACGAGGCCCTCACACAAAGTGTTTATAACAATGTATACTCTCAGTTCAGCTACAAGTCAATACCAGGGCACCCTAGAGGTGACGAGGCTCTACACACACAGTGTTTATAACAATGTATACACTCAGTTAACCTACAAGTCCAAACCAGGGCACCCTAGAGGTGACGTGGCTTTGCACACACCGTGTTTATAACAATGTATACTCTCAGTTCAGCTACAAGTCAATATCAGGGCACCCTAGAGGTGACGTGGCTCTGCACACACAGTGTTTATAACAATTTATACTCTCAGTTAACCTAGAAGTCAATACCAGGGCACCCTAGAGGTGGCGAGGCTCGCACACACAGTGTTTATAACAATGTATACTCTCAGTTAAGCTACAAGTCAATACCAGGGAACCCTAGAGGTGACGAGGCTCTGCACACACAGTGTTTATATCAATGTATACTCTTAGTTCACATACAAGTCAATACCAGGGCACCCTAGAGGTGACGAGGCCCTGCACACACAGTGTTTATAACAAAGTATACTCTCAGTTCAGCTACAAGTCAATACCAGGGCACCCTAGAGGTGACGAGGCCCTGCACACACAGTGTTAATAACAATGTACACTCTCAGCTCAGCTACAAGTCAATACCAGGGCACCCTAGAGGTGACGAGGCCCTGTACACACAATGTTTATAACAATGTATACTCTCAGTTAACCTACAAGTCAATACCAGGCCACCCTAGAGGTAGCGAGGACCTGCACACACAGTGTTTATAACAATGTATACCCTCAGTTCAGCTACAAGTCAATATCAGGGCACCCTAGAAGTGACGAGGCCCTGCACACACAGTGTTTATAACAATGTAAAAGTCAATACCAGGGCACCCTAGAGGTGACGTGGCTCTGCACACACAGTGTTTATAACAATGTATACTCTCAGTTCACATACAAGTCAATACCAGGGCACCCTAGAGGTGGCGAGGTCCTGCACACACAGTGTTTATAACAATGTGTACTCTCAGTTCACATACAAGTCAATACCAGAGTACCCTAGAGGTGGCGAGGCCCTGCACACACAGTGTTTATAACAATGTATACTCTCAGTTCACATACAAGTCAATACCAGAGTACCCTAGAGGTGGCGAGGCCCTGCACACACAGTGTTTATTACAATGTAAAAATCAATACTAGGGCACCCTAGAGGTGACGAGGCTCTGCATACACAGTGTTTATAACAATGTATACTCTCAGTTAACCTACAAGTCAATACCAGGGTACCCTAGAGGTGACGAGGCCCTGCGCATTCAGTGTTTATAACAATGTATACTCTCAGTTCACCTACAAGTCAAAACCAGGGCACCCTAGAGGTGACGAGGCCCTGCACTCACAGTGTTTATAACAAAGTATACTCTCAGTTCAGCTACAAGTCAATACCAGGGCACCCTAGAGGTGACGAGGCCCTGCACACACAGTGTTTATTACAATGTATACTCTCATTTAACCTACAAGTCAATACCAGGGCACCCTAGAGGTGGCGAGGCTCTGCACACACAGTGTTTATAACAATGTATACGCTCAGTTCAGCTACAAGTCAATACCAGGGCACCCTAGAGGTGACGAGGTTCTGCACACACAGTGTTTATAACAATGTATACTCTCAGTTCAGCTACAAGTCAATACCAGGGCACCCTAGAGGTGACGAGGCTCTGCACAGACAATGTTTATAACAATGTATACTCTCAGTTCAGCTACAAGTCAATACCAGGGCACCCTAGAGGTGGCGAGGTCCTGCACACACAGTGTTTATAACAATGTATACTCTCAGTTCACATACAAGTCAATACCAGAGTACCCTAGAGGTGGCGAGGCCATGCACACACAGTGATTATAACAATGTATACACTCAGTTCAGCTACAAGTCAATACCATGGCACCCTAGAGGTGAAGTGGCCCTGCGCACACAGTGTTTATAACAATGTATTCTCTCAGTTCAGCTACAAGTCAATACCAGGGCACACTATAGGTGACGAGGCTCTGCACACACCGTGTTTATAACAATGTATACTCTCAGTTCAGCTACGAGTCAATACCAGGGCACCCTAGACGTGACGAGGCTCTGTTACACAGTGTTTATAACAATGTATACTCTCAGTTCAGCTACAAGTCAATACCAGGGCACCCTAGAGGTGACGAGGCTCTGCTACACAGTGTTTATAACAATGTTTACTCTCAGTTCACATACAAGTCATTACCAGGGCACCCTAGAGGTGACGAGGCTCTGCACACACAGTGTTTATAACAATGTATACTCTCAGTTCACATACAAGTCAATAACAGGGCACCCTAGAGGTGACGAGGCTCGGCACACACAGTGTTTATAACAATGTATACTCTCAGTTCACAAACACGTCAATACCAGGGCACCCTACTGGTTACGAGGCTCTCCACACACAGTGTTTATTACAATGTATACTCTCAGTTCAGCTACAAGTCAATACCAGGGCACCCTAGAGGTGACGTGGGTCTGCACACACAGTGTTTATAACAATGTATACTCTCAGTTAACCTACAAGTCAATACCAGGGCACCCTAGAGGTGGCGAGGCTCTGCACACACAGTGTTTATAACAATGTATACGCTCAGTTCAGCTACAAGTCAATACCAGGGCACCCTAGAGGTGTCGAGGTTCTGCACACACAGTGTTTATAACAATTTATACTCTCAGTTCAGCTACAAGTCAATACCAGGGCACCCTAGAGGTGACGAGGCTCTGCACACACAATGTTTATAACAATGTATACTCTCAGTTCAGGTAAAAGTCAATACCAGGGCACCCTAGAGGTGACGTGGCTCTGCACACACAGTGTTTATAAAAATGTATACTCTCAGTTAACCTACAAGTCAATACCAGGGCACCCTAGAGTCGGCGAGGCTCTGCACACACAGTGTTTATAACAATGTATACGCTCAGGTCAGCTACAAGTCAATACCAGGGCACCCTACTGGTTACGAGGCTCTCCACACACAGTGTTTATAACAATGTATACTCTCAGTTCAGCTACAAGTCAATATCAGGGCACATTAGAGGTGACGTGGGTCTGCACACACAGTGTTTATAACAATGTATACTCTCAGTTAACCTACAAGTCAATACCAGGGCACCCTAGAGGTGGCGAGGCTCTGCACACACAGTGTTTATAACAATGTATACGCTCAGTTCAGCTACAAGTCAATACCAGGGCACCCTAGAGGTGACGAGGCTCTGCACACACAGTGTTTATAACAATATACACTCTCAGCTCAGCTACAAGTCAATACCAGGGCACCCTAGTGGTGGCGAGGCTCTGCACACACAGTGTTAATAACAATGTACACTCTCAGCTCAGCTACAAGTCAACACCAGGGCACCCTAGAGGTGACGAGGCTCTGGACACACAGTGTTTATAACAATGTAAAAGTCAATACCAGGGCTTCCTAGAGGTGACGAGGCCCTGCACACACAGTGTTTATAACAATGTATACTCTCAGTTAACCTACAAGTCAATACCAGGGCACCCTAGAGGTGACGAGGCCCTGCACACACAGTGTTTATAACAATGTATGCTCTCAGTTAACCTACAAGTCAATACCAGAGCACCCTAGAAGTGGCGAGGCCCTGCACACACAGTGTTTATAACAATGTATACTCTCAGTTCAGCTACAAGTCAATACCAGGGCACCCTAGAGGTGACGAGGCCCTGCACACAGAGTGTTTATAACAATGTATACTCTCAGTAAACTTACAAGTCAATACCAGGGCACCCTAGAAGTGGCGAGGCCCTGCACACACAGTGTTTATAACAATGTATACTCTCAGTTCAGCTACAAGTCAATATCAGGGCACCCTAGAGGTGGCGAGGCTCTGCACACACAGTCTTTATAACAATGTATACTCTCAGTTCACCTACAAGTCAATACTAGGGTACTCTAGAGGTGACGAGGCCCTGCACACAAAGTGTTTATAACAATGTATACTCTCAGTTCAGCTACAAATCAATACCAGGGTACTCTAGAGGTGACGAGGCCCTGCACACACAGTGTATATAACAATGTATACTCTCAGTTCACCTACAAGTCAATACTAGGGTACTCTAGAGGTGACGAGGCCCTGCACACAAAGTGTTTATAACAATGTATACTCTCAGTTCAGCTACAAGTCAATACCAGGGCACCCTAGAGGTGACGAGGCTCTGCACACACAGTGTTTATAACAATGTATACACTCAGTTAACCTACAAGTCAAAACCAGGGCACCCTAGATGTGACGTGGCTCTGCACACACTGTGTTTATAACAATTTATACTCTCAGTTAACCTAGAAGTCAATACCAGGGCACCCTAGAGGTGGCGAGGCTCGCACACCCAGTGTTTATAACAATGTATACTCTCAGTTAAGCTACAAGTCAATACCAGGGAAGCCTAGAGGTGACGAGGCTCTGCACACACAGTGTTTATATCAATGTATACTCTTAGTTCACATACAAGTCAATACCAGGGCACCCTAGAGGTGACGAGGCCCTGCACACACAGTGTTTATAACAAAGTATACTCTCAGTTCAGCTACAAGTCAATACCAGGGCACCCTAGAGGTGACGAGGCCCTGCACACACAGTGTTAATAACAATGTACACTCTCAGCTCAGCTACAAGTCAATACCAGGGCACCCTAGGAGTGGCGAGGCCCTGCATACACAGTATTTATAACAATGTATACTCTCAGTTCAGCTACAAGTCAATACCAGGGCACCCTAGAGGTGACGAGGCCCTGTACACACAATGTTTATAACAATGTATACTCTCAGTTAACCTACAAGTCAATACCAGGCCACCCTAGAGGTAGCGAGGACCTGCACACACAGTGTTTATAACAATGTATACGCTCAGTTCAGCTACAAGTCAATACCAGGGCACCCTAGAGGTGACGAGGCTCTGCACACACAGTGTTTATAACAATATACACTCTCAGCTCAGCTACAAGTCAATACCAGGGCACCCTAGTGGTGGCGAGGCTCTGCACACACAGTGTTAATAACAATGTACACTCTCAGCTCAGCTACAAGTCAACACCAGGGCACCCTAGAGGTGACGAGGCTCTGGACACACAGTTTTTATAACAATGTAAAAGTCAATACCAGGGCTTCCTAGAGGTGATGAGGCCCTGCACACACAGTGTTTATAACAATGTATACTCTCAGTTAACCTACAAGTCAATACCAGGGCACCCTAGAGGTGACGAGGCCCTGCACACACAGTGTTTATAACAATGTATGCTCTCAGTTAACCTACAAGTCAATAACAGGGCACCCTAGAGGTGGCGAGGCCCTGCACACACAGTGTTTATAACAATGTATACTCTCAGTTCAGCTACAAGTCAATACCAGGGCACCCTAGAGGTGACGAGGCCCTGCACACAGAGTGTTTATAACAATGTATACTCTCAGTTAACTTACAAGTCAATACCAGGGCACCCTAGAAGTGGCGAGGCCCTGCACACACAGTGTTTATAACAATGTATACTCTCAGTTCAGCTACAAGTCAGTATCAGGGCACCCTAGAGGTGGCGAGGCTCTGCACACACAGTCTTTATAACAATGTATACTCTCAGTTCACATACAAATCAATACCAGGGTACTCTAGAGGTGACGAGGCCCTGCACACACAGTGTTTATAACAATGTATACTCTCAGTTCACCTACAAGTCAATACTAGGGTACTCTAGAGGTGACGAGGCCCTCACACAAAGTGTTTATAACAATGTATACTCTCAGTTCAGCTACAAGTCAATACCAGGGCACCCTAGAGGTGACGAGGCTCTGCACACACAGTGTTTATAACAATGTATACACTCAGTTAACCTACAAGTCCAAACCAGGGCACCCTAGAGGTGACGTGGCTTTGCACACACCGTGTTTATAACAATGTATACTCTCAGTTCAGCTACAAGTCAATATCAGGGCACCCTAGAGGTGACGTGGCTCTGCACACACAGTGTTTATAACAATTTATACTCTCAGTTAACCTAGAAGTCAATACCAGGGCACCCTAGAGGTGGCGAGGCTCGCACACACAGTGTTTATAACAATGTATACTCTCAGTTAAGCTACAAGTCAATACCAGGGAACCCTAGAGGTGACGAGGCTCTGCACACACAGTGTTTATATCAATGTATACTCTTAGTTCACATACAAGTCAATACCAGGGCACCCTAGAGGTGACGAGGCCCTGCACACACAGTGTTTATAACAAAGTATACTCTCAGTTCAGCTACAAGTCAATACCAGGGCACCCTAGAGGTGACGAGGCCCTGCACACACAGTGTTAATAACAATGTACACTCTCAGCTCAGCTACAAGTCAATACCAGGGCACCCTAGAGGTGACGAGGCCCTGTACACACAATGTTTATAACAATGTATACTCTCAGTTAACCTACAAGTCAATACCAGGCCACCCTAGAGGTAGCGAGGACCTGCACACACAGTGTTTATAACAATGTATACCCTCAGTTCAGCTACAAGTCAATATCAGGGCACCCTAGAGGTGACGAGGCCCTGCACACACAGTGTTTATAACAATGTAAAAGTCAATACCAGGGCACCCTAGAGGTGACGTGGCTCTGCACACACAGTGTTTATAACAATGTATACTCTCAGTTCACATACAAGTCAATACCAGGGCACCCTAGAGGTGGCGAGGTCCTGCACACACAGTGTTTATAACAATGTATACTCTCAGTTCACATACAAGTCAATACCAGAGTACCCTAGAGGTGGCGAGGCCCTGCACACACAGTGTTTATAACAATGTATACTCTCAGTTCACATACAAGTCAATACCAGAGTACCCTAGAGGTGGCGAGGCCCTGCACACACAGTGTTTATTACAATGTAAAAATCAATACTAGGGCACCCTAGAGGTGACGAGGCTCTGCATACACAGTGTTTATAACAATGTATACTCTCAGTTAACCTACAAGTCAATACCAGGGTACCCTAGAGGTGACGAGGCCCTGCGCATTCTGTGTTTATAACAATGTATACTCTCAGTTCACCTACAAGTCAAAACCAGGGCACCCTAGAGGTGACGAGGCCCTGCACTCACAGTGTTTATAACAAAGTATACTCTCAGTTCAGCTACAAGTCAATACCAGGGCACCCTAGAGGTGACGAGGCCCTGCACACACAGTGTTTATTACAATGTATACTCTCATTTAACCTACAAGTCAATACCAGGGCACCCTAGAGGTGGCGAGGCTCTGCACACACAGTGTTTATAACAATGTATACGCTCAGTTCAGCTACAAGTCAATACCAGGGCACCCTAGAGGTGACGAGGTTCTGCACACACAGTGTTTATAACAATGTATACTCTCAGTTCAGCTACAAGTCAATACCAGGGCACCCTAGAGGTGACGAGGCTCTGCACAGACAATGTTTATAACAATGTATACTCTCAGTTCAGCTACAAGTCAATACCAGGGCACCCTAGAGGTGGCGAGGTCCTGCACACACAGTGTTTATAACAATGTATACTCTCAGTTCACATACAAGTCAATACCAGAGTACCCTAGAGGTGGCGAGGCCATGCACACACAGTGATTATAACAATGTATACACTCAGTTCAGCTACAAGTCAATACCATGGCACCCTAGAGGTGAAGTGGCCCTGCGCACACATTGTTTATAACAATGTATTCTCTCAGTTCAGCTACAAGTCAATACCAGGGCAACTATAGGTGACGAGGCTCTGCACACACCGTGTTTATAACAATGTATACTCTCAGTTCAGCTACGAGTCAATACCAGGGCACCCTAGACGTGACGAGGCTCTGTTACACAGTGTTTATAACAATGTATACTCTCAGTTCAGCTACAAGTCAATACCAGGGCACCCTAGAGGTGACGAGGCTCTGCTACACAGTGTTTATAACAATGTTTACTCTCAGTTCACATACAAGTCATTACCAGGGCACCCTAGAGGTGACGAGGCTCTGCACACACAGTGTTTATAACAATGTATACTCTCAGTTCACATACAAGTCAATAACAGGGCACCCTAGAGGTGACGAGGCTCGGCACACACAGTGTTTATAACAATGTATACTCTCAGTTCACAAACACGTCAATACCAGGGCACCCTACTGGTTACGAGGCTCTCCACACACAGTGTTTATTACAATGTATACTCTCAGTTCAGCTACAAGTCAATACCAGGGCACCCTAGAGGTGACGTGGGTCTGCACACACAGTGTTTATAACAATGTATACTCTCAGTTAACCTACAAGTCAATACCAGGGCACCCTAGAGGTGGCGAGGCTCTGCACACACAGTGTTTATAACAATGTATACGCTCAGTTCAGCTACAAGTCAATACCAGGGCACCCTAGAGGTGTCGAGGTTCTGCACACACAGTGTTTATAACAATTTATACTCTCAGTTCAGCTACAAGTCAATACCAGGGCACCCTAGAGGTGACGAGGCTCTGCACACACAATGTTTATAACAATGTATACTCTCAGTTCAGGTAAAAGTCAATACCAGGGCACCCTAGAGGTGACGTGGCTCTGCACACACAGTGTTTATAACAATGTATACTCTCAGTTAACCTACAAGTCAATACCAGGGCACCCTAGAGTCGGCGAGGCTCTGCACACACAGTGTTTATAACAATGTATACGCTCAGGTCAGCTACAAGTCAATACCAGGGCACCCTACTGGTTACGAGGCTCTCCACACACAGTGTTTATAACAATGTATACTCTCAGTTCAGCTACAAGTCAATATCAGGGCACATTAGAGGTGACGTGGGTCTGCACACACAGTGTTTATTACAATGTATACTCTCAGTTAACCTACAAGTCAATACCAGGGCACCCTAGAGGTGGCGAGGCTCTGCACACACAGTGTTTATAACAATGTATACGCTCAGTTCAGCTACAAGTCAATACCAGGGCACCCTAGAGGTGACGAGGCTCTGCACACACAGTGTTTATAACAATATACACTCTCAGCTCAGCTACAAGTCAATACCAGGGCACCCTAGTGGTGGCGAGGCTCTGCACACACAGTGTTAATAACAATGTACACTCTCAGCTCAGCTACAAGTCAACACCAGGGCACCCTAGAGGTGACGAGGCTCTGGACACACAGTGTTTATAACAATGTAAAAGTCAATACCAGGGCTTCCTAGAGGTGACGAGGCCCTGCACACACAGTGTTTATAACAATGTATACTCTCAGTTAACCTACAAGTCAATACCAGGGCACCCTAGAGGTGACGAGGCCCTGCACACACAGTGTTTATAACAATGTATGCTCTCAGTTAACCTACAAGTCAATACCAGAGCACCCTAGAGGTGGCGAGGCCCTGCACACACAGTGTTTATAACAATGTATACTCTCAGTTCAGCTACAAGTCAATACCAGGGCACCCTAGAGGTGACGAGGCCCTGCACACAGAGTGTTTATAACAATGTATACTCTCAGTAAACTTACAAGTCAATACCAGGGCACCCTAGAAGTGGCGAGGCCCTGCACACACAGTGTTTATAACAATGTATACTCTCAGTTCAGCTACAAGTCAATATCAGGGCACCCTAGAGGTGGCGAGGCTCTGCACACACAGTCTTTATAACAATGTATACTCTCAGTTCACCTACAAGTCAATACTAGGGTACTCTAGAGGTGACGAGGCCCTGCACACAAAGTGTTTATAACAATGTATACTCTCAGTTCAGCTACAAATCAATACCAGGGTACTCTAGAGGTGACGAGGCCCTGCACACACAGTGTATATAACAATGTATACTCTCAGTTCACCTACAAGTCAATACTAGGGTACTCTAGAGGTGACGAGGCCCTGCACACAAAGTGTTTATAACAATGTATACTCTCAGTTCAGCTACAAGTCAATACCAGGGCACCCTAGAGGTGACGAGGCTCTGCACACACAGTGTTTATAACAATGTATACACTCAGTTAACCTACAAGTCAAAACCAGGGCACCCTAGAGGTGACGTGGCTCTGCACACACTGTGTTTATAACAATTTATACTCTCAGTTAACCTAGAAGTCAATACCAGGGCACCCTAGAGGTGGCGAGGCTCGCACACCCAGTGTTTATAACAATGTATACTCTCAGTTAAGCTACAAGTCAATACCAGGGAACCCTAGAGGTGACGAGGCTCTGCACACACAGTGTTTATATCAATGTATACTCTTAGTTCACATACAAGTCAATACCAGGGCACCCTAGAGGTGACGAGGCCCTGCACACACAGTGTTTATAACAAAGTATACTCTCAGTTCAGCTACAAGTCAATACCAGGGCACCCTAGAGGTGACGAGGCCCTGCACACACAGTGTTAATAACAATGTACACTCTCAGCTCAGCTACAAGTCAATACCAGGGCACCCTAGAGGTGACGAGGCCCTGCACACAGAGTGTTTATAACAATGTATACTCTCAGTAAACTTACAAGTCAATACCAGGGCACCCTAGAAGTGGCGAGGCCCTGCATACACAGTATTTATAACAATGTATACTCTCAGTTCAGCTACAAGTCAATACCAGGGCACCCTAGAGGTGACGAGGCCCTGTACACACAATGTTTATAACAATGTATACTCTCAGTTAACCTACAAGTCAATACCAGGCCACCCTAGAGGTAGCGAGGACCTGCACACACAGTGTTTATAACAATGTATACCCTCAGTTCAGCTACAAGTCAATATCAGGGCACCCTAGAGGTGACGAGGCCCTGCACACACAGTGTTTATAACAATGTAAAAGTCAATACCAGGGCACCCTAGAGGTGACGTGGCTCTGCACACACAGTGTTTATAACAATGTATACTCTCAGTTCAGCTACAAGTCAATACCAGGGCACCCTAGAGGTGGCGAGGCTCTGCACACACAGTGTTTATAACAATGTATACTCTCAGTTCAGCTAGAAGTCAATACCAGGGCACCCTAGAGGTGACGAGGTTCTGCACACACAGTGTTTATAACAATGTATACTCTCAGTTAACCTGTAAGTCAATACCAGGGCACCCTAGAGGTGACGTGGCTCTGCACACATAGTATTTATAACAATGTATACTCTCAGTTAACCTACAAGTCAATACCAGCGCAATCTAGAGGTGACGAAGTCCTGCACACACAGTGTTTATAACAATGTATACTCTCAGTTCAGCTACAAGTCAATACCAGGGCACCCTAGAGGTGACGACGCCCTGCAAACACAGTGTTTATAACAATGTATACTCTCAGTTCAGCTACAAGTCAATACCAGGGCATCCTAGAGGTGACGAGGCTCTGCTACACAGTGTTTATAACAATGTTTACTCTCAGTTCACATACAGTCAATACCAGGGCACCCTAGAGGTGACGAGGCTCTGCACACACAGTGTTTATAACAATGTATACTCTAAGTTAACCAACAAGTCAATACCAGGGCACCCTAGAGAAGGCGAGGCTCTGCACACACAGTGTTTATAACAATGTCTACTCTCACTTCACCTACAAGTCAATACCAGGGCACCCTAGAGGTGACGTGGGTCTGCACACACAGTGTTTATAACAATGTATACTCTCAGTTAACCTACAAGTCAATACCAGCGCACCCTAGAGGTGGCGAGGCTCTGCTACACAGTGTTTATAACAATGTAAAAGTCAATACCAGGGTACTCTAGAGGTGACGTGACTCTGCACACACCGTGTTTATAACGATGTATACTCTCAGTTCAGGTACAAGTCAATACCAGGGCACCCTAGAGGTGACGTGACTCTGCACACACAGTGTTTATAACAATGTATACTCTCAGTTAACCTACAAGTCAATACCAGGGCACCCTAGAGGTGAAGTGGCCCTGCGCACACAGTGTTTATAACAATGTATACTCTCAGTTCAGCTACAAGTCAATACCAGGGCACCCTAGAGGTGACGAGGCTCTGCACACACCGTGTTTATAACAATGTATACTCTCAGTTCAGCTACAAGTCAATACCAGGGCACCCTAGAGGTGAAGTGGCCCTGCACACACAGTGTTCATAACAATTTATACTCTCAGTTCAGCTACAAGTCAATACCAGGGCACCCTAGATGTGACGAGGCTCTGCACGCACAATGTTTATAACAATGTATACTCTCAGTTCAGGTACAAGTCAATACCAGGGCACCCTAGAGGTGACGTGGCTCTGCACACACAGTGGTTTTAACAATGTATACTCTCAGTTAACCTACAAGTCAATTCCAGGGCACCCTAGAGGTGGCGAGGTCCTGCACACACAGTGTTTATAACAATGTATACTCTCAGTTCACATACAAGTCAATACCAGAGTACCCTAGAGGTGGCGAGGCCCTGCACACACAGTGTTTATAACAATGTATACTCTCAGTTCACATACAAGTCAATACCAGAGTACCCTAGAGGTGGCGAGGCCCTGCACACACAGTGTTTATTACAATGTAAAAATCAATACTAGGGCACACTAGAGGTGACGAGGCTCTGCATACACAGTGTTTATAACAATGTATACTCTCAGTTAACCTACAAGTCAATACCAGGGTACCCTTGAGGTGACGAGGCCCTGCGCATTCAGTGTTTATAACAATGTATACTCTCAGTTCACCTACAAGTCAATACCAGGGCACCCTAGAGGTGACGAGGCCCTGCACTCACAGTGTTTATAACAATGTATACTCTCAGTTCACATACAAGTCAATACCAGGGCACCCTAGAGATGACGATGCCCTGCACACACAGTGATTATAACAATGTATACTCTCAGTTCAGATACAAGTCAATACCAGGGCACCCTAGAGGTGAAGTGGCCCTGCGCACACAGTGTTTATAACAATGTATACTCTCAGTTCAGCTACAAGTCAATACCAGGGCACCCTAGAGGTGACGAGGCTCTGCACACACCGTGTTTATAACAATGTATACTCTCAGTTCAGCTACAAGTCAATACCAGGGCACCCTAGACGTGAAGTGGCCCTGCGCACACAGTGTTTATAACAATGTATATTCTCAGTTAACCTACAAGTCAATACCAGGGCACCCTAGAAGTGGCGAGGCCCTGCACACACAGTGTTTATAACAATGTATACTCTCAGTTCAGCTACAAGTCAATATCAGGGCACCCTAGAGGTGGCGAGGCTCTGCACACACAGTCTTTATAAAAATGTATACTCTCAGTTCAGCTATAAGTCAATACCAGGGCACCCTAGAGGTGACGAGGCTCTGCACACACAGTGTTTATAACAATGTATACTCTCAGTTCAGCTACAAGTCAATACCAGGGCACCCTAGAGGTGAAGTTGCCCTGCGCACACCGTGTTTATAACAATGTATACTCTCAGTTCAGCTACAAGTCAATACCAGGGCACCCTATAGGTGACGTGGGTCTGCACACACAGTGTTTATAACAATGTATACTCTCAGTTAACCTACAAGTCAATACCAGGGCACCCTAGAGGTGCCGAGGCTCTGCACACACAGTGTTTATAACAATGTATACGCTCAGTTCAGCTACAAGTCAATACCAGGGCACCCTAGAGGTGTCGAGGTTCTGCACACACAGTGTTTATAACAATTTATACTCTCAGTTCAGCTACAAGTCAATACCAGGGCACCCTAGAGGTGACGAGGCTCTGCACACACAATGTTTATAACAATGTATACTCTCAGTTCAGGTACAAGTCAATACCAGGGCACCCTAGAGGTGACGTGGCTCTGCACACACAGTGGTTATAACAATGTATACTCTCTGTTAACCTACAAGTCGATACCAGGGCACCCTAGAGGTGGCGAGGCTCTGCACACACAGTGTTTATAACAATGTATACGCTCAGTTCAGCTACAAGTCAATACCAGGGCACCCTACTGGTTACGAGGCTCTCCACACACAGTGTTCATAACAATGTATACTCTCAGTTCAGCTACAAGTCAATACCAGGGCACCTTAGAGGTGACGTGGGTCTGCACACGCAATGTTTATAACAATGTATACTCTCAGTTAACCTACAAGTCAATACCAGGGCACCCTAGAGGTGGCGAGACTCTGCACACACAGTGTTTATAACAATGTATACGCTCAGTTCAGTTACGAGTCAATACCAGGGCACCCTAGAGATGACGAGGTTCTGCACACACATTGTTTATAACAATGTATACTCTCAGATCAGCTACAAGTCAATACCAGGGCACCCTAGATGTGACGATGCTCTGCTACACAGTGTTTATAACAATGTAAAAGTCAATACCAGGGTACTCTAGAGGTGACGAGGCTCTGCTACACAGTGTTTATAACAATGTATACTCTCAGTTCACATACAAGTCAATACCAGAGAACCCTAGAGGTGGCGAGCCCCTGCACACACAGTGTTTATAACAATATATACTCTCAGTTCACATACAAGTCAATACCAGGGCACCCTAGAGGTGGCGAGGTCCTGCACACACAGTGTTTATAACAATGTATACTCTCAGTTCACATACAAGTCAATACCAGAGTACCCTAGAGGTGGCGAGGCCCTGCACACACAGTGTTTATAACAATGTATACTCTCAGTTCACATACAAGTCAATACCAGAGTACCCTAGATGTGGCGAGGCCCTGCACACACAGTGTTTATTACAATGTAAAAATCAATACTAGGGCACCCTAGAGGTGACGAGGCTCTGCATACACAGTTTTTATAACAATGTATACTCTCAGTTAACCTACAAGTCAATACCAGGGTACCCTAGAGGTGACGAGGCCCTGCGCATTCAGAGTTTATAACAATGTATACTCTCAGTTCACCTACAAGTCAAAACCAGGGCACCCTAGAGGTGACGAGGCCCTGCATTCACAGTGTTTATAACAAAGTATACTCTCAGTTCAGCTACAAGTCAATACCAGGGCACCCTAGAGGTGACGAGGCCCTGCACACACAGTGTTTATTACAATGTATACTCTCATTTAACCTACAAGTCAATACCAGGGCACCCTAGAGGTGGCGAGGCTCTGCACACACAGTGTTTATAAAAATGTATACGCTCAGTTCAGCTACAAGTCAATACCAGGGCACCCTAGAGGTGACGAGGTTCTGCACACACAGTGTTTATAACAATGTATACTCTCAGTTCAGCTACAAGTCAATACCAGGGCACCCTAGAGGTGACGAGGCTCTGCCCAGACAATGTTTATAACAATGTATACTCTCAGTTCAGCTACAAGTCAATACCAGGGCACCCTAGAGGTGGCGAGGTCCTGCACACACAGTGTTTATAACAATGTATACTCTCAGTTCACATACAAGTCAATACCAGAGTACCCTAGAGGTGGCGAGGCCATGCACACACAGTGATTATAACAATGTATACACTCAGTTCAGCTACAAGTCAATACCAGGGCACCCTAGAGGTGAAGTGGCCCTGCGCACACAGTGTTTATAACAATGTATACTCTCAGTTCAGCTACAAGTCAATACCAGGGCACCCTATAGGTGACGAGGCTCTGCACACACCGTGTTTATAACAATGTATACTCTCAGTTCAGCTACGAGTCAATACCAGGGCACCCTAGACGTGACGAGGCTCTGCTACACAATGTTTATAACAATGTATACTCTCAGTTCAGCTACAAGTCAATACCAGGGCACCCTAGATGTGACGAGGCTCTGCTACACAGTGTTTATAACAATGTTTACTCTCAGTTCACATACAAGTCATTACCAGGGCACCCTAGAGGTGACGAGGCTCTGCACACACAGTGTTTATAACAATGTATACTCTCAGTTCACATACAAGTCAATAACAGGGCACCCTAGAGGTGACGAGGCTCTGCACACACAGTGTTTATAACAATGTATACTCTCAGTTCACAAACACGTCAATACCAGGGCACCCTACTGGTTACGAGGCTTTCCACACACAGTGTTTATTACAATGTATACTCTCAGTTCAGCTACAAGTCAATACCAGGGCACCCTAGAGGTGACGTGGGTCTGCACACACAGTGTTTATAACAATGTATACTCTCAGTTAACCTACAAGTCAATACCAGGGCACCCTAGAGGTGGCGAGGCTCTGCTCACACAGTGTTTATAACAATGTATACGCTCAGTTCAGCTACAAGTCAATACCAGGGCAACCTAGAGGTGTCGAGGTTCTGCACACACAGTGTTTATAACAATTTATACTCTCAGTTCAGCTACAAGTCAATACCAGGGCACCCTAGAGGTGACGAGGCTCTGCACACACAATGTTTATAACAATGTATACTCTCAGTTCAGGTACAAGTCAATACCAGGGCACACTAGAGGTGACGTGGCTCTGCACACACAGTGTTTATAACAATGTATACTCTCAGTTAACCTACAAGTCAATACCAGGGCACCCTAGAGTCGGCGAGGCTCTGCACACACAGTGTTTATAACAATGTATACGCTCAAGTCAGCTACAAGTCAATACCAGGGCACCTTACTGGTTACGAGGCTCTCCACACACAGTGTTTATAACAATGTATACTCTCAGTTCAGCTACAAGTCAATATCAGGGCACCTTAGAGGTGACGTGGGTCTGCACACACAGTGTTTATAACAATGTATACTCTCAGTTAACCTACAAGTCAATACCAGGGCACCCTAGAGGTGGCGAGGCTCTGCACACACAGTGTTTATAACAATGTATACGCTCAGTTCAGCTACAAGTCAATACCAGGGCACCCTAGAGGTGACGAGGCTCTGCACACACAGTGTTTATAACAATATACACTCTCAGCTCAGCTACAAGTCAATACCAGGGCACCCTAGTGGTGGCGAGGCTCTGCACACACAGTGTTAATAACAATGTACACTCTCAGCTCAGCTACAAGTCAACACCAGGGCACCCTAGAGGTGACGAGGCTCTGGACACACAGTTTTTATAACAATGTAAAAGTCAATACCAGGGCTTCCTAGAGGTGACGAGGCCCTGCACACACAGTGTTTATAACAATGTATACTCTCAGTTAACCTACAAGTCAATACCAGGGCACCCTAGAGGTGACGAGGCCCTGCACACACAGTGTTTATAACAATGTATGCTCTCAGTTAACCTACAAGTCAATAACAGGGCACCCTAGAGGTGGCGAGGCCCTGCACACACAGTGTTTATAACAATGTATACTCTCAGTTCAGCTACAAGTCAATACCAGGGCACCCTAGAGGTGACGAGGCCCTGCACACAGAGTGTTTATAACAATGTATACTCTCAGTTAACTTACAAGTCAATACCAGGGCACCCTAGAAGTGGCGAGGCCCTGCACACACAGTGTTTATAACAATGTATACTCTCAGTTCAGCTACAAGTCAATATCAGGGCACCCTAGAGGTGGCGAGGCTCTGCACACACAGTCTTTATAACAATGTATACTCTCATTTCACATACAAATCAATACCAGGGTACTCTAGAGGTGACGAGGCCCTGCACACACAGTGTTTATAACAATGTATACTCTCAGTTCACCTACAAGTCAATACTAGGGTACTCTAGAGGTGACGAGGCCCTCACACAAAGTGTTTATAACAATGTATACTCTCAGTTCAGCTACAAGTCAATACCAGGGCACCCTAGAGGTGACGAGGCTCTGCACACACAGTGTTTATAACAATGTATACACTCAGTTAACCTACAAGTCCAAACCAGGGCACCCTAGAGGTGACGTGGCTTTGCACACACCGTGTTTATAACAATGTATACTCTCAGTTCAGCTACAAGTCAATATCAGGGCACCCTAGAGGTGACGTGGCTCTGCACACACAGTGTTTATAACAATTTATACTCTCAGTTAACCTAGAAGTCAATACCAGGGCACCCTAGAGGTGGCGAGGCTCGCACACACAGTGTTTATAACAATGTATACTCTCAGTTAAGCTACAAGTCAATACCAGGGAACCCTAGAGGTGACGAGGCTCTGCACACACAGTGTTTATATCAATGTATACTTTTAGTTCACATACAAGTCAATACCAGGGCACCCTAGAGGTGACGAGGCCCTGCACACACAGTGTTTATAACAAAGTATACTCTCAGTTCAGCTACAAGTCAATACCAGGGCACCCTAGAGGTGACGAGGCCCTGCACACACAGTGTTAATAACAATGTACACTCTTAGCTCAGCTACAAGTCAATACCAGGGCACCCTAGAAGTGGCGAGGCCCTGCATACACAGTATTTATAACAATGTATACTCTCAGTTCAGCTACAAGTCAATACCAGGGCACCCTAGAGGTGACGAGGCCCTGTACACACAATGTTTATAACAATGTATACTCTCAGTTAACCTACAAGTCAATACCAGGCCACCCTAGAGGTAGCGAGGACCTGCACACACAGTGTTTATAACAATGTATACCCCTCAGTTCAGCTACAAGTCAATATCAGGGCACCCTAGAGGTGACGAGGCCCTGCACACACAGTGTTTATAACAATGTAAAAGTCAATACCAGGGCACCCTAGAGGTGACGTGGCTCTGCACACACAGTGTTTATAACATTGTATACTCTCAGTTCAGCTACAAGTCAATACCAGGGCACCCTAGAGGTGGCGAGGCTCTGCACACACAGTGTTTATAACAATGTATACTCTCAGTTCAGCTACAAGTCAATACCAGGGCACCCTAGAGGTGACGAGGTTCTGCACACACAGTGTTTATAACAATGTATACTCTCAGTTAACCTACAAGTCAATACCGGGGCACTCTAGAGGTGACGAAGTCCTGCACACACAGTGTTTATAACAATGTATACCCTCAGTTCAGCTACAAGTCAATACCAGGGCAACCTGGATGTGAAGTGGCCCTGCGCACACAGTGTTTATAACAATGTATACTCTCAGTTCAGCTACATGTCAATACCAGGGCACCCTAGAGGTGAAGTGGCCCTGCGCACACAGTGTTTATAACAATGTATACTCTCAGTTCAGCTACAAGTCAATACCAGGGCACCCTAGAGGTGACGGGTCTCTGCACACACAGTGTTTATAACCATGTATACTCTCAGTTCACATACAAGTCAACACCAGGGCACCCTAGAGGTGACGAGGCTCTGCACACACAGTGATTATAACAATATATACTCTCAGTTAACCTACAAGTCAACAACAGGGCACCCTAGAGGTGACGAGGCTCTGGACACACAGTGTTTATAACCATATATACTCTCAGTTCACATACAAGTCAATACCAGGGCACCCTAGAGGTGACGAGGCCCTGCACACACAGTGATTATAACAATGTATACTCTCAGTTCAGCTACAAGTCAACACCAGGGCACCCTAGAGGTGAAGTGGCCCTGCGCACACAGTGTTTATAACTATGTATACTCTCAGTTCAGCTACAAGTCAATACCAGGGCACCCTAGAGGTGACGAGGCTCTGCACACACCGTGTTTATAACAATGTATACTCTCAGTTCAGCTACAAGTCAATACCAGGGCACCCTGACGTGAAGTGGCCCTGCGCACACAGTGTTTATAACAATGTATACTCTCAGTTAACCTACAAGTCAATACCAGGGCACCCTAGAAGTGGCGAGGCCCTGCACACACAGTGTTTATAACAATGTATACTCTCAGTTCAGCTATAAGTCAATACCAGGGCACCCTTGAGGTGACGAGGCTCTGCACACACAGTGTTTATAACAATGTATACTCTCAGTTCAGCTACAAGTCAATACCAGGGCACCCTAGAGGTGAAGTGGCCCTGCGCACACAGTGTTTATAACAATGTATACTCTCAGTTCAGCTACAAGTCAATACCAGGGCACCCTATAGGTGACGTGGGTCTGCACACACAGTGTTTATAACAATGTATACTCTCAGTTAACCTACAAGTCAATACCAGGGCACCCTAGAGGAGGCGAGGCTCTGCACACACAGTGTTTATAACAATGTATACGCTCAGTTCAGCTACAAGTCAATACCAGGGCACCCTAGAGGTGTCGAGGTTCTGCACACACAGTGTTCATAACAATTTATACTCTCAGTTCAGCTACAAGTCAATACCAGGGCACCCTAGATGTGACGAGGCTCTGCACACACAATGTTTATAACAATGTATACTCTCAGTTCAGGTACAAGTCAATACCAGGGCACCCTAGAGGTGACGTGGCTCTGCACACACAGTGGTTATAACAATGTATACACTCAGTTAACCTACAAGTCAATACCAGGGCACCCTAGAAGTGGCGAGGCCCTGCACACACAGTGTTTATAACAATGTATACTCTCAGTTCAGCTACAAGTCAATATCAGGGCACCCTAGAGGTGGCGAGGCTCTGCACACACAGTCTTTATAACAATGTATACTCTCAGTTCAGCTATAAGTCAATACCAGGGCACCCTAGAGGTGACGAGGCTCTGCACACACAGTGTTTATAACAATGTATACTCTCAGTTCAGCTACAAGTCAATACCAGGGCACCCTAGAGGTGAAGTGGCCCTGCGCACACAGTGTTTATAACAATGTATACTCTCAGTTCAGCTACAAGTCAATACCAGGGCACCCTATAGGTGACGTGGGTCTGCACACACAGTGTTTATAACAATGTATACTCTCAGTTAACCTACAAGTCAATACCAGGGCACCCTAGAGGTGGCGAGGCTCTGCACACACAGTGTTTATAACAATGTATACGCTCAGTTCAGCTACAAGTCAATACCAGGGCACCCTAGAGGTGTCGAGGTTCTGCACACACAGTGTTCATAACAATTTATACTCTCAGTTCAGCTACAAGTCAATACCAGGGCACCCTAGATGTGACGAGGCTCTGCACACACAATGTTTATAACAATGTATACTCTCAGTTCAGGTACAAGTCAATACCAGGGCACCCTAGAGGTGACGTGGCTCTGCACACACAGTGGTTTTAACAATGTATACTCTCAGTTAACCTACAAGTCAATTCCAGGGCACCCTAGAGGTGGCGAGGTCCTGCACACACAGTGTTTATAACAATGTATACTCTCAGTTCACATACAAGTCAATACCAGAGTACCCTAGAGGTGGCGAGGCCCTGCACACACAGTGTTTATAACAATGTATACTCTCAGTTCACATACAAGTCAATACCAGAGTACCCTAGAGGTGGCGAGGCCCTGCACACACAGTGTTTATTACAATGTAAAAATCAATACTAGGGCACACTAGAGGTGACGAGGCTCTGCATACACAGTGTTTATAACAATGTATACTCTCAGTTAACCTACAAGTCAATACCAGGGTACCCTAGAGGTGACGAGGCCCTGCGCATTCAGTGTTTATAACAATGTATACTCTCAGTTCACCTACAAGTCAATACCAGGGCACCCTAGAGGTGACGAGGCCCTGCACTCACAGTGTTTATAACAATGTATACTCTCAGTTCACATACAAGTCAATACCAGGGCACCCTAGAGATGACGATGCCCTGCACACACAGTGATTATAACAATGTATACTCTCAGTTCAGCTACAAGTCAATACCAGGGCACCCTAGAGGTGAAGTGGCCCTGCGCACACAGTGTTTATAACAATGTATACTCTCAGTTCAGCTACAAGTCAATACCAGGGCACCCTAGAGGTGACGAGGCTCTGCACACACCGTGTTTATAACAATGTATACTCTCAGTTCAGCTACAAGTCAATACCAGGGCACCCTAGACGTGAAGTGGCCCTGCGCACACAGTGTTTATAACAATGTATATTCTCAGTTAACCTACAAGTCAATACCAGGGCACCCTAGAAGTGGCGAGGCCCTGCACACACAGTGTTTATAACAATGTATACTCTCAGTTCAGCTGCAAGTCAATATCAGGGCACCCTAGAGGTGGCGAGGCTCTGCACACACAGTCTTTATAACAATGTATACTCTCAGTTCAGCTATAAGTCAATACCAGGGCACCCTAGAGGTGACGAGGCTCTGCACACACAGTGTTTATAACAATGTATACTCTCAGTTCAGCTACAAGTCAATACCAGGGCACCCTAGAGGTGAAGTTGCCCTGCGCACACCGTGTTTATAACAATGTATACTCTCAGTTCAGCTACAAGTCAATACCAGGGCACCCTATAGGTGACGTGGGTCTGCACACACAGTGTTTATAACAATGTATACTCTCAGTTAACCTACAAGTCAATACCAGGGCACCCTAGAGGTGCCGAGGCTCTGCACACACAGTGTTTATAACAATGTATACGCTCAGTTCAGCTACAAGTGAATACCAGGGCACCCTAGAAGTGTCGAGGTTCTGCACACACAGTGTTTATAACAATTTATACTCTCAGTTCAGCTACAAGTCAATACCAGGGCACCCTAGAGGTGACGAGGCTCTGCACACACAATGTTTATAACAATGTATACTCTCAGTTCAGGTACAAGTCAATACCAGGGCACCCTAGAGGTGACGTGGCTCTGCACACACAGTGGTTATAACAATGTATACTCTCAGTTAACCTACAAGTCGATACCAGGGCACCCTAGAGGTGGCGAGGCTCTGCACACACAGTGTTTATAACAATGTATACGCTCAGTTCAGCTACAAGTCAATACCAGGGCACCCTACTGGTTACGAGGCTCTCCACACACAGTGTTTATAACAATGTGTACTCTCAGTTCAGCTACAAGTCAATACCAGGGCACCTTAGAGGTGACGTGGGTCTGCACACGCAGTGTTTATAACAATGTATACTCTCAGTTAACCTACAAGTCAATACCAGGGCACCCTAGAGGTGGCGAGACTCTGCACACACAGTGTTTATAACAATGTATACGCTCAGTTCAGTTACGAGTCAATACCAGGGCACCCTAGAGGTGACGAGGTTCTGCACACACATTGTTTATAACAATGTATACTCTCAGATCAGCTACAAGTCAATACCAGGGCACCCTAGATGTGACGATGCTCTGCTACACAGTGTTTATAACAATGTAAAAGTCAATACCAGGGTACTCTAGAGGTGACGAGGCTCTGCTACACAGTGTTTATAACAATGTATACTCTCAGTTCACATACAAGTCAATACCAGAGAACCCTAGAGGTGGCGAGCCCCTGCACACACAGTGTTTATAACAATGTATACTCTCAGTTCACATACAAGTCAATACCAGGGCACCCTAGAGGTGGCGAGGTCCTGCACACACAGTGTTTATAACAATGTATACTCTCAGTTCACATACAAGTCAATACCAGAGTACCCTAGAGGTGGCGAGGCCCTGCACACACAGTGTTTATAACAATGTATACTCTCAGTTCACATACAAGTCAATACCAGAGTACCCTAGATGTGGCGAGGCCCTGCACACACAGTGTTTATTACAATGTAAAAATCAATACTAGGGCACCCTAGAGGTGACGAGGCTCTGCATACACAGTGTTTATAACAATGTATTCTCTCAGTTAACCTACAAGTCAATACCAGGGTACCCTAGAGGTGACGAGGCCCTGCGCATTCAGAGTTTATAACAATGTATACTCTCAGTTCACCTACAAGTCAAAACCAGGGCACCCTAGAGGTGACGAGGCCCTGCACTCACAGTGTTTATAACAAAGTATACTCTCAGTTCAGCTACAAGTCAATACCAGGGCACCCTAGAGGTGACGAGGCCCTGCACACACAGTGTTTATTACAATGTATACTCTCATTTAACCTACAAGTCAATACCAGGGCACCCTAGAGGTGGCGAGGCTCTGCACACACAGTGTTTATAAAAATGTATACGCTCAGTTCAGCTACAAGTCAATACCAGGGCACCCTAGAGGTGACGAGGTTCTGCACACACAGTGTTTATAACAATGTATACTCTCAGTTCAGCTACAAGTCAATACCAGGGCACCCTAGAGGTGACGAGGCTCTGCCCAGACAATGTTTATAACAATGTATACTCTCAGTTCAGCTACAAGTCAATACCAGGGCATCCTAGAGGTGGCGAGGTCCTGCACACACAGTGTTTATAACAATGTATACTCTCAGTTCACATACAAGTCAATACCAGAGTACCCTAGAGGTGGCGAGGCCATGCACACACAGTGATTATAACAATGTATACACTCAGTTCAGCTACAAGTCAATACCAGGGCACCCTAGAGGTGAAGTGGCCCTGCGCACACAGTGTTTATAACAATGTATACTCTCAGTTCAGCTACAAGTCAATACCAGGGCACCCTATAGGTGACGAGGCTCTGCACACACCGTGTTTATAACAATGTATAATCTCAGTTCAGCTACGAGTCAATACCAGGGCACCCTAGACGTGACGAGGCTCTGCTACACAGTGTTTATAACAATGTATACTCTCAGTTCAGCTACAAGTCAATACCAGGGCACCCTAGATGTGACGAGGCTCTGCTACACAGTGTTTATAACAATGTTTACTCTCAGTTCACATACAAGTCATTACCAGGGCACCCTAGAGGTGACGAGGCTCTGCACACACAGTGTTTATAACAATGTATACTCTCAGTTCACATACAAGTCAATAACAGGGCACCCTAGAGGTGACGAGGCTCTGCACACACAGTGTTTATAACAATGTATACTCTCAGTTCACAAACACGTCAATACCAGGGCACCCTACTGGTTACGAGGCTTTCCACACACAGTGTTTATTACAATGTATACTCTCAGTTCAGCTACAAGTCAATACCAGGGCACCCTAGAGGTGACGTGGGTCTGCACACACAGTGTTTATAACAATGTATACTCTCAGTTAACCTACAAGTCAATACCAGGGCACCCTAGAGGTGGCGAGGCTCTGCACACACAGTGTTTATAACAATATATACGCTCAGTTCAGCTACAAGTCAATACCAGGGCAACCTAGAGGTGTCGAGGTTCTGCACACACAGTGTTTATAACAATTTATACTCTCAGTTCAGCTACAAGTCAATACCAGGGCACCCTAGATGTGACGAGGCTCTGCACACACAATGTTTATAACAATGTATACTCTCAGTTCAGGTACAAGTCAATACCAGGGCACCCTAGAGGTGACGTGGCTCTGCACACACAGTGTTTATAACAATGTATACTCTCAGTTAACCTACAAGTCAATACCAGGGCACCCTAGAGTCGGCGAGGCTCTGCACACACAGTGTTTATAACAATGTATACGCTCAGGTCAGCTACAAGTCAATACCAGGGCACCTTACTGGTTACGAGGCTCTCCACACACAGTGTTTATAACAATGTATACTCTCAGTTCAGCTACAAGTCAATATCAGGGCACCTTAGAGGTGACGTGGGTCTGCACACACAGTGTTTATAACAAAGTATACTCTCAGTTAACCTACAAGTCAATACCAGGGCACCCTAGAGGTGGCGAGGCTCTGCACACACAGTCTTTATAACAATGTATACTCTCAGTTCAGCTATAAGTCAATACCAGGGCACCCTAGAGGTGCCGAGGCTCTGCACACACAGTGTTTATAACAATGTATACGCTCAGTTCAGCTACAAGTCAATACCAGGGCACCCTAGAGGTGTCGAGGTTCTGCACACACAGTGTTTATAACAATTTATACTCTCAGTTCAGCTACAAGTCAATACCAGGGCACCCTAGAGGTGACGAGGCTCTGCACACACAATGTTTATAACAATGTATACTCTCAGTTCAGGTACAAGTCAATACCAGGGCACCCTAGAGGAGACGTGGCTCTGCACACACAGTTGTTATAACAATGTATACTCTCAGTTAACCTACAAGTCGATACCAGGGCACCCTAGAGGTGGCGAGGCTCTGCACACACAGTGTTTATAACAATGTATACGCTCAGTTCAGCTACAAGTCAATACCAGGGCACCCTACTGGTTACGAGGCTCTCCACACACAGTGTTTATAACAATGTATACTCTCAGTTCAGCTACAAGTCAATACCAGGGCACCTTAGAGGTGACGTGGGTCTGCACACGCAGTGTTTATAACAATGTATACTCTCAGTTAACCTACAAGTCAATACCAGGGCACCCTAGAGGTGGCGAGACTCTGCACACACAGTGTTTATAACAATGTATACGCTCAGTTCAGTTACGAGTCAATACCAGGGCACCCTAGAGGTGACGAGGTTCTGCACACACATTGTTTATAACAATGTATACTCTCAGATCAGCTACAAGTCAATACCAGGGCACCCTAGATGTGACGATGCTCTGCTACACAGTGTTTATAACAATGTAAAAGTCAATACCAGGGTACTCTAGAGGTGACGAGGCTCTGCTACACAGTGTTTATAACAATGTATACTCTCAGTTCACATACAAGTCAATACCAGAGAACCCTAGAGGTGGCGAGCCCCTGCACACACAGTGTTTATAACAATGTATACTCTCAGTTCACATACAAGTCAATACCAGGGCACCCTAGAGGTGGCGAGGTCCTGCACACACAGTGTTTATAACAATGTATACTCTCAGTTCACATACAAGTCAATACCAGAGTACCCTAGAGGTGGCGAGGCCCTGCACACACAGTGTTTATAACAATGTATACTCTCAGTTCACATACAAGTCAATACCAGAGTACCCTAGATGTGGCGAGGCCCTGCACACACAGTGTTTATTACAATGTAAAAATCAATACTAGGGCACCCTAGAGGTGACGAGGCTCTGCATACACAGTTTTTATAACAATGTATACTCTCAGTTAACCTACAAGTCAATACCAGGGTACCCTAGAGGTGACGAGGCCCTGCGCATTCAGAGTTTATAACAATGTATACTCTCAGTTCACCTACAAGTCAAAACCAGGGCACCCTAGAGGTGACGAGGCCCTGCACTCACAGTGTTTATAACAAAGTATACTCTCAGTTCAGCTACAAGTCAATACCAGGGCACCCTAGAGGTGACGAGGCCCTGCACACACAGTGTTTATTACAATGTATACTCTCATTTAACCTACAAGTCAATACCAGGGCACCCTAGAGGTGGCGAGGCTCTGCACACACAGTGTTTATAAAAATGTATACGCTCAGTTCAGCTACAAGTCAATACCAGGGCACCCTAGAGGTGACGAGGTTCTGCACACACAGTGTTTATAACAATGTATACTCTCAGTTCAGCTACAAGTCAATACCAGGGCACCCTAGAGGTGACTAGGCTCTGCCCAGACAATGTTTATAACAATGTATACTCTCAGTTCAGCTACAAGTCAATACCAGGGCACCCTAGAGGTGGCGAGGTCCTGCACACACAGTGTTTATAACAATGTATACTCTCAGTTCACATACAAGTCAATACCAGAGTACCCTAGAGGTGGCGAGGCCATGCACACACAGTGATTATAACAAAGTATACACTCAGTTCAGCTACAAGTCAATACCAGGGCACCCTAGAGGTGAAGTGGCCCTGCGCACACAGTGTTTATAACAATGTATACTCTCAGTTCAGCTACAAGTCAATACCAGGGCACCCTATAGGAGACGAGGCTCTGCACACACCGTGTTTATAACAATGTATACTCTCAGTTCAGCTACGAGTCAATACCAGGGCACCCTAGACGTGACGAGGCTCTGCTACACAGTGTTTATAACAATGTATACTCTCAGTTCAGCTACAAGTCAATACCAGGGCACCCTAGATGTGACGAGGCTCTGCTACACAGTGTTTATAACAATGTTTACTCTCAGTTCACATACAAGTCATTACCAGGGCACCCTAGAGGTGACGAGGCTCTGCACACACAGTGTTTATAACAATGTATACTCTCAGTTCACATACAAGTCAATAACAGGGCACCCTAGAGGTGACGAGGCTCTGCACACACAGTGTTTATAACAATGTATACTCTCAGTTCACAAACACGTCAATACCAGGGCACCCTACTGGTTACGAGGCTTTCCACACACAGTGTTTATTACAATGTATACTCTCAGTTCAGCTACAAGTCAATACCAGGGCACCCTAGAGGTGACGTGGGTCTGCACACACAGTGTTTATAACAATGTATACTCTCAGTTAACCTACAAGTCAATACCAGGGCACCCTAGAGGTGGCGAGGCTCTGCACACACAGTGTTTATAACAATGTATACGCTCAGTTCAGCTACTAGTCAATACCAGGGCAACCTAGAGGTGTCGAGGTTCTGCACACACAGTGTTTATAACAATTTATACTCTCAGTTCAGCTACAAGTCAATACCAGGGCACCCTAGATGTGACGAGGCTCTGCACACACAATGTTTATAACAATGTATACTCTCAGTTCAGGTACAAGTCAATACCAGGGCACCCTAGAGGTGACGTGGCTCTGCACACACAGTGTTTATAACAATGTATACTCTCAGTTAACCTACAAGTCAATACCAGGGCACCCTAGAGTCGGCGAGGCTCTGCACACACAGTGTTTATAACAATGTATACGCTCAGGTCAGCTACAAGTCAATACCAGGGCACCTTACTGGTTACGAGGCTCTCCACACACAGTGTTTATAACAATGTATACTCTCAGTTCAGCTACAAGTCAATATCAGGGCACCTTAGAGGTGACGTGGGTCTGCACACACAGTGTTTATAACAATGTATACTCTCAGTTAACCTACAAGTCAATACCAGGGCACCCTAGAGGTGGCGAGGCTCTGCACACACAGTGTTTATAACAATGTATACGCTCAGTTCAGCTACAAGTCAATACCAGGGCACCCTAGAGGTGACGAGGCTCTGCACACACAGTGTTTATAACAATATACACTCTCAGCTCAGCTACAAGTCAATACCAGGGCACCCTAGTGGTGGCGAGGCTCTGCACACACAGTGTTAATAACAATGTACACTCTCAGCTCAGCTACAAGTCAACACCAGGGCACCCTAGAGGTGACGAAGCTCTGGACACACAGTTTTTATAACAATGTAAAAGTCAATACCAGGGCTTCCTAGAGGTGACGAGGCCCTGCACACACAGTGTTTATAACAATGTATACTCTCAGTTAACCTACAAGTCAATACCAGGGCACCCTAGAGGTGACGAGGCCCTGCACACACAGTGTTTATAACAATGTATGCTCTCAGTTAACCTACAAGTCAATACCAGGGCACCCTAGAGGTGGCGAGGCCCTGCACACACAGTGTTTATAACAATGTATACTCTCAGTTCAGCTACAAGTCAATACCAGGGCACCCTAGAGGTGACGAGGCCCTGCACACAGAGTGTTTATAACAATGTATACTCTCAGTTAACTTACAAGTCAATACCAGGGCACCCTAGAAGTGGCGAGGCCCTGCACACACAGTGTTTATAACAATGTATACTCTCAGTTCAGCTACAAGTCAATATCAGGGCACCCTAGAGGTGGCGAGGCTCTGCACACACAGTCTTTATAACAATGTATACTCTCAGTTCACATACAAATCAATACCAGGGTACTCTGGAGGTGACGAGGCCCTGCACACACAGTGTTTATAACAATGTATACTCTCAGTTCACCTACAAGTCAATACTAGGGTACTCTAGAGGTGACGAGGCCCTCACACAAAGTGTTTATAACAATGTATACTCTCAGTTCAGCTACAAGTCAATACCAGGGCACCCTAGAGGTGACGAGGCTCTGCACACACAGTGTTTATACCAATGTATACACTCAGTTAACCTACAAGTCCAAACCAGGGCACCCTAGAGGTGACGTGGCTTTGCACACACCGTGTTTATAACAATGTATACTCTCAGTTCAGCTACAAGTCAATATCAGGGCACCCTAGAGGTGACGTGGCTCTGCACACACAGTGTTTATAACAATTTATACTCTCAGTTAACCTAGAAGTCAATACCAGGGCACCCTAGAGGTGGCGAGGCTCGCACACACAGTGTTTATAACAATGTATACTCTCAGTTATGCTACAAGTCAATACCAGGGAACCCTAGAGGTGACGAGGCTCTGCACACACAGTGTTTATATCAATGTATACTCTTAGTTCACATACAAGTCAATACCAGGGCACCCTAGAGGTGACGAGGCCCTGCACACACAGTGTTTATAACAAAGTATACTCTCAGTTCAGCTACAAGTCAATACCAGGGCACCCTAGAGGTGACGAGGCCCTGCACACACAGTGTTAATAACAATGTACACTCTCAGCTCAGCTACAAGTCAATACCAGGGCACCCTAGAAATGGCGAGGCCCTGCATACACAGTATTTATAACAATGTATACTCTCAGTTCAGCTACAAGTCAATACCAGGGCACCCTAGAGGTGACGAGGCCCTGTACACACAATGTTTATAACAATGTATACTCTCAGTTAACCTACAAGTCAATACCAGGCCACCCTAGAGGTAGCGAGGACCTGCACACACAGTGTTTATAACAATGTATACCCTCAGTTCAGCTACAAGTCAATATCAGGGCACCCTAGAGGTGACGAGGCCCTGCACACACAGTGTTTATAACAATGTAAAAGTCAATACCAAGGCACCCTAGAGGTGACGTGGCTCTGCACACACAGTGTTTATAACAATGTATACTCTCAGTTAACCTACAAGTCAATACCAGGGCACCCTAGAGGTGGCGAGGCTCTGCACACACAGTGTTTATAACAATGTATACTCTCAGTTAACCTACAAGTCAATACCAGGGCACCCTAGAGGTGACGAGGTTCTGCACACACAGTGTTTATAACAATGTATACTCTCAGTTAACCTACAAGTCAATACCGGGGCACTCTAGAGGTGACGAAGTCCTGCACACACAGTGTTTGTAACAATGTATACTCTCAGTTCAGCTACAAGTCAATACCAGGGCAACCTGGATGTGAAGTTGCCCTGCGCACACAGTGTTTATAACAATGTATACTCTCAGTTCAGCTACATGTCAATACCAGGGCACCCTAGAGGTGAAGTGGCCCTGCGCACACAGTGTTTATAACAATGTATACTCTCAGTTCAGCTACAAGTCAATACCAGGGCACCCTAGAGGTGACGGGTCTCTGCACACACAGTGTTTATAACCATGTATACTCTCAGTTCACATACAAGTCAACACCAGGGCACCCTAGAGGTGACGAGGCTCTGCACACACAGTGATTATAACAATATATACTCTCAGTTAACCTACAAGTCAACTCCAGGGCACCCTAGAGGTGACGAGGCTCTGGACACACAGTGTTTATAACCATATATACTCTCAGTTCACATACAAGTCAATACCAGGGCACCCTAGAGGTGACGAGGCCCTGCACACACAGTGATTATAACAATGTATACTCTCAGTTCAGCTACAAGTCAACACCAGGGCACCCTAGAGGTGAAGTGGCCCTGCGCACACAGTGTTTATAACAATGTATACTCTCAGTTCAGCTACAAGTCAATACCAGGGCACCCTAGAGGTGACGAGGCTCTGCACACACCGTGTTTATAACGATGTATACTCTCAGTTCAGCTACATGTCAATACCAGGGCACCCTAGAGGTGAAGTGGCCCTGCGCACACAGTGTTTATAACAATGTATACTCTCAGTTCAGCTACAAGTCAATACCAGGGCACCCTAGAGGTGACGGGTCTCTGCACACACAGTGTGTATAACCATGTATACTCTCAGTTCACATACAAGTCAACACCAGGGCACCCTAGAGGTGACGAGGCCCTGCACACACAGTGATTATAACAATGTATACTCTCAGTTCAGCTACAAGTCAACACCAGGGCACCCTAGACGTGAAGTGGCCCTGCGCACACAGTGTTTATAACAATGTATACTCTCAGTTAACCTACAAGTCAATACCAGGGCACCCTAGAAGTGGCGAAGCCCTGCACACACAGTGTTTATAACAATGTATACTCTCAGTTCAGCTACAAGTCAATATCAGGGCACCCTAGAGGTGGCGAGGCTCTGCACACACAGTCTTTATAACAATGTATACTCTCAGTTCAGCTATAAGTCAATACCAGGGCACCCTTGAGGTGACGAGGCTCTGCACACACAGTGTTTATAACAATGTATACTCTCAGTTCAGCTACAAGTCAATACCAGGGCACCCTAGAGGTGAAGTGGCCCTGCGCACACAGTGTTTATAACAATGTATACTCTCAGTTCAGCTACAAGTCAATACCAGGGCACCCTATAGGTGACGTGGGTCTGCACACACAGTGTTTATAACAATGTATACTCTCAGTTAACCTACAAGTCAATACCAGGGCACCCTAGAGGTGGCGAGGCTCTGCACACACAGTGTTTATAACAATGTATACGCTCAGTTCAGCTACAAGTCAATACCAGGGCACCCTAGAGGTGTCGAGGTTCTGCACACACAGTGTTCATAACAATTTATACTCTCAGTTCAGCTACAAGTCAATACCAGGGCACTCTAGATGTGACGAGGCTCTGCACACACAAAGTTTATAACAATGTATACTCTCAGTTCAGGTACAAGTCAATACCAGGGCACCCTAGAGGTGACGTGGCTCTGCACAAACAGTGGTTATAACAATGTATACACTCAGTTAACCTACAAGTCAATTCCAGGGCACCCTAGAGGTGGCGAGGTCCTGCACACACAGTGTTTATAACAATGTATACTCTCAGTTCACAAACACGTCAATACCAGGGCACCCTACTGGTTACGAGGCTCTGCACACACAGTGTTAATAACAATGTACACTCTCAGCTCAGCTACAAGTCAATACCAGGGCACCCTAGAAGTGACGTGGCTCTGCACACACAGTGTTTATAACAATGTAAAAGTCAATACCAGGGCTTCCTAGAGGTGACGAGGCCCTGCACACACAGTGTTTATAACAATGTATACTCTCAGTTAACCTACAAGACAATACCAGGGCACCCTAGAGGTGACGAGGCCCTGCACACACAGTGTTTATAACAATGTATGCTCTCAGTTAACCTACAAGTCAATACCAGGGCACCCTAGAGGTGGCGAGGCCCTGCACACACAGTGTTTATAACAATGTATACTCTCAGTTCAGCTACAAGTCAATACCAGGGCACCCTAGAGGTGACGAGGCCCTGCACACAGAGTGTTTATAACAATGTATACTCTCAGTTTACTTACAATTCAATACCAGGGCACCCTAGAAATGGCGAGGCCCTGCATACACAGTATTTATAACAATGTATACTCTCAGTTCAGCTACAAGTCAATACCAGGGCACCCTAGAGGTGACGAGGCCCTGCACACACAATGTTTATAACAATGTATACTCTCAGTTAACCTACAAGTCAATACCAGGGCACCCTAGAGGTAGCGAGGACCTGCACACACAGTGTTTATAACAATGTATACCCTCAGTTCAGCTACAAGTCAATATCAGGGCACCCTAGAGGTGACGAGGCCCTGCACACACAGTGTTTATAACAATGTAAAAGTCAATACCAGGGCACCCTAGAGGTGACGTGGCTCTGCACACACAGTGTTTATAACAATGTATACTCTCAGTTCAGCTACAAGTCAATACCAGGGCACCCTAGAGGTGGCGAGGCTCTGCACACACAGTGTTTATAACAATGTATACTCTCAGTTCAGCTACAAGTCAATACCAGGGCACCCTAGAGGTGACGAGGTTCTACACACACAGTGTTTATAACAATGTATACTCTCAGTTAACTTACAAGTCAATACCAGGGCACCCTAGAGGTGACGTGGCTCTGCACACATAGTATTTATAACATTGTATACTCTCAGTTAACCTACAAGTCAATACCAGGGCACTCTAGAGGTGACGAAGTCCTGCACACACAGTGTTTATAACAATGTATACTCTCAGTTCAGCTACAAGTCAATACCATGGCACCCTAGAGGTGACGTGGCCTTGCGCACACAGTGTTTATAACAATGTATACTCTCAGTTCAGCTACAGGTCAATACCAGGTTACCCTAGAGGTGACGAGTTTCTGCACACACAGTGTTTATAACAATGTATACTCTCAGTTAACCTGTAAGTCAATACCAGGGCACCCTGGAGGTGACGTGGCTCTGCACACATAGTATTTATAACAATGTATACTCTCAGTTAACCTACAAGTCAATACCAGGGCACTCTAGAGGTGACGAAGTCCTGCACACACAGTGTTTATAACAATGTATACTCTCAGTTCAGATACAAGTCAATACCAGGGCACCCTAGAGGGGACGACGCCCTGCAAACACAGTGTTTATAACAATGTATACTCTCAGTTCAACTACAAGTCAATACCAGGGCACCCTAGAGGTGACGAGGCTCTGCTACACAGTGTTTATAACAATGTTTACTCTCAGTTCACATACAGTCAATACCAGGGCACCCTAGAGGTGACGAGGCTCTGCACACACAGTGTTTATAACAATGTATACTCTAAGTTAACCTACAAGTCAATACCAGGGCACCCTAGAGGTGGCGAGGCTCTGCACACACAGTGTTTATAACAATGTCTACTCTCACTTCACCTACAAGTCAATACCAGGGCACCCTAGAGGTGACGTGGGTCTGCACACACAGTGTTTATAACAATGTATACTCTCAGTTAACCTACAAGTCAATACCAGCGCACCCTAGAGGTGGCGAGGCTCTGCTACACAGTGTTTATAACAATGTAAAAGTCAATACCAGGGTACTCTAGAGGTGACGTGGCTCTGCACACACCGTGTTTATAACGATGTATACTCTCAGTTCAGGTACAAGTCAATACCAGGGCACCCTAGAGGTGACGTGGCTCTGCACACACAGTGTTTATAACAATGTATACTCTCAGTTAACCTACAAGTCAATACCAGGGCACCCTAGAGGTGGCGAGGCTCTGCACACGCAGTGTTTATAACAATGTCTACTCTCACTTCACCTACAAGTCAATACCAAGGCACCCTAGAGGTGACGTGGCTCTGCACACGCAGTGTTTATAACAATGTATACTCTCAGTTAACCTACAAGTCAATACCAGGGCACCCTAGAGGTGGCGAGGCTCTGCACGCACAGTGTTTATAACAATGTATAGCCTCAGTTCAGCTACAAGTCAATACCAGGGCACCCTACAGGTGACGAGGTTCTGCACACACAGAGTTTATAACAATGTATACTCTCAGTTCAGCTACAAGTCAATACCAGGGCACCCTAGAGGTGACGAGGCTCTGCACACACAGTGTTTATAACAATGTATACTCTCAGTTAGCCTACAAGTCAATACCAGGGCACCCTAGCGGTGACGAGGCCCTGCACACACAGTGTTTATAACAATGTGTGCTCTCAGTTAACCTACAAGTCTATACTAGGGCACCGTAGAGGTGGCGAGGCCCTGCACACACAGTGTTTATAACAATGTATACTCTCAGTTCAGCTACAAGTCAATATCAGGGCACCCTAGAGGTGGCGAGGATCTGCACACACAGTGTTTATAACAATGTATACTCTCAGTTAACCTACAAGTCAACACCAGTGCACCCTAGAGGTGACGAGGCTCTGGACACACAGTGTCTATAACCATATATACTCTCAGTTCACATACAAGTCAATACCAGGGCACCCTAGAGGTGACGAGGCCCTGCACACACAGTGATTATAACAATGTATACTCTCAGTTCAGCTACAAGTCAATACCAGGGCACCCTAGAGGTGAAGTGGCCCTGCGCACACAGTGTTTATAACAATGTATACTCTCAGTTCAGCTACAAGTCAATACCAGGGCACCCTAGAGGTGACGAGGCTCAGCACACACCGTGTTTATAACAATGTATACTCTCAGTTCAGCTACAAGTCAATACCAGGGCACCCAACACGTGAAGTGGCCCTGCGCACACAGTGTTTATAACAATGTATACTCTCAGTTAACCTACAAGTTAATACCAGGGCACCCTAGAAATGGCGAGGCCCTGCACACACAGTGTTTATAACAATGTATACTCTCAGTTCAGCTACAAGTCAATATCAGGGCACCCTAGAGGTGACGAGGCTCTGCACACACAGTCTTTATAACAATGTATGCTCTCAGTTAACCTACAAGTCAATACTAGGGCACCCTAGATGTGGCGAGGCCCTGCACACACAGAGTTTATAACAATGTATACTCTCAGTTCAGCTACAAGTCAATACCAGGGCACCCTAGAGGTGACAAGGCCCTGCACACACAGTGTTTATAACAATGTATGCTCTCAGTTAACCTACAAGTCAATACTAGGGCACCCTAGAGGTGGCGAGGCCCTGCACACACAGTGTTTATAACAATGTATACTCTCAGTTCAGCTACAAGTCAATACCTGGGCACCCAAGAGGTGACGAGGCCCTGCACACAGAGTGTTTATAACAATTTATACTCTCAGTTTACCTACAAGTCAATACCAGGGCACCCTAGAAGTGGCGAGGCCCTGCATACACAGTATTTATAACAATGTATGCTCTCAGTTCAGCTAATAGTCATTACCAGGGCAACCTAGAGGTGACGAGGCCCTGCACACACAGTGTTTATAACAATGTATACTCTCAGTTAACCTACAAGTCAATACCAGGGCAACCTAGAGGTAGCGAGGCCCTGCACACACAGTGTTTATAACAATGTATACCCTCAGTTCAGCTACAAGTCAATATCAAGGCACCCTAGAGGTGACTAGGCCCTGCACACACAGTGTTTATAACAATGTAAAAGTCAATACAGGGGCACCCTAGAGGTGACGTGGTTCGGCACACACAGTGTTTATAACAATGTATACTCTCAGTTCAGCTACAAGTCAATACCAGGGCACCCTAGAGGCTGCGAGGCTCTGCACACACAGTGTTTATAACAATGTATATTCTCAGTTCAGCTACAAGTCAATACCAGGGCACCCTAGAGGTGACGAGGCTCTGCACACACAGTCTTTATAACAATGTCTACTCTCAGTTAACCTACAAGTCAATACCAGGGCACCCTAGAGGTGACGAGGCTCTGCACACACAATCTTTATAACAATGTATACTCTCAGTTAACCTACAATTCAATACCAGGGCACCCTAGAGGTGGCGATGCTCTGCACACAGTGCTTGTAACAATGTATACTCTCAGTTCACATACAAGTCAATACCAGGGTACCATAGAGGTGACGAGGCCCTGCACATACAGTGTTTATAACAATGTACACTCTCAGTTCACCTACAAGTCAATACCAGGGTACTCTAGAGGTGACGAGGCCCTGCACCCATTGTGTTTATAACAATGTACACTCTCAGTTAACCTACAATTCAATACCAGGGCACCCTAGAGGTGGCGATGCTCTGCACACAGTGCTTGTAACAATGTATACTCTCAGTTCACCTACAAGTCAATACCAGGGTACCCTAGAGGTGACGTGGCCCTGCACACACAGTGTTTATTACAATGTATACTCTCAGTTCAGCTACAAGTCAATACCAGGGCACCCTAAGGGTGACGAGGTTCTGCACACACAGTGTTTATAACAATGTATACTCTCAGTTAACCTACAAGTCAATACCGGGGCACTCTAGAGGTGACGAAGTCCTGCACACACAGTGTTTATAACAATGTATACTCTCAGTTCAGCTACAAGTCAATACCAGGGCAACCTGGAGGTGAAGTGGCCCTGCGCACACAGTGTTTATAACAATGTATACTCTCAGTTCAGCTACATGTCAATACCAGGGCACCCTAGAGGTGAAGTGGCCCTGCGCACACAGTGTTTATAACAATGTATACTCTCAGTTCAGCTACAAGTCAATACCAGGGCACCCTAGAGGTGACGGGTCTCTGCACACACAGTGTTTATAACCATGTATACTCTCAGTTCACATACAAGTCAACACCAGGGCACCCTAGAGGTGACGAGGCTCTGCACACACAGTGATTATAACAATATATACTCTCAGTTAACCCACAAGTCAACACCAGGGCACCCTAGAGGTGACGAGGCTCTGGACACACAGTGTTTATAACCATATATACTCTCAGTTCACATACAAGTCAATACCAGGGCACCCTAGAGGTGACGAGGCCCTGCACACACAGTGATTATAAAAATGTATACTCTCAGTTCAGCTACAAGTCAACACCAGGGCACCCTAGAGGTGAAGTGGCCCTGCGCACACAGTGTTTATAACAATGTATACTCTCAGTTCAGCTACAAGTCAATACCAGGGCACCCTAGAGGTGACGAGGCTCTGCACACACCGTGTTTATAACAATGTATACTCTCAGTTCAGCTACAAGTCAATACCAGGGCACCCTAGACGTGAAGTGGCCCTGCGCACACAGTGTTTATAACAATGTATACTCTCAGTTAACCTACTAGTCAATACCAGGGCACCCTAGAAGTGGCGAGGCCCTGCACACACAGTGTTTATAACAATGTATACTCTCAGTTCAGCTATAAGTCAATACCAGGGCACCCTAGAGGTGACGAGGCTCTGCACACACAGTGTTTATAACAATGTATACTCTCAGTTCAGCTACAAGTCAATACCAGGGCACCCTAGAGGTGAAGTGGCCCTGCGCTCACAGTGTTTATAACAATGTATACTCTCAGTGCAGCTACAAGTCAATACCAGGGCACCCTATAGGTGACGTGGGTCTGCACACACAGTGTTTATAACAATGTATACTCTCAGTTCAGCTACAAGTCAATACCAGGGCACCCTAGATGTGACGAAGCTCTGCACACACAATGTTTATAACAATGTATACTCTCAGTTCAGGTACAAGTCAATACCAGGGCACCCTAGAGGTGACGTGGCTCTGCACACACAGTGGTTATAACAATGTATACTCTCAGTTAACCTACAAGTCAATTCCAGGGCACCCTAGAGGTGGCGAGGTCCTGCACACACAGTGTTTATAACAATGTATACTCTCAGTTCACATACAAGTCAATACCAGAGTACCCTAGAGGTGGCGAGGCCATGCACACACAGTGTTTATAACAATGTATACTCTCAGTTCACATACAAGTCAATACCAGAGTACCCTAGAGGTGGCGAGGCCCTGCACACACAGTGTTTATTACAATGTAAAAATCAATACTAGGGCACACTAGAGGTGACGAGGCTCTGCATACACAGTGTTTATAACAATGTATACTCTCAGTTAACCTACAAGTCAATACCAGGGTACCCTAGAGGTGACGAGGCCCTGCGCATTCAGTGTTTATAACAATGTATTCTCTCAGTTCACCTACAAGTCAATACCAGGGCACCCTAGAGGTGACGAGGCCCTGCACTCACAGTGTTTATAACAATATATACTCTCAGTTCAGCTACAAGTCAATACCAGGCCACGCTAGAGGTGACGAGGCCCTGCACACACAGTGTTTATTACAATGTATACTCTCATTTAACCTACAAGTCAATACCAGGGCACCCTAGAGGTGGCGAGGCTCTGCACACACAGTGTTTATAACAATGTATACGCTCAGTTCAGCTACAAGTCAATACCAGGGCACACTAGAGGTGACGAGGTTCTGCACACACAGTGTTTATAACAATGTATACTCTCAGTTCAGCTACAAGTCAATACCAGGGTACCCTAGAGGTGACGAGGCTCTGCACAGACAATGTTTATAACAATGTATACTCTCAGTTCAGCTACAAGTCAATACCAGGGCACCCTAGAAGTGACGATGCTCTGCTACACAGTGTTTATAACAATGTAAAAGTCAATACCAGGGTACTCTAGAGGTGACGAGGCTCTGCTACACAGTGTTTATAACAATGTATAGTCTCAGTTCACATACAAGTCAATATCAGAGTACCCTAGAGGTGGCGAGCCCCTGCACACACAGTGTTTATAACAATGTATACTCTCAGTTCACATACAAGTCAATACCAGGGCACCCTAGATGTGGCGAGGTCCTGCACACACAGTGTTTATAACAATATATACTCTCAGTTCACATACAAGTCAATACCAGAGTACCCTAGAGGTGGCGAGGGCATGCACACACAGTGATTATAACAATGTATACTCTCAGTTCAGCTACAAGTCAATACCAGGGCACCCTAGAGGTGAAGTGGCCCTGCGCACACAGTGTTTATAACAATGTATACTCTCAGTTCAACTACAAGTAAATTCCAGGGCACCCTATAGGTGACGAGGCTCTGCACACACCGTGTTTATAACAATGTATACTCTCAGTTCAGCTACAAGTCAATACCAGGGCACCCTAGACGTGACGAGGCTCTGCTACACAGTGTTTATAACAATGTATACTCTCAGTTCAGTTACAAGTCAATACCAGGGCACCCTAGAGGTGACGAGGCTCTGCTACACAGTGTTTATAACAATGTTTACTCTCAGTTCACATACAAGTCAATACCAGAGAACCCTAGAAGTGGCGAGGCCCTGCACACACAGTGTTTATAACAATGTATGCTCTCAGTTCACATACAAGTCAATACCAGGGCACCCTAGAGGTGGCGAGGTCCTGCACACACAGTGTTTATAACAATGTATACTCTCAGTTCACATACAAGTCAATACCAGAGTACCCTAGAGGTGGCGAGGCCCTGCACACACAGTGTTTATAACAATGTATACTCTCAGTTCACATACAAGTCAATACCAGAGTACCCTAGAGGTGGCGAGGCCCTGCACACACAGTGTTTATTACAATGTAAAAATCAATACTAGGGCACCCTAGAGGTGACGAGGCTCTGCATACACAGTGTTTATAACAATGTATACTCTCAGTTAACCTACAAGTCAATACCAGGGTACCCTAGAGGTGACGAGGCCCTGCGCATTCAGTGTTTATAACAATGTATACTCTCAGTTCACCTACAAGTCAAAACCAGTGCACCCTAGAGGTGACGAGGCCCTGCACTCACAGTGTTTATAACAAAGTATACTCTCAGTTCAGCTACAAGTCAATACCAGGGCACCCTAGAGGTGACGAGGCCCTGCACACACAGTGTTTATTACAATGTATACTCTCATTTAACCTACAAGTCAATACCAGGGCACCCTAGAGGTGGCGAGGCTCTGCACACACAGTGTTTATAACAATGTATACGCTCAGTTCAGCTACAAGTCAATACCAGGGCACCCTAGAGGTGACGAGGTTCTGCACACACAGTGTTTATAACAATGTATACTCTCAGTTCAGCTACAAGTCAATACCAGGGCACCCTAGAGGTGACGAGGCTCTGCACAGACAATGTTTATAACAATGTATACTCTCAGTTCAGCTACAAGTCAATACCAGGGCACCCTAGAGGTGGCGAGGTCCTGCACACACAGTGTTTATAACAATGTATACTCTCAGTTCACATACAAGTCAATACCAGAGTACCCTAGAGGTGGCGAGGCCATGCACACACAGTGATTATAACAATGTATACTCTCAGTTCAGCTACAAGTCAATACCAGGGCACCCTAGAGGTGAAGTGGCCCTGCGCACACAGTGTTTATAACAATGTATACTCTCAGTTCAGCTACAAGTCAATACCAGGGCACCCTATAGGTGACGAGGCTCTGCACACACCGTGTTTATAACAATGTATACTCTCAGTTCAGCAACGAGTCAATACCAGGGCACCCTAGACGTGACGAGGCTCTGCTACACAGTGTTTATAACAATGTATACTCTCAGTTCAGCTACAAGTCAATACCAGGGCACCCTAGAGGTGACGAGGCTCTGCTACACAGTGTTTATAACAATGTTTACTCTCAGTTCACATACAAGTCAATACCAGGGCACCCTAGAGGTGACGAGGCTCTGCACACACAGTGTTTATAACAATGTATACTCTCAGTTCACATACAAGTCAATAACAGGGCACCCTAGAAGTGACGAGGCTCTGCACACACAGTGTTTATAACAATGTATACTCTCAGTTCACAAACACGTCAATACCAGGGCACCCTACTGGTTACGAGGCTCTGCACACACAGTGTTAATAACAATGTACACTCTCAGCTCAGCTACAAGTCAATACCAGGGCACCCTAGAAGTGACGTGGCTCTGCACACACAGTGTTTATAACAATGTAAAAGTCAATACCAGGGCACGCTAGAGGTGACGAGGCCCTGCACACACAGTGTTTATTACAATGTATACTCTCATTTAACCTACAAGTCAATACCAGGGCACCCTAGAGGTGGCGAGGCTCTGCACACACAGTGTTTATAACAATTTATACGCTCAGTTCAGCTACAAGTCAATACCAGGGCACACTAGAGGTGACGAGGTTCTGCACACACAGTGTTTATAACAATGTATACTCTCAGTTCAGCTACAAGTCAATACCAGGGTACCCTAGAGGTGACGAGGCTCTGCACAGACAATGTTTATAACAATGTATACTCTCAGTTCAGCTACAAGTCAATACCAGGGCACCCTAGAGGTGACGATGCTCTGCTACACAGTGTTTATAACAATGTAAAAGTCAATACCAGGGTACTCTAGAGGTGACGAGGCTCTGCTACACAGTGTTTATAACAATGTATAGTCTCTGTTCACATACAAGTCAATATCAGAGTACCCTAGAGGTGGCGAGCCCCTGCACACACAGTGTTTATAACAATGTATACTCTCAGTTCACATACAAGTCAATACCAGGGCACCTTAGAGGTGGCGAGGTCCTGCACACACAGTGTTTATAACAATGTATACTCTCAGTTCACATACAAGTCAATACCAGAGTACCCTAGAGGTGGCGAGGGCATGCACACACAGTGATTATAACAATGTATACTCTCAGTTCAGCTACAAGTCAATACCAGGGCACCCTAGAGGTGAAGTGGCCCTGCGCACACAGTGTTTATAACAATGTATACTCTCAGTTCAGCTACAAGTCAATTCCAGGGCACCCTATAGGTGACGAGGCTCTGCACACACCGTGTTTATAACAATGTATACTCTCAGTTCAGCTACAAGTCAATACCAGGGCACCCTAGACGTGACGAGGCTCTGCTACACAGTGTTTATAACAATGTATACTCTCAGTTCAGTTACAAGTCAATACCAGGGCACCCTAGAGGTGACGAGGCTCTGCTACACAGTGTTTATAACAATGTTTACTCTCAGTTCACATACAAGTCAATACCAGAGAACCCTAGAAGTGGCGAGCCCCTGCACACACAGTGTTTATAACAATGTATGCTCTCAGTTCACATACAAGTCAATACCAGGGCACCCTAGAGGTGGCGAGGTCCTGCACACACAGTGTTTATAACAATGTATACTCTCAGTTCACATACAAGTCAATACCAGAGTACCCTAGAGGTGGCGAGGCCCTGCACACACAGTGTTTATAACAATGTATACTCTCAGTTCACATGCAAGTCAATACCAGAGTACCCTAGAGGTGGCGAGGCCCTGCACACACAGTGTTTATTACAATGTAAAAATCAATACTAGGGCACCCTAGAGGTGACGAGGCTCTGCATACACAGTGTTTATAACAATGTATACTCTCAGTTAACCTACAAGTCAATACCAGGGTACCCTAGAGGTGACGAGGCCCTGCGCATTCAGTGTTTATAACAATGTATACTCTCAGTTCACCTACAAGTCAAAACCAGGGCACCCTAGAGGTGACGAGGCCCTGCACTCACAGTGTTTATAACAAAGTGTGCTCTCAGTTCAGCTACAAGTCAATACCAGGGCACCCGAGAGGTGACGAGGCCCTGCACACACAGTGTTTATTACAATGTATACTCTCATTTAACCTACAAGTCAATACCAGGGCACCCTAGAGGTGGCGAGGCTCTGCACACACAGTGTTTATAACAATGTATACGCTCAGTTCAGCTACAAGTCAATACCAGGGCACCCTAGAGGTGACGAGGTTCTGCACACACAGTGTTTATAACAATGTATACTCTCAGTTCAGCTACAAGTCAATACCAGGGCACCCTAGAGGTGACGAGGCTCTGAACAGACAATGTTTATAACAATGTATACTCTCAGTTCAGCTACAAGTCAATACCAGGGCACCCTAGAGGTGGCGAGGTCCTGCACACACAGTGTTTATATCAATGTGTACTCTCAGTTCACATACAAGTCAATACCAGAGTACCCTAGAGGTGGCGAGGCCATGCACACACAGTGATTATAACAATGTATACTCTCAGTTCAGCTACAAGTCAATACCAGGGCACCCTAGAGGTGAAGTGGCCCTGCGCACACAGTGTTTATAACAATGTATACTCTTAGTTCAGCTACAAGTCAATACCAGGGCACCCTATAGGTGACGAGGCTCTGCACACACCGTGTTTATAACAATGTATACTCTCAGTTCAGCTACGAGTCAATACCAGGGCACCCTAGACGTGACGAGGCTCTGCTACACAGTGTTTATAACAATGTATACTCTCAGTTCAGCTACAAGTCAATACCAGGGCACCCTAGAGGTGACGAGGCTCTGCTACACAGTGTTTATAACAATGTTTACTCTCAGTTCACATACAAGTCAATACCAGGGCACCCTAGAGGTGACGAGGCTCTGCACACACAGTGTTTATAACAATGTATACTCTCAGTTCACATACAAGTCAATAACAGGGCACCCTAGAGGTGACGAGGCTCTGCACACACAGTGTTTATAACAATGTATACTCTCAGTTCACAAACACGTCAATACCAGGGCACCCTACTGGTTACGAGGCTCTGCACACACAGTGTTAATAACAATGTACACTCTCAGCTCAGCTACAAGTCAATACCAGGGCACCCTAGAAGTGACGTGGTTCTGCACACACAGTGTTTATAACAATGTAAAAGTCAATACCAGGGCTTCCTAGAGGTGACGAGGCCCTGCACACACAGTGTTTATAGCAATGTATACTCTCAGTTAACCTACAAGTCAATACCAGGGCACCCTAGAGGTGACGAGGCCCTGCACACACAGTGTTTATAACAATGTATGCTCTCAGTTAACCTACAAGTCAATACCAGGGCACCCTAGAGGTGGCGAGGCCCTGCACACACAGTGTTTATAACAATGTATACTCTCAGTTCAGCTACAAGTCAATACCAGGGCACCCTAGAGGTGACGAGGCCCTGCACACAGAGTGTTTATAACAATGTATACTCTCAGTTTACCTACAATTCAATACCAGGGCACCCTAGAAATGGCGAGGCCCTGCATACACAGTATTTATAACAATGTATACTCTCAGTTCAGCTACAAGTCAATACCAGGACACCCTAGAGGTGACGAGGCCCTGCACACACAATGTTTATAACAATGTATACTCTCCGTTAACCTACAAGTCAATACCAGGGCACCCTAGAGGTAGCGAGGACCTTCACACACAGTGTTTATAACAATGTATACCCTCAGTTCAGCTACAAGTCAATATCAGGGCACCCTAGAGGTGACGAGGCCCTGCACACACAGTGTTTATAACAATGTAAAAGTCAATACCAGGGCACCCTAGAGGTGACGTGGCTCTGCACACACAGTGTTTATAACAATGTATACTCTCAGTTCAGCTACAAGTCAATACCAGGGCACCCTAGAGGTGGCGAGGCTCTACACACACAGTGTTTATAACAATGTATACTCTCAGTTCAGCTACAAGTCAATACCAGGGCACCCTAGAGGTGACGAGGTTCTGCACACACAGTGTTTATAACAATGTATACTCTCAGTTAACCTACAAGTCAATACCAGGGCACCCTAGAGGTGACGTGGCTCTGTACACATAGTATTTATAACATTGTATACTCTCAGTTAACCTACAAGTCAATACCAGGGCACTCTAGAGGTGACGAAGTCCTGCACACACAGTGTTTATAACAATGTATACTCTCAGTTCAGCTACAAGTCAATACCATGGCACCCTAGAGGTGACGTGGCCTAGCGCACACAGTGTTTATAACAATGTATACTCTCAGTTCAGCTACAGGTCAATACCAGGTTACCCTAGAGGTGACGAGTTTCTGCACACACAGTGTTTATAACAATGTATACTCTCAGTTAACCTGTAAGTCAATACCAGGGCACCCTGGAGGTGACGTGGCTCTGCACACATAGTATTTATAACAATGTATACTCTCAGTTAACCTACAAGTCAATACCAGTGCACTCTAGAGGTGACGAAGTCCTGCACACACAGTGTTTATAACAATGTATACTCTCTTTTCAGATACAAGTCAATACCAGGGCACCCTAGAGGGGACGACGCCCTGCAAACACAGTGTTTATAACAATTTATACTCTCAGTTCAGCTACAAGTCAATACCAGGGCACCCTAGAGGTGACGTGGGTCTGCACACACAGTGTTTATAACAATGTATACTCTCAGTTAACCTACAAGTCAATACCAGCGCACCCTAGAGGTGGCGAGGCTCTGCTACACAGTGTTTATAACAATGTAAAAGTCAGTACCAGGGTACTCTACGGGTGACGTGGCTCTGCACACACCGTGTTTATAACGATGTATACTCTCAGTTCAGGTACAAGTCAATACCAGGGCACCCTAGAGGTGACGTGGCTCTGCACACACAGTGTTTATAACAATGTATACTCTCAGTTAACCTACAAGTCAATACCAGGGCACCCTAGAGGTGGCGAGGCTCTGCACACGCAGTGTTTATAACAATGTCTACTCTCACTTCACCTACAAGTCCATACCAAGGCACCCTAGAGGTGACGTGGCTCTGCATACGCAGTGTTTATAACAATGTATACTCTCAGTTAACCTACAAGTCAATACCAGGGCACCCTAGAGGTGGCGAGGCTCTGCACGCACAGTGTTTATAACAATGTATTGCCTCAGTTCAGCTACAAGTCAATACCAGGGCACCCTACAGGTGACGAGGTTCTGCACACACAGAGTTTATAACAATGTATACTCTCAGTTCAGCTACAAGTCAATTCCAGGGCACCCTAGAGGTGACGAGGCTCTGCACACACAGTGTTTATAACAATGTATACTCTCAGTTAGCCTACAAGTCAATACCAGGGCACCCTAGAGGTGACGAGGCCCTGCTCACACAGTGTTTATAACAATGTGTGCTCTCAGTTAACCTACAAGTCTATACTAGGGCACCCTAGAGGTGGCGAGGCCCTGCACACACAGTGTTTATAACAATGTATACTCTCAGTTCAGCTACAAGTCAATATCAGGGCACCCTAGAGGTGGCGAGGCTCTGCACACACAGTGTTTATAACAATGTATACTCTCAGTTAACCTACAAGTCAACACCAGGGCACCCTAGAGGAAACGAGGCTCTGGACACACAGTGTTTATAACCATATATACTCTCAGTTCACATACAAGTCAATACCAGGGCACCCTAGAGGTGACGAGGCCCTGCACACACAGTGATTATAACAATGTATACTCTCAGTTCAGCTACAAGTCAATACCAGGGCACCCTAGAGGTGAAGTGGCCCTGCGCACACAGTGTTTATAACAATGTATACTCTCAGTTCAGCTACAAGTCAATACCAGGGCACCCTAGAGGTGACGAGGCTCAGCACACACCGTGTTTATAACAATGTATACTCTCAGTTCAGCTACAAGTCAATACCAGGGCACCCTAGACGTGAAGTGGCCCTGCGCACACAGTGTTTATAACAATGTATACTCTCAGTTAACCTACAAGTTAATACCAGGGCACCCTAGAAATGGCGAGGCCCTGCACACACAGTGTTTATAACAATGTATACTCTCAGTTCAGCTACAAGTCAATATCAGGGCACCCTAGAGGTGACGAGGCTCTGCACACACAGTCTTTATAACAATGTATGCTCTCAGTTAACCTACAAGTCAATACTAGGGCACCCTAGATGTGGCGAGGCCCTGCACACACAGTGTTTATAACAATGTATACTCTCCGTTCAGCTACAAGTCAATACCAGGGCACCCTAGAGGTGACAAGGCCCTGCACACACAGTGTTTATAACAATGTATGCTCTCAGTTAACCTACAAGTCAATACTAGGGCACCCTAGAGGTGGCGAGGCCCTGCACACACAGTGTTTATAACAATGTATACTCTCAGTTCAGCTACAAGTCAATACCTGGGCACCCAAGAGGTGACGAGGCCCTGCACACAGAGGGTTTATAACAATGTATACTCTCAGTTTACCTACAAGTCAATACCAGGGCACCCTAGAAGTGGCGAGGCCCTGCATACACAGTATTTATAACAATGTATGCTCTCAGTTCAGCTAAAAGTCATTACCAGGGCAACCTAGAGGTGACGAGGCCCTGCACACACTGTGTTTATAACAATGTATACTCTCAGTTAACCTACAAGTCAATACCAGGGCAACTTTGAGGTAGCGAGGCCCTGCACACACAGTGTTTATAACAATGTATACCCTCAGTTCAGCTACAAGTCAATATCTAGGCACCCTAGAGGTGACGAGGCCCTGCACACACAGTGTTTATAACAATGTAAAAGTCAATACAGGGGCACCCTAGAGGTGACGTGGCTCGGCACACACAGTGTTTATAACAATGTATACTCTCAGTTCAGCTACAAGTCAATACCAGGGCACCCTAGAGGTGGCGAGGCTCTGCACACACAGTGTTTATAACAATGTATATTCTCAGTTCAGCTACAAGTCAATACCAGGGCACCCTAGAGGTGACGAGGCTCTGCACACACAGTCTTTATAACAATGTCTACTCTCAGTTAACCTACAAGTCAATACCAGGGCACCCTAGAGGTGACGAGGCTCTGCACACACAATCTTTATAACAATGTATACTCTCAGTTAACCTACAATTCAATACCAGGGCACCCTAGAGGTGGCGATGCTCTGCACACAGTGCTTGTAACAATGTATACTCTCAGTTCACATACAAGTCAATACCAGGGTACCATAGAGGTGACGAGGCCCTGCACATACAGTGTTTATAACAATGTACACTCTCAGTTCACCTACAAGTCAATACCAGGGTACTCTAGAGGTGACGAGGCCCTGCACCCATTGTGTTTATAACAATGTATACTCTCAGTTCACCTACAAGTCAATACCAGGGTACCCTAGAGGTGACGAGGCCCTGCACACACAGTGTTTATTACAATGTATACTCTCAGTTCAGCTACAAGTCAATACCAGGGCACCCTAGGGGTGACGAGGTTCTGCACACACAGTGTTTATAACAATGTATACTCTCAGTTAACCTACAAGTCAATACCGGGGCACTCTAGAGGTGACGAAGTCCTGCACACACAGTGTTTATAACAATGTATACTGTCAGTTCAGCTACAAGTCAATACCAGGGCAACCTGGAGGTGAAGTGGCCCTGCGCACACAGTGTTTATAACAATGTATACTCTCAGTTCAGCTACATGTCAATACCAGGGCACCCTAGAGGTGAAGTGGCCCTGCGCACACAGTGTTTATAACAATGTATACTCTCAGTTCAGCTACCAGTCAATACCAGGGCACCCTAGAGGTGACGAGGCTCTGCACACACAGTGTTTATAACCATGTATACTCTCAGTTCACATACAAGTCAACACCAGGGCACCCTAGAGGTGACGAGGCTCTGCACACACAGTGATTATAACAATATATACTCTCAGTTAACCTACAAGTCAACACCAGGGCACCCTAGAGGTGACGAGGCTCTGGACACACAGTGTTTATAACCATATATACTCTCAGTTCACATACAAGTCAATACCAGGGCACCCTAGAGGTGACGAGGCCCTGCACACACAGTGATTATAACAATGTATACTCTCAGTTCATCTACAAGTCAACACCAGGGCACCCTAGAGGTGAAGTGGCCCTGCGCACACAGTGTTTATAACAATGTATACTCTCAGTTCAGCTACAAGTCAATACCAGGGCACCCTAGAGGTGACGAGGCTCTGCACACACCGTGTTTATAACAATGTATACTCTCAGTTCAGCTACAAGTCAATACCAGGGCACCCTAGACGTGAAGTGGCCCTGCGCACACAGTGTTTATAACAATGTATACTCTCAGTTAACCTACAAGTCAATACCAGGGCACCCTAGAAGTGGCGAGGCCCAGCACACACAGTGTTTATAACAATGTATACTCTCAGTTCAGCTTCAAGTCAATATCAGGGCACCCTAGAGGTGGCGAGGCTCTGCACACACAGTCTTTATAACAATGTATACTCTCAGTTCAGCTATAAGTCAATACCAGGGCACCCTAGAGGTGACGAGGCTCTGCACACACAGTGTTTATAACAATGTATACTCTCAGTTCAGCTACAAGTCAATACCAGGGCACCCTAGAGGTGAAGTGGCCCTGCGCACACAGTGTTTATAACAATGTATACTCTCAGTTCATCTACAAGTCAATACCAGGGCACCCTATAGGTGACGTGGGTCTGCACACACAGTTTTTATAACAATGTATACTCTCAGTTAACCTACAGGTCAATACCAGGGCACCCTAGAGGTGGCGAGGCTCTGCACACACAGTGTTTATAACAATGTATACGCTCAGTTCAGCTACAAGTCAATACCAGGGCACCTTAGAGGTGTCGAGGTTCTGCACACACAGTGTTTATAACAATTTATACTCACAGTTCAGCTACAAGTCAATACCAGGGCACCCTAGAGGTGACGAGGCTCTGCACACACAATGTTTATAACAATGTATACTCTCAGTTCAGGTACAAGACAATACCAGGGCACCCTAGAGGTGACGTGGCTCTGCACACACAGTGGTTATAACAATGTATACTCTCAGTTAACCTACAAGAAATTCCCAGGGCACCCTAGAGGTGGCGAGGCTCTGCACACACAGTGTTTATAACAATGTATACGCCCAGTTCAGCTACAAGTCAATACCAGGGCACCCTACTGGTTACGAGGCTCTCCACACACAGTGTTTATAACAATGTATACTCTCAGTTCAGCTACAAGTCAATACCAGGGCACCTTAGAGGTGACGTGGGTCTGCACACACAGTGTTTATAACAATGTATACTCTCAGTTAACCTACAAGTCAATACCAGGGCACCCTAGAAGTGGCGAGGCTCTGCACACACAGTGTTTATAACAATGTATACGCTCAGTTCAGCTACAAGTCAATACCAGGGCACCCTAGAGGTGACGAGGTTCTGCACACACATTGTTTATAACAATGTATACTCTCAGTTCAGCTACAAGTCAATACCAGGGCACCCTAGATGTGACGATGCTCTGCTACACAGTGTTTATAACAATGTAAAAGTCAATACCAGGGTACTCTAGAGGTGACGAGGCTCTGCTACACAGTGTTTTTAACAATGTAAACTCTCAGTTCACATACAAGTCAATACCGGAGAACCCTAGAGGTGGCGAGCCCCTGCACACACAGTGTTTATAACAATGTATACTCTCAGTTCACCTACAAGTCAATACCAGGGCACCCTAGAAGTGACGAGGCCCTGCACTCACAGTGTTTATAACAATGTATACTCTCAGTTCAGCTACAAGTCAATACCAGGGCACCCTAGAGGTGACGAGGCCCTGCACACACAGTGTTTATTACAATGTATACTCTCATTTAACCTACAAGTCAATACCAGGGCACCCTAGAGGTGGCGAGGCTCTGCACACACAGTGTTTATAACAATGTATACGCTCAGTTCAGCTACAAGTCAATACCAGGGCACCCTAGAGGTGACGAGGTTCTGCACACACAGTGTTTATAACAATGTATACTCTCAGTTCAGCTACAAGTCAATAACAGGGCACCCTAGAGGTGACGAGGCTCTGGACACATAGTGTTTATAACAATGTAAAAGTCAATACCAGGGCTTCCTAGAGGTGACGAGGCCCTGCACACACAGTGTTTATAGCAATGTATACTCTCAGTTCAGCTACAGGTCAATTCCAGGTTACCCTAGAGGTGACGAGGTTCTGCACACACAGTGTTTATAACAATGTATACTCTCAGTTAACCTGTAAGTCAATCCCAGGGCACCCTAGAGGTGACGTGGCTCTGCACACATAGTATTTATAACAATGTATACTCTCAGTTAACCTACAAGTCAATACCAGGGCACTCTAGAGGTGACGAAGTCCTGCACACACAGTGTTTATAACAATGTATACTCTCAGTTCAGCTACAAGTCAATAACAGGGCACCCTAGAGGTGACGACGCCCTGCAAACACAGTGTTTATAACAATGTATACTCTCAGTTCAGCTACAAGTCAATAGCAGGGCACCCTAGAGGTGACGAGGCTCTGCTACACAGTGTTTATAACAATGTTTACTCTCAGTTCATATACAGTCAATACCAGGGCACCCTAGAGGTGACGAGGCTCTGCACACACAGTGTTTATAACAATGTAAAAGTCAATACCAGGGTACTCTAGAGGTGACGTGGCTCTGCACACACCGTGTTTATAACGATGTATACTCTCAGTTAACCTACAAGTAAATACCAGCGCACCCTAGAGGTGGCGAGGCTCTGCTACACAGTGTTTATAACAATGTAAAAGTCAATACCAGGGTACTCTAGAGGTGACGTGGCTCTGCACACACCGTGTTTATAACGATGTATACTCTCAGTTCAGGTACAAGTCAATACCAGGGCACCCTAGAGGTGACGTGGCTCTGCACACACAGTGTTTATAACAATGTATACTCTCAGTTAACCTACAAGTCAATACTAGGGCACCCTAGAGGTGGCGAGGCTCTGCACACGCAGTGTTTATAACAATGTCTACTCTCACTTCACCTACAAGTCAATACCAGGGCACCCTAGAGGTGACGTGGCTGTGCACACGCAGTGTTTATAACAATGTATACTCTCAGTTAACCTACAAGTCAATACCAGGGCACCCTAGAGGTGGCGAGGCTCTGCACGCACAGTGTTTATAACAATGTATAGCCTCAGTTCAGCTACAAGTCAATACCAGGGCACCCTACAGGTGACGAGGTTCTGCACACACAGAGTTTATAACAATGTATACTCTCAGTTCAGCTACAAGTCAATACCAGGGCACCCTAGAGGTGACGAGGCTCTGCACACACAGTGTTTATAACAATGTATACTGTCAGTTAGCCTACAAGTCAATACCAGGGCACCCTAGAGGTGACGAGGCCCTGCACACACAGTGTTTATAACAATGTATGCTCTCAGTTAACCTACAAGTCAATACTAGGGCACCCTAGAGGTGGCGAGGCCCTGCACAGACAGTGTTTATAACAATGTATACTCTCAGTTCAGCTACAAGTCAATACCTGGGCACCCTAGAGGTGACGAGGCCCTGCACACAGAGTGTTTATAACAATGTATACTCTCAGTTTACCTACAAGTCAATACCAGGGCACCCTAGAAGTGGCGAGGCCCTGCATACACAGTATTTATAACAATGTATACTCTCAGTTCAGCTAAAAGTCATTACCAGGGCACCCTAGAGGTGACGAGGCCCTGCACACACAGTGTTTATAACAATGTATACTCTCAGTTAACCTACAAGTCAATACCAGGGCACCCTAGAGGTAGCGAGGCCCTGCACACACAGTGTTTATAACAATGTATACCCTCAGTTCAGCTAAGGTCAATATCAAGGCACCCTAGAGGCGACGAGGCCCTGCACACACAGTGTTTATAACAATGTAAAAGTCAATACAGGGGCACCCTAGAGGTGACGTGGCTCGGCACACACAGTGTTTATAACAATGTATACTCTCAGTTCAGCTACAAGTCAATACCAGGGCACCCTAGAGGTGGCGAGGCTCTGCACACACAGTGTTTATAACAATGTATACTCTCAGTTCAGCTACAAGTCAATACCAGGGCAACCTGGAGGTGAAGTGGCCCTGCGCACACAGTGTTTATAACAATGTATACTCTCAGTTCAGCTACATGTCAATACCAGGGCACCCTAGAGGTGAAGTGGTCCTGCGCACACAGTGTTTATAACAATGTATACTCTCAGTTCAGCTACCAGTCAATACCAGGGCACCCTAGAGGTGACGAGGCTCTGCACACACAGTGTTTATAACCATGTATACTCTCAGTTCACATACAAGTCAAGACATGGGCACCCTAGAGGTGACGAGGCTCTGCACACACAGTGATTATAACAATATATACTCTCAGTTAACCTACAAGTCAACACCAGGGCACCCTAGAGGTGACGAGGGTCTGGACACACAGTGTTTATAACCATATATACTCTCAGTTCACATACAAGTCAATACCAGGGCACCCTAGAGGTGACGAGGCCCTGCACACACAGTGATTATAACAATGTATACTCTCAATTCAGCTACAAGTCAACACCAGGGCACCCTAGAGGTGAAGTGGCCCTGCGCACACAGTGTTTATAACAATGTATACTCTCAGTTCAGCTACAAGTCAATACCAGGGCACCCTAGAGGTGACGAGGCTCTGCACACACCGTGTTTATAACGATGTATACTCTCAGTTCAGCTACAAGTCAATACCAGGGCACCCTAGACGTGAAGTGGCCCTGCGCACACAGTGTTTATAACAATGTATACTCTCAGTTAACCTACAAGTCAATACCAGGGCACCCTAGAAGTGGCGAGGCCCAGCACACACAGTGTTTATAACAATGTATACTCTCAGTTCAGCTTCAAGTCAATATCAGGGCACCCTAGCGGTGGCGAGGCTCTGCACACACAGTCTTTATAACAATGTATACTCTCAGTTCAGCTATAAGTCAATACCAGGGCACCCTAGAGGTGACGAGGCTCTGCACACACAGTGTTTATAACAATGTATACTCTCAGTTCAGCTACAAGTCAATACCAGGGCACCCTAGAGGTGAAGTGGCCCTGCGCACACAGTGTTTATAACAATGTATACTCTCAGTTCATCTACAAGTCAATACCAGGGCACCCTATAGGTGACGTGGGTCTGCACACACAGTGTTTATAACAATGTATACTCTCAGTTAACCTACAAGTCAATACCAGGGCACCCTAGAGGTGGCGAGGCTCTGCACACACAGTGTTTATAACAATGTATACGCTCAGTTCAGCTACAAGTCAATACCAGGGCACCTTAGAGGTGTCGAGGTTCTGCACACACAGTGTTTATAACAATTTATACTCACAGTTCAGCTGCAAGTCAATACCAGGGCACCCTAGAGGTGACGAGGCTCTGCACACACAATGTTTATAACAATGTATACTCTCAGTTCAGGTACAAGACAATACCAGGGCACCCTAGAGGTGACGTGGCTCTGCACACACAGTGGTTATAACAATGTATACTCTCAGTTAACCTACAAGAAATTCCCAGGGCACCCTAGAGGTGGCGAGGCTCTGCACACACAATGTTTATAACAATGTATACTCTCAGTTCAGGTACAAGTCAATACCAGGGCACCCTAGAGGTGAAGTGGCCCTGCGCACACAGTGTTTATAACAATGTATACTCTCAGTTCATCTACAAGTCAATACCAGGGCACCCTATAGGTGACGTGGGTCTGCACACACAGTGTTTATAACAATGTATACGCCCAGTTCAGCTACAAGTCAATACCAGGGCACCCTACTGGTTACGAGGCTCTCCACACACAGTGTTTATAACAATGTATACTCTCAGTTCAGCTACAAGTCAATACCAGGGCACCTTAGAGGTGACGTGGGTCTGCACTAACAGTGTTTATAACAATGTATACTCTCAGTTAACCTACAAGTCAATACCAGGGCACCCTAGAAGTGGCGAGGCTCTGCACACACAGTGTTTATAACAATGTATACGCTCAGTTCAGCTACAAGTCAATACCAGGGCACCCTAGAGGTGACGAGGTTCTGCACACACATTGTTTATAACAATGTATACTCTCAGTTCAGCTACAAGTCAATACCAGGGCACCCTAGATGTGACGATGCTCTGCTACACAGTGTTTATAACAATGTAAAAGTCAATACCAGGGTACTCTAGAGGTGACGAGGCTCTGCTACACAGTGTTTTTAACAATGTAAACTCTCAGTTCACATACAAGTCAATACCGGAGAACCCTAGAGGTGGCGAGCCCCTGCACACACAGTGTTTATAACAATGTATACTCTCAGTTCACCTACAAGTCAATACCAGGGCACCCTAGAAGTGACGAGGCCCTGCACTCACAGTGTTTATAACAATGTATACTCTCAGTTCAGCTACAAGTCAATACCAGGGCACCCTAGAGGTGACGAGGCCCTGCACACACAGTGTTTATTACAATGTATACTCTCATTTAACCTACAAGTCAATACCAGGGCACCCTAGAGGTGGCGAGGCTCTGCACACACAGTGTTTATAACAATGTATACGCTCAGTTCAGCTACAAGTCAATACCAGGGCACCCTAGAGGTGACGAGGTTCTGCACACACAGTGTTTATAACAATGTATACTCTCAGTTCAGCTACAAGTCAATAACAGGGCACCCTAGAGGTGACGAGGCTCTGGACACATAGTGTTTATAACAATGTAAAAGTCAATACCAGGGCTTCCTAGAGGTGACGAGGCCCTGCACACACAGTGTTTATAGCAATGTATACTCTCAGTTCAGCTACAGGTCAATTCCAGGTTACCCTAGAGGTGACGAGGTTCTGCACACACAGTGTTTATAACAATGTATACTCTCAGTTAACCTGTAAGTCAATCCCAGGGCACCCTAGAGGTGACGTGGCTCTGCACACATAGTATTTATAACAATGTATACTCTCAGTTAACCTACAAGTCAATACCAGGGCACTCTAGAGGTGACGAAGTCCTGCACACACAGTGTTTATAACAATGTATACTCTCAGTTCAGCTACAAGTCAATAACAGGGCACCCTAGAGGTGACGACGCCCTGCAAACACAGTGTTTATAACAATGTATACTCTCAGTTCAGCTACAAGTCAATAGCAGGGCACCCTAGAGGTGACGAGGCTCTGCTACACAGTGTTTATAACAATGTTTACTCTCAGTTCATATACAGTCAATACCAGGGCACCCTAGAGGTGACGAGGCTCTGCACACACAGTGTTTATAACAATGTAAAAGTCAATACCAGGGTACTCTAGAGGTGACGTGGCTCTGCACACACCGTGTTTATAACGATGTATACTCTCAGTTAACCTACAAGTAAATACCAGCGCACCCTAGAGGTGGCGAGGCTCTGCTACACAGTGTTTATAACAATGTAAAAGTCAATACCAGGGTACTCTAGAGGTGACGTGGCTCTGCACACACCGTGTTTATAACGATGTATACTCTCAGTTCAGGTACAAGTCAATACCAGGGCACCCTAGAGGTGACGTGGCTCTGCACACACAGTGTTTATAACAATGTATACTCTCAGTTAACCTACAAGTCAATACTAGGGCACCCTAGAGGTGGCGAGGCTCTGCACACGCAGTGTTTATAACAATGTCTACTCTCACTTCACCTACAAGTCAATACCAGGGCACCCTAGAGGTGACGTGGCTGTGCACACGCAGTGTTTATAACAATGTATACTCTCAGTTAACCTACAAGTCAATACCAGGGCACCCTAGAGGTGGCGAGGCTCTGCACGCACAGTGTTTATAACAATGTATAGCCTCAGTTCAGCTACAAGTCAATACCAGGGCACCCTACAGGTGACGAGGTTCTGCACACACAGAGTTTATAACAATGTATACTCTCAGTTCAGCTACAAGTCAATACCAGGGCACCCTAGAGGTGACGAGGCTCTGCACACACAGTGTTTATAACAATGTATACTGTCAGTTAGCCTACAAGTCAATACCAGGGCACCCTAGAGGTGACGAGGCCCTGCACACACAGTGTTTATAACAATGTATGCTCTCAGTTAACCTACAAGTCAATACTAGGGCACCCTAGAGGTGGCGAGGCCCTGCACAGACAGTGTTTATAACAATGTATACTCTCAGTTCAGCTACAAGTCAATACCTGGGCACCCTAGAGGTGACGAGGCCCTGCACACAGAGTGTTTATAACAATGTATACTCTCAGTTTACCTACAAGTCAATACCAGGGCACCCTAGAAGTGGCGAGGCCCTGCATACACAGTATTTATAACAATGTATACTCTCAGTTCAGCTAAAAGTCATTACCAGGGCACCCTAGAGGTGACGAGGCCCTGCACACACAGTGTTTATAACAATGTATACTCTCAGTTAACCTACAAGTCAATACCAGGGCACCCTAGAGGTAGCGAGGCCCTGCACACACAGTGTTTATAACAATGTATACCCTCAGTTCAGCTAAGGTCAATATCAAGGCACCCTAGAGGCGACGAGGCCCTGCACACACAGTGTTTATAACAATGTAAAAGTCAATACAGGGGCACCCTAGAGGTGACGTGGCTCGGCACACACAGTGTTTATAACAATGTATACTCTCAGTTCAGCTACAAGTCAATACCAGGGCACCCTAGAGGTGGCGAGGCTCTGCACACACAGTGTTTATAACAATGTATACTCTCAGTTCAGCTACAAGTCAATACCAGGGCAACCTGGAGGTGAAGTGGCCCTGCGCACACAGTGTTTATAACAATGTATACTCTCAGTTCAGCTACATGTCAATACCAGGGCACCCTAGAGGTGAAGTGGTCCTGCGCACACAGTGTTTATAACAATGTATACTCTCAGTTCAGCTACCAGTCAATACCAGGGCACCCTAGAGGTGACGAGGCTCTGCACACACAGTGTTTATAACCATGTATACTCTCAGTTCACATACAAGTCAAGACATGGGCACCCTAGAGGTGACGAGGCTCTGCACACACAGTGATTATAACAATATATACTCTCAGTTAACCTACAAGTCAACACCAGGGCACCCTAGAGGTGACGAGGGTCTGGACACACAGTGTTTATAACCATATATACTCTCAGTTCACATACAAGTCAATACCAGGGCACCCTAGAGGTGACGAGGCCCTGCACACACAGTGATTATAACAATGTATACTCTCAATTCAGCTACAAGTCAACACCAGGGCACCCTAGAGGTGAAGTGGCCCTGCGCACACAGTGTTTATAACAATGTATACTCTCAGTTCAGCTACAAGTCAATACCAGGGCACCCTAGAGGTGACGAGGCTCTGCACACACCGTGTTTATAACGATGTATACTCTCAGTTCAGCTACAAGTCAATACCAGGGCACCCTAGACGTGAAGTGGCCCTGCGCACACAGTGTTTATAACAATGTATACTCTCAGTTAACCTACAAGTCAATACCAGGGCACCCTAGAAGTGGCGAGGCCCAGCACACACAGTGTTTATAACAATGTATACTCTCAGTTCAGCTTCAAGTCAATATCAGGGCACCCTAGCGGTGGCGAGGCTCTGCACACACAGTCTTTATAACAATGTATACTCTCAGTTCAGCTATAAGTCAATACCAGGGCACCCTAGAGGTGACGAGGCTCTGCACACACAGTGTTTATAACAATGTATACTCTCAGTTCAGCTACAAGTCAATACCAGGGCACCCTAGAGGTGAAGTGGCCCTGCGCACACAGTGTTTATAACAATGTATACTCTCAGTTCATCTACAAGTCAATACCAGGGCACCCTATAGGTGACGTGGGTCTGCACACACAGTGTTTATAACAATGTATACTCTCAGTTAACCTACAAGTCAATACCAGGGCACCCTAGAGGTGGCGAGGCTCTGCACACACAGTGTTTATAACAATGTATACGCTCAGTTCAGCTACAAGTCAATACCAGGGCACCTTAGAGGTGTCGAGGTTCTGCACACACAGTGTTTATAACAATTTATACTCACAGTTCAGCTACAAGTCAATACCAGGGCACCCTAGAGGTGACGAGGCTCTGCACACACAATGTTTATAACAATGTATACTCTCAGTTCAGGTACAAGACAATACCAGGGCACCCTAGAGGTGACGTGGCTCTGCACACACAGTGGTTATAACAATGTATACTCTCAGTTAATCTACAAGAAATTCCCAGGGCACCCTAGAGGTGGCGAGGCTCTGCACACACAATGTTTATAACAATGTATACTCTCAGTTCAGGTACAAGTCAATACCAGGGCACCCTAGAGGTGAAGTGGCCCTGCGCACACAGTGTTTATAACAATGTATACTCTCAGTTCATCTACAAGTCAATACCAGGGCACCCTATAGGTGACGTGGGTCTGCACACACAGTGTTTATAACAATGTATACGCCCAGTTCAGCTACAAGTCAATACCAGGGCACCCTACTGGTTACGAGGCTCTCCACACACAGTGTTTATAACAATGTATACTCTCAGTTCAGCTACAAGTCAATACCAGGGCACCTTAGAGGTGACGTGGGTCTGCACTAACAGTGTTTATAACAATGTATACTCTCAGTTAACCTACAAGTCAATACCAGGGCACCCTAGAAGTGGCGAGGCTCTGCACACACAGTGTTTATAACAATGTATACGCTCAGTTCAGCTACAAGTCAATACCAGGGCACCCTAGAGGTGACGAGGTTCTGCACACACATTGTTTATAACAATGTATACTCTCAGTTCAGCTACAAGTCAATACCAGGGCACCCTAGATGTGACGATGCTCTGCTACACAGTGTTTATAACAATGTAAAAGTCAATACCAGGGTACTCTAGAGGTGACGAGGCTCTGCTACACAGTGTTTTTAACAATGTAAACTCTCAGTTCACATACAAGTCAATACCGGAGAACCCTAGAGGTGGCGAGCCCCTGCACACACAGTGTTTATAACAATGTATACTCTCAGTTCACCTACAAGTCAATACCAGGGCACCGTAGAAGTGACGAGGCCCTGCACTCACAGTGTTTATAACAATGTATACTCTCAGTTCAGCTACAAGTCAATACCAGGGCACCCTAGAGGTGACGAGGCCCTGCACACACAGTGTTTATTACAATGTATACTCTCATTTAACCTACAAGTCAATACCAGGGCACCCTAGAGGTGGCGAGGCTCTGCACACACAGTGTTTATAACAATGTATACGCTCAGTTCAGCTACAAGTCAATACCAGGGCACCCTAGAGGTGACGAGGTTCTGCACACACAGTGTTTATAACAATGTATACTCTCAGTTCAGCTACAAGTCAATAACAGGGCACCCTAGAGGTGACGAGGCTCTGGACACACAGTGTTTATAACAATGTAAAAGTCAATACCAGGGCTTCCTAGAGGTGACGAGGCCCTGCACACACAGTGTTTATAGCAATGTATACTCTCAGTTCAGCTACAGGTCAATTCCAGGTTACCCTAGAGGTGACGAGGTTCTGCACACACAGTGTTTATAACAATGTATACTCTCAGTTAACCTGTAAGTCAATACCAGGGCACCCTAGAGGTGACGTGGCTCTGCACACATAGTATTTATAACAATGTATACTCTCAGTTAACCTACAAGTCAATACCAGGGCACTCTAGAGGTGACGAAGTCCTGCACACACAGTGTTTATAACAATGTATACTCTCAGTTCAGCTACAAGTCAATAACAGGGCACCCTAGAGGTGACGACGCCCTGCAAACACAGTGTTTATAACAAGGTATACTCTCAGTTCAGCTACAAGTCAATAGCAGGGCACCCTAGAGGTGACGAGGCTCTGCTACACAGTGTTTATAACAATATTTACTCTCAGTTCATATACAGTCAATACCAGGGCACCCTAGAGGTGACGAGGCTCTGCACACACAGTGTTTATAACAATGTAAAAGTCAATACCAGGGTACTCTAGAGGTGACGTGGCTCTGCACACACCGTGTTTATAACGATGTATACTCTCAGTTAACCTACAAGTCAATACCAGCGCACCCTAGAGGTGGCGAGGCTCTGCTACACAGTGTTTATAACAATGTAAAAGTCAAAACCAGGGTACTCTAGAGGTGACGTGGCTCTGCACACACCGTGTTTATAACGAAGTATACTCTCAGTTCAGGTACAAGTCAATACCAGGGCACCCTAGAGGTGACGTGGCTCTGCACACACAGTGTTTATAACAATGTATACTCTCAGTTAACCTACAAGTCAATACTAGGGCACCCTAGAGGTGGCGAGGCTCTGCACACGCAGTGTTTATAACAATGTCTACTCTCACTTCACCTACAAGTCAATACCAGGGCACCCTAGAGGTGACGTGGCTGTACACACGCAGTGTTTATAACAATGTATACTCTCAGTTAACCTACAAGTCAATACCAGGGCACCCTAGAGGTGGCGAGGCTCTGCACGCACAGTGTTTATAACAATGTATAGCCTCAGTTCAGCTACAAAACAATACCAGGGCACCCTACAGGTGACGAGGTTCTGCACACACAGAGTTTATAACAATGTATACTCTCAGTTCAGCTACAAGTCAATACCAGGGCACCCTAGAGGTGACGAGGCTCTGCACACACAGTGTTTATAACAATGTATACTGTCAGTTAGCCTACAAGTCAATACCAGGGCACCCTAGAGGTGACGAGGCCCTGCACACACAGTGTTTATAACAATGTATGCTCTCAGTTAACCTACAAGTCAATACTAGGGCACCCTAGAGGTGGCGAGGCCCTGCACAGACAGTGTTTATAACAATGTATACTCTCAGTTCAGCTACAAGTCAATACTTGGGCACCCTAGAGGTGACGAGGCCCTGCACACAGAGTGTTTATAACAATGTATACTCTCAGTTTACCTACAAGTCAATACCAGGGCACCCTAGAAGTGGCGAGGCCCTGCATACACAGTATTTATAACAATGTATACTCTCAGTTCAGCTAAAAGTCATTACCAGGGCACCCTAGAGGTGACGAGGCCCTGCACACACAGTGTTTATAACAATGTATACTCTCAGTTAACCTACAAGTCAATACCAGGGCACCCTAGAGGTAGCGAGGCCCTGCACATACAGTGTTTATAACAATGTATACCCTCAGTTCAGCTACAAGTCAATATCAAGGCACCCTAGAGGTGACGAGGCCCTGCACACACAGTGTTTATAACAATGTAAAAGTCAATACAGGGGCACCCTAGAGGTGACGTGGCTCGGCACACACAGTGTTTATAACAATGTATACTCTCAGTTCAGCTACAAGTCAATACCAGGGCACCCTAGAGGTGGCGAGGCTCTGCACACACAGTGTTTATAACAATGTATACTCTCAGTTCAGCTACAAGTCAATACCAGGGCTACCTGGAGGTGAAGTGGCCCTGCGCACACAGTGTTTATAACAATGTATACTCTCAGTTCAGCTACATGTCAATACCAGGGCACCCTAGAGGTGAAGTGGCCCTGCGCACACAGTGTTTATAACAATGTATACTCTCAGTTCAGCTACCAGTCAATACCAGGGCACCCTAGAGGTGACGAGGCTCTGCACACACAGTGTTTATAACCATGTATACTCTCAGTTCACATACAAGTCAACACCAGGGCACCCTAGAGGTGACGAGGCTCTGCACACACAGTGATTATAACAATATATACTCTCAGTTAACCTACAAGTCAACACCAGGGCACCCTAGAGGTGACGAGGCTCTGGACACACAGTGTTTATAACCATATATACTCTCAGTTCACATACAAGTCAATACCAGGGCACCCTAGAGGTGACGAGGCCCTGCACACACAGTGATTATAACAATGTATACTCTCAGTTCAGCTACAAGTCAACACCAGGGCACCCTAGAGGTGAAGTGGCCCTGCGCACACAGTGTTTATAACAATGTATACTCTCAGTTCAGCTACAAGTCAATACCAGGGCACCCTAGAGGTGACGAGGCTCTGCACACACCGTGTTTATAACAATGTATACTCTCAGTTCAGCTACAAGTCAATACCAGGGCACCCTAGACGTGAAGTGGCCCTGCGCACACAGTGTTTATAACAATGTATACTCTCAGTTAACCTACAAGTCAATACCAGGGCACCCTAGAAGTGGCGAGGCCCAGCACACACAGTGTTTATAACAATGTATACTCTCAGTTCAGCTTCAAGTCAATATCAGGGCACCCTAGAGGTGGCGAGGCTCCGCACACACAGTCTTTATAACAATGTATACTCTCAGTTCAGCTATAAGTCAATACCAGGGCACCCTAGAGGTGACGAGGCTCTGCACACACAGTGTTTATAACAATGTATACTCTCAGTTCAACTACAAGTCAATACCAGGGCACCCTAGAGGTGAAGTGGCCCTGCGCACACAGTGTTTATAACAATGTATACTCTCAGTTCATCTACAAGTCAATACCAGGGCACCCTATAGGTGACGTGGGTCTGCACACACAGTGTTTATAACAATGTATACTCTCAGTTAACCTACAAGTCAATACCAGGGCACCCTAGAGGTGGCGAGGCTCTGCACACACAGTGTTTATAACAATGTATACGCTCAGTTCAGCTACAAGTCAATACCAGGGCACCTTAGAGGTGTCGAGGTTCTGCACACACAGTGTTTATAACAATTTATACTCTCAGTTCAGCTACAAGTCAATACCAGGGCACCCTAGAGGTGACGAGGCCCTGCACACACAGTGTTTATAACAATGTAAAAGTCAATACAGGGGCACCCTAGAGGTGACGTGGCTCGGCACACACAGTGTTTATAACAATGTATACTCTCAGTTCAGCTACAAGTCAATACCAGGGCACCCTAGAGGTGGCGGGGCTCTGCACACACAGTGTTTATAACAATGTATACTCTCAGTTCAGCTACAAGTCAATACCAGGGCACCCTAGAGGTGACGAGGCTCTGCACACACAGTCTTTATAACAATGTATACTCTCAGTTAACCTACAAGTCAATACCAGGGCACCCTAGAGGTGACGAGGCTCTGCACACACAATCTTTATAACAATGTATACTCTCAGTTAACCTACAATTCAATACCAGGGCACCCTAGAGGTGGCGATGCTCTGCACACAGTGCTTGTAACAATGTATACTCTCAGTTCATATACAAGTCAATACCAGGGTACCTTAGAGTTGACGAGGCCCTGCACATACAGTGTTTATAACAATGTACACTCTCAGTTCACCTACAAGTCAATACCAGGGTACTCTAGAGGTGACGAGGCCCTGCACCCATTGTGTTTATAACAATGTAAACTCTCAGTTCACCTACAAGTCAATACCAGGGTACCCTAGAGGTGACGAGGCCCTGCACACACAGTGTTTATTACAATGTATACTCTCAGTTCAGCTACAAGTCAATACCAGGGCACCCTAGAGGTGACGAGGTTCTGCACACACAGTGTTTATAACAATGTATACTCTCAGTTAACCTACAAGTCAATACCGGGGCACTCTAGACGTGACGAAGTCCTGCACACACAGTGTTTATAACAATGTATACTCTCAGTTCAGCTACAAGTCAATACCAGGGCAACCTGGAGGTGAAGTGGCCCTGCCCACACAGTGTTTATAACAATGTATACTCTCAGTTCAGCTACAAGTCAATACCAGGGCACCCTAGAGGTGACGAGGCTCTGCACACACAGTCTTTATAACAATGTATACTCTCAGTTAACCTACAAGTCAATACCAGGGCACCCTAGAGATGACGAGGCCCTGCACACACAGTGATTATAACAATGTATACTCTCAGTTCAGCAACAAGTCAATACCAGGGCACCCTAGAGGTGAAGTGGCCCTGCGCACACAGTGTTTATAACAATGTATACTCTCAGTTCAGCTACAAGTCAATACCAGGGCACCCTAGAGGTGACGAGGCTCTGCACACACCGTGTTTATAACAATGTATACTCTCAGTTCAGCTACAAGTCAATACCAGGGCACCCTAGACGTGAAGTGGCCCTGCGCACACAGTGTTTATAACAATGTATATTCTCAGTTAACCTACAAGTCAATACCAGGGCACCCTAGAAGTGGCGAGGCCCTGCACACACAGTGTTTATAACAATGTATACTCTCAGTTCAGCTACAAGTCAATATCAGGGCACCCTAGAGGTGGCGAGGCTCTGCACACACAGTTTTTCTAACAATGTATACTCTCAGTTCAGCTATAAGTCAATACCAGGGCACCCTAGAGGTGACGAGGCTCTGCACACACAGTGTTTATAACAATGTATACTCTCAGTTCAGCTAGAAGTCAATACCAGGGCACCCTAGAGGTGAAGTGGCCCTGCGCACACCGTGTTTATAACAATGTATACTCTCAGTTCAGCTACAAGTCAATACCAGGGCACCCTATAGGTGACGTGGGTCTGCACACACAGTGTTTATAACAATGTATACTCTCAGTTAACCTACAAGTCAATACCAGGGCACCCTAGAGCTGCCGAGGCTCTGCACACACAGTGTTTATAACAATGTATACGCTCAGTTCAGCTACAAGTCAATACCAGGGCACCCTAGAGGTGTCGAGGTTCTGCACACACAGTGTTTATAACAATTTATACTCTCAGTTCAGCTACAAGTCAATACCAGGGCACCCTAGAGGTGACGAGGCTCTGCACACACAATGTTTATAACAATGTATACTCTCAGTTCAGGTACAAGTCAATACCAGGGCACCCTAGAGGTGACGTGGCTCTGCACACACAGTGGTTATAACAATGTATACTCTCAGTTAACCTACAAGTCGATACCAGGGCACCCTAGAGGTGGCGAGGCTCTGCACACACAGTGTTTATAACAATGTATACGCTCAGTTCAGCTACAAGTCAATACCAGGGCACCCTAGAGGTGTCGAGGTTCTGCACACACAGTGTTTATAACAATTCATACTCTCAGTTCAGCTACATGTCAATACCAGGGCAGCCTAGAGGTGACGAGGCTCTGCACACACAATGTTTATAACAATGTATACTCTCAGTTCAGGTACAAGTCAATACCAGGGCACCCTAGAGGTGACGTGGCTCTGCACACACAGTGGTTATAACAATGTATACTCTCAGTTAACCTACAAGTCGATACCAGGGCACCCTAGAGGTGACGAGGTTCTGCACACACATTGTTTATAACAATGTATACTCTCAGATCAGCTACAAGTCAATACCAGGGCACCCTAGATGTGACGATGCTCTGCTACACAGTGTTTATAACAATGTAAAAGTCAATACCAGGGTACTCTAGAGGTGACGAGGCTCTGCTACACAGTGTTTATAACAATGTATACTCTCAGTTCACATACAAGGCAATACCAGAGAACCCTAGAGGTGGCGAGCCCCTGCACACACAGTGTTTATAACAATGTATACTCTCAGTTCACATACAAGTCAATACCAGGGCACCCTAGAGGTGGCGAGGTCCTGCACACACAGTGTTTATAACAATGTATACTCTCAGTTCACATACAAGTCAATACCAGAGTACCCTAGAGGTGGCGAGGCTCTGCACACACAGTGTTTATAACAATGTATACTCTCAGTTCACATACAAGTCAATACCAGAGTACCGTAGAGGTGGCGAGGCCCTGCACACACAGTGTTTATTACAATGTAAAAATCAATACTAGGGCACCCTAGAGGTGACGAGGCTCTGCATACACAGTGTTTATAACAATGTATACTCTCAGTTAACCTACAAGTCAATACCAGGGTACCCTAGAGGTGACGAGGCCCTGCGCATTCAGTGTTTATAACAATGTATACTCGCAGTTCACCTACAAGTCAAAACCAGGGCACCCTAGAGGTGACGAGGCCCTGCACTCACAGTGTTTATAACAAAGTATACTCTCAGTTCAGCTACAAGTCAATACCAGGGCACCCTAGAGGTGACGAGGCCCTGCACACACAGTGTTTATTACAATGTATACTCTCATTTAACCTACAAGTCAATACCAGGGCACCCTAGAGGTGGCGAGGCTCTGCACACACAGTGTTTATAACAATGTATACGCTCAGTTCAGCTACAAGTCAATACCAGGGCACCCTAGAGGTGACGATGTTCTGCACACACAGTGTTTATAACAATGTATACTCTCAGTTCAGCTACAAGTCAATACCAGGGCATCCTAGAGGTGACGAGGCTCTGCACAGACAATGTTTATAACAATGTATACTCTCAGTTCAGCTACAAGTCAATACCAGGGCACCCTAGAGGTGGCGAGGTCCTGCACACACAGTGTTTATAACAATGTATACTCTCAGTTCACATACAAGTCAATACCAGAGTACCCTAGAGGTGGCGAGGCCATGCACACACAGTGATTATAACAATGTATACACTCAGTTCAGCTACAAGTCAATACCAGGGCACCCTAGAGGTGAAGTGGCCCTGCGCACACAGTGTTTATAACAATGTATACTCTCAGTTCAGCTACAAGTCAATACCAGGGCACCCTATAGGTGACGAGGCTCTGCACACACCGTGTTTATAACAATGTATACTCTCAGTTCAGCTACGAGTCAATACCAGGGCACCCTAGACGTGACGAGGCTCTGCTACACAGTGCTTATAACAATGTATACTCTCAGTTCAGCTACAAGTCAATACCAGGGCACCCTAGAGGTGACGAGGCTCTGCTACACAGTGTTTATAACAATGTTTACTCTCAGTTCACATACAAGTCATTACCAGGGCACCCTAGAGGTGACGAGGCTCTGCACACACAGTGTTTATAACAATGTATACTCTCAGTTCACATACAAGTCAATAACAGGGCACCCTAGAGGTGACGAGGCTCTGCACACACAGTGTTTATAACAATGTATACTCTCAGTTCACAAACACGTCAATACCAGGGCACCCTACTGGTTACGAGGCTCTCCACACACAGTGTTTATTACAATGTATACTCTCAGTTCAGCTACAAGTCAATACCAGGGCACCCTAGAAGTGACGTGGGTCTGCACACACAGTGTTTATAACAATGTATACTCTCAGTTAACCTACAAGTCAATACCAGGGCACCCTAGAGGTGGCGAGGCTCTGCACACACAGTGTTTATAACAATGTATACGCTCAGTTCAGCTACAAGTCAATACCAGGGCACCCTAGAGGTGTCGAGGTTCTGCACACACAGTGTTTATAACAATTTATACTCTCAGTTCAGCTACAAGTCAATACCAGGGCACCCTAGAGGTGACGAGGCTCTGCACACACAATGTTTATAACAATGTATACTCTCAGTTCAGGTACAAGTCAATACCAGGGCACCCTAGAGGTGACGTGGCTCTGCACACACAGTGTTTATAACAATGTATACTCTCAGTTAACCTACAAGTCAATACCAGGGCACCCTAGAGTCGGCGAGGCTCTGCACACACAGTGTTTATAACAATGTATACGCTCAGGTCAGCTACAAGTCAATACCAGGGCGCCCTACTGGTTACGAGGCTCTCCACACACAGTGTTTATAACAATGTATACTCTCAGTTCAGCTACAAGTCAATATCAGGGCACATTAGAGGTGACGTGGGTCTGCACACACAGTGTTTATAACAATGTATACTCTCAGTTAACCTACAAGTCAATACCAGGACACCCTAGAGGTGGCGAGGCTCTGCACACACAGTGTTTATAACAATATACACTTTCAGCTCAGCTACAAGTCAATACCAGGGCACCCTAGTGGTGGCGAGGCTCTGCACACACAGTGTTAATAACAATGTACACTCTCAGCTCAGCTACAAGTCAACACCAGGGCACCCTAGAGGTGACGAGGCTCTGGACACACAGTGTTTATAACAATGTAAAAGTCAATACCAGGGCTTCCTAGAGGTGACGAGGCCCTGCACACACAGTGTTTATAACAATGTATACTCTCAGTTAACCTACAAGTCAATACCAGGGCACCCTAGAGGTGACGAGGCCCTGCACACACAGTGTTTATAACAATGTATGCTCTCAGTTAACCTACAAGTCAATACCAGAGCACCCTAGAGGTGGCGAGGCCCTGCACACACAGTGTTTATAACAATGTATACTCTCAGTTCAGCTACAAGTCAATACCAGGGCTCCCTAGAGGTGACGAGGCCCTGCACACAGAGTGTTTATAACAATGTATACTCTCAGTTAACTTACAAGTCAATACCAGGGCACCCTAGAAGTGGCGAGGCCCTGCACACACAGTGTTTATAACAATGTATACTCTCAGTTCAGCTACAAGTCAATATCAGGGCACCCTAGAGGTGGCGAGGCTCTGCACACACAGTCTTTATAACAATGTATACTCTCAGTTCACATACAAGTCAATACCAGAGTACCCTAGAGGTGGCGAGGCCCTGCACACACAGTGTTTATAACAATGTATACTCTCAGTTCACATACAAGTCAATACCAGAGTACCGTAGAGGTGGCGAGGCCCTGCACACACAGTGTTTATTACAATGTAAAAATCAATACTAGGGCACCCTAGAGGTGACGAGGCTCTGCATACACAGTGTTTATAACAATGTATACTCTCAGTTAACCTACAAGTCAATACCAGGGTACCCTAGAGGTGACGAGGCCCTGCGCATTCAGTGTTTATAACAATGTATACTCTCAGTTCACCTACAAGTCAAAACCAGGGCACCCTAGAGGTGACGAGGCCCTGCACTCACAGTGTTTATAACAAAGTATACTCTCAGTTCAGCTACAAGTCAATACCAGGGCACCCTAGAGGTGACGAGGCCCTGCACACACAGTGTTTATTACAATGTATACTCTCATTTAACCTACAAGTCAATACCAGGGCACCCTAGAGGTGGCGAGGCTCTGCACACACAGTGTTTATAACAATGTATACGCTCAGTTCAGCTACAAGTCAATACCAGGGCACCCTAGAGGTGACGAGGTTCTGCACACACAGTGTTTATAACAATGTATACTCTCAGTTCAGCTACAAGTCAATACCAGGGCATCCTAGAGGTGACGAGGCTCTGCACAGACAATGTTTATAACAATGTATACTCTCAGTTCAGCTACAAGTCAATACCAGGGCACCCTAGAGGTGGCGAGGTCCTGCACACACAGTGTTTATAACAATGTATACTCTCAGTTCACATACAAGTCAATACCAGAGTACCCTAGAGGTGGCGTGGCCATGCACACACAGTGATTATAACAATGTATACACTCAGTTCAGCTACAAGTCAATACCAGGGCACCCTAGAGGTGAAGTGGCCCTGCGCACACAGTGTTTATAACAATGTATACTCTCAGTTCAGCTACAAGTCAATACCAGGGCACCCTATAGGTGACGAGGCTCTGCACACACCGTGTTTATAACAATGTATACTCTCAGTTCAGCTACGAGTCAATACCAGGGCACCCTAGACGTGACGAGGCTCTGCTACACAGTGTTTATAACAATGTATACTCTCAGTTCAGCTACAAGTCAATACCAGGGCACCCTAGAGGTGACGAGGCTCTGCTACACAGTGTTTATAACAATGTTTACTCTCAGTTCACATACAAGTCATTACCAGGGCACCCTAGAGGTGACGAGGCTCTGCACACACAGTGTTTATAACAATGTATACCCTCAGTTCACATACAAGTCAATAACAGGGCACCCTAGAGGTGACGAGGCTCTGCACACACAGTGTTTATAACAATGTATACTCTCAGTTCACAAACACGTCAATACCAGGGCACCCTACTGGTTACGAGGCTCTCCACACACAGTGTTTATTACAATGTATACTCTCAGTTCAGCTACAAGTCAATACCAGGGCACCCTAGAAGTGACGTGGGTCTGCACACACAGTGTTTATAACAATGTATACTCTCAGTTAACCTACAAGTCAATACCAGGGCACCCTAGAGGTGGCGAGGCACTGCACACACAGTGTTTATAACAATGTATACGCTCAGTTCAGCTACAAGTCAATACCAGGGCACCCTAGAGGTGACGAGGTTCTGCACACACAGTGTTTATAACAATGTATACTCTCAGTTCAGCTACAAGTCAATACCAGGGCATCCTAGAGTTGACGAGGCTCTGCACAGACAATGTTTATAACAATGTATACTCTCAGTTCAGCTACAAGTCAATACCAGGGCACCCTAGAGGTGGCGAGGTCCTGCACACACAGTGTTTATAACAATGTATACTCTCAGTTCACATACAAGTCAATACCAGAGTACCCTAGAGGTGGCGAGGCCATGCACACACAGTGATTATAACAATGTATACACTCAGTTCAGCTACAAGTCAATACCAGGGCACCCTAGAGGTGAAGTGGCCCTGCGCACACAGTGTTTATAACAATGTATACTCTCAGTTCAGCTACAAGTCAATACCAGGGCACCCTATAGGTGACGAGGCTCTGCACACACCGTGTTTATAACAATGTATACTCTCAGTTCAGCTACGAGTCAATACCAGGGCACCCTAGACGTGACGAGGCTCTGCTACACAGTGTTTATAACAATGTATACTCTCAGTTCAGCTAGAAGTCAATACCAGGGCACCCTAGAGGTGAAGTGGCCCTGCGCACACAGTGTTTATAACAATGTATATTCTCAGTTAACCTACAAGTCAATACCAGGGCACCCTAGAGGTGACGAGGCTCTGCACACACCGTGTTTATAACAATGTATACTCTCAGTTCAGCTACAAGTCAATACCAGGGCACCCTAGACGTGAAGTGGCCCTGCGCACACAGTGTTTATAACAATGTATATTCTCAGTTAACCTACAAGTCAATACCAGGGCACCCTAGAAGTGGCGAGGCCCTGCACACACAGTGTTTATAACAATGTATACTCTCAGTTCAACTACAAGTCAATATCAGGGCACCCTAGAGGTGGCGAGGCTCTGCACACACAGTTTTTCTAACAATGTATACTCTCAGTTCAGCTATAAGTCAATACCAGGGCACCCTAGAGGTGACGAGGCTCTGCACACACAGTGTTTATAACAATGTATACTCTCAGTTCAGCTAGAAGTCAATACCAGGGCACCCTAGAGGTGAAGTGGCCCTGCGCACACCGTGTTTATAACAATGTATACTCTCAGTTCAGCTACAAGTCAATACCAGGGCACCCTATAGGTGACGTGGGTCTGCACACACAGTGTTTATAACAATGTATACTCTCAGTTAACCTACAAGTCAATACCAGGGCACCCTAGAGCTGCCGAGGCTCTGCACACACAGTGTTTATAACAATGTATACGCTCAGTTCAGCTACAAGTCAATACCAGGGCACCCTAGAGGTGTCGAGGTTCTGCACACACAGTGTTTATAACAATTTATACTCTCAGTTCAGCTACAAGTCAATACCAGGGCACCCTAGAGGTGACGAGGCTCTGCACACACAATGTTTATAACAATGTATACTCTCAGTTCAGGTACAAGTCAATACCAGGGCACCCTAGAGGTGACGTGGCTCTGCACACACAGTGGTTATAACAATGTATACTCTCAGTTAACCTACAAGTCGATACCAGGGCACCCTAGAGGTGGCGAGGCTCTGCACACACAGTGTTTATAACAATGTATACGCTCAGTTCAGCTACAAGTCAATACCAGGGCACCCTAGAGGTGTCGAGGTTCTGCACACACAGTGTTTATAACAATTCATACTCTCAGTTCAGCTACATGTCAATACCAGGGCAGCCTAGAGGTGACGAGGCTCTGCACACACAATGTTTATAACAATGTATACTCTCAGTTCAGGTACAAGTCAATACCAGGGCACCCTAGAGGTGACGTGGCTCTGCACACACAGTGGTTATAACAATGTATACTCTCAGTTAACCTACAAGTCGATACCAGGGCACCCTAGAGGTGACGAGGTTCTGCACACACATTGTTTATAACAATGTATACTCTCAGATCAGCTACAAGTCAATACCAGGGCACCCTAGATGTGACGATGCTCTGCTACACAGTGTTTATAACAATGTAAAAGTCAATACCAGGGTACTCTAGAGGTGACGAGGCTCTGCTACACAGTGTTTATAACAATGTATACTCTCAGTTCACATACAAGGCAATACCAGAGAACCCTAGAGGTGGCGAGCCCCTGCACACACAGTGTTTATAACAATGTATACTCTCAGTTCACATACAAGTCAATACCAGGGCACCCTAGAGGTGGCGAGGTCCTGCACACACAGTGTTTATAACAATGTATACTCTCAGTTCACATACAAGTCAATACCAGAGTACCCTAGAGGTGGCGAGGCTCTGCACACACAGTGTTTATAACAATGTATACTCTCAGTTCACATACAAGTCAATACCAGAGTACCGTAGAGGTGGCGAGGCCCTGCACACACAGTGTTTATTACAATGTAAAAATCAATACTAGGGCACCCTAGAGGTGACGAGGCTCTGCATACACAGTGTTTATAACAATGTATACTCTCAGTTAACCTACAAGTCAATACCAGGGTACCCTAGAGGTGACGAGGCCCTGCGCATTCAGTGTTTATAACAATGTATACTCTCAGTTCACCTACAAGTCAAAACCAGGGCACCCTAGAGGTGACGAGGCCCTGCACTCACAGTGTTTATAACAAAGTATACTCTCAGTTCAGCTACAAGTCAATACCAGGGCACCCTAGAGGTGACGAGGCCCTGCACACACAGTGTTTATTACAATGTATACTCTCATTTAACCTACAAGTCAATACCAGGGCACCCTAGAGGTGGCGAGGCTCTGCACACACAGTGTTTATAACAATGTATACGCTCAGTTCAGCTACAAGTCAATACCAGGGCACCCTAGAGGTGACGAGGTTCTGCACACACAGTGTTTATAACAATGTATACTCTCAGTTCAGCTACAAGTCAATACCAGGGCATCCTAGAGGTGACGAGGCTCTGCACAGACAATGTTTATAACAATGTATACTCTCAGTTCAGCTACAAGTCAATACCAGGGCACCCTAGAGGTGGCGAGGTCCTGCACACACAGTGTTTATAACAATGTATACTCTCAGTTCACATACAAGTCAATACCAGAGTACCCTAGAGGTGGCGAGGCCATGCACACACAGTGATTATAACAATGTATACACTCAGTTCAGCTACAAGTCAATACCAGGGCACCCTAGAGGTGAAGTGGCCCTGCGCACACAGTGTTTATAACAATGTATACTCTCAGTTCAGCTACAAGTCAATACCAGGGCACCCTATAGGTGACGAGGCTCTGCACACACCGTGTTTATAACAATGTATACTCTCAGTTCAGCTACGAGTCAATACCAGGGCACCCTAGACGTGACGAGGCTCTGCTACACAGTGCTTATAACAATGTATACTCTCAGTTCAGCTACAAGTCAATACCAGGGCACCCTAGAGGTGACGAGGCTCTGCTACACAGTGTTTATAACAATGTTTACTCTCAGTTCACATACAAGTCATTACCAGGGCACCCTAGAGGTGACGAGGCTCTGCACACACAGTGTTTATAACAATGTATACTCTCAGTTCACATACAAGTCAATAACAGGGCACCCTAGAGGTGACGAGGCTCTGCACACACAGTGTTTATAACAATGTATACTCTCAGTTCACAAACACGTCAATACCAGGGCACCCTACTGGTTACGAGGCTCTCCACACACAGTGTTTATTACAATGTATACTCTCAGTTCAGCTACAAGTCAATACCAGGGCACCCTAGAAGTGACGTGGGTCTGCACACACAGTGTTTATAACAATGTATACTCTCAGTTAACCTACAAGTCAATACCAGGGCACCCTAGAGGTGGCGAGGCTCTGCACACACAGTGTTTATAACAATGTATACGCTCAGTTCAGCTACAAGTCAATACCAGGGCACCCTAGAGGTGTCGAGGTTCTGCACACACAGTGTTTATAACAATTTATACTCTCAGTTCAGCTACAAGTCAATACCAGGGCACCCTAGAGGTGACGAGGCTCTGCACACACAATGTTTATAACAATGTATACTCTCAGTTCAGGTACAAGTCAATACCAGGGCACCCTAGAGGTGACGTGGCTCTGCACACACAGTGTTTATAACAATGTATACTCTCAGTTAACCTACAAGTCAATACCAGGGCACCCTAGAGTCGGCGAGGCTCTGCACACACAGTGTTTATAACAATGTATACGCTCAGGTCAGCTACAAGTCAATACCAGGGCGCCCTACTGGTTACGAGGCTCTCCACACACAGTGTTTATAACAATGTATACTCTCAGTTCAGCTACAAGTCAATATCAGGGCACATTAGAGGTGACGTGGGTCTGCACACACAGTGTTTATAACAATGTATACTCTCAGTTAACCTACAAGTCAATACCAGGGCACCCTAGAGGTGGCGAGGCTCTGCACACACAGTGTTTATAACAATATACACTTTCAGCTCAGCTACAAGTTTATACCAGGGCACCCTAGTGGTGGCGAGGCTCTGCACACACAGTGTTAATAACAATGTACACTCTCAGCTCAGCTACAAGTCAACACCAGGGCACCCTAGAGGTGACGAGGCTCTGGACACACAGTGTTTATAACAATGTAAAAGTCAATACCAGGGCTTCCTAGAGGTGACGAGGCCCTGCACACACAGTGTTTATAACAATGTATACTCTCAGTTAACCTACAAGTCAATACCAGGGCACCCTAGAGGTGACGAGGCCCTGCACACACAGTGTTTATAACAATGTATGCTCTCAAGTAGTAGGGCTAAGCCGGTCCTGGACAGATTTCAAGGTCATCCATGGTTTCTCGTGGTCACGTGCCCCCCCAGGCGTTCCCTGGGGGGCTTGGGGGAGGGGGGAGGGGAGGGGAGGGGAAGGTCTGGCTTGGAAGCAGACCCAGTTGTTAGCCGACCTGTGTTGGCCAGCCAACTGACTGAGCTGGCTGGTGTGCATTGCCTATATAGCTTGTGGATGGAAGTGGGGGAAGGGACCGGTTCGGGCGACTGTCGAAGGTAGTCGAATGTGACCGAGTGTAACTTAGAGTAGTAGAACAATGCGATGGCCGGGGCTGTAGGTATCAATCAATAAAGACCTAATAATAATAATAAATATTCCATTAAGCATGGTTACGAATATGAATAATACGAAATACTAAATGTCCCCTAGAGATCTATGTATGGTAAAAATGTAGAGGTATATGGACTGTTGTTAACCCATGACGAGCTGTCGTGTGAGGGATTCGAACCCTCGCTTCCTGTTGAGGAAATTCGAACTTAAGTCGAACGCCTTAGACCGCTCGGCCAACCCGACAAGGAAAGGTTAAGAGGATGAAATAAAACAAGGCTCATTATACAAGATCAGATTTATTAATCCAAGAATTAAAAGAGGAATTGAAACCTAACCATTTGACATAGAGTTTATTACCCTGTCTTTTAATCACTTTTTCAACAAGATAATGCTTGGGATACTGCGATTTTTGAAGTTCTTCGATGTAGAATCCTCCTTCGATGGGCTGGTGGTTATGGTCCTGGAGTAGATAAGTGACGGGGTGGGTACGTTTTACTTGGCGAATGCTGAATATTTCTGTGCTCCAGTTGGGCGTGTATCCTTTTGAGAAGAGGGATTTATGTTTACTGATGCGTACATAATCACCCACCTGAAAACGATGGCGTTGTGGGTCAGCTGTTTTGATGCCATGATGAAGGCGATTCAACCGTGGACTGTTTTTTATGACCAAACGTGGTTTTAACCCAATAGTTCTATGTTTGGTATCGTTGTAACGTGACACTAGAGTCTGCAGTAGATGAAGCCAGCGATAGGACCCTCTGGCTGTAAATTCTCGCCACATATGTGTTTTTAACGTTCGGTTGAAACGTTCTACCACACTCGCTTTCAAATTGCTGTAAGTGGTATAGTGATGAACACCGAGTTTTTGCAGATAGGTGGAAAACTCCTTGTTGAAAAACTCCTTACCTTGATCTGTCTGGAGGAGGCGAGGTTGCCGTTTAGCTTTTTGAATAATGCGTTTAAAGGCTGCAGTAACTAGAGTACCTGTTTTATTTCGCACAGGCTCTACAAATGCCATTTTGGAATAGACGTCGATGACAGTCAGCAAATACTTGATGCCATTGTTTTTAGTAGCATAGGGAATCATTTCCACGAGATCAGCTTGCCAAAGTTCATCAATTCCTCGCGAGACAACATGACGACGTGGATAGATACGGCGAGCTGGTTTATGCAACTCGTGAGCAATCACTGTTTTAATAGGCGAAGGGGTATTGTCACGTGGACCCATCATACAATAATGCCAGCATGACGAAGCTCCTCTTCTATTTCTACAATTTCACCTTCATGACCTGTATGGCCAGCCTGTTGGGAAGCGTGCAGGAGCTGTAGACGTTTAACCAACTTATTAGGATCGTTCCAATAGGCGAAATCAACGAAAGGTTTTAACGTTTTAAACGGGACGCCGGACGCTGAGCTTTCATGGCGGACACTTGCATAGGTGGGAAACAATTTGGATATAATGGCCTTATATTTGAAACCCTTATTTGCATTTATTGATTCAGAACGTTTATAATTACGTCTAAAACCATTTGTAGCCATCAAGATGTCCTTATACTTTTGAAGATCGTCTTCGTCATAGCCATCCTTGGAAGGTACACGTGCAAATAAAAGTTCTAAAAGACCTGGCGTCAATTGATATCGAACTGTTTTAACAATCACGACATTATCTTTTATTTTGATCTCTGAGTCACCAATTCGAAAACGTTTATTTTCATAGCGAACACCGTAGGTCGTATCAGTTTTTCTAGTAAAAAGGTCTTCAAGGTAGGGCGTTACCAACGGTCCAAAATGTTCTACCAGAATACCTTTCAGCTGCATATACTTTTCAGGTGTAGCCAAGATTTCTGACAGGGTAGGTTTTTTTTCTCTAGAGCTAGAGGGCGTTTGAGCAATGACTGTTGTTTTTAGAAACTCTGGAAGCGGTGATTCTGTTCCAGAAGTAAAAACATCCTCAGCTTCTTCATCACCTTCTTCTTGTTCTTCCTCCTCGATTGTTTGTGTTCCTTTTGATACTGTATTTGGCTTATTGGTTCGTGATGTTCCCTTTAACACGGCTTCCAGAGGTGATTTCAAATGTTTCGCGATCAACAGCTCACTATCAGCATGCGTGCGTTTCAGTTCACGGAACTTGCGTCGAATATTATTTTGCGCACGGATAATGTGTTTCTTTAATTGACTTCCTGCTGTTGCCATGCTAGCTGAATAAATGACGTTTGAAAAAGTCATGCAGTGCCTTAAATACGTATAAAATGATCAAACCCCATGCGGTAACGTCCGTTGTTGATATCACTCTGCTTATCGATAACGAGGCAACCGTGGTGATGAGCATTCCAACATGTGGCACACAACTGTGTAAAGGCTAGGAAGGTCATGTCTGGGTTCACGTGATCATCGTAGACGTGACGCATGTTGCGTTCATCCTGCCGGAAGAGAACAATCACGTTGGCATTGTCGCGAATGAGCTGTTTGGGTATTCGGGAATAGGTTTGAGCGAGATAAAAACAATCAATATATTTATGACGTCCCATGGTAAAATAGGTTTGAATGATAGCCTGTCGTTCTGTGGACACATCATCAAAAATCATGAGCGAATTCGGGCGAACATGATCCGGTGAGACGACATCTTCGTGCGCGGGGAATGTGAAGTAACCCATGTTATTGCGAAGACCCGACATGACTTGTTGCAAGAACACATAAAGAGGCTGATAGAGCGACTTGGCAAAAATGTAGATATTTTGAAATCGTACTCCGTTTAAGGAGGTGATTAAGGTAAGCAGAAGATTGGTTTTTCCACATCCCGATGGTCCGGCGATGAGACAGCGAATGGAAGACGGGAAGAGTGAACCGTGGCGGCGTTCGGACGTTGTCGAGAAGAGGCGAGAAACCAAATCCCCCACCGGAAGTGAATGTTGTTGCTTAATAATCTGCATATCGACTGAACGTGAAACGGGAAGAGGTGGTCTCTATATACATGAAGCATGTGGCTGTTTCAGATCTAGTGTAACCATGGATGCCTTTGGGAGAACACATAAAAAAAGAAAGGAAATGAGCCATCTGCTTCGATAAACGATCCAAAACATGATACAGATCCGGCTAATAAACGATATGTCGATGCCAATGCACTGCCACGCACAACGGATGGTCATTACGACTTTAATGGAAAGCGATTAACCAATATAACAGAACCACAATTAGCTTCGGACGCATGTTCAAAAAAGTATGTAGATTATTATCGCTTGCGGCGTATCAAGGGAGACTATGAAGCACAGAATAAACGTATCATGGGCGTTGCAGACCCCGTAAACAATCAAGATGTGTGCACCAAAGCCTATATGTTAACCAATGCTGTGGTGTTAACAAAAGAGAAAGACTATGATGTACACCAACGTCGAATCACTCAGCTAGCTCTTCCAACCAACGACACGGACGCTGCTAGAAAGGACTATGTAGATAACAAGGTGAAAGAATTACGCCGTTTTGTACCATTCCTAACAGTAAATGGTTATACAGCGAATAATACACGCCTTGTACACGTGGCCGATCCGGAGGATGATCAAGATGCTTGTACAAAACGGTATTTGTTCTCTGAAATAGAGAAGGTGTGGGAAATCAGAGAGAACGCTCTACAGATGAAGCGAAAACGAATAGCCGATGTTGCCGATCCTGTACATCCTCATGACGTGACGACTAAACGATTTTTGGAACAACGATTATCGCTTTTCATTAAAACAATGCCAAACTTATTTTTGGTTCACATTGTAAACCGACAACCGGTTGAAGATCCCAGTAACCTTACCTATATACTACGTTCGGGGCATAGCAATTACCGTTTACCGTATGATGGTGCCATTCGTGTTATCGAGTATACACCGGATTTCAAACATTTAGAGCTACTATTAAACGGTAGTGTTATATCATCACTCATCGAACTTGCGGTGAAAGCCGAGGACAAATTATCCTTTCAACTGAAACTGTCGTCTGAAGAAAAAGAGGCGGGAAAATCAATGAATGATTTTCCGCTGTATATAGAACTCGAATATACCGCCACCATCGATTAAATAATTGCAGGCTCTCTTCCTGAGGAGCGTTAGTTGTTGTCTATCCTTTATACTGTGAGGTTGTCTTCTTCCTTGGTCGCGATGGTGAAACAGAGATATGTGGTAAAGAAGAGGAAGACGTTGTCAAGAAAGGGAGGCTTTAAAGCTATTCTCCATGCGGCACGTCAGGCTTCGCGTGGAGAAACCAATAGCGAGTTGGCCATTAAAAAAGCTCTCCGAGCAGCACGATTGCATGCGAATTCCAAAAGTAAACTAAGTTTTAAAAAACGTGCTCGAGTTATTCCTGTACCAAAACGTGGCGGATTTTTACCCGCACTATTCGCTGGACTAGCAGCCCTGGGTTCACTTCTTGGTGGAGCAAGTGCGGTAGCGCGAACGGTGAAAGCTGTCGAGGAAGCGAAGCAACAGTTGAAGGAAAGTGAGAGGCACAATAAAACGATGGAAGCTATAGCACTGCGTGGCAAGGGTGTGAACATGAAGCTAGCACCCTATAAAAAAGGACTTGGCATTTACATGTCGCCAAAAAACGCTTAATCGATGCACTGCCCCGGCGAGCCATGACACACGGAGAAGTCATAAAATATGCAAAACAGTTGAAAATTGCACACTTTAGAGGTGTATTTATGCGCAACCAATTACCTCCTCAACCTTGGAAGCGTGAGAGTGCAGTTATTAATTTGGATGACAGTCATGGACCGGGAACACATTACGTGGCCTACGTCAAGCATGGTTGTACCGTAGTAGTAGGGCTAAGCCGGTCCTGGACAGATTTCAAGGTCATCCATGGTTTCTCGTGGTCACGTGCCCCCCGCCCCCCAGGCGTTCCCTGGGGGGCTTCGGGGAGGGGAGGGGGGCTTGGCGGAGGGGCGGGAGGGGAGTGGAGGGGGAGGTACTGGAAGGGGGAGGGGAGGAGGGGGGGGGGAGGGGTGGAAGTTCTGGCTTAGGAGCAGACCCAGTTGTTGCCTAGCCTGTGTTGGCTGGCAAACTGACTGAGCTGGCTGGTGTGCATTGCCTATATAGCTTGTGGACGGAAGTGGGGGGAGCCGGTTCGGGGCGGTCGGCGAACGTAGCCGAATGTGCCCGAGTGTAACTTAGAGAAGGAGAACAATGCGATGGCTGGGGGGAACGGGTTGGGGAGTTGGGGCTGTAGGTATTAACCAATAAAGACCTAATCAGGATAATAATAATAATAATAATAATAATAATAATAATAAGAATAAGAATAAGAATAAGAATAAGAATAAATATTCCATGGGGCATGGTTACACAGCTGGCCTCTCTCTGCAATGATAGCCACAGTCTCAAGCTGTGGAGGTAGGTATCCATCACTAATGACCTAATAAGGATAATAATAGTAATAATAATAATAATAATAATAATAATAAATATTTCATGGTTATACAGCCGACCTCTCCCTGTGACGTCATTCACGGTCTCAGGGTGTGGCGGCCATCTTATTACTTAGCCTCTGCGGTCTCAGGGTGGGGAGGCCATCTTGCCTCTGGCTCAGTAGTTAATAATAATAATAATAATAATAATAATAATAATAATAATAATCAATAGGCCATGGAGAAACGACACGGCCGTCTCTCTCGGTGACGTCATTCACAGTCTCAGGGGGTGGCGGCCATCTTGTCCCTTAGCCTCTGGCTCATGCAAACTCATGGTTGGATTGGGGTTTGCAGCATGTTGTAGGATTCGGGGTGACACCCCCTTTTCTAGGGAAAACTTATTTCCGACCCCAAAAATAAGAAACAAAAACTAATAGGTCATCGGCTTTTAACTTCTTCTTAACCAATAAAGCAAGAGACTTGATGAGGTGTCCTACAACTCAGGCTGATGCTCTCCCCTTTTCCATAGCTTATTTAATGTAACCAAATAACTCAAAACTAATAGGTCTTTGGCTATTTAAAATCGTATTAACTAAAACACTTAAAATGTTAAATTAACCTAAGATCATTTGTTTTTATGAAAAAGGAGGGGGGTGAAAACTACCCCAAAATTATAAATTGATACTTTGGAAACTAAGAACCCTAAATCTATGAATTATAGCTCTAAAAATAGGTAATCAAATACTCTTTTACCTTAGTGGATCATTTCACCCCTAAAACAGTAAATATAGATTCTACAGGGAAAAAGGTCTTAAACACCTAAAAATGATAAATTAACCTAAGATCTTTTGTTTTTGATGAAAATTAGTAGGGGGTGAAAAACTACCCCAAAAATGAATAATGGATACCTTCGAAACTAAGAACCCTCAAATTATGTGTTATAGCTCTAAAAATAGATAATCAAATACTCTTTTTTCTCAGAGGATCATTTCACCCCTAAAACAGTTATTATAGATTTTACAGGGGAAAAGGGTGTTAAACACCTAAAAATGATAAATTAACCTAGGATCTTTTGTTTTTAATGAAAAATAGTAGGGGGTGAAAAACTATCCCCAAAATTGAAAATTTGATACCTTCTAAACTAAGAACCCTAAATTTATGTGTTATAGCTCTAAAAATAGGTAATCAAATACTCTTTTACCTTGATGGATCATTTCACCCCTAATACAGTAAATATAGATTCTACAGGGAAAAAAGTTCTTAAACACCTAAAAATGATATATTAACCTAAGATCTTTTGTTATTGATAGAATGTAGTAGGGGTTGAAAAACTACCCCCAAAATTGAAAAATTGATACCTTGGAAACTGAAAACCTTAAAGTTATGTGTTATAGCTCTAAAAATAGGTAATCAAATACTCTTTTACATTGATGGATCATATCACCCCTAAAATTGTAAATATAGATTCTACAGGGAAAAAAGGTCTTAAACAGCTAAAACTGATAAATTAACCTAAGATATTTTGTTTTTGATGGCAAGTAGTAGGGGGTGAAAAACTACCCCCCAAAATTGAAAATTTGATACCTTGGAAACTAAGAACCTTAAAATTATGTGTTATAGCTCTAAAAATAGGTAATCAAATACTCTTTTACCTTAGTGGATCATTTCACCCCTAAAACAGTAAATATAGATTCTACAGGGAAAAAGGTCCTAAACACCTAAAAATGATAAATTAACCTACGATCTTTTGTTTTTGATGGAAAGTAGTAGGGGGTGAAAAACTACCCCCAAAATTGAAAAATTTATACCTTGGAAACTAAGAATCCAACAATTACGTGTTATAGCTTTAAAAATGGATAATCAAATACTCTTTTACCTTGATGGATAATTGCACCCCTAAAACTGTTATTATAGATTTTACAGGGGGAAAAGGTGTTTAACACCAAAAAATGATAAATTAACCTAAGATCTTTTGTTTTTAATGAAAAATAGTAGGGGGTGAAAAACTACCCCAAAATTGAAAAATTGATACCTTGGAAACTAAGAACCCTAAATTTATGTGTTATAGCTCTAAAAATAGGTAATCAAATACTCTTTTACCTTAGTGGATCATTTCACCTCTAAAAGAGTAAATATAGATTCTACAGGGAAAAAAGTTCTTAAACACCTAAAAATGATAAATTAACCTAAGATCTTTTGTTTTTGATGGAAAGTAGTACGGGGTGAAAGAATACCCCCAAAATTGAAAAATTGATACCTTGGAAACTAAGAATCCAATAATTATGTGTTATAGCTCTAAAAATAAGTAATCAAATACTCTTTTACCTTGATGGATCATTTCACCCCCTAAAACAGTAAATATAGATTCTACAGGGGAAAAAGGTCTTAAACACCTAAAACTGATAAATTCGCCTAAGATCTTTTCTTTTTGATGAAAAATAGTAGGGGTGAAAAACTACCTCAAAATTGAAAATTTGATACCTTGGGAACTAAGAACCCTAAAATTATGTGTTATAGATCTAAAAATAGGTAATCAAATACTCTTTTACCTTAGTGGATCATTTCACCCCTAAAACAGATATTATAGATTTTACAGGGAGAAAGCTGTTAAACACCGAAAAATGATAAATTAACCTAAGATCTATTGTTTTCGATGAAACATAGTAGCGGGTGAAAGAGCTGTTAAACACCGAAAAATTATAAATTAACCTAAGTTCAGCCAATAAAGCCAATATAAATAATGCAATATAAAAGCTAACACAAACTAATATATAAGCCATCACATAAACCAATATATAAGCTTACACATAAGCCAATATATAAGCCAAAACATAAGCCAATATAATTATAAGCCAATACATAAGCCAATAAATGTAAGCCAATACATAAGCCAATAAAGCCAATATATAAGGTAACACAAACTAATATATAAGCCAACGAATAAACCAATATATAAGCCAACACATAAGCCAATATAAAAGTCAAGACACATAAGCCAATGTTTAAGCCAATACATAAGCAAACACTCACACACACACACACACACATAAGCCAACAGAATAAGCCAACACGATATGCAAATGGGAAATTGACAAATGTGTAAATATGAAAATGGAAAAATCCATGTTTCCAAATCATGAAATTGAAAAACATCAAACTGTCATTTAAAAAAAATGCAAATGGAAAATTGACAAATTGCAATGTGTGAAATGTGAAATTGAACAAATGGCTATCATTATTAAAAAAAAAATAACATGGTGTTCTATGGTTGAGGTGTGAATCAAACCCTCTCTACTTATTTGGAGCACCCGAGACTGAGTAGACTAGTTTTAGTTGTCATACCGCTTTTAAAAGTTTGTGTTAAATCTAGGAATTGAACCCAAAAGCTTGTAGGGGAGATCCAAGGTTATAATATGTTATACAGATAGCCTTGAATGTAGGGTGTGGTAGCTATATAGAGATGAGCCGTTTCGCTCGGGGGAGGGAGGCATGGAGATCTGCATCAAACCAGTCAAAAGACTGACGACTCAAACAACAACATGTAGAGCTCACCAAAATAATGTTGTGTAACGGTAAATGTTAGTCAACGAACAGTAATGCATAACTAAAACCCATGACACGATACCTAAGAGCTTTTCTAAAATTATTTTAAAATGCCTTTAACCCTATATTAAACACCCAGTTCACAAGACTCATAACTGCAATGTTATGGTCAAAAAGAAAAATCTATATTTCAAAACAAACAAGTGGTTTAGTCAATGTATACTGGAAAAAGTTTTATAAAACCTCAAGTCCACAAAAATAATTAAATTAGTAACTGTCAGGTTGACCGAGTGGTTATGGTGTTTGACTTAAGTTCAAATTTTCTGTACAAGAAAGCAAGGGTTCGAATCCCTTACCTGATATAACTATTGAACATGGCTTGACCACACGGTATTATTGTGTACTCGGTACACAAACCATAGATAGAGTGTATTGTTTAAGGTCACTCTCTTTGCGAACATAGTCAGAGACTGTTGATGGTTAACAATTGCATTAATAGTGGGACATAGGGATAGCAATTAAGAAAAACAGACAATAAACATTCACTATTTTTAGCCTATTTTCAATTTTGAAAAAATAGGCTTATGAGATCACCTTTTGTCCGTGTGTGTGTGCGTGTGTGTGTGTGTGTGTGTGTGTGTGTGATTCGTGTGTGTGTCCCCCCCTAATAAAATCTAAACGGCTGGAGCGATTACAATGAAACTCGGTATGTTCATAGACTATTCCCGGCGACCTCGACCGTGCCCTTCAAATTTTGTTACGTCTCACCAATGCAAAATGGCGGCTGTGCGAAATATTTCACTAGCATTCAATATCTCCGAACCTATTACCGATATCGCCCTGAAATTGTGTACGGTGATAAAGGGTACTACTAGAAGTTCACCTATGAGACTTTCAAAAACCTGGTGACTACAAAACCAACATGGCGGTCAAGCGAAGTTGAGACTTTTAAATAGACTTTTCTCGCGATTTAACTATCCACACGTAATGAAACTTGGTACAGCAAATGTTTATACACATTGTAATGCACTGGAGTCTAATTTAGTTCAATTGTTTACATAACTTCAAATTGGCGGCTGTGCAAAATATTTCACTGACATTCTATATCTCCGAAACTATTACAGATATCACCCTGCAATTTAGTACGGTGATAAAGGGTACTGATACAAGTTTACCTATGTATATTTCATAAACTTGTAAAGTAGAAAACGAACATGGCGACCAAGCGAAGTTGAGACTTTTAAATAGACTTTTCTCACGATTTAACCACCCAAACGTAATGAAACTAGGTACAGCAAGTGTTTATGCACATAGTAATGCACTGGAGTCTAATTTAGTTCAATTGTTTACATAACTTCAAAATGGCGGCTGTGCAAAATATTTCACTGACATTCTATATCTCCGAAACTATTACAGATATCACCCTACAATTTAGTACGGTGATAAAGGGTACTGATACAAGTTTACCTATGTATATTTCATGAACTTGTAAAGTAGAAAACGAACATGGCGACCAAGCGAAGTTGAGACTTTTAAATAGACTTTTCTCACGATTTAACCATCCAAACGTAATGAAACTAGGTACAGCAAGTATTTATACACATAGTAATGCACTGGAGTCTAATTTAGTTCAATTGTTTACATAACCTCAAAATGGCGGCTGTGCGAAATATTTCACTGACATTCTAAATCTCCGAAACTATTACAGATATTACCCTGCAATTTTGTACGGTGATAAAGGGTACTAATACAAGTTTACCTATGTATAATTCATAAACCTGTAAAGTACAAAACGAACATGGCGACCAAGCGAATTTGAAATTTTAAAATCTCGTTTTTACTTCTTGTGTTCTAATCATGCGATTGAAGTTTGAATACCACACGTACACAATAATCTTAATGTAATAGTACAAAAATAAAAATCCAACCTGGCGACAATCTGAAATATTTAGACGGTTCTCAATATCTACGAATCTGTTACAGCAATTAAACTGAAATTTTGTATGTTGTTAGAAGAAATTAACATGAGCAGGATATATGAAAATAGGCTGTATAGTTCTTCACGGAACTACTTGTTATTTATTTAATGTAAGTACTTGTACAATAGTTGTATACAAACTACAACTCTCTTTTGTCCATAACTGTCTAGTCCTTTTCGATCCACTTGCATATCAAGGGCAGATGACTTTGTAGTTCAGCCCCTTAAAACAACAACACTACTTCTTGCATAGTCTGTGATGTTGATGACTCTTGAGGCGTGGAAGATGGATACAACATAACTTTTACAACAGGGGTTAAACGTTGCTCAACAAACAATGCACTATTTTGAGTAGCAACATCTTTCTCTTGTACTAACTTTTTAGCATTCTGATGATTTTTTTGCCAACACCATCAGTGTTTTGTCTGGAGCACTACATTGATGATCACTCACACTTAAAACCACACCATTTCTACTTTTCATATTGCCTCGACATTTTGTTGACCTCTGTTTTGAGCATTGCCAGAATATTATTCCTTTTACATTTTGTCGTCTATAGTTATAAGAGTAGCCTTTATAGAGTACACGTTGTTTACCTCGGTTAGTTGTAGTAAGTTCCAAAGTAGTAACTAACCTGTTAGTATGATTTGCACACTACAAAGGTTATCTCTGTTCTGGTAATAGAATTATTTAGCGTTGGCTTTTATATTTAATATGTACAGTTAAAAGTGATAGAAAAGTGGTAGAAATGTGGTAGCATAGAGGTAGACAAGTGGTAGACAATTGGTAACATAGTGGTAGAAAAGTGGTAGCAAAGTGGTAGAAAAGTGATAGAAAAGTGGCAGAAAAGTAGTAGAAAAGTGGTAGCAAAGTGGTAGAAAAGTGGTAGCAAACTAGAAAAGTGGTAGAAAAGTGGCAGAAAAGTAGTAAAAAAGTGGTAGCAAAGTGGTAGAAAAGTGGTAGCAAACTAGAAAAGTGGTAGCAAAGTGGTAGCAAATATTACATGTATTGTTAAGAAATAGTTTAAGCGGTTACATGGATTCATTACACTATAATTTTAGCATTACGAAGCTCATTTTCTATATCCAAAAGTTCTTCCTCATATTTAGTATGACCAGCCTGTTTACAGGTATGCAAGTACTGAAGCCGCTGGATTAGCTTACTGGGATTGTTCCAGTTAACAAATTTAACAAATGATTTTTTTTGGGTGTAAACCATTATCATCATCATCATCATCATTATCATGATAATCATCATCATCATCATGGTTATCATCATCAATATAATTATCATCAATATAATCATCATCACTATTACTATCTAATCCTTTTTGTTCATCTTGCAATGCAACAACCTTTGGCATAGTTTGTGTTGTCTTTGATAGTGTTAGAGGTTTCTTAGACGTTAACGACTGTCCTAACATGTCTTTTTCAGGAGATAATAAATGCTCTTTAACAAACAAAGCACTATCTTGAGCCACACTATTTTTTTCTTGGTCTTGCTTTTTTACCTTGGTTAGAGTATTTTGTCCATTTAAATGAGTATTATTTTGAGATTTACAATGATGATTGATTGAAATAAGTATGTTGGAGCCTTTTGTCTTAATCATTCCTCGACACTTTTTAGATCGTTGTTTCGAACAGCACCAAATAACAGTTCCATTTTTATTAGTTCTTTTTACAATATATGCATATCCTTTATAGTAAGCACATGGCTTACCATAGCTAGTCGTTGATACTTCCATGCCAACTGTTAAGCATAAACTAATCTCTAGTAAAGTTAACTCGATAATAAAAATGATTGTTTGTAGTATGTGCAGTTTAAAATAAGAGCAAAAGTGAGAGTCAAATGGTAGAAAAGTGTTAGCAAAGTGGTGGAAGAGTGGTAGCAGTTTATAGTAGTCATGATCTTTTTTACCAGAATGTGATTTGAGTAAATGTAATTTCTAATCCTTAGCAGTGAGTAGTCAGTTAGTCTTGGTTCAGACAAGCGTAAACAGTTCTCCAATGAATCAGAGATCAAGATTTTCATTATGAAACAGTTGTGTAACCAATTAGGTATCGGTACTTGATAGCTTTACACATGAACAAAAATTCCAACATATCTGACATGAATTACATGATTTGAAAGTTGACAAAGAATATCCAATCAACCATTGTAGTTACAATGTCAAACACACAAAGACAAAATCAGCATGAACTTTTAAGTTACAGGAAAATTCTATGAAATAGACTATGCAGGAAATTTGGAAATACACATCAGAAGTTTGCAACACCATCCTTCTAGCCTATATAAATTATCGACATGGAAAGTGTGCACTGCCCCTAACATTAAACCAATTTATCAATAACACAAGTCAACAATCAAAACATTTTGTGTTGAGTCTATCATTTAATGCATATATTCTGTCTACATTGAACAGTAACACAAAAAAAACGCCATTCATAATTAATTAAGTTTGCTTTAATTCTTTATGTAATGATATATACATATTTTAAGTTTTGGCTGACTGTTCAGGGTGAATCGACTTTGAACACATAAGAGAGGGAATATTTTAAGACTTAACCTCAGCTCACCTAACATAACCTAAATTTACCTAACCTAACCTTGTCATATAGGTAAAAACGGGTCAAGCTATGCTTTCGACTACCGAGTTTCAGCTACATTTCAAGGTTACTCTCCCAAACATTGCCGGAGACTGCTGATAAACAGAAAGCATAGCTTGACCCGTTTCTTACCTATATGACAAGGTTAGGTTAGGTAAATTTAGGTTATGTATATATAATTAATTATGAATGGCGTTTTTTGTGTTACTGTTCAATTTAGACAGAATATATGCATTAAATGATAGACTCAACACAAAATGTTTTGATTGTTGACTTGTGTTATTGATAAATTGGTTTAATGTTAGGGGCAGTGCACACTTTCCATGTCGATAATTTATATAGGCTAGAAGGATGGTGTTGCAAACTTCTGATGTGTATTTCCAAATTTCCTGCATAGTCTATTTCATAGAATTTTCCTGTAACTTAAAAGTTCATGCTGATTTTGTCTTTGTGTGTTTGACATTGTAACTACAATGGTTGATTGGATATTCTTTGTCAACTTTCAAATCATGTAATTCATGTCAGATATGTTGGAATATTTGTTCATGTGTAAAGCTATCAAGTACCGATACCTAATTGGTTACACAACTGTTTCATAATGAAAATCTTGATCTCTGATTCATTGGAGAACTGTTTACGCTTGTCTGAACCAAGACTAACTGACTACTCACTGCTAAGGATTAGAAATTACATTTACTCAAATCACATTCTGGTAAAAAAGATCATGACTACTATAAACTGCTACCACTCTTCCACCACTTTGCTAACACTTTTCTACCATTTGACTCTCACTTTTGCTCTTACTTTAAACTGCACATACTACAAACAATCATTTTTATTATCGAGTTAACTTTACTAGAGATTAGTTTATGCTTAACAGTTGGCATGGAAGTATCAACGACTAGCTATGGTAAGCCATGTGCTTACTATAAAGGATATGCATATATTGTAAAAAGAACTAATAAAAATGGAACTGTTATTTGGTGCTGTTCGAAACAACGATCTAAAAAGTGTCGAGGAATGATTAAGACAAAAGGCTCCAACATACTTATTTCAATCGATCATCATTGTAAATCTCAAAATAATACTCATTTAAATGGACAAAATACTCTAACCAAGGTAAAAAAGCAAGACCAAGAAAAAAATAGTGTGGCTCAAGATAGTGCTTTGTTTGTTAAAGAGCATTTATTATCTCCTGAAAAAGACATGTTAGGACAGTCGTTAACGTCTAAGAAACCTCTAACACTATCAAAGACAACACAAACTATGCCAAAGGTTGTTGCATTGCAAGATGAACAAAAAGGATTAGATAGTAATAGTGATGATGATTATATTGATGATAATTATATTGATGATGATAACCATGATGATGATGATGATTATCATGATAATGATGATGATGATGATGATAATGGTTTACACCCAAAAAAAATCATTTGTTAAATTTGTTAACTGGAACAATCCCAGTAAGCTAATCCAGCGGCTTCAGTACTTGCATACCTGTAAACAGGCTGGTCATACTAAATATGAGGAAGAACTTTTGGATATAGAAAATGAGCTTCGTAATGCTAAAATTATAGTGTAATGAATCCATGTAACCGCTTAAACTATTTCTTAACAATACATGTAATATTTGCTACCACTTTGCTACCACTTTTCTAGTTTGCTACCACTTTTCTACCACTTTGCTACCACTTTTTTACTACTTTTCTGCCACTTTTCTACCACTTTTCTAGTTTGCTACCACTTTTCTACCACTTTGCTACCACTTTTCTACTACTTTTCTGCCACTTTTCTATCACTTTTCTACCACTTTGCTACCACTTTTCTACCACTATGTTACCAATTGTCTACCACTTGTCTACCTCTTTGCTACCACATTTCTACCACTTTTCTATCACTTTTAACTGTACATATTAAATATAAAAGCCAACGCTAAATAATTCTATTACCAGAACAGAGATAACCTTTGTAGTGTGCAAATCATACTAACAGGTTAGTTACTACTTTGGAACTTACTACAACTAACCGAGGTAAACAACGTGTACTCTATAAAGGCTACTCTTATAACTATAGACGACAAAATGTAAAAGGAATAATATTCTGGCAATGCTCAAAACAGAGGTCAACAAAATGTCGAGGCAATATGAAAAGTAGAAATGGTGTGGTTTTAAGTGTGAGTGATCATCAATGTAGTGCTCCAGACAAAACACTGATGGTGTTGGCAAAAAAATCATCAGAATGCTAAAAAGTTAGTACAAGAGAAAGATGTTGCTACTCAAAATAGTGCATTGTTTGTTGAGCAACGTTTAACCCCTGTTGTAAAAGTTATGTTGTATCCATCTTCCACGCCTCAAGAGTCATCAACATCACAGACTATGCAAGAAGTAGTGTTGTTGTTTTAAGGGGCTGAACTACAAAGTCATCTGCCCTTGATATGCAAGTGGATCGAAAAGGACTAGACAGTTATGGACAAAAGAGAGTTGTAGTTTGTATACAACTACTGTACAAGTACTTACATTAAATAAATAAAAATAGTGAATGTGTATTGTCTGTTTTTCTTAATTGCTATCCCTATGTCCCACTATTAATGCAATTGTTAACCATCAACAGTCTCTGACTATGTTCGCAAAGAGAGTGACCTTAAACAATACACTCTATCTATGGTTTGTGTACCGAGTACACAATAATACCGTGTGGTCAAGCCATGTTCAATAGTTATATCAGGTAAGGGATTCGAACCCTTGCTTTCTTGTACAGAAAATTTGAACTTAAGTCAAACACCATAACCACTCGGTCAACCTGACAGTTACTAATTTAATTATTTTTGTGGACTTGAGGGTTTATAAAACTTTTTCCAGTATACATTGACTAAACCACTTGTTTGTTTTGAAATATAGATTTTTCTTTTTGACCATAACATTGCAGTTATGAGTCTTGTGAACTGGGTGTTTAATATAGGGTTAAAGGCATTTTAAAATAATTTTAGAAAAGCTCTTAGGTATCGTGTCATGGGTTTTAGTTATGCATTACTGTTCGTTGACTAACATTTACCGTTACACAACATTATTTTGGTGAGCTCTACATGTTGTTGTTTGAGTCGTCAGTCTTTTGACTGGTTTGATGCAGATCTCCATGCCTCCCTCCCCCGAGCGAAACGGCTCATCTCTATATAGCTACCACACCCTACATCAAGGCTATCTGTTTAACATATTATAACCTTGGATCTCCCCTACAAGCTTTTGGGTTCAATTCCTAGATTTAACACAAACTTTTAAAAGCGGTATGACAACTAAAACTAGTCTACTCAGTCTCGGGTGCTCCAAATAAGTAGAGAGGGTTTGATTCACACCTCAACCATAGAGCACCATGTTATTTTTTTTAATAATGATAGCCATTTGTTCAATTTCACATTTCACACATTGCAATTTGTCAATTTTCCATTTGCATTTTTTTTAAATGACAGTTTGATGTTTTTCAATTTCATGATTTGGAAACATGGATTTTTCCATTTTCATATTTACACATTTGTCAATTTCCCATTTGCATATCGTGTTGGCTTATTCTGTTGGCTTATGTGTGTGTGTGAGTGTTTGCTTATGTATTGGCTTAAACATTGGCTTATGTGTCTTGTCTTTTATATTGGCTTATGTGTTGGCTTATATATTGGTTTATTCGTTGGCTTATATATTAGTTTGTGTTACCTTATATATTGGCTTTATTGGCTTATGTATTGGCTTACATTTATTGGCTTATGTATTGGCTTATAATTATATTGGCTTATGTTTTGGCTTATATATTGGCTTATGTGTAAGCTTATATATTGGTTTATGTGATGGCTTATATATTAGTTTGTGTTAGCTTTTATATTGCATTATTTATATTGGCTTTATTGGCTGAACTTAGGTTAATTTATAATTTTTCGGTGTTTAACAGCTCTTTCACCCGCTACTATGTTTCATCGAAAACAATAGATCTTAGGTTAATTTATCATTTTTCGGTGTTTAACAGCTTTTTCCCTGTAAAATCTATAATATCTGTTTTAGGGGTGAAATGATCCACTAAGGTAAAAGAGTATTTGATTACCTATTTTTAGATCTATAACACATAATTTTAGGGTTCTTAGTTCCCAAGGTATCAAATTTTCAATTTTGAGGTAGTTTTTCACCCCTACTATTTTTCATCAAAAAGAAAAGATCTTAGGTGAATTTATCAGTTTTAGGTGTTTAAGACCTTTTTCCCCTGTAGAATCTATATTTACTGTTTTAGGGGTGAAATGATCCATCAAGGTAAAAGAGTATTTGATTACTTATTTTTAGAGCTATAACACATAATTATTGGATTCTTAGTTTCCAAGGTATCAATTTTTCAATTTTGGGGGTATTCTTTCACCCCGTACTACTTTCCATCAAAAACAAAAGATCTTAGGTTAATTTATCATTTTTAGGTGTTTAAGAACTTTTTTCCCTGTAGAATCTATATTTACTCTTTTAGAGGTGAAATGATCCACTAAGGTAAAAGAGTATTTGATTACCTATTTTTAGAGCTATAACACATACATTTAGGGTTCTTAGTTTCCAAGGTATCAATTTTTCAATTTTGGGGTAGTTTTTCACCCCCTACTATTTTTCATTAAAAACAAAAGATCTTAGGTTAATTTATCATTTTTTGGTGTTAAACACCTTTTCCCCCTGTAAAATCTATAATAACAGTTTTAGGGGTGCAATTATCCATCAAGGTAAAAGAGTATTTGATTATCCATTTTTAAAGCTATAACACGTAATTGTTGGATTCTTAGTTTCCAAGGTATAAATTTTTCAATTTTGGGGGTAGTTTTTCACCCCCTACTACTTTCCATCAAAAACAAAAGATCGTAGGTTAATTTATCATTTTTAGGTGTTTAGGACCTTTTTCCCTGTAGAATCTATATTTACTGTTTTAGGGGTGAAATGATCCACTAAGGTAAAAGAGTATTTGATTACCTATTTTTAGAGCTATAACACATAATTTTAAGGTTCTTAGTTTCCATGGTATCAAATTTTCAATTTTGGGGGGTAGTTTTTCACCCCTACTACTTGCCATCAAAAACAAAATATCTTAGGTTAATTTATCAGTTTTAGCTGTTTAAGAACTTTTTTCCCTGTAGAATCTATATTTTCAATTTTAGGGGTGATATGATCCATCAATGTAAAAGAGTATTTGATTACCTATTTTTAGAGCTATAACACATAACTTTAAGGTTTTCAGTTTCCAAGGTATCAATTTTTCAATTTTGGGGGTAGTTTTTCAACCCCTACTACATTCTATCAATAACAAAAGATCTTAGGTTAATATATCATTTTTAGGTGTTTAAGAACTTTTTTCCCTGTAGAATCTATATTTACTGTATTAGGGGTGAAATGATCCATCAAGGTAAAAGAGTATTTGATTACCTATTTTTAGAGCTATAACACATAAATTTAGGGTTCTTAGTTTAGAAGGTATCAAATTTTCAATTTTGGGGATAGTTTTTCACCCCCTACTATTTTTCATTAAAAACAAAAGATCCTAGGTTAATTTATCATTTTTAGGTGTTTAACACCCTTTTCCCCTGTAAAATCTATAATAACTGTTTTAGGGGTGAAATGATCCTCTGAGAAAAAAGAGTATTTGATTATCTATTTTAGAGCTATAACACATAATTTGAGGGTTCTTAGTTTCGAAGGTATCCATTATTCATTTTTGGGGTAGTTTTTCACCCCCTACTAATTTTCATCAAAAACAAAAGATCTTAGGTTAATATATCATTTTTAGGTGTTTAAGACCTTTTTCCCTGTAGAATCTATATTTACTGTTTTAGGGGTGAAATGATCCACTAAGGTAAAAGAGTATTTGATTACCTATTTTTAGAGCTATAATTCATAATTTTAGGGTTCTTAGTTTCCAAAGTATCAATTTTTAATTTTGGGGTAGTTTTCACCCCCCTCCTTTTTCATAAAAACAAATGATCTTAGGTTAATTTAACATTTTAAGTGTTTTAGTTAATAAGATTTTAAAAAGCCAAAGACCTATTAGTTTTGAGTTATTTGGTTACATTAAATAAGCTATGGAAAAGGGGAGAGCATCAGCCTGAGTTGTAGGACACCTCATCAAGTCTCTTGCTTTATTGGTTAAGAAGAAGTTAAAAGCCGATGACCTATTAGTTTTTGTTTCTTATTTTTGGGGTCGGAAATAAGTTTTCCCTAGAAAAGGGGGTGTCACCCCGAATCCTACAACATGCTGCAAACCCCAATCCAACCATGAGTTTGCATGAGCCAGAGGCTAAGGGACAAGATGGCCGCCACCCCCTGAGACTGTGAATGACGTCACCGAGAGAGACGGCCGTGTCGTTTCTCCATGGCCTATTGATTATTATTATTATTATTATTATTATTATTATTATTATTATTAACTACTGAGCCAGAGGCAAGATGGCCTCCCCACCCTGAGACCGCAGAGGCTAAGTAATAAGATGGCCGCCACACCCTGAGACCGTGAATGACGTCACAGGGAGAGGTCGGCTGTATAACCATGAAATATTTATTATTATTATTATTCTTATTATTATTACTATTATTATCCTTATTAGGTCATTAGTGATGGATACCTACCTCCACAGCTTGAGACTGTGGCTATCATTGCAGAGAGAGGCCAGCTGTGTAACCATGCCCCATGGAATATTTATTCTTATTCTTATTCTTATTCTTATTCTTATTCTTATTCTTATTCTTATTATTATTATTATTATTATTATTATTATTATTATCCTGATTAGGTCTTTATTGGTTAATACCTACAGCCCCAACTCCCCAACCCGTTCCCCCCAGCCATCGCATTGTTCTCCTTCTCTAAGTTACACTCGGGCACATTCGGCTACGTTCGCCGACCGCCCCGAACCGGCTCCCCCCACTTCCGTCCACAAGCTATATAGGCAATGCACACCAGCCAGCTCAGTCAGTTTGCCAGCCAACACAGGCTAGGCAACAACTGGGTCTGCTCCTAAGCCAGAACTTCCACCCCTCCCCCCCCCCCCTCCTCCCCTCCCCCCTTCCAGTACCTCCCCCTCCACTCCCCTCCCGCCCCTCCGCCAAGCCCCCCTCCCTTCCCCCAAGCCCCCCAGGGAACGCCTGGGGGGCGGGGGGCACGTGACCACGAGAAACCATGGATGACCTTGAAATCTGTCCAGGACCGGCTTAGCCCTACGCTTTACTCTCCTCACTTCCGTACGAGGGATAAAGTTTCATAGCGCTTGTTATACCAACATTTCGAGTCGTATCCACTTCGATTCCGTTGATGATGTAGCGAACCTCGGAAAACAAAAAGGCCAGCGCATGGTTAGCCAACTTTGACGTTGTCGGAATGGTACCATCTGATTTGGTGAGTTGACCTTCAATCTGGATGTAACTTTCATGGGGTAGGGTGTAGATATCTTGTTGATTAATGGTAATACGAATTTCGTCATTGTTATTTAGACCCTGAGTGTACGGTTGATAGGAATGGTGTTCAATTCTTACAATACCCTCCTGTACTTCGACCGGATTGATCACGTCGAGGATCGAATTCATGACGTACGGTGTAACCCAGTTGTTGTAAGATCTGCTTGTTGACACGTGTTAACCTGTACACGCGTTGAGAACAACTAACACCCACCCTCAATGGTGTTGTTGCTTTATACACTTGTTTCATGCTGGCTTCAGATACAATTTGTAGGTCACAGGTGTATGAGGGTCTAATTCGATGAGACGTTGGTTTCTATTCACTAGTCTCAAGGTAATATTCCTGATGTGGGTCACACTCACAGGGTGATAGAGCACCACCGATGGGTTTTCGCGGATGATATAACCACCAGGTGAAGTAACAATAAAATCATAAAGCGAATGCGAGGGATCTTGATTGGTGTAGACGTCTGTAATAATATTACACGTGACAGATATATGATGATCTTCAATTATTTTCACCGGTTGGTCAGACTTGTGTATCACGTTTGGTACTAACACTTGTGGTGAATAGCCTAGCAATGGACCAATTGAGTCTGGTTGTGCTTTAAAATCAATCCTAAAGGAAGAAAGAATACTGCAGCGATGTGTCACGTTGTTGGCTATGAGTTCAAACTTGCGTGTCCCGTCCAGAAATGCTTTTAGACTAAATTCCTTGGTGAGAGTTGTGTAGATGTGATCGTGAATATCATCTACGGTGTAGCTGCCAGACGGTAGAGTTAACACATAGTCATCGTAGTAAAACTTATCATTGACGTCTTCAATTATGTTGCAGATTCTATTATAGCCTTCAAACGAAACAAGTCCCAGCACGTAGGGTCGTTGTCCCAATTCAATTGGAGGATAAAAGTCAACAGTTACTTCGGCTCCTTGTCCGTGCACTGTAAACGCTCTACTTTCTGCCATTATACTGCTCACGTTACCACCTGCGCTGAGCCTTATATAGAAAGGTCAGACATAGGCGACCACAGTGTTGAGTGTTAAAAGTTTGTACTCGTTTCACATTATAGTTTATTGTTGCACTGCTTCCGAAATAGCGAACAAGCTCTGTCGGCGGAGGAAGGTTTCCAAAACTGTCAAAGTACCATACGGTACAACCATGCTTGACGTAGGCCACGTAATGTGTTCCCGGTCCATGACTGTCATCCAAATTAATAACTGCACTCTCACGCTTCCAAGGTTGAGGAGGTAATTGGTTGCGCATAAATACACCTCTAAAGTGTGCAATTTTCAACTGTTTTGCATATTTTATGACTTCTCCGTGTGTCATGGCTCGCCGGGGCAGTGCATCGATTAAGCGTTTTTTGGCGACATGTAAATGCCAAGTCCTTTTTTATAGGGTGCTAGCTTCATGTTCACACCCTTGCCACGCAGTGCTATAGCTTCCATCGTTTTATTGTGCCTCTCACTTTCCTTCAACTGTTGCTTCGCTTCCTCGACAGCTTTCACCGTTCGCGCTACCGCACTTGCTCCACCAAGAAGTGAACCCAGGGCTGCTAGTCCAGCGAATAGTGCGGGTAAAAATCCGCCACGTTTTGGTACAGGAATAACTCGAGCACGTTTTTTAAAACTTAGTTTACTTTTGGAATTCGCATGCAATCGTGCTGCTCGGAGAGCTTTTTTAATGGCCAACTCGCTATTGGTTTCTCCACGCGAAGCCTGACGTGCCGCATGGAGAATAGCTTTAAAGCCTCCCTTTCTTGACAACGTCTTCCTCTTCTTTACCACATATCTCTGTTTCACCATCGCGACCAAGGAAGAAGACAACCTCACAGTATAAAGGATAGACAACAACTAACGCTCCTCAGGAAGAGAGCCTGCAATTATTTAATCGATGGTGGCGGTATATTCGAGTTCTATATACAGCGGAAAATCATTCATTGATTTTCCCGCCTCTTTTTCTTCAGACGACAGTTTCAGTTGAAAGGATAATTTGTCCTCGGCTTTCACCGCAAGTTCGATGAGTGATGATATAACACTACCGTTTAATAGTAGCTCTAAATGTTTGAAATCCGGTGTATACTCGATAACACGAATGGCACCATCATACGGTAAACGGTAATTGCTATGCCCCGAACGTAGTATATAGGTAAGGTTACTGGGATCTTCAACCGGTTGTCGGTTTACAATGTGAACCAAAAATAAGTTTGGCATTGTTTTAATGAAAAGCGATAATCGTTGTTCCAAAAATCGTTTAGTCGTCACGTCATGAGGATGTACAGGATCGGCAACATCGGCTATTCGTTTTCGCTTCATCTGTAGAGCGTTCTCTCTGATTTCCCACACCTTCTCTATTTCAGAGAACAAATACCGTTTTGTACAAGCATCTTGATCATCCTCCGGATCGGCCACGTGTACAAGGCGTGTATTATTCGCTGTATAACCATTTACTGTTAGGAATGGTACAAAACGGCGTAATTCTTTCACCTTGTTATCTACATAGTCCTTTCTAGCAGCGTCCGTGTCGTTGGTTGGAAGAGCTAGCTGAGTGATTCGACGTTGGTGTACATCATAGTCTTTCTCTTTTGTTAACACCACAGCATTGGTTAACATATAGGCTTTGGTGCACACATCTTGATTGTTTACGGGGTCTGCAACGCCCATGATACGTTTATTCTGTGCTTCATAGTCTCCCTTGATACGCCGCAAGCGATAATAATCTACATACTTTTTTGAACATGCGTCCGAAGCTAATTGTGGTTCTGTTATATTGGTTAATCGCTTTCCATTAAAGTCGTAATGACCATCCGTTGTGCGTGGCAGTGCATTGGCATCGACATATCGTTTATTAGCCGGATCTGTATCATGTTTTGGATCGTTTATCGAAGCAGATGGCTCATTTCCTTTCTTTGTTTTATGTGTTCTCCCAAAGGCATCCATGGTTACACTAGATCTGAAACAGCCACATGCTTCATGTATATAGAGACCACCTCTTCCCGTTTCACGTTCAGTCGATATGCAGATTATTAAGCAACAACATTCACTTCCGGTGGGGGATTTGGTTTCTCGCCTCTTCTCGACAACGTCCGAACGCCGCCACGGTTCACTCTTCCCGTCTTCCATTCGCTGTCTCATCGCCGGACCATCGGGATGTGGAAAAACCAATCTTCTGCTTACCTTAATCACCTCCTTAAACGGAGTACGATTTCAAAATATCTACATTTTTGCCAAGTCGCTCTATCAGCCTCTTTATGTGTTCTTGCAACAAGTCATGTCGGGTCTTCGCAATAACATGGGTTACTTCACATTCCCCGCGCACGAAGATGTCGTCTCACCGGATCATGTTCGCCCGAATTCGCTCATGATTTTTGATGATGTGTCCACAGAACGACAGGCTATCATTCAAACCTATTTTACCATGGGACGTCATAAATATATTGATTGTTTTTATCTCGCTCAAACCTATTCCCGAATACCCAAACAGCTCATTCGCGACAATGCCAACGTGATTGTTCTCTTCCGGCAGGATGAACGCAACATGCGTCACGTCTACGATGATCACGTGAACCCAGACATGACCTTCCTAGCCTTTACACAGTTGTGTGCCACATGTTGGAATGCTCATCACCACGGTTGCCTCGTTATCGATAAGCAGAGTGATATCAACAACGGACGTTACCGCATGGGGTTTGATCATTTTATACGTATTTAAGGCACTGCATGACTTTTTCAAACGTCATTTATTCAGCTAGCATGGCAACAGCAGGAAGTCAATTAAAGAAACACATTATCCGTGCGCAAAATAATATTCGACGCAAGTTCCGTGAACTGAAACGCACGCATGCTGATAGTGAGCTGTTGATCGCGAAACATTTGAAATCACCTCTGGAAGCCGTGTTAAAGGGAACATCACGAACCAATAAGCCAAATACAGTATCAAAAGGAACACAAACAATCGAGGAGGAAGAACAAGAAGAAGGTGATGAAGAAGCTGAGGATGTTTTTACTTCTGGAACAGAATCACCGCTTCCAGAGTTTCTAAAAACAACAGTCATTGCTCAAACGCCCTCTAGCTCTAGAGAAAAAAAACCTACCCTGTCAGAAATCTTGGCTACACCTGAAAAGTATATGCAGCTGAAAGGTATTCTGGTAGAACATTTTGGACCGTTGGTAACGCCCTACCTTGAAGACCTTTTTACTAGAAAAACTGATACGACCTACGGTGTTCGCTATGAAAATAAACGTTTTCGAATTGGTGACTCAGAGATCAAAATAAAAGATAATGTCGTGATTGTTAAAACAGTTCGATATCAATTGACGCCAGGTCTTTTAGAACTTTTATTTGCACGTGTACCTTCCAAGGATGGCTATGACGAAGACGATCTTCAAAAGTATAAGGACATCTTGATGGCTACAAATGGTTTTAGACGTAATTATAAACGTTCTGAATCAATAAATGCAAATAAGGGTTTCAAATATAAGGCCATTATATCCAAATTGTTTCCCACCTATGCAAGTGTCCGCCATGAAAGCTCAGCGTCCGGCGTCCCGTTTAAAACGTTAAAACCTTTCGTTGATTTCGCCTATTGGAACGATCCTAATAAGTTGGTTAAACGTCTACAGCTCCTGCACGCTTCCCAACAGGCTGGCCATACAGGTCATGAAGGTGAAATTGTAGAAATAGAAGAGGAGCTTCGTCATGCTGGCATTATTGTATGATGGGTCCACGTGACAATACCCCTTCGCCTATTAAAACAGTGATTGCTCACGAGTTGCATAAACCAGCTCGCCGTATCTATCCACGTCGTCATGTTGTCTCGCGAGGAATTGATGAACTTTGGCAAGCTGATCTCGTGGAAATGATTCCCTATGCTACTAAAAACAATGGCATCAAGTATTTGCTGACTGTCATCGACGTCTATTCCAAAATGGCATTTGTAGAGCCTGTGCGAAATAAAACAGGTACTCTAGTTACTGCAGCCTTTAAACGCATTATTCAAAAAGCTAAACGGCAACCTCGCCTCCTCCAGACAGATCAAGGTAAGGAGTTTTTCAACAAGGAGTTTTCCACCTATCTGCAAAAACTCGGTGTTCATCACTATACCACTTACAGCAATTTGAAAGCGAGTGTGGTAGAACGTTTCAACCGAACGTTAAAAACACATATGTGGCGAGAATTTACAGCCAGAGGGTCCTATCGCTGGCTTCATCTACTGCAGACTCTAGTGTCACGTTACAACGATACCAAACATAGAACTATTGGGTTAAAACCACGTTTGGTCATAAAAAACAGTCCACGGTTGAATCGCCTTCATCATGGCATCAAAACAGCTGACCCACAACGCCATCGTTTTCAGGTGGGTGATTATGTACGCATCAGTAAACATAAATCCCTCTTCTCAAAAGGATACACGCCCAACTGGAGCACAGAAATATTCAGCATTCGCCAAGTAAAACGTACCCACCCCGTCACTTATCTACTCCAGGACCATAACCACCAGCCCATCGAAGGAGGATTCTACATCGAAGAACTTCAAAAATCGCAGTATCCCAAGCATTATCTTGTTGAAAAAGTGATTAAAAGACAGGGTAATAAACTCTATGTCAAATGGTTAGGTTTCAATTCCTCTTTTAATTCTTGGATTAATAAATCTGATCTTGTATAATGAGCCTTGTTTTATTTCATCCTCTTAACCTTTCCTTGTCGGGTTGGCCGAGCGGTCTAAGGCGTTCGACTTAAGTTCGAATTTCCTCAACAGGAAGCGAGGGTTCGAATCCCTCACACGACAGCTCGTCATGGGTTAACAACAGTCCATATACCTCTACATTTTTACCATACATAGATCTCTAGGGGACATTTAGTATTTCGTATTATTCATATTCGTAACCATGCTTAATGGAATATTTATTATTATTATTAGGTCTTTATTGATTGATACCTACAGCCCCGGCCATCGCATTGTTCTACTACTCTAAGTTACACTCGGTCACATTCGACTACCTTCGACAGTCGCCCGAACCGGTCCCTTCCCCCACTTCCATCCACAAGCTATATAGGCAATGCACACCAGCCAGCTCAGTCAGTTGGCTGGCCAACACAGGTCGGCTAACAACTGGGTCTGCTTCCAAGCCAGACCTTCCCCTCCCCTCCCCTCCCCCCCCCTCCCCCAAGCCCCCCAGGGAACGCCTGGGGGGGGCACGTGACCACGAGAAACCATGGATGACCTTGAAATCTGTCCAGGACCGGCTTAGCCCTACTACTCTCTCAGTTAACCTACAAGTCAATACCAGAGCACCCTAGAGGTGGCGAGGCCCTGCACACACAGTGTTTATAACAATGTATACTCTCAGTTCAGCTACAAGTCAATACCAGGGCTCCCTAGAGGTGACGAGGCCCTGCACACAGAGTGTTTATAACAATGTATACTCTCAGTTAACTTACAAGTCAATACCAGGGCACCCTAGAAGTGGCGAGGCCCTGCACACACAGTGTTTATAACAATGTATACTCTCAGTTCAGCTACAAGTCAATATCAGGGCACCCTAGAGGTGGCGAGGCTCTGCACACACAGTCTTTATAACAATGTATACTCTCAGTTCACATACAAGTCAATACCAGAGTACCCTAGAGGTGGCGAGGCCCTGCACACACAGTGTTTATAACAATGTATACTCTCAGTTCACATAGAAGTCAATACCAGAGTACCGTAGAGGTGGCGAGGCCCTGCACACACAGTGTTTATTACAATGTAAAAATCAATACTAGGGCACCCTAGAGGTGACGAGGCTCTGCATACACAGTGTTTATAACAATGTATACTCTCAGTTAACCTACAAGTCAATACCAGGGTACCCTAGAGGTGACGAGGCCCTGCGCATTCAGTGTTTATAACAATGTATACTCTCAGTTCACCTACAAGTCAAAACCAGGGCACCCTAGAGGTGACGAGGCCCTGCACTCACAGTGTTTATAACAAAGTATACTCTCAGTTCAGCTACAAGTCAATACCAGGGCACCCTAGAGGTGACGAGGCCCTGCACACACAGTGTTTATTACAATGTATACTCTCATTTAACCTACAAGTCAATACCAGGGCACCCTAGAGGTGGCGAGGCTCTGCACACACAGTGTTTATAACAATGTATACGCTCAGTTCAGCTACAAGTCAATACCAGGGCACCCTAGAGGTGACGAGGTTCTGCACACACAGTGTTTATAACAATGTATACTCTCAGTTCAGCTACAAGTCAATACCAGGGCATCCTAGAGGTGACGAGGCTCTGCACAGACAATGTTTATAACAATGTATACTCTCAGTTCAGCTACAAGTCAATACCAGGGCACCCTAGAGGTGGCGAGGTCCTGCACACACAGTGTTTATAACAATGTATACTCTCAGTTCACATACAAGTCAATACCAGAGTACCCTAGAGGTGGCGTGGCCATGCACACACAGTGATTATAACAATGTATACACTCAGTTCAGCTACAAGTCAATACCAGGGCACCCTAGAGGTGAAGTGGCCCTGCGCACACAGTGTTTATAACAATGTATACTCTCAGTTCAGCTACAAGTCAATACCAGGGCACCCTATAGGTGACGAGGCTCTGCACACACCGTGTTTATAACAATGTATACTCTCAGTTCAGCTACGAGTCAATACCAGGGCACCCTAGACGTGACGAGGCTCTGCTACACAGTGTTTATAACAATGTATACTCTCAGTTCAGCTACAAGTCAATACCAGGGCACCCTAGAGGTGACGAGGCTCTGCTACACAGTGTTTATAACAATGTTTACTCTCAGTTCACATACAAGTCATTACCAGGGCACCCTAGAGGTGACGAGGCTCTGCACACACAGTGTTTATAACAATGTATACCCTCAGTTCACATACAAGTCAATAACAGGGCACCCTAGAGGTGACGAGGCTCTGCACACACAGTGTTTATAACAATGTATACTCTCAGTTCACAAACACGTCAATACCAGGGCACCCTACTGGTTACGAGGCTCTCCACACACAGTGTTTATTACAATGTATACTCTCAGTTCAGCTACAAGTCAATACCAGGGCACCCTAGAAGTGACGTGGGTCTGCACACACAGTGTTTATAACAATGTATACTCTCAGTTAACCTACAAGTCAATACCAGGGCACCCTAGAGGTGGCGAGGCACTGCACACACAGTGTTTATAACAATGTATACGCTCAGTTCAGCTACAAGTCAATACCAGGGCACCCTAGAGGTGACGAGGTTCTGCACACACAGTGTTTATAACAATGTATACTCTCAGTTCAGCTACAAGTCAATACCAGGGCATCCTAGAGTTGACGAGGCTCTGCACAGACAATGTTTATAACAATGTATACTCTCAGTTCAGCTACAAGTCAATACCAGGGCACCCTAGAGGTGGCGAGGTCCTGCACACACAGTGTTTATAACAATGTATACTCTCAGTTCACATACAAGTCAATACCAGAGTACCCTAGAGGTGGCGAGGCCATGCACACACAGTGATTATAACAATGTATACACTCAGTTCAGCTACAAGTCAATACCAGGGCAACCTAGAGGTGAAGTGGCCCTGCGCACACAGTGTTTATAACAATGTATACTCTCAGTTCAGCTACAAGTCAATACCAGGGCACCCTATAGGTGACGAGGCTCTGCACACACCGTGTTTATAACAATGTATACTCTCAGTTCAGCTACGAGTCAATACCAGGGCACCCTAGACGTGACGAGGCTCTGCTACACAGTGTTTATAACAATGTATACTCTCAGTTCAGCTAGAAGTCAATACCAGGGCACCCTAGAGGTGAAGTGGCCCTGCGCACACAGTGTTTATAACAATGTATATTCTCAGTTAACCTACAAGTCAATACCAGGGCACCCTAGAGGTGACGAGGCTCTGCACACACCGTGTTTATAACAATGTATACTCTCAGTTCAGCTACAAGTCAATACCAGGGCACCCTAGACGTGAAGTGGCCCTGCGCACACAGTGTTTATAACAATGTATATTCTCAGTTAACCTACAAGTCAATACCAGGGCACCCTAGAAGTGGCGAGGCCCTGCACACACAGTGTTTATAACAATGTATACTCTCAGTTCAGCTACAAGTCAATATCAGGGCACCCTAGAGGTGGCGAGGCTCTGCACACACAGTTTTTCTAACAATGTATACTCTCAGTTCAGCTATAAGTCAATACCAGGGCACCCTAGAGGTGACGAGGCTCTGCACACACAGTGTTTATAACAATGTATACTCTCAGTTCAGCTAGAAGTCAATACCAGGGCACCCTAGAGGTGAAGTGGCCCTGCGCACACCGTGTTTATAACAATGTATACTCTCAGTTCAGCTACAAGTCAATACCAGGGCACCCTATAGGTGACGTGGGTCTGCACACACAGTGTTTATAACAATGTATACTCTCAGTTAACCTACAAGTCAATACCAGGGCACCCTAGAGCTGCCGAGGCTCTGCACACACAGTGTTTATAACAATGTATACGCTCAGTTCAGCTACAAGTCAATACCAGGGCACCCTAGAGGTGTCGAGGTTCTGCACACACAGTGTTTATAACAATTTATACTCTCAGTTCAGCTACAAGTCAATACCAGGGCACCCTAGAGGTGACGAGGCTCTGCACACACAATGTTTATAACAATGTATACTCTCAGTTCAGGTACAAGTCAATACCAGGGCACCCTAGAGGTGACGTGGCTCTGCACACACAGTGGTTATAACAATGTATACTCTCAGTTAACCTACAAGTCGATACCAGGGCACCCTAGAGGTGGCGAGGCTCTGCACACACAGTGTTTATAACAATGTATACGCTCAGTTCAGCTACAAGTCAATACCAGGGCACCCTAGAGGTGTCGAGGTTCTGCACACACAGTGTTTATAACAATTCATACTCTCAGTTCAGCTACAAGTCAATACCAGGGCAGCCTAGAGGTGACGAGGCTCTGCACACACAATGTTTATAACAATGTATACTCTCAGTTCAGGTACAAGTCAATACCAGGGCACCCTAGAGGTGACGTGGCTCTGCACACACAGTGGTTATAACAATGTATACTCTCAGTTAACCTACAAGTCGATACCAGGGCACCCTAGAGGTGACGAGGTTCTGCACACACATTGTTTATAACAATGTATACTCTCAGATCAGCTACAAGTCAATACCAGGGCACCCTAGATGTGACGATGCTCTGCTACACAGTGTTTATAACAATGTAAAAGTCAATACCAGGGTACTCTAGAGGTGACGAGGCTCTGCTACACAGTGTTTATAACAATGTATACTCTCAGTTCACATACAAGGCAATACCAGAGAACCCTAGAGGTGGCGAGCCCCTGCACACACAGTGTTTATAACAATGTATACTCTCAGTTCACATACAAGTCAATACCAGGGCACCCTAGAGGTGGCGAGGTCCTGCACACACAGTGTTTATAACAATGTATACTCTCAGTTCACATACAAGTCAATACCAGAGTACCCTAGAGGTGGCGAGGCCCTGCACACACAGTGTTTATAACAATGTATACTCTCAGTTCACATACAAGTCAATACCAGAGTACCGTAGAGGTGGCGAGGCCCTGCACACACAGTGTTTATTACAATGTAAAAATCAATACTAGGGCACCCTAGAGGTGACGAGGCTCTGCATACACAGTGTTTATAACAATGTATACTCTCAGTTAACCTACAAGTCAATACCAGGGTACCCTAGAGGTGACGAGGCCCTGCGCATTCAGTGTTTATAACAATGTATACTCTCAGTTCACCTACAAGTCAAAACCAGGGCACCCTAGAGGTGACGAGGCCCTGCACTCACAGTGTTTATAACAAAGTATACTCTCAGTTCAGCTACAAGTCAATACCAGGGCACCCTAGAGGTGACGAGGCCCTGCACACACAGTGTTTATTACAATGTATACTCTCATTTAACCTACAAGTCAATACCAGGGCACCCTAGAGGTGGCGAGGCTCTGCACACACAGTGTTTATAACAATGTATACGCTCAGTTCAGCTACAAGTCAATACCAGGGCACCCTAGAGGTGACGAGGTTCTGCACACACAGTGTTTATAACAATGTATACTCTCAGTTCAGCTACAAGTCAATACCAGGGCATCCTAGAGGTGACGAGGCTCTGCACAGACAATGTTTATAACAATGTATACTCTCAGTTCAGCTACAAGTCAATACCAGGGCACCCTAGAGGTGGCGAGGTCCTGCACACACAGTGTTTATAACAATGTATACTCTCAGTTCACATACAAGTCAATACCAGAGTACCCTAGAGGTGGCGAGGCCATGCACACACAGTGATTATAACAATGTATACACTCAGTTCAGCTACAAGTCAATACCAGGGCACCCTAGAGGTGAAGTGGCCCTGCGCACACAGTGTTTATAACAATGTATACTCTCAGTTCAGCTACAAGTCAATACCAGGGCACCCTATAGGTGACGAGGCTCTGCACACACCGTGTTTATAACAATGTATACTCTCAGTTCAGCTACGAGTCAATACCAGGGCACCCTAGACGTGACGAGGCTCTGCTACACAGTGTTTATAACAATGTATACTCTCAGTTCAGCTACAAGTCAATACCAGGGCACCCTAGAGGTGACGAGGCTCTGCTACACAGTGTTTATAACAATGTTTACTCTCAGTTCACATACAAGTCATTACCAGGGCACCCTAGAGGTGACGAGGCTCTGCACACACAGTGTTTATAACAATGTATACTCTCAGTTCACATACAAGTCAATAACAGGGCACCCTAGAGGTGACGAGGCTCTGCACACACAGTGTTTATAACAATGTATACTCTCAGTTCACAAACACGTCAATACCAGGGCACCCTACTGGTTACGAGGCTCTCCACACACAGTGTTTATTACAATGTATACTCTCAGTTCAGCTACAAGTCAATACCAGGGCACCCTAGAAGTGACGTGGGTCTGCACACACAGTGTTTATAACAATGTATACTCTCAGTTAACCTACAAGTCAATACCAGGGCACCCTAGAGGTGGCGAGGCTCTGCACACACAGTGTTTATAACAATGTATACGCTCAGTTCAGCTACAAGTCAATACCAGGGCACCCTAGAGGTGTCGAGGTTCTGCACACACAGTGTTTATAACAATTTATACTCTCAGTTCAGCTACAAGTCAATACCAGGGCACCCTAGAGGTGACGAGGCTCTGCACACACAATGTTTATAACAATGTATACTCTCAGTTCAGGTACAAGTCAATACCAGGGCACCCTAGAGGTGACGTGGCTCTGCACACACAGTGTTTATAACAATGTATACTCTCAGTTAACCTACAAGTCAATA